>CM069448.1:61505856-62013295 GCA_035610835.1 Ophiura sarsii
GATATTTTCGCACATTTTGATATCATAGACATTTCGCAAAAAAAAATTCTTCGCGGGCGACCTTCTGGATGCATTGCATGACTGTTGAAAACAATATTTTTGTGTGTTATAATTTTCACGGGAAAATATTTTGCTCAAAAGCGTGAAAATAAAACCACCGCGAAAATGTCAGCTTTTACAGTATTCTATTGCAAAGATTTCTTTTCACAATGAAGTGTTTAGGAAGAAATGTTCAATATTTGCAGTTTACAAATAAAAGATTGTGCAGGAGTAAGGTACCGTCTTCACGGTCAACTATTATAAAATGAACTGCGATCAATCAAGTTGGTTTGTACTGTTGTTCTTAGCCAGGAAATAGGCTAAGGAAATAGACAGAATGCATACTGACACAAAATCAATTAAAAGGACATACATTTATGAAAAGCTACGTTAAAAGAAGGGTGCTACCAATTGTGGAGTAAGTATTGCTAGAAATATAGATGTTTTTATGGTTTAGGCCACGAAAGAAGTAAATCCTGTTTACGGGCAAACGGACCTCTCAGATTAGGTCGGGTCGGTCAGGCTTTTTTTTCTCCCTTTTTTCTTTTTTCCCTTTCTAAATGAATGTAAAAAATTAATAAAATCTTGAAAAATGTCGCCGTTCCCAAAACATATTTTGGGTTGGTATTCATTTGCATGTGAATATTTTGTTCACCGATTTAAAAAAAAAAGAGGCCGGTCGGGCCCGTAGAACAGGGTTTCTTTTTTTGGTCCCCTTATGCAACTTAAAACATCTACACACAGATATTAATTAGGGCTATAGGCAGGCAGGCTTTTTGTCTTTGTATTGCTTTGGTTTGCATTTTTTAAGGCAAATATTTTTGTCTTCAAAATCACAATTTTTAAAAAACAAATGTTTAAAGAAAACTAATGGCAAAAGTGATAAAATATTTTTGATACAATATGAAGGGATTCAATTAATCTATTCTAATTATTTTGTTAAGAATAAGAATATCTATCATTATGCAGCCCCTCTGTAAAATATAACGCAAATCTATTGGAACAATATAGACTTGAAACAAGTACAGCACAGAATAAAGTTTTACAATACTATTTGAGCAAGATTCGTATCTAGACTACAGATTGGGCATTGTGTTCAGCAGCACATAAATTATGTTGCTATAACTTGGTCATTGATTGGTTGGCACTGCACTGTATCCCTAATTTAAACAACCTTTTTGCATTATGCCTGACTTTGTCAAATTTAATCAAATGTACCCTATAAGTTGCTATGTTTTATGGCAACAATGCGTTGGGAATTCTAATGCAATCGTGTGTGAGAGTAATGAAATGGCAGGCTAGCTGATTACTAATACGAGGGCACACTGTACTCTATTTAAAGGATGAATGGCAGAGAAGTCAGTGCATACACTCTTAAAACAATGGGGTTAAATCATGCACACAACCTATACAAATGGGTTTAAAATTTGACAGAATTTTAAAAAAAACAGGGAACACTACAAAGTTTGTAGGGTTAAGATGCAGAGGTGTGTTCAAAGTGGGCCGGGTAATTGCACCCTTTCAGGGGAATTGAAAGAGTTTCAAATTAGCATAATTCCAAGAATATAAACTATAGTCAGATTCAGGTAAATATCAAAAACAGTCAAATTATAGCATGCATGTTTTTTACGAACAGGTAACCAAGCAAAATGGTGTCAAATCATTTTGAGGAATGGAGAAGCTGACCCCCCCCCCCCCTCGCCACTAGGGAAATTCTGCACAACCCACTGTAAAGATGAGTATGATGTGATAAAAACAAACCAAAACGAGCGGGTGACTGAAGGAAAATCACTCAAATAAATCCAATTTAACAGACAAAAACAAGCAGCATATTGTCCTACAACGTGGTTATGCTTTGAATATGTTTGTTCATATACTTGGATTTATATGAATATTTTATGAGGTTCGGAAATAATGTTTTATATGAATATTTTATGAGGTTTGGAAATAATATTATAGCTTTCAAATGTGCAGATGTAATGGGGTTTTGACACATTTGTAGCCTTAAAATGTGATAATGTTAGGTGTTTTTTTACACAGTGTTAGGCCCAAAATGCAACAGCTTTAGGGGGCTGCTCTCTGGTCCCCCATTGTTACCCCCCCCCCCCCCCCCCCCCTTACTAGCACCCTGGTGCTGCCCCTGAATATATATTGCCATCCTTAACACTTTCCACGCGGCAGGCGGCTGCAGACGACATTACAAAATTTCACAAAATGTTTAAAAAATGTCAAAATTATTGAATTTCATTAACATATTTAGAATCATCATGAGAAATGCATTGACATAAGTACAAACATGCCTAGTATTAAGTCAGTAATCCTTGAGATATACTTTGAAAATTGTGAAAGGTTTCTGGAAAATCTGTTTTGTGTATGGTAAAAATAATAGCCGCGTGGAAAGTGTTAATAGTCAATTTTACCTCATCTTTAAAAGAGTGTAAGGAAGTGATAAATGCAGCATTTCACGTACTGGGATTTGTCTTTGGTTTGAGGAGAAAACATCAGTTACAATAGAGTTGTATACACAATAAAGCTACGCTCGCTGGAATATACTCCAATGTCATGGCTGTACATATTGTACTTGGATGGAATACAGTGTTTAGTGTCTTGAGTCAAATATGTGGCATCAAAATTCACAAATTGTATATCAAATTAACGACTGAATTATTAAAAATTAAAATTTCTTTCCATCATGAGAGAAAGAACAGGTCACTTGGTTACTAGCAAATGCCGGTGGAGGGGGGGGGGGGGGGGTGCTCAAATATTTTTGGTAGGGATGTGCTGCCACCAAAATGAAAAGCTGACCCATGCATTTACCAATTTTCTTTTTATTATTTTTTTTGGGGGGGGGGGGGGGGAAATGGACCCATACATTTACCGGAGACCCATAATTGTCCTATATATTTGACAGATGTTGCTAAAATGTCTGTGAAAAACAGCAAAATTAAGGATTTTAGACCTATACATTTACCAAAAATGGCTTGAAAAGGTATTCATTTACCAGAGGGGTGAACGGGTGAAAAATGGGACCCTGTTTGGCGGCACATCCACGTAACTTCATATCCACTAAGTACCCCCCCCCCCCCCCCCCCCCCCCAGGAGCAAATGATAATTACACTGAAATGCAAATAATACAGCATCCAAGCTCGCAGGGTTGGTAATCAAGAGAAAGGCCAGCCTGATGAAACAACAATGCTAATCACTATTTTTGATCTATATTCGTTCTCATTGGAATCTATAGCTAGACATTGCACCATTTTATCCATCCATTCCTTTGATTATAATTATTATTTTCTGTACTTCACTCGTAATATATTGGATCAACCATTTCAGCTTAACTGGAAGTTTGTGTTGAATGCTAGGCCTAATCTACAAAATTATATTTTAGAAATACTTTTGTATGACCTTAAGTGGGATAAGTATCAAAATTGCACAAAAATGAATACAGCATGATATATCCCTCATTTTAACCAAAATATTAAAAGCTCTTTTTTCTATTTGCTCATCTTTAACTGCCTCAACTATTATCACATTTCATCACATGTTTACAGTATTATCATTAACTAAACCCGGTCTCTACGTTTATCATCTATCTGGAACTTTTTGATGTATAGGTCACCATTATTCTGACTTTCAAACTTTTCCGATCCATTCTATAAATAGTTCATCTTGACATGCCCCCTTTTTTCTACAGATCACATCTGACATCTTATTCTAAATTTCCAAGTTCTCTTCTTTTCTCTCATCTATATAGACCATTTCAAATTGAGATCGGAAATCTTCGGAAAAACAGGTCACGAGTAGGTGCGTTGCGCGTTCTTCGCAACAGTTTATCGCATTCACAGCATTGCCCTATGTTGGTTGTCCGCCTAGTGATTTACTATGTTTACGTGCACACCTGAGAAGTAAAACGTGGAACGAGACCATTTTTTAAATTTTTTATCAACAATGGCGTTGAAGGGCAAATTCCAAATGTATCGAGCAGACGGTAAAGAGTGAAAACATTACCCCAAATCTCTTTCCTCTCACCGTTTTTGTTACTGACATGCCGCAACATCAACTTTGTGAGGGATACAATCTATCACCAACACCAGCGCAATCTTCCACACGGGTAGACGGGTGAAAAACACATTTTTTTTTCTCCGGCACATGGACATGACCTGTGAGTTGACAGGTCATGTAACCGAGCGTCAAATCACTCGGCTTATCGGAAGCTTTCGGAACCGATCGTATATTTTCGGATTTGAAATGGTCTATAGCCGTAAGTAGACGGGAAAGAAACCACCTGTTCTACGGTCAAACGGGCCTCTGAGGTAGGGTCGGTAGGGTTTCCCCCAAAATATTTCATGAATATGTTGGTGAATTTCCAAAATTTGCAAACATTTTCTAAGCATTTCTGAATTATTATTTTTTTAAATAAAAAATGTCTCCAAAAAAATAAAAAATGGGTTGGTTAGGTCTGTAGAACAGGGTTGTTGTTTTTTCTGTCGCTTAGCTACATTATCTTCCCCACCATTTAATAGTTTATCTTGAAATGGTTTGTCTTTTCTATCCATCACATCTCTCATCATCATAATCATCCCTGGGTGGGAGGGGAGGGGGCAGTTGAACATTACACTGTCAGCATGTGTGACCACAAAAAAAATGCTTGATTATGGTTTTTTTTAGATGGGGTGTGTTATGTACGTAATGTGTTGAGGAGTCTAAAATCAACCATTTTCAAGAAAAAATTATGTCAATATTTTTACTTGTTTAGGGAGTCAAATTGGGGGGGGAAAAATCATGCAACCTCATTTTATGGTGAATTTTGGCTTTAGAGGAAATACGTGTTTAGGGGAGTATGAACAATCTGTGGTCAAGCATGATTACAGCGGGATAGTTAACTGGCCCCCTGGGTAATCATCTTCAAACCATCTTCATACCTTTCATCTACCATCACTGCATACCTCCATTGCCATTACTCTGATATCACAGTTCTAATTCAAACCATTTTCTTTATTTAACACTTTCCACATGGCAGTCGTCTGCAGACGACAGTTTTAAAATGTTCACAAAGTTTTTAAAGTATGTCAAATTTATTGAATTTCATCTTCATATTTGGAATCACCATGAGAAATGCATTAAAATAAGTACAAACATGCCTACTATTGGTTCAGTAATCCTTGAGATAAACTTTGAAAGGTTTCTGAAAAACCCGATTTGTATGCTGAAACAATAGCCGCGTGAAAAATGTTAAAGTTCATCTTGAAACTGCCTCTGTCTCATCTCCATGTAAACTGCCCGGCAACTTACACTCATCTAGCAACTCTATGGGAGTCACTGAACTCATCTTACTGATGGAGAGGACTACAAATTCATCTTAATAATTATTTTCTTCATCTCCTGTCTAGCTGGCTTGCATCTAACCCGTATCTCAATCCACATTGATAGCAAATTGGCTATTACTACAGTATCGCCAACTTGTTAGCAAGCCTATATAAAATGCATTACAAACCCAATTAATGGCAAAATTAGACCACATTCCAATTCCAGCTCCAGATAACATATATAAAACAGATTTTTCAGAAACCTTTCAAAATTTTCAAAGTCTACCTCAAAGATTACTGAACCAATACTAGGCATGTTTGTACTTATTTTGGAATGTTGTCTGTAGACGCCTGCAACATGGAAAGTGTAAAGAAATATAGATCTATTTATTTTCAAATTGGTCACTCCCACTAACTTAAAGAGTGATATTAGTACAGTAATTTAAAAACAAATGTGCTCACATTTTTTTTGCTGACATTTTCTGGATCCCAAAAAGGTACAAACACTAATGAAATTAAAAGAAAAATGTCCATTCTGACTGTATAAATTTAGTATCAGAGAATTTCTGTGTACAGTTGGCATATCTAAAAAATATATAATGACAAACTTCCAATTGAAGCGCAGTATCCATTTAACTACATAGTCATACTTTGATTGCAATGTTTGAGTTTAGATATTAGTAATAGTATTAGCTTAGACGAGAAACAAAAACTCTGTTCTTAGGGCCAGACCGACCCATATTTTTAGAAATCGTAATTTCATGTGCAAATTAATACCGACCTAAATAATTGTTTGGGCTTGTCACAATACGGCAAGATTTGTTTACAGATTTGTTTGATTTTTACGGTCATTTTCAAGGGGGGGGGGGGGGTAAAAAGTTATAAAAAGCGAAATTAGACAAAACCACCCGAACCGACCGACCCATCCTGAGAGGTCCATTTGCCTGTAGAACAGGGTGTAAACACTTTCCCTGCGGCAGGCGTCTGCAGACGACATTCCAAAATGTCACAAAATGTTTAAAAATCTCAAAATTATTGAATTTTATTACCATATTTGGAATCGCCATGAGAAATGCATTGCAATAGATACAAACATGCCTAGTATTGGTTCAGTAATCCTTGAGATAGACTTTGAAAATTGTGAAAGGTTTCTGAAAAATCTGTTTTGTGTGTGGTAAAAATAAATAGCCGCATGGACAGTGTTAAGACAATCACTATAGGTAAATTAATAATTGAACGAACATCACGAACGCAGTACAAAGATACACGCGCCCGGAATTATCACGCGAATGGTTGTGCGCGCTTCACGCAATGTACGCGATACGCTGCTTAGTTGTGTTCGTTCAATTATTAATTTACCTATAGCTATCACTATTATTATGCCATTATGTTTATACTAAAATGGAAAATATCCTCAACTGTCAACAATATCAAATGGAAAATATTATAATTGGTATTTGTATAATCCAAAATAGAGATGAAATCATCTAAATAGTAAAGTGTTCAA
The DNA here is from genome assembly GCA_035610835.1 of Ophiura sarsii. Lineage (NCBI taxonomy): Eukaryota > Metazoa > Echinodermata > Ophiuroidea > Amphilepidida > Ophiuridae > Ophiura > Ophiura sarsii. Next base: position 61,512,709 of record CM069448.1, read on the forward strand.
CCAGTAGGTGTCACACCACCAATTAATTCCCCTATTAGATTACATGCTAAAGAGGTAAAATTAAAGTCTGATTTTTTCAGCTATCGAGCGACTGGTTTGTTCAAATCTTGGTTTTCTTTGAAGATACTGATGTCTGCTATCAAAACAACACCAATTTTTTGGGGGTTGACCAGCATTTCCCCCCGCAACAGGACGTCGAATACTAGTCTACTGTCAAAATCGCTCTCTGCTAGCTATATTCGGTGCATTTGTCCTAGAAGAAGTGAAAAGAGAAAATTTGTGTCAGATCTTACTATTACAGAAAACACCAGGGTTATTTGGATAAATATTAAGTTTATAGTCTACAAATCACAAATAACACAAATTTCTTTCATATTAAGCGCACTGTATACCTTTTCTGTACATTTAAATTCATGGTAAAAGCTGGGATCAATCTTGAATTAAAAACACTGGCTAGTGTTGGCGCTAGCACACACTTCTTTGGTGGTGTGGAATCTTCAGGACACCTAGTTTTTAAATTAAAAAAACCAAAAACAATAAAAACATTGACAACCACAGACATCCTTCTAAAATTAGTAGAAAAGCCAGAGTTTTAAATGCTAGATTTCAAACCAATCATCATTTTGTCACACCGGTAGCATTTGCTAAAGTAGTATATACAGTGGACAAGAACAATGACCTCTTCTCGTACCAATGATATAGTGTAAAAGTGGTTATTTTCGCGCAATTACATTTTCGCACTTTGCCGACTTTCAGCCATTTCGCTTGTTTTTTAAATTCGTGATTTGAAAGATCATTACATAGACTTATACACAAAATAAATATGTTTGCGCGTTTTTATTTTCGCGGTAGCTGCTTGGAGCGCGAATAGCGCAAAAATTAACGTAGCGCGAAAATGTCCACGTTTACAGTACCTAAATAAAACATGTAATTTGTCTTTGAGAAAAGAAAGACAAATTTGACTATACAATTAGCTGTAAAATATGTCCATTATTTTGTCTATTGTGTTGCTATAGTGACCAATAATAACTCATCTTCATTGTACCAAGGTGACTTGCCTATTGCTATGAAGAGAAATAAAAGGCAGCAATGGTTCTTAGTAATTCCCATTAAGTCAAGGAAAAAAACACTATGTTCCATGGGCCCGACTGTCCAACATTTTTCACATTTGAGGTTTTTAATTGTATTTTGAAATTTGTTTAAAACATGCAAAAATTGATAAAATATTACAAAACATAAATAAAGAGATAAGAAAGTAAATAGTAAAAATAAAAAAAGGAAAAAGAGAAAACTAGAAGAAGAAAAATGCCGAAAAATTAATGAATGAGAAAGAAAAAATGCCTGTCATTAAAAATGTAATTGGGCTTACCTGTTTGGTTCTAAACCAATATTTAGCTTAGGGATACACCAATAAAACTATTGTTTTTCCTGCATTTAGTCTTAACCTTCCATAGTACTTACCCATAAACAAAACATAAGGTGATTATTATAATACTATGTGTGTTCGACCCGCTTCAATGATTTTTGCATTAGGGATTTTTCTCAAATTCATCAGTAATTCTCAGGGTCATTTGTCGCTATACGATACAAATATCGTTCATATTCCTAGCAGTATTTGACTAATGAAATCGTCGCAAGGGAGCTCATTTCGGAGCAAATTGTTTTTTCGAGAAAAAAATATAACAATAACGGACGCCTACCATTTCTGGATGACCGTTGCTGACATCGGTATCTGATTAGGAAAGATAATTATGTATCATTATTTAAAGAAGCGATTTGCCGCAGATGGAACCACGATTGCGCCCGAGATCCATATGCCAATGGCGTATTATAGGCCTATAATACCAGGTGAGTTGAGAAACATTTCAGTCTTGTTTTCATTTACTGGCGATCAACAGTGAGCTATGTCAGATTCTAATGTTTATTTCAAGGTCAAAAACACCTGTATGATGCTGTTATAGATATATGACAATGGTGTATAGACAGGAACTTGATATACCAGCTTAAGGTTAGATCTGAAATAGATCAGTCTGTTTACCCCAATCTCTGACTACCCCAATTCGGTGTCCATCGGAGGCAGCTTAGAGATCAGTCTGTTTACCCCAATCTCTGACTACCCTAATCCGGTGTCCATCTGAGGCAGGTTGTAGATCAGTCTGTTTACCCCAATCTCTGACTACCCCAATCCGGTGTCCATCGGAGGCAGCTTGCATCCACCAACTAACTGGAGGCCCAATACATGTTCATGATGCAATAATAACACAGTGGTGTACAAGTACAGTATGATAATACTATGTCTTGAATAATGTAAGCCATTTCTTAGGCTGGGGTGTATATACATCTATAGCTAAAGGCATATCCAAATGGATTGGCAATTGACACGTTTGTCTTAATTTGATGTGCCAGCTAAAGGCACCCAAAGGAAGATTGGTGATTGACAAGTTTGACTTTGCCCATCTGGTCAATTTGACTATAACAGTGAAATAATTCAGGCGAATGTAAAGTGATGGTCCCATAACCTGACCACCTTTTGTTCAGGTCCCCTGACTGATTTGTCATATTTAAATATTGTTAGAGGTCATATGATCTAGTATGATTTTAAGATGGATGGAATCAATAACATAACTGAAGATCGAAATCCATGATCAAACAAGATTGTTTTTTATTTGCTTTCTACTGAAGATAGCAAAACACAAAACAAGATTCTTGTAATTTGGCTATCTGATGATGATAGTGAAACAAGGGATATAAGATATCAGGCAAAAATCAAGTTCTAAGCTTGAAAGAGGAAACCCCATAATGACGAATTCTTCCTTTACACCTGCTTATTTGGTAACAGAGAGAACAGAGTTAGCGTGGAGAAATTCCAACCGTGCGGAATTCCCACCGTGCGGAATTCCCTGAGGAACTGGTTGACCAGAGAGGAGCTTCCCCTTTAAATGTTAACCAAGAAGAAAGGAAATTAGACTTGCATGATATGACTCCATTTAAACATACATCTACACAAGAAATTTGCTCTATCGAGTGTACAGTTTGATATTTGCCATCTTCTGAAGATAGTAAAGCAACACAAAAGATGATATGTATTTATAAATACCTGATCCTAACTTACTCAGAGTTGGAAAACACAAATACCGAACACAATATTTGTGTAAGACAAGGCTCATAACAAATTCTGTTCTTATTCCAATACTTCAGAATGATGACATAATGATAGAATTCCTTCGAGCTTCAATGGTTATACATACTGTGATACACAATATCATTGCTATCTACTGAAGATAGCAAAGGAAAACACCAGATGATCATGGGTGCATCTTACTCGGAACTTGAATACACAACTGCAAAACAAACAAAATATTTGCAAAGGAGGAAGCTCACAATGAATGTTGTCATTATATTTTCTTATATTCAATTAGCTTTAATTACCTTGTGACATAATAATAGTATGCCTTTGAGCTTCAATGCTTCTAAAGACTTTGCTACAAAATATCATTTAATCCATTTATATATTTCTCAACCCCATTATCTTTTCTTTTGAGTCAGGACTATTTCCTATCAGCCGATGATAACCAGGAATAAACACAACATATCTTTAGGGTAGCGATTCAATTACAATTCTTTTGAGAGGAAAAATTCATTTGTAAGAGAATCGGTATCTGTTATAATTGAACCCCCTGAAGGCAGAGAAATACTTTGATAAAACGAAAGAATTGTGTCACCATTGAGACGTACCGCCATTATGTAATGATGTTGTATTATTCGCAATGATGGATTACTGCTTAGAATTATATTTTATATCGCGCCAGTATGCTGAAACTATCACTTCATGAAGTGAAAATATTTTTACATTAGGCGACAAAAAGAATCAACCACACCCTGTACTATGGGCAAACAGACCTATCAGGCTGGGTCGGTCAGTCAGTCTGTCTTTTCTTTTTCTTTTTTCTCTTTAAAAATGACCGTAAAAATCCAAATATCTGTAAAAATGTTGCCACTTTTTGTGTGCAAGTGTCGCATACATAAGAATACAACAAATAATGTAACACAAATCTACACTATTCTTTAATTGTTTTCAAGGACAATGCTAGACATGACCATACTATGGCTGTATCAATACAGACCAATTCCATTTAAAAAACCTTTTTCTTGTCATGCATTCATCTTTGATTAGATTGTCAATTGTATTTAGTCCGAACATCAGTTTGCGAAACGCTGACCAGCTTTTGGCGTCATATTACATCTTGTATAGCACAATCTCAATTTAGATTAAATTGATTTTTGTATTGCAGTCTGCTTTTGCATCTCACATATCTTTCAGTGCCATAGAGATGTATTTTGATGATTGACGCAATCTAGTTGAAATACTCATCTTTTGTTTAATTAACTTATATTTCGTCTATAGGCCCTCATTTAGCTTTATGGTAAACCTCATTTTGTAGTTTTTGTATTGATGGGGCAAATGTTGTAGATGAATTAAATTATTTAATTTTGAAGTACTAGGATATCTCCATTCACCTATCTCTGTGCAGAGACATTAGAGTGTATTTTACAGATCGATGCAGCATTTATGCAAAAATGCCACAATGTTTCTTTGAACAATTAGGAGCGCATTTAGGAGCGTCTACACACCAGTGCATTGGATTACCTAGCGTGATGGTTTTGTTCAGTGGAATACACTCTGACATCACTCCAACGGAGTATTATGCTCTATTTTGATTGGTTACTCAAATGATCATATCATTAAAATAACCAATCAGCAAAGCTATAAGAAAATCACTTGGCCTACTGAGACATACAGAAGCTATAATTTAATTGGTTACTCAGATGATAATGTCATCTAATTCACCAATTAGATCCATTTAAAAAAAGCGGCAGTATCTACAGAGTTAATAACTTAATCTACACCTGAAGATATGTGAACAGTAATTGCATTTTGCCAGAAGGGGAATTACCTACCTATATATGGCAAGGACATTTGTGATTACATTAATGTTGTAGATGTGATTTTGTTACATATTTCCATTTAGGTATCTAGCTCAATGCTTTCTAGATAATTTGGAATTTCTTTCCCAAGAGAGATCCATTTTGGAGTCCTTAGATTTTGAATCTATAGTGAGTGTTAATGAATCCTGAAGGTTATATCCTAATAATGTTTGAATGTATATATATGCTATATCGTTTATACATATACCCAATTTGATTGATTTGGGTATTAGGCAACATACATGCCCGACCGACCCATTTTTAAGAAATCGGTGTTGGGGGGGGGGGGGGGGGGGGTGGAAATGTCACTCACAAATGAATACCGACCCAACATTTTTTTCTTCTTCTAAAAACGGCAAAATGTTTAGAGATTTTGTTGAACTCTTACAGATATTCTTTGATTTTTACAGTCATTTTCAAGGGAAAATAAGAAGGGAGGGGAAAAAAAAGCCCGACCGACCTGACCTGAGAGGTCTGTTTGCCTGTACAACAGGGTTTCTTTTCTTCGTCGTCCTTAGTGCAATAATCAAAATAGGTCACTCGTGGAGTCATTCTATGTTGCCAGTAATATAGGCTGTTTTCATTAGATTATATAATTTTCGGGCGAATCAGAGTTGTCAATTATCACTGCAATACAAATAATGAGTCAATTTGACCAGGGGAAAATCAATCCATTTGAAAGGCTGCATGTGCTTGCATCAATAAGATCTTATCTTTGATGAATGAACCAAAGTTGAATCAACATGGGTCAATGTAGCACTTTACCACACAGATTATTGGCACGTTCTATTAATCAAATTTGGCTCAATAAACTAAAGACAGTTTTGGAATTTTTGAGGGACTACATATCGAGGGTTGAGCGCCAGAATGCCATAACTCAAGAAATGCTATTTTGAGATAATCGACTTTCAAATATTTGGGACTCATTACAATACACTGTAGCACCCAACATATAACTCTAACTTTAGTCAAATTAAGAGTGGTTTATGGTTCTAAAACTCTAGGTTATATGGATTATGTTTGTACCAAAATATAAATTTGTCCAAAAACTGAGTTACGGCCTTCTGGCGCTCAACCCTTTTTTTTTCCTCTTTACTGTTTTTATTTCGCTCAAAAAAACATAAAAACAAATCACATACAGTTACAATACGGTAATATAAAGATAATAACATACAGTATACACTCCTGGGTTATATGAATAAGCACATCAATAAGTATAAAATAAAGCTTAAAAATAAAGCTTATATACAATTGTGTTTTTTTTACTCCTCACAAAACTTTTCTAATTTTGTCCATTTATCAATGAATTTATACATTGTGTTGTTGCTGGTAGAGATCTGTTTCTCAAGTTTATAATGAAACTTAATTAAATACTTAAATGCAAGAATTGAAGGTATTCGATTTTGATATCTGCTATCATAGATAACCTTTTTGATAAGTATTAGGCATAAGTTAATTAATGCACTACAGTCTCCTCCTTTGCCAATGCCAACCAGTATTTTCTTGTAATCAAGAACAATATTAAAATTCATGTTGAAATCAAACCATATTTTAAATTCGTCCCAGATGTTAATGGCATGAGCACAATCCCAAAAAATATGCTTTAAAGTCTCAGGGAAGTTACTGCATAAAGTACAATTCACATTGTCAACAATTTTCATCTTAAATAATCTACTATTAGTCATTAAGCAATTCAAATTAATCTTGTATTGGAAAATTCTTGTCCTAACATCATGACATGCCTTAAACGGCATAAGGTAAATACTACTCCATTCATTGTCAAACACATTAAGCTCATTTTTGTATTTCACCTGGGATGTAGGAGGTTCCTGAATTTTCTGGACTAGAATACGATAGATGATTTTGGATGTCATATTGTCAATGTGAGACTCATTATTCTCGTGCGTCAATATGAAACCTTTTTTTTTACAAAGGTCCCGTTTAAAGCCACTTTTAAAATCTTGCTTCCAAGAAGCTGGAATAGCATCAACAATGCTTCTCCAATTCATGTAATATTTATTAGCAACCCCACGTTTAGTCCAAACATCAAAGGGAATAATTTTACCATTTGTATTATATAAATCAGAGATCATATTCATACCACACCTGGAAAAATGCTTATAGTAAAAAGGCTTATGATTGATACAAATATATTGGTTATTCCATACACATTGTTGAAGATGACCATTCTTGTCAGGCATAATAAAATCAAAATACGACTTCAGCATATCCTTATAAAATATTGGAATATTATTCCATTTATGAATTTGAGTTGGATGAATATTACAATGGAATATTAACTCACCACCAAATGGAGCGATATACTCATTCAGAATTGATTTCCATGCAGCTGAAGTGTTAAGGTATTTATTCACCCACTTTATCTTTTGAGCCTTGAATATTGATTTCACATCGATCATTTTTAAACCACCTTCATCAATATCACCGATAAGTGTACGCCTCTTTATAAGACCTTTACCACCTTTCCACAGAAATTCATATATGACTTTATCTATTTGCTGTATTATATAATCTGGCTCAACCCTTGAATATTACACCTTGTAGCAATTGAGTACAGTAGCCACCAGAAAAAAGATTTCCGACTGACCGACCCGATTTTACAATTTTAAATTTTGGGCACTTGAGGGCAACACAACATTTTTTTGGCCTTATCTATATATTACATAGCCACCAACCATACTCTCTTAAATTGGCCGATTGAAATATTTCAATCTTTTAGCGACTGATAACAAGAATCAATCTAAAAAGATTGACAAATAGATTGAAATTGATTTTTGGATTGACTTTTACACTTTTTGTAGACTGATTATACCATTCAATCAAGTGTTACTTCTATTGTACTACCAAATGACATATGATGCATATGGATTTTCAAACTTTTTTTTAAGTGCACATTTCAATCTTTTTCATAATCGTTACGGATTTGTCCCTAATTGTAGTCGGCAAAAGATTGAAAAACAATGCAAATCAATCTTGCGAATATCAAATCACTCCACTGAATATTCAATCAAAAAAAAAAAAGATTTGTCCCTAATCACAACCGGCAGTAGATTGAAAAATCAATCCTTTTGATTGAATAGTCAATCGCAAAATTTAAGAGAGTAGCCTATATCTATAATAGTTACTTCTACACATTGCCTTGTCTGTAGTTTATTATGAACGTAGTTTGAAAGCTACTTGTATACATCTGCTTAGTACAGTTCATGTAGGATGCATGTCAACATAAATTTGAAATCCGGAAACTAAAGTGGGTTCAAAATGCCATAGGGATCATTCATTACGCATTACATTAGAGAGGCCACTTCCTGAGAAACATAGCCAGTAAATGTAGCCACTAATGTCATCATTCAGAACAAGTAACACCAGTCGGTAATTGTTTTGTATTTTTGAGGTATTGGCGAGCGCAAGCAGTTATTTATATATCATATGGTTGGATGATGATGTGATATTTAAGCTTTACTAGGGGGTTATATTGGCAAATAGAGGTGAAATGTAGTGTTGTGAATTGGTGGATAAAAAATAAATTGGGAGGAATAGGTATGTAATAAACCTGTGTTTAAATGAATGTAAAAGAGGGAACATTTTTACTTGTTTTTTTAGAATTAAGTTGTAACAAGATTTGCCTTGTCTGTAGTTTATCATTATCAGAGCTCACTCTAAACCTACTTGTATACATCTACTTACCATAGTTCATGCAGGATGCATGTCACCATAAATTTGAAATCCGGAAACTAAAGTTGGTTCAAAATGCCATAGGGATCATTCATTACGCATTACATTATAGAGGCCACTTCCTGAGAAACATAGCCACTAAATGTAGCTACTAATGTCATCATTCAGAACAAGTAACACCAGTCAGTAATTGTTTTATTTTATTTTTTGAGGTTCTGGCGAGGGCAAGCAGTTATTTATATATCATATGGTTGGATGATGATGTAATATTTAAGCTATACTAGGGGGTTATTATATATTGGCAAATAGAGGTGAAATGTAGTATCGTGAATTGGTGGGCGAGGAATAAGGAGTGATGCGCCACTCTATATGTTTATGTTTTTTAAAACCCTAACACCCTGGTGTTGGTTTTGGAAACACAGAGGCTAAATAGGGGTTGGGAAATCAGGTTTGCTGGAACCAATGTGGGAATCGGGTCTGTCAGTTCCAGTGGGGAATCGGAAAAACAACCAAACGCAGATGCCAATAGTTTTGTTCCCAAATGATGATCTGATATATTTGCAAATATTTCATATCTCGGCATCGAGAAGTGATGTCACGGGTGAACGAACCAGATAATGCCCATATCTCTGTATTACTTGGATAATTTTATCGTTCTATGATTGCAAATTTAACCATACAAACATTCTACGTTCATACACCAGAATTGATGATACTGGCTTTAAAGAAAGTGTCCAGCAAGCACAACATTGTGCATTATATGTTAGTAATATAATTATCAAGCCCAAATCACAAAGTTATATAGAACAAAACATCATACTTATCATAAAAATGAATAAAAAACTGCCATCTCTCAACATGCCATTTTTAAAATTCACAGTGATCGAAAGTCCCGGGATCAATGACGTCATGGTTATTGGTGCTCAAATTTACGCAAGTGCATTGTATAACTATGACTTCATTGATGCCGGGACTTTCGATTGCCGCGAATTTTAAAAATGGCATGTTGAGAGATGGCAGTGTTTATTCGGTTTTTAAGATAAGTATGATGTTTTGTTCTATATTACTACGTGATTTGGGCACTATAATTCTTTTTCAAACATATAATGCACAATGTTTTGCTTGCCGAACACCTTCTTTAAGCCTTTACAGTCAGGCTCTTATGACTATTTCGTTCATTGTTTCCCCTAAGACTCGCCTCTTGTTTCCGTACAGAAGTGTTTAAGAGTCTATGCCTGAGAGAATAGGATGATATGACAAAATCTAGGAACATGAAGGTTGTCCAATATTGCTCATATATAGTTTGCTGGGTACAGTTGATGAAAGATTCAGGTTGGCAAAGTTTGAAAATTCTGACCCCCCTGACTTAGATTTTCTGCCCCATGGCATTTTAGCCCCATTTTGAGCCATAAAATCATATAAAATCGTTTAAATTGTCTCTGTTTCTAAAGGCACAAAATGGGATTCTTTGCATCAACTGATTTTTGAATCCAGTCCATATATCATTGATATACAGCATTGGTATTGTGTAGATTCAACCAAAAAACACCCACCTCATTCTGAATTACGAGGGGGGTCACAGAAAAAAGTGCCCCTACGAGGCATTGATTTTTGTGACGAAAAAGGGGCAATCTTTAAATGTGAATAGGATTTTATCCCAGCAGTGAATTGAAAAATTTCTTTCATAGCCGAATAGCTAAATCACTTGTCTCTTCAGAAAACGTAAATCTGTTCTGGGGAAATGGTTTCTAGACACCCAATGCAGTGTTTCTATAAGGCATTTTAGACATTTTAAAACAATTGAAGATATATGATTTATTTGAGATATTGTTGTAATACAGGAATGTAATTCAATCAAATAGGTCACAGACTTTAAGAATATATTTATATTTGTATCTAAATGATTGTTTCTAGACAGAAAATATTTTTGAAGTGTTTTGAAATAAGATATTGTTGTTTTAATTTTAAAAGGTTACTTAAATCATACATTGCTGCTTCTGAGCAGCGATAGCTTTATTCCAAAGTCTCTCACATCAGAGAATTGAAGCAAAGGTTTGTGTAATCAAAGGTAATGGTCTTTTGAAGCAATCAGTGTTTCTAGATTGTATAGAAATATAAATTAGAAACAATAGTTTGCTTAGAATAGGTCAGGTTCAAATACAAATAGCCTACGTCAATCCGTTTTTTACATCATTAGTTTTAAATACATTGATCCTAGTGTCAATCATACTGGAAATGTGGAATTGCCTAAGGGTAAAAAAAAGTGTTTCTATTTTATAGTATTTTTTTCCAAACGGTAGGATGACTGATCCATGGGTGGTGTGTGCTATAATAGATATTATACAAATATATACTGCCATGAGAGACTCTGGTTAAAACTATGGGCCCGAGGTGACTGCAATAGTGCTATTTTGCTGAGGGGTGTAGCCCCTGAAGCTAAATAGCATATTGCAGTCGCCGAAGGACCATAGTTTTAATCCAGAGACTCGAATAAAGGCAGTATATATTTGTTTTATATACGTCATTCATATATTTCTAGTTCCATAAAGTTCAAATTCAAAAATCATTCGGTAAGTTCCAATCTTCATCAGTTAAAAAGCTTTTAAAGTTCAATTCAAAGGCAGTGGATCGAACGATCGTCACGCTGCGCCCGGGGATGCAATCGTGCGCCCTCTCGCGTCACGCGGAGTACAACGCCGCGTGAAACTACCGGCGCCGTAAATAGTCTTCTTGCATGGAGCCGTGAATAGTACTTTTGGGAGCCGTAAATAGTACTTTTGGCAAAATAGCGTGTTTATTTTTGATCATGTGACCCACTTTTAACCAATCAATGAACAAGAATATATGAATGATGTATATAATCTACTATAGGGACTATAACAATTGGACTATGACAATTGAATATACATTATCACCCTTGATATAAATGTATCGTATATAGATGCAATAGGACAAAATGTTTCTATATAGTAGAGGCACAATTCCCATCATTATCCCAATAAAATAACTAGGGCAAAAGTTAGTCTCATACATGTAGATAGATAGATGGGAAATGCATCACTTTCTAGTTTGATTTTATCTTGTCTAATTTTCTTCTATATAGTAACAGGTGTTTTAACTATGGGGCAATAGCCTACTATTTGGGCTACCACATTTGTTTAATAACAAGATGGTGAATGAGATGTCACACAAACAATATTTAGAATTTGTGTGGACCAGCTAGGTCTACTTATAGTATACTGATCTTTGGCAAACCATGCACAACTACAGCAGCCTTGATATCAGAGGGACCAAGAATGGTGTGTTAGGCATCATCATCTATATGACTCATGTTCACCAGTTATTGGATATTATGAATAAGAAAATTAGTCGGGTATGGGGTTACCGTGCACCCCACCCACCCCACAGGACTCCCCCAAACCAACTTTTTGACTTACTTTCATGGTCCTAAAACATATTCTGGATGTTACTAAATATTTTGGTACGTTAAGGGGTTATTCAAGATGGCGTCCAAAATGGCCGCCATATTATGGCAATCAAAATGTATGGTAAAAGTATAGTTTTAAAAGTGGAATGTATGTATTTAGACCACTAGACACTCATATCCAAAACTTTTGCTTTGTTAACACACCTAAATCCAAGATGTCGCTAAAATGGCTGCCAAAAATGTCAACATTCTATGAATTGGCATATGAACCAACATGTATGATCAGATCTACAGCCACTAGGCTTTATCGTAGACATATAGTGAATGCTGTCCCATTAGATTTGGGGGTATTGGTATTACATAGTTTTACAAAACAATTGTTTTAGGTCATTTAACATCAAATTAATCATTTTGGCAGCCATTTTGGAAAGTGATACACAATCAGAATTGTCACAGAGGTGGGCCTTATCAGTTTAGAACATACTAGTTGGTGAATTTGTAATATACACTCACAATCTATTTCGGATTACCATACACTCATGTATACTATATTTACATTTACAGCGGCCATTTTGGTGGCCATCTTGGATTTAAAGTACATTGTTACAATGCAAATATACTGGATAGGAGTAATACATACATCCAAATGTTAAAACTATAATTTCATCATACATGTTGGTTATGTTATCCCATTTTATGGAATTCCGACAATTAGTTCAGTCATTATGGGACCTCTTTTGGTGGCCATTTTGGATTATTAAGTATGTTAACAAATCAAAAAATATTGGATACGAGTTACTAGTACATACTAGTTACTAATATATACATCCCATCATTAAAACTATATTTTCATGATACATTTTGGTTAATATTATCCTATTTTACTGAATTCAAAATTGGTTCAGTCATTTTGGGACCCATTTTGGGCGCATTTTGGATTTTTAACTATGATAACAAAGCAAAATACTAGACATGAGTTACTAGTGGTCTAACACATACACTCCATCGTTAAAACTATACTCTGATCATACATGTTGGTTCATATTATGCCAATTTATGAAATGTTACCATTTTTGGCGGTCATTTTGGCGGCCATCTTGGATTTAGGTGTGTCAACAAAGCAAACGTTCTGGATATGAGAGTGTAGTGGTCTAATGCATACATCCCACTATTAAAACTATACTTTCACCATACATTTTGATTGCTATATGTCATTTTATGAGATCTGACCAGTTCTGGCGGCCATTTTGGACGCCATCTTGAATAATCCCTTAGCATAGCAAAATTATTTTTGGTAACATTCTGAATATGTTTTAGAACCATGAAAGTAAGTAAAAAAAGTTGGTTTGGGGGAGTCCTGGGGAGAAGGGGTGTACGGTAACCCCTGTATATACCTGACTAATATGTGTTCTTGTTTTAAAAAATATTAACAATTACTATATAGAAACACTATGTTTTTTCAGTATCCAGACACATTTCCCCAGCTAAGTTTGAATAGTTTTTGATAGCCAATGTGTCATGCTATGAGACTACAATCAGGTTATTTTAATTCACTGCTGGGATAAATTCCTGCAAGCGATTGAAGATAGCCCCATTTTTACATAAAACATCAAGATATTTGAGGGGGGTCCTAAGTGGGACCCCCCCTGGTGAGGAAGAAGGAGTTAAGTGAAATTTGGTTTGATCTTCACAATACTAAACCCATGTACTTACAATATTTTAACTTGATTAAAAATTAATTTGACAATGGACATCCAGATTACAAGTATGAACATTATGCAAAAATGGGCAATTATATGCAATTTTGGGAGATTTTGGGGCTTAAAAGGGGCTAAAACTTGATGGGGCACAAAATCCAAGCTATAGGGGCCAGAATTTTCAAACCTTGTCAGCATGAATATTTCATCAAGTACATATACTAAACCAAAAAAGAGCAAAATCCGACAACCTTCATGTTCCGCCAACCATTTGGTTTTCTCAGGCACGCACTCTTAAACAAACAAACAAGCAAATATTGATTTACATAGTATTGGAATACACATGTTAGAACACATTCTTGTTGAATATTCAATCATGCAAGCAGCGAGCAGAATCCATATAATATAGTGTTCCACGACATTAATTTTCGCGCTTTAAGCAGCCATCGTGAAAACAAAAATTTACAATTATATTTAGTATGTGTATACACGAGTCTAGTCCTGAATTTTCAAATTGTGGATTTGAAAACAAGTTAAATCATTCAAGATTGGCACAGCACAAACATTAATCATACGAAAATTAGCTCTTTACGGTAATACAAGACCATCTCCATACCCTAGACAACATCAAGAGTCAGACAATTATCACGTGTGCGATTCATCGGCACACAAATATAACCTCTAGGTAAATGAAAATTATAGCGGCGGGTGTGCGGCAAATCAGCACAAATTGTCGCGCTGAATTGAAAACCTCTTGAACTTAAGGGTATCTTATGCTGCTAAACTCCTCCTCTTGAACTTAAGGGTATCTTATGCGGCTAAACTCGAGTTAAGTTTGAGTAAAACCTGTAGTAATATTAATATATTTTGTGACGGTGCTTTTTATACTTTATTACCTTGCACAAATGATGTGCATCAAAATAGGGATGTCTGTGTATAACAATAATGGGAAAAAGTGTACTTTAGGTCCCAGATACTGGTATACCAGTATTGTCTAATACTGGAACATAAACGTTGCCAGAATCGCTTGATACTGATACGATTTTACTGTTCCAGTATCAGTCGATACTGGAACACCAAATTGTGTTCCATTATCGAGCGATACTGGAACGTTTTTATGTTCCAGTATCAGGTGATACTGGTACACATTCTATCAGTAGTGATTTATCCCAGTATTGAACGATACTGGTACATAATTGTGTTCCAGTATCGCCCGATACTGGTACATTTTATATGTTCCAGTATCGTCCGTTACTGGAACACTGACTGTATCGAGCGATACTGGGTGTTCCAGTATTGGGCAATACTAGTACAGTCCAGAATCTGGGACCTACAGAACACTTTTTCCCAATAATGGATAGTGGCAACCAGGTTCTTGTCAGTCTGGCAACAGTGCGAGCAAAACAATCTGGCAATAAGTATGAGCCTAATACATGGGGATGGGGGATTTTGTTGACTAGTATAATTAATTTGAGCACTAATTTTCTCCAAAATCATAACAGTGATCATCGATGAGAGAGCTTCTTGATATCTCAGCATTATTAAAATATAGTTTCTTTCAGCCCTACTGTAATCCTTACTGAACCCCCGATTGTTTCAATAAATG
Source organism: Ophiura sarsii (assembly GCA_035610835.1). Taxonomy (NCBI): domain Eukaryota; kingdom Metazoa; phylum Echinodermata; class Ophiuroidea; order Amphilepidida; family Ophiuridae; genus Ophiura; species Ophiura sarsii. Next base: position 61,528,118 of record CM069448.1, read on the forward strand.
ATATATTCTTTCTGACCAATGAAAATAATATTTAGTAGATGACAAATCCGCATTTAGTGCCCAGAGGGGGTCGACCATGTTTTGTCTAATCATTTGATTTCCCACTTCAAGCAGCATCCCGGGGTTATAGTGCCTGCCTTTTTCATTCCTGTCGCTAACTTGTTCCTCTCGGACCCATCGGTGCGCTTCCGTACGGAACGACCAAAAACAAACAAACATCCTTCCTCCTAATCTATAAAAGCGATGGACAGAATCCACAAGGGTAAATATACCGCTGATGGTTTCAATCTGTTATACGCATTGTCTAAGTAACCATGCATGTAAAGTTATTTTGATAGACACGAAATGAAACTAAGGAAGAGTGAACCGGAACTTTTGAAAATATAATAATAGTGTGTCAGCGACAGACAAGCTTTTTGACCAGCAAAATTGTAAACATTATTCTGTTAACATTTGTGTGTTTATTTTACATGGTCGGTCTATGAGGACATATGTTTGGGAACAGAATCAGCAAGCAAAATGTTAAGGCCATGTTAAAGATTAGCCTATAGCATGTTGGATATATGATATAAAAAATGATAGCAAGAAAAAAAAATAAGAAAAGGAATGAGTTAAAGAGACACTCCCAACAAATCAAGTGAACAATTTTGCCATCAGCCCTGTATACTTGATCCTTCATGTCTTCCCTATTTTACACGGCCACTCCTGCGCGTAAGCGCCTCCAAACGAGGACCTTGTTTACACACCGTCAACCGTGGACCTAAAATAGTCCACGGCTGAAGGTGTGTAGCACATTAATGTCCTCGTTTGGCGGTGTTTACACACGTTCGTGAGCATGTTAAAGAAAAAAAGGTTTCACCGTCAACTGCGGACGTATTGTAAATACCCCAGATTTCGATGAGCGCCATCTATCGGCCATCTTGAGCTCAGATAAAGCCTATGTCAACTGCGAACGCCCACGGTTGACTGTGTGTCCACGGTTGAAGGTGTTTTAACACATAAAGGTCCACGTTTGGCGGCGCTTACAAACACCCTGCGAGTGTGCTCAGATGTGAAGAAAGGAAGTCTTCTTACTCCAATCTTATGTGGCTGGTGATTCATAAACAAATCCCTATTGTGAATGAAGGGGTTGTAATCACATAAGGTTTTTAACTGCTCTACAATGATTCAAAAAAGTGATGTATATATATTTTACCATCAACATGTTTGTAATGTATCACATCACAAACTCTGGAAGATAAATGTCAAATCATGCGGTTTGTAATAACCACCGTATTAAGAATACCTGTTACTTAAAAAGGTGAACTTATTTTTAAAAGGTCCTTCAGTATAAAATATGTTCATACATTTGCAAGGTATGCAGACTCTAGAAAATGTCAATGTATGCAATATTGTAACAACCTTCTTATTAGAGAGATTCCAATTACTTTAAAAAATGTAATTATTTTCAAAATGTTCCCTTGGTATAAAACGACATGAGTTGCGTTGGCTCCCAAAGGTTATATTTGTCAGGGTACTCTGGTATGCATGCTGTTTCCATGGAAACACATTATTAATACATTATTGCAACATTGATGGTTGTGGAGCTAGTTGAGAAACTGAATATAGGAAATATTGTTAGCAATTAATTTGTAGCATTTGGTGAGACTCCATCATCTGACATAACAATTCACTATAATTATGTAGCATTGATACAGGTTTCTTTTCTAAAAACACCCTCTACACTAGTGGTTCTCAACCTTTTTGGCCATGACCCTTTTTGACATTCTTGGTCAGTGTACCGTGACCCCCACCCACCCCCCCCCCCCCCCCCCCTTTTGAGTTTTTAGCCTTTTTTAGAGCAAAATATCAAAATGGTTCCCCAAAAAGCTATATTTATGACCTCTTCATGACCCCTTGGAAAACCCCAAACGGCCCCCAGGTTGAGAACCCCTGCTCTACACAATCAACTTGTAGTCGTAGGATAGAATTGTTTATCTAGTCATGCTAGTGGTGAAGTCAGAATTTGGGAGTTGATCAAATATTGGCAATGGCTGGGAAAAAGATTGCCTTGACAAATTGATCAATATCTGATGTATGGGTAGTACTTGGTGTAACTAGGTTACTTCTGTTACACATACCCCCTCTTTGTAAAACGGTGTCCCAAGCATCCAAAATAAATTGTCAGTACCAGTTACAACTTTAAAAGATGAACTATACAAGGAAAATACTACTAAGGACTATGATCAAAGCTGTGTTTGGTTTCATTCCAATTCCTATCTAAATAGAATAGCTTATCGACTCAAATAGAGGATTGACATTGAATTCTGAAGACTTTTTTTTACAAGAATATTTTTAACAAGTTGCGATATAATGTTCCTGTTTCATTTAGTTACTCATGGTAATAGTTATTTAAAGAAACCACAATCTGGTAATAGGCAGCAAAGGAATTGCCAGTATCCAATCAAAAGCCATATTGTTGATAATTTACATATCAAACCACTCCCATTGCATACGAATTGTTATTACATATAACCCCTCTAACATTTAACCCTAAAATAAATAGCAACATGGGCTATAACTTCCAGAAAGATCAAACATTAATAGGAAATTATCACTGGAGGAGTATGAGCAATGCTGCGTTTGGTTTCATCTCCAATTCCCATCTTAACACTTTCCACGCGGCTTTTTGTTTTACCAAAAGAGAGTTTTCAGAAACCTTTCCAAACTTTCATGCTCTATCTCATGGATTACTGAACCAATAATAGGCATGTTTGTACTTATTGTAATGCATTTCTCGTGGTGATTCCAAATATGGTAATGAAATTTGGTAATTTTGATATTTTTGAAACATTTTGTGACGTTTTAGAATGTCGTCTGCAGACGCCTGCCATGTGGAAAGTATTAATAGATAGCTCAACGAATAGGGTTTGACATCCTTACATTTGAACACATCTCACGAGTATTTCAGAGGAGTTGCCATAGGCTACACGCTCTATGGTAAAAGTAAGGTCGATCCAGCAACCTAGATTCACAAATAATTGACCCATTACCGTATTGTTTTGATGTCATCTCATGGCACACCCGTACAACTCTATATGGCTAGCCGGCAAATCTAATTTGTGAAAGCATTTTTGACGGACGACGGTTTGACAAGAGACTTATACGTCACCGCTCCTATTATTTTGTTCTCATCATGGCATTTGACACTTGGCTTGCGGCCTTTGATGTACTGACATTATATAATATGTGCTACAACCCAATATGTTTGTGTCACAATTTATTTTTAATTTTAAGGTGTTCAAATCATGTCACTATAATATTTTTTATTTTGAGGTATACTTTCCCATTCACAGACGCTAATGTACCTTGATGAATATTTGTTAGTTAAAGGGGCATTGATTGAGAGATACATACGTATGGGAGTGCACCCTCAAATATTCTGGAAATCAGTTTTTTTGCATCAAATAATACTTAGGCATATATACTAACTACCATCTGAAACAGTTTACCAACATTCACCGTTTATCATATAAATTTTCATGATTTTCTTAGTTTTGATATGATCATATCGAAACTAAGGTGCTGAATTTGGAAGTTATGCTAAGTTTTACTCACTGACTTTCGCGGCAAATCTCAACCCGGAAGTGCCATTATTTGCTTAGTTTGGCATGAAGGCGATGTCGGAATTGTATGATATTTTGGATTTGGGCTATGTTGATGATTATCTTTACGTTATTTGCTCATTTAGTATATCGATACATCTCTCAATGCCCCTTTAATACAGTTCTTGTAGTTGAACTGGAGATGAATTCCATTTTAAGTCAGTGTATACTCATGTGCGCGGGTATGTGAGACAGACCTTTTTGCTAGGCCTAAGTCAAGGTAACAATGCAATTTGTAACCCGTTTACATATTTTAAAAGGTCCCATATTTATGCTCACCATATCATCACACAACCAAGGCACTTGTAGTAGATATACTATGCCATGTCCATTGGGTCCAACTCAACACTTCTGTAATCAGTTGTGCACATTTGTTGAGAAATCTCTAGATATGAAAGGACCCACAATTGTCTAAACAGGACCGAAAAGTACAACGATGGTTAAATGTACCCAAATCTGGGGAATATATAAACCTCTCCCTTTGCACCCATTGCAGAGATCCTGAAATGTTTCCATTTGCTATCTTCAGTAGATAACAGAAATACATACTAATGAATCATACCAAAATGGGCTATTCCAGTTGAAATCCATACACCCCCTGTGGAAGACATGACCTTAATCTTCCCCACAGGGAGTGTAGATTTCAAATGGAGTCACCCATGTAGATAACCCAATATGAAATTCGTACTCCCTGTGGGGAAGATTAAGGTAATATCTTCCATTGGGGAGGGGAAGGTTAAGGTAATATCTTCCATAGGGGTGTATGAATTCAAACGGAATAGCCCAATCTAATCACAGAGTATTGCTAAGCATTGTTAACAATTATTTAAGACAAAAACAACCGCAGTCAGTTAAATACTAATTTGTAATAACAAATTATAATTTGTGTAATTCGAACCTCTTAAAAAAGGGGTTTAATTCAAGCGGTGACAAAATATTAAAAATAATTTCTGAAATGGGTTTGGGTGAAGCGCCGCGTCAAGTTAAAACTTTTATGTGTCGGTAGTGCGTCACAGATACGTCACAAGCACATCTCCAGATGTGTGGTTTATTATTTTCATAAATGCTGACTGGTATAATTACTAACATCTTATATAACCATTGCAGGCTTTATATTGTAGTGCAATAATAACTAGCAAAAAGTAACTAAGCTCTAATAAAGATGCGTCAATTTTATCTATTGGGCGTATGGACAATATTTTAGCATAGACACAAAGATGGCTTATTGCCAGCTTTATATTGTATATACCAGTACATTGAGAACTAGCAAAAAGTAACTAAGCTCATATAATAGTGTCTATAATGTTATCTATTGGGCATATGGCAAGATCCTGACCTCACAGCCATGGGTCCAGTGGCCCACCTTAACACCTTCCATGTGGCTGTTAGTTTTACCATATACAAAACAGATTTTTCAGAAACCTTTCCCAACTTTCACAGTCTATCGCAAGGATTACTTAAAGACATAACCACGCCAACTCTCTGCTGGAAATATCAGCCAGGGAGGTTGAGCCATAAATGCACGTAATAATGAGCTAGATGACACAATAGCCGTTACTAAAATTAGGGGAATTAGCCTAAGTGACAGGCCCTGTTACTTTGAACAAATTCAACCTTGACCTTCCTTGTCCTAACAGCCTTGACTGTTTTACCATGTGTGGTTCGCTAGTGGGGAACTAAGAGAATGTGGTTACACCTTTAACCAATACTAGGCATGTTAGTACTTATTTTATTGCATATCTGATGGTGATTTCAAATATGGTAATGAAATGCAATAGTTTTGACATTTTTGAAACATTTTGTGAAATTTTGAAATGTTGTCTGCAGAAGATTGCCGCGTGGAAAGTGTTAATATTTAATTTTGAACCTAAGAATTTCTTTTCTGGGAACCAAAATTCACATACCGGAAGTTATTGCATGCTTTTTTTAAACAAAGAAACATATAAATATATTTTAAAAAGTACAATGATTGAAATGGCTCTTTGGCCTTAATGCATGCATTGAACCATAAAATTGTTGTTGTTTGCGTGCAGGGTATTCAATACAGTTTACTGCGAGAATCACAATGTGTGCTATCAACTTTTTACTTTCCAAAACCAACAACAATTGATTTATTAAATAATTTAATGAGGTACAACAATTATTGCTATTATATCATTGTTCTCTTTTTTTGATCAACAGATCTCAAATTGCAGGCATATTTACATTGGCTACTAGTATACTTACATTTTGTGAAGTCTTCAGCGCATACATCAGGACCATATGGTGGTTTTAAATGTCACAATATTCAATTCCAATTTCTCTGAATTGAGACAGCCCTATGTCACTCATATCTGTCCATTGTTGAGATTTGGTTCAGTATAGCGCACTCTATAAAACCTTCACCCAGAAGTTACAGCGTAAACTGTCAATCATTCGTTGTGAATGAATATTCAGTCATGACTATTCATGATCTCACACGATGTGATCGTCGCTATCTGGCGTCATTCCCAACTGATCTGATTACAATATTCATAAAATGCAAATGACGCCATGCCCCTAATGTGTCACTGTCAGACGAAGCCATCCACAATTTAAAATTCGTATTTTGTTCTACGTAAATTAATTTCAAATAACCAATTCTGAATGTTTCGTGTCATATAAAAACTAAATTCTGCCATCATTAAAGCAAATCAGTTCTACTCTAAATCACAATCAGCTTTTTTTACCATTGGTGTACTATTATTGTGCCACAAATCATGTTTTCAGCCGATAAAATCAACCACGTCTTAGGTCGTCTTGTTAGCTACGACAATGATAGTGCGCCTCCTACAAAAGCTTCACCCGTTAATTTGGTTTTAGTAGGCGAAATTTTGTCGGAGGAGTGTCCTCTCCCATAATTATAGACTCCCTGATTGAGAGTGAATAATGCTGTTTTCAAAAGATAACTTTTTTTAACCATCCTCCTTCAATACATCATTGAGCAACTTTTGAATTGAGGTATTCCTCCATTCAATGTGTGCTCATTCAAGCATTACAACACCTGCGTAGTTAAAGCCCCGTTCTAGTGTTGCTGTGCACACATACATTAATATGTGCTAAACATCGTTTCGATGGAGTAACTCAATTGAACAATCTGGGGAACTTATTTTTGTTGAACTGTGTATATGTGACCAGTCGCGTCAAAAAGGAAATGTTGTCGGCAAACATAGTTTTGGTCAATATATTTGGTGAAATATAAAGAAAATAGTAGAAAAAAATGTCTGATTACCTTCAACATGGTGTCATTTTAAAGCTTAAAATGTGCTCTTTCAAGTCATACCAATAATTCAGATTTGACTTGGGCCTCCAACATATCCATTTTTATGTGACAGGTCACATATGACTATGTAGTTCAATGCAAGTATGAAAACACAGGGAATGTAACTGGCAACATCGACCCATGGATATGTTTCATTGTGGCATCTGTGATATGTAAGGGTTGCCGGTGTATTATCCATTCCCAATTATACAAAGAACACATCTGCACAATATTATTTAGTCCATCAAAATGGGTTTCAGTTTATCCATCCAGAAAATGTATATGGCATAATATTTTAAGTCAAATACACTCGCTTCTTTCCTGTGCTACCTAGTGTTAATTTGCAATGAGATTCAAACTGCCTATTTTGTACCGGTCAGACTATAGATATATATAGCTGCATCTCAATAGCACCACACAACTTGTAAGAGCGACTACTTTAATAACACATGGTTTGCGGCTATGTTGCGCCATTATTGATAGCTTTTGGCCAAGCTATGTGATTGGGAGTCAAGATAATTCAACTGCGCATTTAATCAACATGTCCCAATTATTCCAACATGATGACTATAACGTTCGTCCGTCCACCCGTCCGTCCTAGGGAATGGTTGATTTGTAGATAGCATTTATCAACATAATACTAATAGCTCCCTTGTGCTAACTCATAACAAAGTCTATATCTGAGACAGGGGTAGATTATGGACAGATTTATAACTCCCTCGCGCTAAGTTTGCACATCATCTATTTGCAGTCAGGGATGGAGAGATTGTGAGGAGATCTTGGGGAATGGTAGCTTTTGAGAGATTACTTTATCGATGTAATAGCTCCCTACAGTTCTGCATCAACTGATATACTGTAAAAGCCAATATTTTTGCGTAAAGATATTTTCAGGCATTTTGATATCATAGACATTTCGCAAATTGTTTTTTTTCGCGGGCGACCATCAGGATGCACTGCATGAATGTTGAAAACAATATTTTTGCGTGTTATAATTTTCGCCGAAAAATAAAACCTCTCTTGTGCTAAATTCCTACATTTAACTTGTGTTTCAGGGAGGAGTAGTTGAATGCATTTGAATAATTTATCACCAAAATATTGTCCCTTGTGCTAAACTCTTACATACAGTTAATAAAATATACACCAGGCACAGATTGTGGGTAGATTGCTTTTGCTTTTGTCACAGTTCCAATGTGCTGAATTTGTCTACATTTTGGGACTGACAACTTGCATCGACAATGATGGCTCCTCTTTGTTATTCCCACATCAGTTTCTTTATCTCCCACAGACAATTACCATTGATTGGAATAATGTACAGTAGAATAGTTTGTGTCCTCAGCAGACATTTGGAATATAGGTAATGTGGCTAATGTGTTATATAAATGTGCACTGCTTGAATAGGACTAGATAGACTACAAGATCAGACACAACGGTATATAATCTATCAAATAAAAATCTGACAAATGCCCCTTCACCCATATTTTTATGTTTGTTTCATCAGATGAATTTTTATTATTTATTTAGTTTCAAATGCCTTTAATAAAAGCCCACCCCTTTTTTTTACATGCAGTGGTCCCATGGAGATTAATTACGGCAAATATGGTATATTGTTTCCTCCCAAAGTGATCAGTTTGTTTTCTTTTCTTTTTTTCCTTTTTGTGTGTGTCTACTAGAGTTACAAATTTCAATTTTGTAAAATAGAAAATAATGATGCATCATATTAACACGCTATGTGTTTGGGTTTCTTAAACATGTATTGGCTGTTCAATTTGAAATCCATACACCCCCTATGGAAGACATGACCTTAATCTTCCACACAGGGAGTGTAGAATTCAAATGGAGTCACCCACTCAGGTATGTGTTTGGGTTTCTTATACATGTATTGGCTATTCAATTTGAAATCCATACACCCCCTATGGAAGACATGACCTTAATCTTCCACACAGGGAGTGTAGAATTCAAATGGAGTCACCCACTCAGGTATGTGTTTGGGTTTCTTATACATGTATTGGCTATTCAATTTGAAATCCATACACCCCCTATGGAAGACATGACCTTAATCTTCCACACAGGGAGTGTAGAATTCAAATGGAGTCACCCACTCAGGTATGTGTTTGGGTTTCTTATACATGTATTGGCTATTCAATTTGAAATCCATACACCCCCTATGGAAGTCATTACCTTAACTCTCAAGCAGGGAGTGTATATTTCAAATGGAGTCACCCGCTCAGGTAACCCCATTTGAAACTCACACACCCTGTGTGGAAGATCAGTGTCATGTCTTCCATAGGGGTGTATGGATTTCAACTGGAATAGCCTCATTCCCATCTCTTAATAGGAAATATGATATTCTTTGTGTAATAATAGTGATAGGATTGGGTTTCTTTGTCATACAATATTACCTTTTGCACATGCCTTTTTACATTCGATAACATAGGAATGTGTTGAGGGTATGGAATTACATAAATGTGAGAAAAATGAACCCATCATGTCAATGCAAGACATAGTGGCATTCTTTAACAATGATTTTTGAAGTAATAAAGAATCGTATCGCTCTGTAACTTGGAATGTATATACAATTTATGATCACAAATGTAAACCTGCGAGTCTGCTTCCAATTTTTTTCGAGGATAGGATTGAGGGTGTCCCCTGGAAAAGATCACATCATATACCTTTAAGACCGAAACACCCTAAATTTGCCCGATATTGGTTGTTTCTTTCCTATGAGTTGACCAATGACAATAGGAGGTAAATCATTGAAAGGTTGTCTATTGAGGATATTTGTATTTGTAAAGGTGGATGTGCTGATCACTTTAGCTTTTTTTTGCCCATCAGGATATTTTGATATCAGAAGAAACCCCATATTTTTCTTAGTCTCTCTGTACATTGTTTGGTGCAAGATGTGTTTCATTTAGACGTTATTTAAATGAGGTTAACCACCTGGCCAGCCCCTGGCCAGTTTGTTTGTGCACTATTCAATGGACAAATTTCATGTCACTTTGTGTTTCTAAAATAAGAACCCTCTGATGGAGTTATGCAACTCAAACTTTGGAATACAACTATATTTTAAGGATGACCCTTCATGTAGAATATAAAACATCAAGTTGAAAAATTGGACCAGCAATCAAAACAACTACCTTAACACATGTGCATAGAATATTAAGTAACATTCCTCTTTATTTGGTGCTCCGTGGTAACAAAACAAAAGTACACCTCTAGAAAACGTGTTTCCATCAATTGAACTATGGTGAAACGATTCTCTGAAATGTTCTTCAGACACTCATCAGAGTTATAGAGGACTTGTGAAGATACATGTATTTATAGTCATATTAGATAAATAACAAAAATAACCAATTCAAAACAAATAAAATGAGTGGGGCATATCGTTCAAAATATTTATATTGATGTTTGTGCTATACAGCTTACTTGCATTGCTTGGTACATCAGCATATCGATATGACTTACGGTTCAACACCGTCCAAATGTAGAAATCAAATTAACCTTTTACTTAATTAAGTGTTCACACCTACCCATTTCGGATTTGTGACACCATCATACTGTGTATGGTTCTTATGTCAAGGTTGCTGTGATGTTTCATCAAGTGGAAGATATTGTACAAGTATTTGTTGTCACATTAGATTGTATTTTTGGAATTCACGGAAATAGATACTTTCCACAAAATTGTTACTATAGTATAAAGTGTCTCTGGTAAGTAGCTGAGCAATTTTGGAATTAACAAATTGTTTGCTGAGTTTTTTTCTTCAGTATCCTAACACTTTCCACGCAGCATGCGTCTGCAGACGACATTCCAAAATGTTTCAAAAATGTCCAAATTATTGAATTTCACTACCATATTTGGAATCACCATGAGAAATGCATCGAATTAAGTACAGACATGCCTAGTATTGGTTCCGTAATCCTTGAGATAGACCTTGAAAGTTGTGAAAGGTCTAAGGAAACTAATACTAGCTGCATGGAAAGTGCTAAGTGCATTCAATGACTCGCCTAATTATCTTGCACTTACAGTGTGTTTGATGATTACCCCCCCCCCCCCCCCCCATACATCAGCATTACCGCACAGCAGGTTGTTCCAAAAAGCTGTAACACTAATGAATATTTCAGTGTGTAAACTTGAAACCATATATAGCTTTCATATCCATATAAGGTTTTGTATTACACTTTATGATGTGTCGGTACCACAGGGAATTGCTATCAAATGACAAAATATACATTGATTAGTTGTGTTCTTATAGAAATTTGTCTTGTTGTTGGAAAGATTCGTCTTGTTGTTTTTGAGTAATCCGATACTAACAAGAATGTTCACTTGTTTTGATTTCATAAATTGTATCATCATCTTCATTACCACGTTGTCAAAATATGTAACAAAATCAACTTTTGATGATTCAAAATTGCCATCTATTGCTATTGTCGATACACTGGCAGGATATTTTACCAGATTATAGTGTCCAATTTCACTTCCGCTCCGTAGAGAGTGCCTCGGTAATTAGTCAATCTCTGCCATTTCATATTGCTCGCATGTTCAATGATTAAAACCAAAGAAGATTTTAAAGACATCACCACAATGCATTGCGTTTTTGCAAAATGCCCTAATTCTGGTCTCCGATTTGTCTCGGTTCCCATAGACATATGCACACAGTCATGGCTTCATTAATAGCGCGTTCATCATTGAAGCTCTTAGGTTCTAGTTTATGCACTTATCAATTGCATCCCCGGCCCCAGGGGACCCGGGGATAGCGGGGATTAGGGCCGGGACGTACAAATTGCCCATGTGACGTCCCGGGTACAATCATGTACGGTCATTTTTTTTACGTCCCCGCTACAGTCCCGGCCCCCCTTGGCCGGGACAGACAAAGTGTACAGTCCCGGCTACCCATTTCCCAGGACAAAGTATTCACCCGGCTACAGTCCCAAGGTTGCTTATTTCTTTCTGCAACCATAACGGAATGCATTCCTATGTGTTCCCTATGTGTTATTAGGCTAATTTCGTCAAGCGTATTGCATCTCTGAGCTTATTTATAGCAAGTGCCGGGGTGTACATTTGTGTACATTTGTGTACCTTAGCGTACGTCCCCACTACACGCCCCGGCTAGCGGGGGCACAGTTTGTACGTCCGCGTACACTCCCCCGCATAGCCGGGCATAATTTTTTGTACACTCGTGTACGGTTCCCGCATGGTCCCGCCATGCCCCGGGTCCCCGGGGGCCGGGCTTGCAATTGATAAGTGCATTACATCAATGAATATATTATTTATCAGTGTTCCTTTTTCTTATTTCTAAAACTTAAGAGCTCGACAAATGCATTGTGTGAAAAAAAGGCTTTAATTGGCTGGCGTTTGTGCAATGCATTGTGGGAAGACCTCAAAATCTTCTTTAGATTAAAACAGGACAAGAATAATTTAAGAATACTGATTGAGAAGAACTTTCATCACTGCAACTCGTCTGTGCTATCTACTGAAGACAGCGAGCGTGTTGGTGTTCAATTTAGAATACGCTCTAGGAATGCAGTAAATTAAAACCAAACATTGTCGCTACCCTGAAGGCATATTGGTTCATGTTCACCTGTATGTAAAGGGCTAGAGGTGAATTCACTAATTATTCGAGGAATTGAGAAATATATAGATGGTGAAAAGTGTGTGTAAGAGGCTTGATGTGTTATATAGATGTAAATTGGAAGTAGGTTTTTTTCTTCTTCATAAATGCAGACTTTTGGGCAATTAACCACAATTTTCACTGAATTTCAAGATTGTCAGTTGAATTTCAGATTTTGTCAAATGTGAGGGGGGAAAATGATAATTTAGAGATACATTTGTTAAAACATTTATGAACCATATCTCTATAGATGCTATTGCAATTTCACAGATGCCTAAGGAGGATGTTTTTATTCATGATTTCGCATCATGTCCTGGTTTTAAGAGAAAAAAAGTTGTGTGTATTTTTTGTTGTAAAATATTACAGCGATTATGTCAGCAAAAGTTCATTTTCATTATGGGAATACAAGTATTTCCTAAATTAATGCACTGCACATAGCTTCATTTTCTGCAAACAGTTACCATAGAAACATGACACAATTACCAAATTCCATGGCAAGACATATCTATTTTAGATGTTAAATGCAATCAGTATTTTCATTACAAACTTATATTATAAAATCCCCTCTCTGATCGATCGGAAAGAGAAAGAGAGCAGTGACATGTTTGCACTTTTGCTTGCAGGGTTGATATTACAAGACAAACTTGATTCAGATTTCCCATACAGGGTGTCCGAGAATGATTTATACCTTGTTTGAAAAAATAATATAATGGGGAACATGTTTCCAACTTGCTCTTCATCAAAATATCTTTATCCGATCCAATATGGATGGCATGACATTTAAAAAATAAAAATAAACAGGGAGATACTACACAAAAACACGTTTCAAAGATTTTTGTTGTTGTTGATTTTGTTGATTTTTTGATTTATTTCTAAACAAGCAGATACTACTCAAAAGCATGTTTTCATCTTTCTTTATTGTTATGTGCTTCTTTAAATTTTGTAATTTTGTAAAAAAAAATTATTTTTATTTTTTTACTTTGAAAAAAAAAAAAAAATAGCGACCCTAGATTTCTGAAAATTCGGGTCGGTCGGAAAGGGCAAGTCAACTTCTTTTTTTCCGGTCGGAAAGGGCAAGTCAACTTTTTTCTTGTTGGCATTATTGAATATCGGTAAAAACCTGTACTTCACTTTCAGCATATTTCATTTGATAATACTCACACCAAACAATTAAGAAAGTATGATATAAATAACTCAAGCAGAACAATTCCCTCACACCATTCAAATATTGCTTCATAAAACTTCACTAACAGTTGGAATCTTTTAATTTTGTTGCTAACATTTAAAAGAAGACACAGTTAAATTCACCTGCATATCATTTAAATTGAGCGGTGGCGAACATGTTCGATCATTTTATGCGTTTCAAAAGAGGACATTTTGGTTCAAACTTGTAATCCACCCTTTTTTACAAAAGTGTTCATAATTATAGGGCAATAAATATATGTGTTGTTTTGAAATAATAAAAAAAACAAATCAATGCACGCGTGCTGATGTGTGAATAATGGCACGACCCCGTAGGGGAGTGCTATTCTGAGGATATCAACATTTGCGCAAGCGCATTGATTTGTCTAATTTTTCAAGAAACAAAACATACACGTGTACAACATGTATTGACCTAATTCATACACGACAATTCAATTCAAAATTTAAATTCCTAAGGAAGCTAAATAATGTATATGTTTATGTTTGAATCATAGGCACTTTGACAATGGTATTCATAACTAAATAAATGCACCTTTCCCGGTATAAATATTCTACCTAGGACACCCTATATGGTGTACACAACACTTTGGCGCCTTCATAATGGATATACATGATGGTATCTGTCAATAGAGAGCCTATCCGATCATGAATAAAAATTATCAAGTCACATTATATCATGTTTGTCAGTGTTGGTCCAACCTGCACATTTTATTAAGATGGTTTTTAAATTTTTCTCTCAATGTATTCCTGATTGAGATTTTTAATACCTGGGTATGCTATGAACTAAACTGGGAACAAATTGCATTAAAATAGTAAATACTGTCGTGTGTTTTGGATCAAATGCTCCTTTAAATTCAGGTGAGACTCATGTTTTCAATCAGACATTCGTAAAATGATTGGAAAATGAAATAGGCTGCAGACCCCCCCCCCCCCAACAAAAAACAAAAACCACCACCAACCTCCCCAAAAAAACCAAAAAAAACTAACAACAACAACAACAACAACAACAATCTGTTATAGTTGTAAGGCAAAAAAAAAAGTTTGTCTCAAATGACATGAGACTGAAAATCGAATGCGGTCTGCGGATTTTTTTCAATTTTTTTTCTTCAATTTAGACCTGATCGTCATTTGTTTGGTCAAAAAGTTGGATTTTGCCAGATTTTTTAAAGAAAATTGAAAAAGAAAAAGAAATTGAAAAAAAAGAAAAAAAAAGCTAACGCGGGCGATTTCGGGAATGCGCGTGGGTCATTTGAGACAAACCTCTTTTTTTTTTTGCCTTATAAATAATTTACTCAAGAACCAGTTGTTTAGTGTAGTTTTTTTAAAGAGTTTGTGTAGTCTAGTTCATTAAAATTTCTCTTTTGGAAAGTTCAAATGAAAGAAGAATGCTATTTTCATATATTTTTTAATTCATTCAAATATATTATTACTGGGGTGTGATTTCTCTGGATTCTTTTTGAGTTCCAGATTTTGGACCTAAAAAAAAGAAAATTTCTGTACAAAAATAGGTAAAATATTGCATTTTTAAGCATGAAATTACTTCCGGTATGATAATTTTGGTACCCAGAGAAGTGGTTCTTAAGTTAGAAATTAAATATTAAGGTGGGCCACTGGACCCCCGGCCATGTGGTCGGATCTTCAGGATTGTTTTTGAGACCGAAATCACACCCCTGTGTTAAGGAGTTTCAATTTTGGAATGTTACTGACTAATAGAAATAAAAGTTTATTTATCAAATCCTAATTTTGAAAAGCCTTATGTCATTTGACTTTGTGTGTAAAATACATAACACAGTGTTTAGACACAAATGAACAGGTAGAATACACCAGCAAAAATAATGAGTTTCATATTGAAATTATCGATCATATTCACAGAGAACCACTAAGGTCCCAGAACATCTTCTGTGCATCAAGAACCTTGCAATCATAATGTCATACTTCATCAAAAAGTTATAAACGCCCAATTACAAACTCTCTTTTACACATTTTCTAAAGTTCAGAAAACTAAAGTTCAGAATGTACAGTAATATTAGCTTAGATTTCTTAGTGAAGACATTTCCTCGGTGGGTCGGTACGGTAGGCAGATTTGTCATACACCAACATCACTCATCTCTCCAAGGCAGGTATAGCAGACACCTGCCATGCTCCGAGGGATTTCAATGAATATTTGGTATTCATAGAAAGCCGCCGCGCCGCCCGCCGCCTACACTTATTATATGTTTCTCATGTGTCTTAGAGATTCTTGAAAACTAATACCAGCATAGATGATTAGCGGATGCTAATGGGGGAGGGGGATGTTGAAAAATGCTAACTTGGAAAAGGGGAAGGTAGAGGAGGGGGAGGTTGGGGATGAGAGGGAAGGAGGGGGAAGGGAGGGGAGAGGAGGAGACGGTCGGAAGGGGTGAATGGATAGGTTTAGCACATTATGGCATATGGTATCACAAACTGAAAGGTATGAATTAATGGGCCCTGTGCTCTCCAGTGGATAACTTTAATTACAAAAGAGAATATGATATTTTGTAAATCACACAGCTTAACCTAGTATTAGATAATTGTTCGATGGTTGAGGAAATACAAGGGGACAAGTAAATATTGCATTGGAACAACATGATGTGTGTATATGCAAGAAACTACCTGCTGAAATTTGTAAACAGACTTAGTTATACTTAAGGGAATAGCGATGGTGTCTCTTTTCTTGCCCATTATAATGATAGGACACATACATAAAAGGTTAAATGATCAAAAGTAGATTACATTTTGCTATTGGTCACAACTTTCAGTATAACTCACATTAGAGATTAGCTGTATGTTCCATTATGGGACTCATGACTCTCATTTGTGATTAACTTTGTTAAGCTCTCCAATTCCCCCAACTTATATGAAAATCTCAGGTACCGCTCAACAAATCAATTTCTCAATAATTGCCCATTTTTCAACTCCTGCGCATATGTGAAGTGCATGTTTATCTGCTGGTAAAACCACAAATGACTTAAAATCACTGAATTTTCTTCTCAAATTGTCAAGAATACATTCCAATAGTTTAAAAAACCCACAAAATTTGACCAAAATGTAGGCAAGAAATGCTCCATGGTTAACTCAATTAACATGTTTCATAGGGGCCTTCCTGTACGTCATGAACATTTCCTGATGTCACACATTGATCTCAATGGTGGTGTGCACCCTATGCCACTATGGAGCTCAAAACTTGCATTCAAATTGGATATTAGATGTGTGTTTCCGCTATATGGGGTATACAACTACCATTAGAGATAAGTTGTCGGTTGTGCTATGGGGTTCACAACTCTCATTACAGATTAGCTATGTGTTTCACTTACAGGCTCATGACTTTCATAAGAGAATTATTAGTGTGCTCTACTTCAAAGCTCATGATTGTCAGTACAGATTAACTATGTTAAGCTCACATACTATATCATCAGTGACTTTTCTCTCTCTGTGATTTGCAGATTAGATTACCTGTTATAAAAATACGATAGTGAGTGTGAATCATAGATGAAGATTTGTGTGGGCAACAGTTAACGAGGTGTCAATGATGAATTGCTGATGCGTTCAGATGATTCCATGATGCAGTCGCAGGATCATTCACGCTTATTCAATATTCAATGAGGCATATACCCACCTGAAGTAGTGACATATGTCATGTCTGTGCTATTCCAATGAAAGACATCAATTTGATGTGATGGTTCGGAAGTCACATAAAAATGGTGGTCCCGTGCATCGGAAGTGCAATACCCGAGCACGTTAAAAGGTTTACAGACTCTTTCGCAAAGAGTAGGGGATCATCCCGGTCTGTAACTGTTCACACATCTAACGGACCCCAATGGAAATAAGCTTCAACGAGGCTTTCTTGGGTTATCCAGGGTCGTAAGGCCCAAATAAATAAATACAAATAAATACAAAATGTCAATGTTTGTCTTATATTGTGCAAGTACTTTTTGCAGCATATCAGTGGCGTAAAAGTTAACCAACAAGGACTTCCAGGGTGTCAGCTTTGGATAATTACCACCTAGTCAGACATTTGAGGAGGGGGAACAATGTGCCCCCCCCCCCCCCCCCCCCCAAACCGAAGGCGAAAAATTGAGCTTGCTAACCGACAGTGTAAATCTCAACCGACATGAGATGCTGATTTTAGCGCGAAAATAAATGTAGCGCGAATATTTCCACTTTTACAGTATTCAATGATACATACTTGATATTATCTGAAGTACAAACGTGATGAAATGATGCCTATTTCAAGGAAATTCATTTACTGCCAACACAAGGTTGATTTTGGGTATAGATTACATTACAAAGTGTTTTGATTTATCAACAACAAAATATTTGGAACATAATTTTTATTTGAAATTGTTTTCACTAGAAGTAAAATGGGAGATATGGACAGTATCATATTCATTAATTTGAATTTTCTTTTAGTCCTAATAGTTCCTTAATTGTACCTGGTGAACTTTTGGTTCAAATGTTATCAACCGACCTGAACTGGTTTGATATTACCATATTGGAGATATCTGTTAAGCAAAGTAAAAACAAACAAATAAAATAAAATAAACAAAAACTTGGTTGACAGTGGCTTTATGTATATCATTCTACTAATGAGGAAATACAAATATATAACCAAAATATAGTCAATCTTTTAGCTTATTTTTACCACATATCTGTGAGAACAACTTTCTTGCCTCTCCCGAGGTGGAGAGAATGCCTGTATTTAGATGTGGATCAAGGCTTGGCATGTCTTCTTAGTCAATTTCATTTTGTTCTCAAGTGAATCATTTCAGTTCTATTTTAGCTCTGAAATACATTTGTCAATTTGCCTCTATAGTATCACTTATGTTATCCCTGATTGTAACCCTGATTACCAACAGGCATTTACCTTATGTATGTTTGGAAATTGCAGATGATCAAAAATACACAGCAATCCCCTTAAAATATCAGTCTTGACAATAGTGCTTATTGTTGATTCCTATAGTAAAATAAAATGGTAGAACAGTATAGCGCAAGACCATGGTTTTCAATTTGTAGCAAATTGAAGAAATAATACAAAATGGGAGTGAAACCCGAACTCCTTAAGTGATAAAGTGGGACGGCGTTAAGAGCTTGCATAGTGCTAAGTGGGACAGTATTATGAGCTCTCTGCCAGATTAACACCTATCAGAGTCTGGGTTGCTGTGTGAACACTTTCACTGCTAAATATAAGTCAGATATAATAGACAACATTAGGTTGCTATCTTCTGAAGATAGCTGGTGGATTAAGTCTTGTTAAAATTCTATTGTGTGAGGGCAGCATGTAAGTGTAAATATTTTTAAACTGCTGTCATGTGAAAACAGCTTTTTCGATCAATCCTGCTTAAGATGCTATCTTCTGAAGATAGCATGTATAGTTCAGGTCTTATTCAATGATATATTCAGAAGATAGCATGTTTGGTGAAATCATGTTATATAAAAACATGTTATTTAACAACTGTATTATGATGATAGAGTGTTGGTTGAAGTCTTGTTGATCTGCTATCTTATGAAGATAGCATGCTGGTTAAAGGTCATATTTAAAAGCTGTCTTAAGATGATAGCCTGTTAATTCAAGTCAAGAAAATAACATGTTTTATTCTTTGTAAGATAGCATGTCGGTTCAGGTCTTGCTAATCCTGTTTTTAGTCTTCATGATTGCTATCTTAGGAAGATATCACATTGGCCCAAGGTTTGTTGTTTGATTACTACAACAATCATATTACAACTTGATAAAATATGACAACCGATTAACTAACACTCCAATCGTGCAAAGATTGTTTGTCAGTAAAACAAGCTCATCCATTATACATTACATACATACATAAACAAAAGGCACCTTTCCAGAAAGATCAAACCGCCATGAAAAAAAGAAAAGAACTAATGCAAACAGAGTCAATATGATGGATAGAAATGAGACTTCAAAACCTTCTTGAAACTAGGCAGTGTAAATGCTTCACAGGTGTTTCTTGGGTATGGGTGCAGAAATATAACATGATTTATCCCAAATGTGATTTGTTTTGTTTTCTTTCCCCATGAGAGTAGTGAGTAGAAAAGTATCAGATGATAAGCTTAAACAAGCAGATACTACTCAAAAACACATTTTTATCTTTCTTTATTGTTATGTGCTTCTTTCAATTTAAAAAAAAAATGGCAACCCTAGATTTCCGAAAATTTGGGTCGGTCGGAAAGGGCAAGTCAACTTTTTTTTTTGGGCCTAATTTTATTGAAGGAACAGAAGGCACAGTCCCACCTTTAAATTTGAGTATATGGTAATTCCTATTAAATCTGAATTCCTCTCATGTTTCCTCAAGACCCAAGACAGCAAAACAAATCACAGATATTTTATATTCACGCTTTGTTGTCTCCGATGCATCCTGTATTTCAACCCGTAACAATCAATGATCAATCCAGTTACTGGCAATATCAACATCATGAGATACCGCAATTCAATTTCATGTGTATTTATTTTCGTTAACCCCACAAATGCCCTATTTCTAAAGATATTCACACAGTTTACTATTTCCTAATTTATTACGGTATGAAAATATCATGAACATTAATATAGGGTGAAATTTTCACTTTCGTAATATTTTATGTACCAACACACCATCCTTGCTCTTTGAGAGCCAGTACCATGCTATTAGGATGCTATGTACTTGATGCGTGCTCTTACTGGGACATGAGCGCCGGCCGGCAAGACATGCTCCAAGCACAATTCTCTCAGAGATTTATGTGTCAGGCAGAAGTAGGTGCTTGGTTTTTAGGTAGCTGCAACTAGACACGGTTTGTACATGTGTAGCATGGGCGTTAAAGATATTTTATTGGCACCGCTACCCATATGCAATATGCCCCGAACCATTTCATATAATAATCAATGTCTTGGAATGGCAAGGTAACAACAAGGCAGTATTTTGTGTATCGCATAAAATGAGCCATCAATGTCATCATGATTATCATTTTGAACAGGCTTAGAGATGAGGCTGCATGACTAAGTAAATCTGTGGTAAAAGTAAATATGCTGGCGCATGTAACATATTCCTACAGTAAAACAGGGCCTATATTTCAATTCAATATTGGTTTTGTCTCGCTTTTCCTTACGAAGTCATGAGTACAAATCCTGCACTGACTTATGCCCTTTCTGAAGTTGGGCTAATGACCAAGGCTTGATATGTTTGTTCAATGTAATGTCAAGTTCATGAAATAATACATATGGGAGGACTAGATTCTAAGACAACACACTGCAAAAATACGAGAATCTTTACAAATTCTCTCTCTCTCCCAGAGTCTCATCTCCTTTACAAGCACTCTTCCACCAAGTGCCCTCTTCCGATGTGCTTCAACAGATTAATTGTGTGCAACATCCATAGACTAACAAGCACTGCCATTTAGTTGTGAAAATCTGGAGAGATTTCAAGAGTGTCTGTTTTTTATAGAAGCACCATCGATACATAAATGTGTAAATTGTCTAATGATTTGTATATCAAAAATAATTGATCATTTGAATCAACTGTGATTATTGTTAATATGTATGGATAAATAGATTTGCTTTGAAAGCAATATATTTTCAAGTGATGACTTTTAAAGATAAGAATGACTCCCCTCCGAATCAAATGAAATCCTTATTCCCTAGGCCAGACAGTGGTCCCAGTGGTCCAAATTGAATCCAATTTTTAGGTTGGGCGCATAGCTGACACGCTTCTTGATCAACTTGCTTACTTGCTTACTGACTTAACTCGGGTGGTGTCCCCAATCTATACGATGGTTCTCCACACCTTTCAGTCATTCATTGCTGTCTTTATGTCACAGGTGTCCAATCTAGTATCTTGCTTGAGTAATTTTATAAAATGTCAGAGCAGGTCTTCCCGGTTTTTCTTTTGAGCTGATCAAGTTGACCCTACCGTGTTAAGAGAGTAATTGCAACAGACAGACTGATTTTTCTGTGGCTTACATAGCACTGGTTTCGGGCTCGCTATTTTTCTCATTTACTGATATTCCCGTTAAAAATGGAGCTCGCTTGCAATAATTTCCCAAAGAATTTATATAAAGGCTCGGTTGATTACCTCATCGAAAACCATGCGCACATGCGCTTGGAGATAAGCTTGCTTTGTAGTACTCAAGAGCATTAGGATTAAGGTAAAGTCATTCATAGGGATGTATGAATATCAAATGGAATATCACAAACTTATGAGACAAAAGAAAAATTCTGGGAGGTGAGGGAGGAGAATTATTTTTTGGATTTTAATGTAAACATTGCCTAAAATTAGCTTAATTGTCTGAATTAGACATTTTAGACAAATTTTAATTTATTTTGACATTAAAACTACATGATTGTTTGGGGGCCCCAAATGGTTGGGACTTGAGCTGACTGGGGGGTGGGGGCAAAGGTCACGAATGGGGCATCCCCCCTCCCCCCATCCCCTCGTAGTGCTGCCACTGCAAACAACATTACAAATATACCCTGTATGGAATTCTTAATGATTAATTCCAGCAAAACAATTAATTAGACGGACATTGAGCTTATTTGGGGTTCACTGCCCTAATGAGTCAATCAATGTCAATGGCATTTACACCCTCCCAACATATAATCTTATGGTGTATACTCGTACAAGTTGAGTTAAGGTCGTTATTGTATAGTTGATTAGAGTGCAGATATCTATGGATTAATTAAATAGTTAAATTTAATTATCAACATTAATTTCCATTTCCCCATGGTTGATTACTGCTACCTTGTGATGTGCATTAATTGCTGGACCTTCTTAAAGGTAGATGTCCTGATTTTGCAATATTTTTACCTGTATTTTTGTCCTGATTGTTTTCCTTTTTTGTTTTTAATTATTCTCTTATAATTATGCCATTAAAGGGCATGCATAATCGAGGGTTTTAAGGCCCATTTTAGGGTCGGATTTTGGGGCTTATATGCGTTACACCATTTACGGGTTCCAAAATGGTTTTATGCGTTACGCATTTAAGGTCCATTTCTGATGTACTTAAATGAGAATGGATAGCCACAAACTCATGGGTGGAGAATAAGGGAATATATTTGCTCATGTCTCCACAAATTCTTCTAAATAACCCTTCTTCAATTGAGTCCCTACAATGTATTCAATGATTTTGTTCAGTAAATTTGTCTCAGAGAGCACCTACACAGAATTCCATTGATATTAACAGAAACTGCCTGAGAGATCACGCTAGAATTCTTTTTTCATGCTCTCATGGAGGCAACAACAATTGCATCAATCTTTGTTAGAGGTGTAAACCTGCTGCCATAGCAACGTTCCAATTTCAGAGTCCTCCCCCTCCCCCCTTAAGAACTCATCGTCAATACTTGTATCAAAAATGTTCAGATCTAAATTGATTTTAACAATGTGTGATACATTAATACAATGTAATTAATCCGTACAAGATTAACAGGCGGCAGATCTGGCAATGCCATTAACACACATGGAAACATTTCATCACATCAATGATGATATTTGGTAGAGTTCTGCATGGCTAGTAGTGAAGACATGGCGGCAGTCTAAAAGCTGCTGTATCGCTAAAGGGCCTACTCATAAGTTTCGGAAATTTATGTTTACCTATTTTCATCCTGAGTCCCTTAGCTTTGTCAGTATTTTGGTAATAATTATTATTCTTTTCACGTTTGTCACAAGCAAACACATCTTAACACTTTCCATGCGGCTATTTGTTTTACCATAAACAAAACACATTTTTCAGACATTTCTCCCAACTTTCAAATTCTATCTTAAGAATTACCGAACCAATACTTGGCATGTTTATACTATTTTAATATATTTCTCGTGGTGATTCCAGATATCGTGATGAAATTCAATTATGTTGACATTTTGGAATGTCGTCTGCAGATGTCTGCCGCGTGGAAAGTGTTAAAGAGTAAAATATATGATGGGAGGAAATAGTACTTGTTTAGCAATGTTCACTGCCGTGTTGGTAGATTTTTTAGACTAGAAACACTGTCCACAGGGGCATTAGAAATTCGGGGGCGGGGCATTTTTTTCTTTTGGAGGGGGGGGGCATCACAGACATTTAATACACATGTTCATTATGGGAGACTTGGCAAATTTTAGGGGAATCGCAAAGGGCATCATGAAATTTAGGGGGCCGTCTATGGGTGTGGGAGTGGGTAAAGAAAAACCATTAAACTTAAGAGTTTTCCCCTTGAGGTGTACAAGGAATGAAAAAAATAAGGATTTTCTTGATGGGGAATTGAATTGAGGACCTTCCATTTTCATTTCGGTTACTCTACCAACTGAGTCAACAAGATTTGGTATTGAAGTCAGTGATAAAATGCATCTATTGTACATGTAGTTACAGGATTCAAAGGCCAGTATTTCTCCAGCTTCCTTAGCAACAACCAGATGGAGAAATATTGACTTCATTTTGAGAGTGCTCAAAACATCTCCAGTTATGTACATATTTAGCACGAAGACAAAAACATGTATTTCTTAAAATAACATTGGCATCTCAAGTATGTCTCCTTTATTAAATTGTGTTTGAGGAGAATAAAAAGGAAATAAGCACTGTGGGTAGGTTGATGAAATTAATTATGCCAATCACGCTCTGTCTGGTTGTCTTATTAGGCCTTAAAAAAAAGAAGTTTGATTGGCGTAACATAGAAAAAAAATAGGGTAGGTAGGTCGGATTTCTTTAAATTTTATTTTTAAATCTATAAAACGTCTATGAAATTTGATGGTAGGTTGATGAAATTAATTATGCCAATCACGCTCTGTCTGGTTGTCTTATTAGGCCTTAAAAAAAAGAAGTTTGATTGGCGTAACATAGAAAAAAAATAGGGTAGGTAGGTCGGATTTCTTTAAATTTTATTTTTAAATCTATAAAACGTCTATGAAATTTGATATACCAGCACACATATACCATACAGACATAAACAAATGGCACAAATACACATTGTCACTGGGTTTTTTCTTTTTCTCACACACACAAAAAAAATATTAAAAAAATAAATAAATATAAAATTAAAAAAAAATGTTTAGGGTCGGCGGTAAAAATAGGGTCGGTCGGGTTACGCCAATCAAACAATTTTTGTTAGGCCTTACTGACTGCCTATTCAGCCAGGTATTGAAATATTTTAGCATTATTGTTCAGACAGCAAATTGAATTGTGGACTGACTATAGAATATGTTAAAAGTATAGAAGTATGCTTGTTGAAATGGGTTTTAATTTCAGATGGAAAAACAAAATGGTAACATTATTTATTCAAATACTATATAATTACACAAAAAAGAGGCAGACCCTAAAGAAACCCTAACCTAATCCTAATCCTAATCCGGACCCCAACACCAACCCTAACCGAAACCCTTACCTAAACCATATCCCTAATCTTAACCAAGTATTAGATTTCATGCATATTGCATAGAGGACGAACCACCATCTTGAATTGATAAGACATTTTTATCTCCGGCTTCCTCTGGTTCCCCGTAAATCCTACAATCGATGTGCCCCTCTGAATGTACCATACTTTAATTATCTGTATGCTGCTATGAGCACTACCGGTGAAGTGAGCTTGTTCATCATCGATACTCTTTCCTTTGTTCTTTATTATTATCTTCCGGCAACATAGTCTTTGTGCCGATAGAAAACCTGTGTCATCTACATTGGGATGTATTGCAAAAAGGCTGGTAAATGTAAGGCCCTTATAGTTATAGCTGCCAAGAAAATGGAATCTTTGTGACGATATGTCTAAGTCTAAACACAGTGTCAGGTTTTCAGCCGAGTTGTACCTATATTTTAATCCCACAATGCAATGCTTACGGGCCAAAGGTTAAGGGGGCTGACAACCCTAAAAACATGAAATTTATCAAGCGCTGTAACTTTTGAACTATTATTGTGATGTATATTGGAAAGGAAATGAGTCAGAGAATCCATTTTTGGTATCAAATTTCACTAAAAATTGTGATTTTTTGAATTTTGATCAGTTTTTGATAAAAATTGCCGAAATTGCACCAAAATCATCTAAATACACTTTTTCCTCTGTTATTGACATAAAAATGTTTAGTTTTTAAAATGTTGACCAAAAGGTGCCAAAAATGCTTAATTTAAAAACTAAACATTTTTATGCTCAATGCATTGTGGAACTCAAATGTTCATTCAACTCAGCGCTTCTGGTGCTGAAACCCTAAAAATGTGTATAATATGGCAGCTATTGTATGTGGCCCTGTCAGCTATTGCTGCCCTGTGATATATCTGTGTTGAAGTATTGATCAAAACTCAATAGTACAACATGGCAGCCATTATTAATGTACATGCCCTACCATCTATAGCTGCCATGTAGTTTATTTTATATAGCTTCAAATGACATCTTGAAGAAAAACTAAGAGTTAGCAGAAAGCAGCCATTTGTAAAAGTGGGGTCTCCTGAAGGTAACCGGATGATTTGATCCAGTAACCTACTTCTGTATGAAAGTGTAGCGTTACACAAAACTACACCAATATTGTGTTATTATTAGTGCATAGATGTGTTATAATCAATGTATGGGTATGCTATCATATACGAAGGGCCTTGAGCTATCTAGATACATTTAGCGGTGAGTTTACACGCTGTTTGATGGTTGTCGGCAATCTTCTGATAGCTGGAACCAATAAGACCATAAGCTGTCTATCTTCATTAGGTTAGTTCACATGGGAACTGGTAGCTGTTGATAAGCCGCTGATATAAGCACTTGCTATAAGAAAGATGTGATTACATGCAGGGTCGTAGATGTCTATCTTGATTAGGTTAGTTCACATGCGAACTGGTAGCTGTTGATAAGCCGCTGATATAAGCACTTGCTATAAGAAAGATGTGATTACATGCAGGGTCGTAGATGTCTATCTTGATTAGGTTAGTTCACATGCGAACTGGTAGCTGTTGATAAGCCGCTGATATAAGCACTTGCTATAAGAAAGATGTGATTACATGCAGGGTCATAGATTACCACCTGTCCTCTCCTCTTAGAGAGGACAACTAATGACTTTTGTGAAAACATTCATAGTAAAGGTACTGTATGAACAGTAAATAGGAGGTTGGAATTGACAGTTTTAAACATATTCCACCATAAACGGTAACTCTTGAAGTTCACACGGTGTAAAAAAACACCTGACCAATTAAAATATTCTTTATTCCTAAATTTGAATGCAATATTGGATAAACAGCCCAGCAATGTGTACTCTATGTCTTGCCATGCGATCTTCAGTAGATAGCATGGGATGGTGACAAATATAATAGTAAAATAAACAGTCCGGTGTATGTGTGTATACTGTAATTGTTGCCATGCTATCTTCAGTAGATAGCATGGGATGGTGACAAATATGATAGTAAAATAAAGTCTGGTATATGTGTGTATACTGTAATTGTTGCCATGCTATCTTCAGTAGATAGCATGGGATGGTGACAAATATAATAGTAAAATAAACAGTCTGGTATATGTGTGTATACCGTATTTGTTGCTATGCTATCTTCAGTAGATAGCATGGGATGGTGACAAATGATATAGTGTAATAAACAGTCTGGTATATGTGTGTATACTGTATGTGTTGCTATGCTATCTTCAGTAGATAGCATTGGATGGTGACAAATATAATAGTAAAATAAAGTCTGGTATATGTGTGTATACTGTATGTGTTGCTATGCTATCTTCAGTAGATAGCATTGGATGGTGACAAATATAATAGTGTAATAAACAGTCCGGTGTATGTGTGTATACTGCATGTGTTGCCATGCTATCTTCAGTAGATAGCATTGGATGGTGACAAATATAATAGTGTAATAAACAGTCCGGTGTATGTGTGTATACTGTATGTGTTGCTATGCTATCTTCAGTAGATAGCATGGGATGGTGACAAATATAATAGTGTAATAAACAGTCTGGTGTATGTGTGTATACTGTATGTGTTGCTATGCTATCTTCAGTAGATAGCATGGGATGGTGACAAATATAATAGTGTAATAAACAGTCCGGTGTATGTGTGTATACTGTATGTGTTGCTATGCTATCTTCAGTAGATAGCATGGGATGGTGACAAATATAATAGTGTAATAAACAGTCTGGTATATGTGTGTATACTGTATGTGTTGCTATGCTATCTTCAGTAGATAGCATGGGATGGTGACAAATGTAATAGTAAAATAAACAGTCTGGTATATGTGTGTATACTGTATGTGTTGCTATGCTATCTTCAGTAGATAGCATTGGATGGTGACAAATATAATAGTAAAATAAAGTCTGGTATATGTGTGTATACTGTATGTGTTGCTATGCTATCTTCAGTAGATAGCATTGGATGGTGACAAATATAATAGTGTAATAAACAGTCCGGTGTATGTGTGTATACTGCATGTGTTGCCATGCTATCTTCAGTAGATAGCATTGGATGGTGACAAATATAATAGTGTAATAAACAGTCCGGTGTATGTGTGTATACTGTATGTGTTGCTATGCTATCTTCAGTAGATAGCATGGGATGGTGACAAATATAATAGTGTAATAAACAGTCTGGTGTATGTGTGTATACTGTATGTGTTGCTATGCTATCTTCAGTAGATAGCATGGGATGGTGACAAATGTAATAGTAAAATAAACAGTCTGGTATATGTGTGTATACTGTATGTGTTGCTATGCTATCTTCAGTAGATAGCATGGGATGGTGACAAATATAATAGTGTAATAAACAGTCCGGTGTATGTGTGTATACTGTATGTGTTGCTATGCTATCTTCAGTAGATAGCATGGGATGGTGACAAATATAATAGTGTAATAAACAGTCCGGTGTATGTGTGTATACTGATGTGTTGCCATGCTATCTTCAGTAGATAGCATGGGATGGTGACAAATATAATAGTGTAATAAACAGTCTGGTGTATGTGTGTATACTGTATGTGTTGCTATGCTTATCTTCAGTAGATAGCATGGGATGGTGACAAATGTAATAGTAAAATAAACAGTCCGGTGTATGTGTGCATACTGTATGTGTTGCTATGCTATATTTAGTAGAGAGCATGGGATACTGTCTTCATAAGATAACATCATATTATTACTAGTGCATATTATATTCAACATATCAAGAGATACTTACGAACTGGATGAATACAAATAAGTCTGTCTCCATAGCACAATTTATGGATACGGGTTATATAAATAACCATATTATGTATGTATGTCATATAATTTTATAGTGTGATACATAAACCACCTGAACTAACGTTAATACCACTGTATAGGGCCTACGGAAATGATAAAGTACATTGATTCATTTAAATTCATGACAGATGCTCAATAACTGTTATGTCATAATCATAAATAGAGCAATTTATTAGATCTGATGGAAAATACAAGCCCTATCTTTGACTGAAAGGCTAGACTCTGTAAGTAGGTCATACTGTAGAACCACTTAATTTCGCAAGGGATTTAATTTCACAAATTTCACGAGGGATGTGGATTCGCGAAATTAAATACCTGCAAAACTTACAAATTTGCATTGGAAGTAACAGTAACATTTTGGATTTGCGAAATTAAATGCTCGCTAAAATAGCAGTAATTTCAAAATCGCGAAATAAAGTATCCGCGAAATTATAGTGTTTAACAGTACGTTTTCCTCTTGTCTACATCTATATGATCTTGTAATTGGTATCTTGAGTAGACAAGTTCTATTATTCACATGGTATGGCCCAAAGACAGCGATTTGATATTGTTGGGTATGGATCTCAATTTCAGGAAAATTCTGTGATATTAATGAGATGTGACTATCATTATAGGTATGCATCAAATATGACGGGGACTTATAAGCAAACCACCATGTTATAATGTGTACAAGGCTAGATAGACTCTTCTATCATGTTTGAAACCTTTAGGAATAACCTTTTTTAACACTTTCCACGCGGCAGGCATCTACAGACGACATTCCAAAATTTCACAAAAAGTTTCAAAAATGTCAAAGTTATTGAATTTCATTACCATGTTTTGAATCACCATGAGAAATGCATTGAAATAAGTACAAACATGCCTAACATTGGTACAGTAATTCTTGAGATAGACTTTAAAAGTTGGGAAAAGTTTCTGAAACATCTGTTTTGTAATGGTGAAACTAATAGCCGAGTGGAAAGTGTTAAGGACAGACTGTAGGGCATGATTTAGTTATCTCTATCCGTTTTATATCACAAGTGCTGTCTTGAATATAGATGAGTCTGTCAGTTATCCATTATGAAAGGCCCACAGACTGCAATTTGATATTATAATGAAACACTTTCTAGGATATTTATAGTATAATTATGCATTGAATCTGATGAAAAGTATATAAGAAAGCCATAATAAGGCTATAGACTCGATAACAAGATCTATCTAAGTCTATTTGACACTATAATTGTAGTGTAGTTTTGGGAAATGTCACCTGCCTGGAAGTCCCACTCCTACATAAGCAACTCAGTCAGCTTAGAAATTGTTAAGATTTTCATCCCCTTATGATAGTCTGCCTGATCGCAGCATGAGATACACCGGGGAAGCTCTTGCTATATACAAGTATCCTACACTGTACAAGATTTTTACAGTTATAAAATGGTTGATAACAATTATTAAAACAAAGCATTTCTGATATACTGTAAAAAAGTGGAAAATTTCGCGCTACATTTATTTTCTACGCTTTTTGCGCTCAACGCAGCTACAGCGAAAATAATAACACACAAATATATTTATTTTGCGTATAGGTCTATGTGATGAAGCTATAAATTGCAAATTTAAAAACATGCAAAACAGATCAAAAATTGGCAAAGCGTGAACAATTAATTACGCGGAAATAACAACTTTTACAGTACCTTTTAAGCACATCCTCAAATGCCTTGTGATACTGGTTTCACATAAGACATTGATGTACTGTAAAAGCTGAAATTTCATGGTGGTTTTATTTTCGCACAAAATATTTTTCCGCAGAGATTATAACACATGAACAAATATTGTTTTCAACATTCATGCAGTGCATCCAGAAGGTCGCCCGCGAAAATCTTTTGTTTGGGGGAAATGTCTATGATATCAAAATGCGCGAAAATATCCGTACGCTATTGGTTTGGGAATTGCATATCTACTGTAGACAGATCTTGTATGATGCTAGATTATAGTAATGGCTAGCTTGATAACAGGATGAACTAGAACATTATTGCTACATAACAATTAAGGTGATGTGTGTCGGTCAACCTGACCTGCATTTTAAGTAAGACAGATTCAACATACTATTATTAATATAAATCAAAGTTCCACACAATTAAAGGTATATTATGTGATCTTTTCCAGGGGACGCCCTCAATCCTCGAAAAAAAATTGGAAGCAGATTTTCTTGCAGATTTACTTTTCTGATCATAAATTATAAATATATTCCAAGTTACAGAGCGATACGATTCCTAATAACCTCAAAATCATGGTTTTAGAGTGAATTTATAGTAAAATTTGACAAATAGATTGTACCGGAGCGGTACAATCTATTTTTAAACCATGATTTTGAAGTAATTAGGAATCGTAACGATCTGTAACTTAGAAGATCTTTATGATTTATGATCAAAACTGCAAATCTGCAAGAAAATCTGCTTTCATAGTAAAAATCAATGACAGAAGGCGCTACTTGGAAAAGATCACATAATATGCCTTTAAGTAGGATCGTGTCGTAAAGTTATCTGCTGAGTTGGTTGAAAGTTTTTAAAACACAACATTAGTAAAAATTATCATCACAATAATAAGTTCTGTAAATGATGAAGTTGGGCCATGAGCACTGATGACGTGACTTGAGCACTGATGACATTCTCATCATACTATTATTAAGTTTGTTCTCATCGTCACAGGAAGATAACATGATGGATTGATGCATAAGAAAAATATTGTAACAATTGTACAGGGTGTCCCAATTTATATACCATGTTTCAAAATATAATACAAATATAAAGATAACAGCCATGACAGTGTATCTAAATTAAATACTTGCAATACCATACAGATGCTTTATAATATCACAAATGGACAATTTGTACGAAATAATTTTTAATTTCTATCAAATTTAACACCTTAATTAAAATCCCAAGAAAAGCTATAATCACAAGCAATATGACCAACAGATTCATATATAGCCAAATCAATGAAACTCTTCCGGTATAAATAATTGTGGGACACCCTATACGTTCCTGTAAAGCAATTAGGGTAGAAGTTCAATATAGGCATGCACTGATGTCACAGGCATGCACTGATGTCTCATTACACTTTTTAGCCATGATTGGAATCAAACAACTTGTTTCGTTTTTCTATTGCTAAGATAACCTTTAAAACGTTGTTCTGTAGTTCAAATGTGCCTTTATCTTCACAATGTGGAGAGATTCATCAATATAATTAACATAGAATTACAAGCTTCAGATGCTGAGAGATGAGATGCATACTATATACAGAGTGTATCAGTGTATAAAAAAATGCAACACTTTTTGCCGAGTACTTTATCCTTAGAGCAAAATATATATTGCTCTTAAAAGTAGATATCATGTTAGGGCTATGTCTTGCTATCACATAGTCAAATTAGAGCGATATCAACAATAAATTTGCTGAGATATTACGAATATAAGTAGACAGCTTAAAAAAATTCACAATTTATATCGTTCATCCTGCATACCTGGTTTTCTTCTCAGGTCAAGATTAACAAGAAGCTTTAATAAAGAATGTTATATAACATGATCGAACTCATCATTCCGAGAAGTAAATATCAAGTTAAAGATATGGCTTGGCTATTTCGTTATCAAAATTGAGCAAATCTGGCTATAAATTGGCTGATAATTAATGACACGGCTTCAAAATTCAAATGGAAAATACTATGTATGCAAATCCTCTCTTCCGCACTTTTAATGTAATAATGCACATAATTCAAAAATAAACAAATGAGGTAGTCCAGTGATGGTAGAAATTATCCTGGATTAATTTGTCATTCTCAGTGTGTTTTGAAGATGACATTATGGTGCTGCTTGACCCTCAAAATGTGGTTCTTATTGTTTCAAGATGCATCGCCGAGTGCATTCTCGCGTGTGAAGTACTGCATGACGTGTCTCCTGAGTGCGCCTTTCCCTGAACAGCATTGATGATGCGGTTGCTCCAGTTTAGCTGGTGGTGTCTGGAAGACTTGAGACTTCGGATAACCCCAAAAGAAAAAGTATAACGTTGTAAGATCTGGGGAGCGAGCTGGCCACTTTGTAGCATGTCAAAGACCAACAACTCTGTTTATTACGTTTTGGGGTTGTTTATTTTTTTCTCTCGTAATCTCAGAGAATATATTGTCGATATCGCTGTAATTTGACTATATGATAGCCAATACATAGCCCTAACAAGACACCTACTTTTCAGAACCATATGTGATTTGCACTAAGGGAACAGTACTTGGCAAAAAGTGTTGCAGGTGTTTTTGTTGATACACCCTGTGGTATTGTAAATGTTACCATAAAAGCTTTGCCCTTTGAGCTAAGTGAGGCAGGATTCCCCTTTGGGTTTGCTGTAAGGTTTGCTATATATAACCACCTCTTCACACCTGACAAGTCTAATGTATTACTTGCTTTGTTTCATCAATTTTTATGGAATTCTGTGTTTTATATATGATAAGACGTCTATGCATACATAACAGTAACAGTTTCCACACGGCAGGAGTCTGCAGACGACAGTTGCAAAATTTCACAAAATGTTTCAAAAATGTAAACATTATTGAATTTCATCATCATGTTTGGAATCACCATGAGTAATGCATTAATATAAGTACACACATCCCTAGTATTTGTTCAGTAATTCTAGATATAAGACTTTGAAAGTTGGGAAAGGTGTCTGAAAAATCTGTTTTGTATATGGTAAAACTAATAGCTGCGTGGAAAAAGTGTTAAAATACATGACAGATACATATCTACCATGCGTAACCTTGTTGCACTAAACCCTCAACCTGTATCAAATCTTGCCTGGGGGAACACTGTATCAGCGATCTTGTCTGAAACAAAAAGAAAAACGACTGAGTAAATTTTATCCTCCCTAGAGTTTGTGCACTACTTTGCATCGGTTCATGCGTAACCTTGTTGCACTAAACCCTCAACCTCTGGGGGGACAGCGTATCAGCGATCTGATCTGAAACAAAAAGAAAAGCGGCTGAGTACATTTCATCCTCCCTTGAGTTTGTGCACTACTTTGCATTGGTTCATGTGTAACCTTGTTGCACTAAACCATCAACCTGTATCAAGTCTTGCCTGGGGGACAGTGTATCAGCGATCTTGTCTGAAACAAAAAGAAAAGCGGCTGAGTACATTTCATCCTCCCTTGAGTTTGTGCACTACTTTGCATTGGTTCATGTGTAACCTTGTTGCACTAAACCATCAACCTGTATCAAGTCTTGCCTGGGGGGAAAGCGTATCAGCGATCTGGTCTGAAACAAAAAGAAAAACGGCTGAGTACATTTCATCCTCCCTAGAGTTTGTGCACTACTTTGCATTGGTTCATGCGTAACCTTATTGCACTAAACCCTCAACCTGTATCAAGTCTGCCTGGGGGGACAGCGTATCAGCGATTTGGTCTGAAACAAAAAGAAAAGCGGCTGAGTACATTTCATCCTCCCTTGAGTTTGTGCACTACTTTGCATTGGTTCATGTGTAACCTTGTTGCACTAAACCATCAACCTGTATCAAGTCTTGCCTGGGGGACAGTGTATCAGCGATCTTGTCTGAAACAAAACGAAAAACGGCTAAGTACATTTCATCCTCCCTTGAGTTTGTGCACTACTTTGCATCGGTTCATGCGTAACCTTGTTGCACTAAACCCTCAACCTGTATCAAGCCTTGCCTGGGGGAACACTGTATCAGCGATCTGGTCTGAAACAAAAAGAAAAGCGGCTGAGTACATTTCATCCTCCCTAGAGTTTGTGCACTACTTTGCATCGGTTCATGCGTAACCTTGTTGCACTAAACCCTCAACCTGTATCAAGTCTGCCTGGGGGGACAGCGTATCAGCGATCTTGTCTGAAACAAAAAGAAAAACGGCTGAGTACATTTCATCCTCCCTAGAGTTTGTGCACTACTTTGCATCGGTTCATGCGTAACCTTGTTGCACTAAACCCTCAACCTGTATCAAGTCTGCCTGGGGGGACAGCGTATCAGCGATCTTGTCTGAAACGAAAAGAAAAACGGCTGAGTACATTTCATCCTCCCTAGAGTTTGCGCACTACTATGACAGTTTGACCACCTTGCTGTTAAAAGCTAGGATCTAGCTCAACACGGTTGTACAGAAAAAAATATATCTTGTTGCGCGAAGCAGTTAAAGAAGCAATAAGTTTATTTTGATATGGACAATCCAATAAATAGTGAATAGTTTACTCCCATTTTTATTTACGTTTTACTGCTAAGCAGCTTTGTCAGACTGGCAAGTCTGTCCAGTGGCAACATGAATATGGGATTCCTGCTGCTATAGATATAGCCATGTGTGCTAATTTAGAACACTCATATTCTGAACACATTGGATGGATTCCAAACACTAGTGTTCTAATGCAGTGTTTTTGAACACCTCGGACGCATCAGAACAACGTTCGGAACCATCTAATGTGTTCAAAATATGAGTGCCACGATGAACGCTAATGTTCATAATAGCTAATATGGAACACCTGATAGAACACATGAGTTCAAAAATAAAATTTGCTATTGATATCATGTTATTTAAACTGCACAAACTTATACAATTTTGATTGCTGTTTGGGTTGGAGGAAACTCTTTAAACTGAAATGACCTATAAATATTGCAAAATAAACCTTTTGGATTTTATAAACGCATGTCCGGTGTTAAAAAGAAAGGTGTTACATTTATGAATACATCCGAGGTGTTCTCTGCGATTTGCAGTGAAGAGGGCTAATGTAGATTTTGTGCAGTGTGTAAGCCCCCTAATCATTGTTGAGTGTGTTCCCCCTTCTCCGAATCGTCTGAGTTGCGGTCTAAGTTTTGGCCACATGCTCATTCTCTTGGTTTTTTTTATTGATTGTGAAGATGTCTTCCATGGTTTTTGTGGATGATGCATAGATGATTCTTCCTTGCTACCCCGTCTCCCCTTCCCTCTTGAAAAGGAAATTATAGTGTCTTCAAGTTCTCTGGAACATTGCCAATTGAGCTGTGTTAGCAGTTTAGTCTCTCATTTTATAAAGAGGGTATTTGACCAGTTTATGTCGGGGAAAATGACATTTTACGGAGTAATCGAATTGTGAAACAGCTGGTTTATATCGGATAATCGGTGCATGTCTTTAAGAACATTGACTGCCCTATCTTTAAGTCAAGGAGAAAATGAAAAGTGCTTGCACATTAAGGAGGGGTTCTTTATTGAAAGGTGTATTGAGCTGATATATATGTTTATTGCATAAGAGTAATATAAAATATTTCTCAAAGCAAAGTAATAAAACTAGTATTCTTGCAAATTGTAAGTTAAATTTAAAAATTTAACTTACAATTTGCGAGAATACTAGTTTGTCTGTTTAGTTGTTTATTTATGTGTTTGTTTGTTTTTATTCAGCATCATCAAGCAAAAAAGGTACAACAGACATAGTGAAAGAAAAAAAAGAAACAAAGGCAATATCAGAGCAGACTTATAAGATTCCAAAATAAGTTCAGAAAAAATGATGAGTTCTTTCAAAAAAAAGTTAAGAAAAACATGATGGCTCATCAAGTCCAGCTATCACTGCATGTACATATTTAGCTGAAGGTTGAAGAACCAAGATCAGGCACGTTTGTGTTAATTTGAATGCATTTTATATAACCATATAAAATATGATATTAAGCCAAATATTTCTCAAAGCAAAATAAAAACTGTGCTCTTGGAGTGGTTTAAATAATGTTTTATCACTTTCCACGCAGCAGGCGTCTGCAGACGACTTTCTAAAATTTCACAAAATGTTTAAAAAATGTCAAAATTATTGAATTTCATTACCATATTTGGAATCACCATGAAAAATGCATTGAGATAAGTACAAACATGCCTAGCATTGGTTCCGTAATCCTTGAGATAGGCCTTGAAATTTGGGAAAGGTTTCTGAAAATTTGTTTTGTATATTGCAAAATCAATAGCCGCGTGGAAAGTGTTAAGGACATGTGGAGATACAACACTATTATTGTGGAGCCTTTCTTTCTGTTGCAACATTTGCTGATACTTTCTGTTTAACAGGATCAACAAATAATTTGCCGCTCCCCGACCGGGGATTGAACAGGGGACCCCCTGTTGTGCAGTATACTGCGCTCACTATTGGCTCAGTTGATTACGTCATCAAAAACCGTCCGTACATGCACTTGGATGTAGTATTTTGTAGTATTTAGGGGAGTAGGATTAATTGAACATGAACAAAAAAAAATGCTACAATAAGGAACGGAGATCAACACTTCTTGACATCTTTCATCTCATGAAACCAAAGTGAACACTTCCTATGTCACCAGGAGGGGTCAAAGTGAAATTAAGTCGCAATCGTCACTCAGTTATTTTAGTGTTATATATCCATGTCTGTAGAAGATGCTATTTGACAATTTGGGTTTTATCAAGAACCAAAGAGGCCATCAAGATTATGTTACATCCAGCAGCATTTTTTTCTACATAGAATCTTCTGGCACAAATACATCAATTTTCATAAAATAGCACACACCATTTTTTCTTTGTTCATTTTTAGATGATCGATCATCAAACTAATCTCATATCTATATGCACCTACGAGAACCTCATCTGTTTTATAGATTACACGTCCCTTACAGCGAGATATTTTTATTGAAATAGAATATGATATTGCATGCCTACATGGCTGTGACTCTGTCGCTCTAGCAGGTTGTTCTTTAAAGGCCAATGTCACGCACGCACGGTAATCCTGAGAACCTCTAGCCAGGTATTACTGAGCAGTGGTGTAGCCAGGGGTGAAGAGGTCAGGTTGAGTTGGTTATGTATACAGTCAGCTCCGGGATGAGAGCTTGTTTCACTTGAGGGCGCTAACAATTGGCGGTTGTGCGTCACAGTGATACCCTTCAATTTGTGCAATCATTGCATTTTTGCTTTCCGACTCTAAATATTTACGTATTACCTCAGAGATACTAATATGGTTGGAAATCTGCAAAAATATGGTGTTTTTTTTAAAAATCTTGAATGTTACTGTGAAGGGAGGCCATTCCCTTGGAAACGTAATTCCATTCCCAAGCCTGCCCTCTATTGAAAGTCCCGTTCCCCTCTATATATCGAACTTATTCGTCACCCAGCAGAAGACAGACTCCCGTCACTTGATGCATCGCTGTGTAAAAATTGATGGAAGTACGTCACTAAATAGCATGCCCTCAAGCCAAACACCTTCACGTTCCGGAGCAGCAGGCCTGGTATAGGCAGAAGTAGGTGCCATGATCCCTGGTAAATCCAAAAGATTGTTTAGCACAACTGGTGCTGCTGGCTTTAAAGACTCTACCTAGCTTCACCCTCTACTTTGTTAAAATGATGGATGTTGTTTGTTGGTTAACCCCCTGAGAACTACCATCTAATTGGTCTAAAGGATGGATACGTCTTTTGTTACACCAATGAGAAATGTTGTTAGAATATGTGTATCCCTGACAAAGATTGAAGTGCAATATTATACATGCTGTATTTCATTTGGCTATTCAAATGAGTATATATTGTAATTGTCCAATCAGAAACATTGTTAGATATGCAGGTAGTGCTAAGGTGTTTTTTTTTAAATACTAACTTGTCTCTCCCTTATACTGGGTTTGCCATTTACTGAGTATAGGCTATCACAGGAGAGGTGGGGGAGGGGTACAAACATTGAATATTGGTATGCTGCCCTGAGGACTTTCGTTTCATTATTTCTGCTGGCTTTTTCTGAAGACCCCTAGCATTGCAGCTTTCTTAAGTTTGACTGTGCCTGTAATAGAATGATGCTGTCCCATTTGGTACTGAATGAAGAATAGTGTCTGTGGTTGTAAAATAATCTCCCTATGCCTAGCCCTATGATGTCTTCAGTAGATAACAATGGGATGGGTAGCCTTACAGGGATAAAAGGTGACAGGGTCTTGAACTGACAACTGTTAGATTTGAAGGGATTGTGATTATTGCTCATGTAGTGCATGCGCTGTCTTCAGTAGATAACAATGTGTTGGAATATTGTGTTTTCTGAGAGCATTACAAGGTTTAGACTTGACAGGGTTATTGAACTAGAAGTTGTGGCATACATATTAACACTTTCCGCACAGCTATTAGTTTGACCATATACAAAACATATTTTTTAGAAACCTTTCCCAACTTTCAAAGTCTATCTCAAGGATTACTGAACCAATACTATGCAAGTTTGTACTTATTACAATGCATTTATCATGGTGATTCCAAATATGATAATGAAGTTCAATAATGTTGACATTTTTGAAACATTTTGTGAAATTCTTAAATGTCAGGTGCAGACGCCTGCAATAGCAAATACATACATTGGAATGATAACCAAAACCATGTTTGATATGTGATTGAGATGCTTATTTGAATAGAAAAGTTTGTATTATGGTCTATTGCAATCATTTAAAGCCATTACAATTTTTAAAGTTCAAACAAAGGGCCCAAGTTCAAGTGTTTCAAATGCAAACCGTTCAGATCACAGTGGAATAGGCTTGCCAATTTGGTACTCAGTTAACAAACCTGCTTATTTCTATGCTTTATGCTGTCTTCGGTAGACAACAATGTGTTGGGTTAGTTTACAGGGTAATAAGCTTGACAAGTGTTATTGAACGGACAAGTGTTTGAAGGGTCTGCCTCATTTATTATGTAGTGTACTGTCTTCGGAAGATAGCAACATGAAGGTATATGGCAATATAAGTCACATCATAAAGGACATGTTGTCGGCAAACACAGTTTTCAGATAGAGGACAATAATGGTAAAATTTAAAGAAAATAATAGAACAAAATATGCTTCTTCAAATCATATCTTGTGATCACAAAATCCGATTTCCTTCAACATGGTATCATTTCAAAGCTTTAACTGTGGTCTTTTAAGTCATGCCAATAACTCAGAATTGACTCGGGCCTCCAACATGTCCATTTTGATATTATGTCTATATGCCTTATGATGCTTTATCTTCAGTAAATCACAATGTGGGTATAGTCTTGCAGGGTCAAATAGGGGAGTATTTCATGATCCTGGAACGATCATGTGTTACCCCTAAAGACAGAATACTGGAGTGTTTGTAATGCAGCCATATGCTGTGTTACCATGTTGTTGTTTTTTGTTGTTGTTGTAAAAATTGTTAGTTTTTATCATGGATATTTATTCTAATACTCTAAATAATTTGTGTGTCAGATTTCTTGTTTAAATAATTCATAAATCCTATTTGATTTCTTTTCGCACAGTACAGCCTTGACTTTTTAATAATACCAGTTTTTAGAATTAAAGAACAGGTGAAAGTTAAATGTTTAAATCAGCATGCAAAGTGTCCTTTTACAACAGGGCATGCCATATTGGCTATATTTTGTGACACAGTGTGGCAAATGAAATCATCATGACTGTATAAGGCCAAAACAGAAGAGGTTTGTTTCCAGTAGTATGCACGCATTTCATTAAGACGCTTGATTCTTGCGCATTTAATTTTTTTAATAGAAAAAACGGGGGGAAATTATTGTTAGAGCGTCATCTTTTGTCAAAATTGTGTCCAACATGTTTCAAGATGTCGATTGGTGACAAACGGTAAACACGGAAGTGAAAATATGTGGCGAAAATCACATAGCGAGCATTAGAGTAACAAAAATGGACAGATTCGAAGAAGAAGAAGAAGAAGAATACAAATAATATTTTTAAAAAGCGTATTTTGCATTTGACTTTTCAGGCTTGCTACTGGAAACAAACTTGGGTTTCTTTTTTGCCTAATGTCCCCGCAATACAATGGCACTGCTTAACATTCATACCATGTTACTGCGATTATGTTACTGAGCATACAGCGGTTAGTGGCAAACAGACGCCTCGCAATGTCATCAGTAAAACTCCTACACATAGGCTCCGATATTATACTCAAGTACGTTCAGGATATTCTGAGGAATATCAAATGCAAGCCATCTAGCACTTCAGCACTGACTTGTCGATTGTTGTCGATTTATTTGGAAAGGATTACAGACCGAATGATGTGAATGTTCTAGCGGGTATATCCAATGTCAGCGATCGTGTGGGTCTATTGCAGGATATATGTTACTGAACATATAGCCAGAGGGTGTATGATATGGATTTCAATTTTCATGTGATGTAGTAGTCGGGATTAGATCGTAGAAGAGAATGCCTATATGCTAAAGTCTGTTTGAGAGTTACTTGAATAAAATGGAATTACATAAGAAGGGAATAATAAATGTTGATTCAATTAATAAATATATCAGAATTGCAAATACTTAATTAAACTCACCGTTGTTGAAAGTTCAGTGACCAAAATCAGTGATTTTTTCTTAAAATGCCAAAAATGTGCTTCCTTTTCTTAATTGAAACAAAAGGTATATGGACTTGACTAAAACTCCGTTCATACTCGCGTCTTTGGGCATCAGCCGATGTCGCCGGGTAAAAGTTGACATTCCTTCAACTTGTGCGTCGACATCCATCGACGTGGAGTGATGCGTAACAACAAGAGTATCAACGGACCTTTAGTGATAGATTGTTTTGGTTATCAAGGGTTTTTAATTGAATGGACTGCTGTATTGTTTAACTCTTGTTTCTTTAAATAATATAAAGTCTCGGATAAATTGGCGTGAATTCCATTAACAAAGACCTTGAAAATACATGGTCTCGAACCCGGTCCCTCTTCTTGTTTCTTTAGATACAATATGCATGGTTTCAAGAAATTGTAATATAACTAGTAAATCTTATATAGGGATTGTGTGGGCGATATTAAAATATTCTGATCGGAAGTAGAACTAGAAAATGGAAATTAAATTCATAGATACAGATGGGTTGAATATTGCATTCGTTAATTCAAGATTCAAATTTAGATATTTAGACATTATATCTTAACAATTATTTAGAATTTGGTACAAATGTGCTTATTTTTTAGCCTGCCTCCTCTTAATTTCTTTTTGAATGACCTTGAAATATGGGCTACAAGAAACCATCGGAGGATTCCAACACATGACAGTGAATATCCTGAGCAAACGATATCGGACATATAAATGTCAGACGGTGTAAGACATGAATGATGCAATGGAGATCAGGTTACATTCATAACTTCCGTATTAAATTCATCTTATATAAGAAATGTTGTGAAAGATAAACAGAAGGGGGCAGTATTCAAGTATGGACAAGACTAGGCTGATCTCAAGGAATATCATTTGGCTACATGTGGCCTGGACTACCTGTAATTTTTCAAAATGTGAAATTTTTCAAAAGAATTTCAACTATATTGGACAATTTTAAAAGATATTCAACCATTTCTTTTGGGAAAATAGAAATTATATGATTTATTCTTCAAAATGTGTGATTTTGATAGTATTTGTTGGAAAAAAAGAAGAAAAAAAACAGTACAAAAAATCCTCTGTTGAGAAGGCCAAGTTATGTTATGCATTGTGTATTGATCAGTCATTTATACATTCATCAAACAGTTTAAATTATCAGCCGTATTATATCGGATATATGGATGTAGTAAGCACTCGATCTTGAGACGAACATATTGCATAGACAGTGCCCAGGCTATACCATTGCAATAAATACCCAGCATGCATCAAATCTAATTGGATACACTCGGCATAATGTCTTCCTGATTCCTAAATCTGATTTCACTAATTGAATTCACTGAATTCTTGGCACAATGATAGTTTAGACTTTAAATAAGATTATGTTTCATAAATCCCTGGGGGTATTAAAAGTTCATCCTTCAAATCCGAAGACATTACCATTTCGAATATTATTTTAAGAAAGGATTTTAGCTCAATTCTCGCACTTTGCTCAAATGGATTGGTAGGGTAAAGTCGTATTTGCTGGGTTCAGATAGAGTACAATTCAATTAGTAAAGCATTTAAATATATAATACTTGAAGCATATATTCCAATAAGCTCTTTTATGGCATAAAGCTAATGTAATTAGTGGTGAATAGGAGAAACATGATCATGTCTCTGTGCATTATTAATTAATTTGAGGGGCTTTGTATTGGAGAAGTTGAAGCTGATTAATGTCCTTATAGCTTATGATTCTTGTAAGAGAGTTCGAGTAGCACTAACCCTGTACCCACACAGTAACCAATAGGGAGCTTGTGTGCACCCTGAGAAGTGCAAGATCATAATATTAATAGCTTGAACCTGAAACTAATACAAATTACCATAGACCAGTGAAGCTTACCCACCTTAACACTTTCCATGCGGCTATTAGTTTTACTATATTATACAAAACAGATTAGTCAGATACCTTTCCCAAATTTCAAAGTCTAACTCAATAATTACTAAACCAATACTAGGCATATTTGTACTTATTTCAATGCATTTCTCATGGCGATTCCAAATATGGAGATGATATTCAATCATTTTAATTTTTTTTAAACTGTCGTCTGCAGACACCTGCCACGTGGAAAGTGTTAAATTTGTCTGGGTGAATGAGGCAGACAAGACACCAATGTTGAAATTTGATTAATTTGAATTATACTATGGGATCGCCATGGGCATTTTTTGGTGCCATCTACCTTAGATGGGTGATATTTGATACTGAATTTGTTAAGTTGCATATGTGGTATGTCATTATAATATAATAATAATAAATAATATTGCTAATTTATAAAGCGCTGGTATCAAAGCGATGATCATGGTGCTGCGATTCACCGCATAACATACAAAAAGACATATACTAAAATGCATAAAAATTATACAAAGACAAGTAGAGTCACATCGAGCAAAATGCTGCCAAGTACAAATATGTCTTCAGGGTTTTCTTTTTAAAAAAAATGAACCGAGTTGGAAAGTTTGACATATTCAGGCAAGCTATTCCATAGTGTTGGTGCTGCGACCTGAAAACTATGCTGTCCCCATTGATGTTTTGCAAATATACATAAGAGAGTAGTGCTATCTACCTAAGATAGCATCATTTGCTTATGTATCACACAAATGTGTGGACGTTATCACATTGTGCAAACCAACTTATATGAACACTTTCAATGCACTCCGCGTATTTTAGTTTCTTGCTTTCTGATTGGTTCAACATTTTACTAAGAGTGTATGAATTGTCATCATTTGCTTATGTATATCACAGGAATCTTTGGCAGTTAGCACATTGTGCAAAACAACTTATAAGGATAGTGTGTCATTTGCTATCTACCTAAGATAGCATCATTGGCTATGTATGACATGAATCTTTGGCAGTTAGCACATTGTGCAAAACAACTTATAAGGATAGTGTGTCATTTGCTATCTACCTAAGATAGCATCATT
The DNA here is from genome assembly GCA_035610835.1 of Ophiura sarsii. NCBI lineage: Eukaryota > Metazoa > Echinodermata > Ophiuroidea > Amphilepidida > Ophiuridae > Ophiura > Ophiura sarsii. The sequence continues at coordinate 61,572,275 of CM069448.1, forward strand.
TGCTTATGTATAACATGTATCTTTGGCAGTTAGCACATCGTGCAAAACAAATTATAAGGACAGTGTGTCATTTGCTATCTACCTAAGATAGCATCATTTGCTTATGTATAACATGTATCTTTGGCAGTTAGCACATTGTGCAAAACAAATTATAAGGATAGTGTGTCATTTGCTATCTACCTATAAGATAGCATCATTTGCTTATGTATCACATGTATCTTTGGCAGTTAGCACATTGTGCAAAACAACTTATAAGGATACTAGTGTGTCATTTGCTGTCTACCTAAGATAGCATCATTGGCTATGTATGACATGAATCTGTGGCAGTTATCACATTGGGCAAAAAAAGGACATCGTGTCATTTGCTGTCTACCTAAGATAGCATACACTGACATATAGGCCTAGTTTGCATTTGAAAAGTACCAACAAATCTTTCAATCTGCAAGTTCAGTTTCTATCTGCAAAACGGGCAACCAACAACAATTGAACACAAATTAATGTTGCCACATTGAAAACAAATTTCATCAAAGGTAGAATTTGTATGTGTGTTATTAATGTTTACATGTTTCATGCACTATAACTTGCGCAAAAATAAAACAAAATTATCTTAAAGTTGTTTTTGTTTATACATCTATGTTACTGAATACACAAACATTTCAGATGTTTAACAGAAGAACCTTTTTTTTAGAGATTGAACAATTAACTTGAGTAAAAATAACCAATTTATACAGTACCCTGTACATGTGCCATAGTAAACAAAATGTACACCTTAGTGAAGAGTGTCTATCCACAATTCAAGCACTCTATCCACAATGGCAGTGGTCTAAATTCTAGTCCAATTTCTACTTGGAGTGCTGTGCATACGCCTGCAGGCACACATACACACTTCTCTCACCTCACTTCATCAAATCCGTCAAACGCAGCTGGCTGACATTCCTTAGGTGATTGAACTCGCCCAATTATTCACCAGGACGCGTTTGTTCGTTTGTTTCGGGGGATTTTGTTTCGTCAAAAGATTACATATTTTATTGTATGGCATCCATGTATATAAAGGTGTGTAATTGAATCTGATTTGAATCTATTATTTTGTTGACTTACACAATATATGTCAGAAAATATATGATCAGTGAAAGAGGGTTCTTAGTACGTGACAAATTGTCATGAAATATTCACTTTATGTGACAACATGAATAATGATGTGCCTAGGGATCGCACAAGAACAAGAAGAGGTTTTATTTGGTGTGTGACTATGTCAAATTTCAGTCAAATTTGCCTACAGATATCCCTAATCTAAATAAAACATTTGAGAAGTGTATAACACTTTGAATATAGGGCCTTAGGAATTGAGTCAAACTTCCGTTAGGCCAACCAAAAAAAAGTTGTATGATTGTCCACGTCCGCCCGACCCTCTTAATCAACCGACCCAAAATGGTTTTTTTGGGGTTTTTTTACGAAAATTAAAAAAATGTATGTAAAAAAATGACAAATAATTAGTAAAAAAAATAAAAAATTAAGTGTTGAGAAAATAAAAATACTCATCAAAATATTAGAAAAAAATTGTTCCCTGTTTTGGTTACCACCACAAGTACATCTCATTTTACTTATGGTACCTGAAAAAAGGGCAAGTGAGAAAAAAAACCTTTTCCCAACCGACCTTCCCAACTTTTTAAAGTGATCTATGGACAATCAAACACATTTTTTGGGGCCTCATGGAAAGGGATTTGAGTAAAACTACTATAGTTTGATCAGTTCCAAATTGGCGAAGCCTCTTCACAGCTGCGGATGAATACAGAAGGACGTGGGCACGCATGAAGGCAACAAGCGCACTGTGCATCATATGCGTGCAACCAAAACAATGTGCGTGTGGCCATAATCTTGGGCGTACGGTTGGATTACTTTTGCACGCAGAGAGATAAAAACCAAACATTTCTCGCCAGTTTAGAACTGATTAAACTATAACCACTTCTGCTAATCAGAATTATTCTGCATAGGCATGGCTGGTGACGCCACTAACGGAAACCATTATTTATTTTCCTCTTAATTCAATTTTTAAAATTTGTCGCAAATAGATTCAAACAATCAATTTGCCCCTTGATAAAATAACGTACATTTATTTCTTATTCAAACATTCAAGGTTAAACAAATTTTGTTCACCATGTTCCTTTTGTTAGGATTGTTTGTGACATTTTGTAGAGTTTAATTTTGATTGTTGTTCCTGGTGAAATTTATGTTTATGCAATTAAGTTTTTGAATTTGACCATACTTGAGAATGTCATTCAACCTTTCATGTAGGCCCTTTAATACTTTCCACACGGCTATTGGTTTTACCAAATACAAATTCAGATACCTTTCCCAACTTTTAAAGTCTATCTCAAGAATAACTGAACCAATGCTAAGCATGTTTGTACTTATTCTAATGCAATTCTCATGAGGACTCCAAATATGGTGATGAAATTCGATATTTTTATTACAATTTCTGAAACATTTTGTGACATTTTGCAACTGTCGTCTGCAAACGCCTGCCGATTGGAAAGTGTTAAGAGTATACCATAGCTATCCAGATAACATATGTCAGCTCCATGCTTTTGAATTATGTTTGTGTCAATCTGAAGCTTAACCCAATGAGAACCTCTGGCTGATTTGTTGTCATAAAAGAGGTATCCTTTATTAAGCCAACCAGAGATATCCTAAGAATGAGAATAATTTTGAAGAGTATTGATCTTAAAAGATTCAGAAGCTCTGTTCTAAATGGTTACCCAAATGCATATTTCACATAATAAACTTATCAAAAACTCTGTACGAATTAGTTGTGCTAGGGGATATGGCTGCAGAAAAAAATAATTAACTATTCAAAGTTATTGAACTTAACCACTTTTTATTATATCACATATCACCAACGGAAGCTGGAATTGTTGCATTTTTGATTGATACTCAGTTTTGATTTCTGTCTTATAGTGTCTACTATGTTTTGTTGTAACTGCTTTGAATATTGTATCACAATGAAATGAATGACAGAAATAATATTTTCAAAAGATTTTGAATTCAAGTTCTGCATACTTCAGCATGCCCGCTCGCACCCTCTCCGTTCGCCGCTGCGTGGAATTTACTGATATAATCTTTTTAACAGATTTTGAATTTAAGTTCTGCTAACTTCTGCACCCCGCCCACCCGCCCGCCCCCCCTGATTCTTTTCCCATTAATTGATAATAAGAGCGTTCAGACGAGGGCGCTTTGAGATTAAATTCTCGATTAATAGCCGTGTGAATCGTGTCATGGATAACTAATCTCGAGTCTAAAGCTGGAATTTGAACCCTTAAAAGATCTTACGGTTAACTAATCCCGAAGCACTAACCGAGAGTTAGCTGAGAGCGTGTCTGCCGTTCAAATCCTTCAACTAAGTTAACCGCGATTGTGATTAGCAGAGGGTCGATGTATTACTTCCGGCAATCGGAGAATCGCACGACCTTGAGTTAGTCTCGAAGCTACCGCAGGGGTATCGCTAGACTCGAGGATAAGATTGTCGTCTGGACAGGCACTCTGGATTAGCTGTATAATTTGTTTAAGCTCGAGAATAACTAGTCTCGAGACTAGTGCCTGTTTGAACAGGCCTAATACCAACTAAATATTTGATTTTCTGCTTGAATGTGTTACTCCTGCACATACATGTATTGTAACGCATAATGATTTCAAGGCCAAAAATATCCTATTTCGACTTCAAACACTAACTCAATATCGATTCGGTTATATATTACCTTTTTTACTTAAATAATCACATATTTGTTAACGAAGACTGAAATAACCTCCAAGTTATCAAAAAATTGATTTCACTTTAAGTACAGAATGCTGATGCCAATATGCCCTGCGTAGCATATAAACTCACTCAATAATTGTAATAACATTGCTCATATATTTCCCTCAGAACCTCCGCCGATATTGATGTAATTCATTTGTTTGAGTAAATTCCCTACGACTCTATGTGTAGGTTACCGCGCAATATTACATACATCAAATATGATAACACATGCGTAATTAGCCTACATGTGAATTGTCATTGTATGCATTAACACTTTCCACTCTGCAGGCGTGCAAACGACATTCCAAAATTCCGCAAAATGTTTAAAAAATGTCAAGATTGTTGAATGTTATTACCATATTTGGAATCACCATGTGAAATGCATTGAAATAAGTACAAACATGCCTAGTTTATAATTCAGTAGTACTTTGGCTAGACTTTGAAAATTTGGAAAGGTTTCTGAACATCTTTTGTATATGGTAAAAACAATAGCCGCGTGGAAAGTGTTAAGATGAAAATCCCCGCCAGGTAAAATTGTACTTAAGGATACGAGGATACCTAGCTGCAGATTTTGATTATGGTGTGTTGATCTTTTGACATTACCCATAATGCTCTTTGAGAAAGTGGATTTCAGAGGTCTCATTAAATGCTAACAATATATTGCGGATGGGTGTAGTAAGCAATGTATAGGAATGAAATGCTTAACACAATGTACCCACATGTACCCCTCCAAATGGAGTTCCTTTTGGTTTAGTGAAACTGTATTAACCATCTCGGTGTATATTCATTGGTGTTCTCAGGAGTTGTGACTTTGGGGCTCAAACCCCTGTGGGGTTGAAACTTGTTTTTTTATCAGCCTAGTGTTGGCACATTTACATCTCTCAGACCCTCCTTCCCTTAGTTAGTTCAAACACCCCTCCCCCTCCCCCACCCCCTCCCCCACCCCAGGTTGAAAGGTTTCTAAGCCTTGGGTCCGATATCGTTAATAATCTTGCTTATATTGAAAAGGTTCATGGGATTCCATTTACCCTCTCCTAATATTTTTGTCTCCATTTATTAGTTTTTCATCCACATCTAATCCATCTTCCCCCAGCCTCATTCATAATGTACTCTCAATTATATGAATAATACTACTGGGAGGGGAATAGCATTTATTACAAAAGGGTATAACATAACATTATATTCATCTCTATTGCGCATTGTTTTATTCTGCATTTGTCCTTTAACGCTTTCCACACGGCAGTCATTTGCAGACGACAGTTCCAAAATGTTACAATATATTTCAAAATTGTCAAAATTATCATATTTGGAATCACCGTGAAAAATGCATTAAAACAAGTACAAACATGCTTAGTATTGGTTCAGAAATCCTTGAGATACACTTTGAAAGTTGGGAAAGGTTGATCAAAAATCTGTTTTGTGTATGGTAAAACTAATAGCCGCGTGGAGAGTGTTAAAGGTGAATATCTTGTATAAGAAAAGAAGGTATCTTAAAGGTAATTATGTGATCTTTCAAGGGAACGCCCTCAACATCAAAACAAAAATTGAAAAGAAGATTTTCTTGCAGATTTACATTTCTGATCATAAATCGTACATACATTCCAAGTTACAGGGCGATACGATTCTTAATTACTTCAAAATCATGATTTAAGAGTGAAAATAAACTGTCGGATAATCCGACAGTTTATTATTTTCACTCTAAATGAATAGAGGGCGCTCCCTGGAAAAGATCACATAATATGCCTTTAATTAGAGTAATTTTTAATTCCTTATTGCTATATTAATAAACTTTATCATCAGCCGGATCAGCCTGCATAAGTAAGAAATATGCATTTTGTGCTTGTTCCTTCTATAATTCAATCGGTTCCATATTAGCGAAAAATATTTGTTTTTTATCTCTTCGCGCACAAAAGTAATCCAAGCGTACACGCAAGATTATGGCGACACGCACACGGTTTTGAAGGCTCGCACTCGTCACAAATATGGTGTACAGTTGCCTTGATGCGTGCCCACATCCGTCTGTATTCATTCGTTGCTGTAAGGAGGCTTTGCCAATTTGGAGCTGATCAAAGTCAAAGTTTGTATCCGTAAGCCTAAAGTGATACAATATGCATTTTGAACTTGTCGGTTCTAGTCAGTGGTTGATTGAATGCCTGCAATAGATACCGTATCATACTAATAAAAGCAAAGCAATAACAACTTCCTATATAAGGTATGCATATAATCGACACAACAGATGTGCACATCAGGATGCATTGTGGGAGAATTGTGATATTCTTTTAATGGAGAGGGACCTACTCAGATGGCCAAATGGTATTGAACCAGCAATATGAAAGTTTGGTGCATAAAACTTTATGATAAACAAATTAAAAACAATGACACAAAAAGGTAAAGAAGAGAAAACAAGAGAATGTAACGAGTTGTTCAATTGCTCAGAATGATGTTTATATTTTTTAGTTAATGGTTTGTGTTATTGATAATTTCAAATGATTATTACTACAAACAGAGTAGTCAGCTAAAACTACCCCTAGCATGCAGGGGATTCATTTTGTTGAGAAATACACCTGCATTGCCGGAAATAATAACTTTGATACCCTTATTACAGGTGCATATTTCTCACATTGAGTGAATGAAGATTGTGATGTCATAAAAAGCTACAAAACAAGAATTCATGAAAACAGGCCAAAAAAGATGCATGCATAGTTCAATAGAATAATATTATAAGGTTAATTATAAAAGTGCCATAAACAAGTTTTTGAAAGTAAAATTTCATAAAAGACGATGACACAAAGTATTGGAAATTAATTTTCTAAAAGAATCTTAAAAAAATGAAAATCAAAATAATTTTAATTTTTACATTTTACATTTTACCCATAATCCCTAGTTCACATTTTGCGACATCCGACGGGTTTTCACAGATCGCATCACATATAGTTCCGAGTTGCTAATATTGTTAATTTATTCATATTTCCGAGTTGCTAATATTGTTAATTTATTCATGATCCTAGGCTCAATTTCTGGATGAACAGGGGAGCAACCATATTTAGTGCACACCTACATGATCACATTAAAACCAATGAAATATTATGATTTATGCAGGCGTCAATGTAAATCTTGAACCTATACTCCTCATGGAACATCAACATTTAGAAGCCTATAATCTTTGCCTAGTTAGATGTTTGATGCGGTGAATCTTTAACTAATTTATATTTTGGACAGGTGAATCTATGGGAAATCTTCACCTACATTTCAACTTCTCCCATAGATTACTATATATAGAACAAACGTAGTGCACTGAGGTGAATTTTCATCCGATAAATTGCAGGAAAGAACAAATCTTCAATCAAGGAAAATAATAGTTGGCACACTTGACGCAACTTATTACAAATATCCCTGTGCTCGCAATTGAGATCAGACTTGGGACATAGCACTGTTTAATAGAAAGCAAAAGTCTCCCCCTTTCTTATATCCTTCCCCATCCCCCATCAATCAATGTTGGGGGACCTACCATGGCTTCTGATAATATGACTCGGATCAACATTGCCTCCGGGGAGAGGGGCGGGTTTTTTCCGTAATTAAGACAAAGTGTGCCAACCTTTTTTTCCTTGATTGCAATCAAGGAAAATAATAGTTGGCACACTTGACGCAACTTATTACAAATATCCCTGTGCTCGCAATTGAGATCAGACTTGGGACATAGCACTGTTTAATAGAAAGCAAAAGTCTCCCCCTTTCTTATATCCTTCCCCATCCCCCATCAATCAATGTTGGGGGACCTACCATGGCTTCTGATAATATGACTCGGATCAACATTGCCTCCGGGGAGAGGGGCGGGTTTTTTCCGTAATTAAGACAAAGTGTGCCAACCTTTTTTTCCTTGATTGTTGGCCTATTTTTTCCTGATGGAGTGTGAATACAGATGAAGGCTTATGGAGGGTAGTTTCAAAATTGAAATTTGAAATTGATGATTGCATTAGTCAAATATTGACCATCGTTGTCTGGTAATACACCAGATGGTGGACTGTACTTCACCGGAAGAGAGAGAGAGAGAGAGGTAGTTTCTTATCAAGCCGATAATGCCCTTTCTCTCTCTTTGTGAACCTCTTGATCAGATTTCAACATAGGGAAATTGAAGTGTGTCATTTGTCAAATTTTGTATTACTGTTTTCTTTCACCAAAAACAGACCAAGTTACATCTGCATAATATGTAACGTTGTAATCAACAAACGGTGTGTGTAACCTTATATATGATTGGTCACTTTACCCCAGAGGCAGGAAAAAAAAGTTCTCTAAAGAAAATTACTTTTCCTGCTGACCCCAGGTATTGATTGAGGAAAGCAATTTATCTTACGGTGGTTGAAATGGGATTGGATATGGGTTTCGATCAGATGGTAATTACATGATGTGGATTATTGGGCTTGGGGTCGCGACACGGTGTTGATTTAAAAAGTGCATCTTTTGAGATGTCCAGGTGGAAACATACTTTCTTATTTATCTTACGTGTTTTGAAAGAGAGATCGAAGATGCCTCTTTATTGACTGGTGTTTTGATGCTATACGAATGACATCAAATGTTGTTTGCTGTAAACAATTAAAGGAAATATCTTGTATCTGTATTAGGCCAAAAAAAACAAAAAACAAGTTTGTTTCCAGTAATGTGCACGCATTCAATTTTGACGCTTGATTCTTGCGCATTTAATCTTTTTTAAAAGAAAAAACAGAAACAATATATTCTTAGGGTGCCATCTTTTGTCTAAATTGTGTCCAACATATTTCAAGATTGCGAACGACAAACACGGAAGTGAAAATCCGCAGCGAAAATCACATTTGGTGATTTTTGTTCTCGAGACTCAAGGTTTTCATGCAGGCACGATTTCCCGCGACTCGCTCACCACCCTTGATACCCCATTCACAATCAGCAGGAAATAAAATATTTTTTTCCTAATTTCAAGTCAAGAAAAGAAGGAACAAAACATTTTTTTTAAAATCACATTTCACATTTGACTTTTCAGGCTTGCTACTGGAAACAAACTTTTTGTTGTTGGCCTTATGTTATCTTAGGTAGATAGCATGTCATAACATGAGCGGGGTTTTTGAACAAACTACAGAAATACAAAGCGGTACAACCATCTGAAATAAGAAAAAAAGGGATCAGATAATTTGAATGCTATCTTCAGTAGATAGCACTAGTATGACATGACATAAATATGATGATTTTTTAACCAAAAACAATTTGCAGTTTGCTGACTGTTGGCATAGAGTGGTATTGTGGTTGACACTTTTATTCAGAAGGACCTGATTTTTCTCTACTTTGATCAACTGTGGTTGTCATACTTTGGTTAACCAAAATTAAACATCATAATCAATCATTACTCAATTAATCATAATTTAGCAGACCTTTAACAAGTATTCCATCAAATTAAAACATGCAATAATCACCTTGTCAGTGCCATCTCTCATCTAATTTCTGAGCTTTAAAACATATTAGCCAAGGACTGTGATGTGTTGACTTCTGGTAATGTTGATATTAATAGCATACTTCTGTTCCTCCACAATTGTACCCAGATTTTGCAGGAATTAACCTGCCCTTTCACAGGTTAGAAAAGTGGGACCCTGGTCATTTTTTTCTATTCACACGATGATTTTGCCCTGGCTATGGGTCCTGGGCATGGTGTTAACAAATCTTTGTTAAAATCATCGTAATAAATTGATCAGTGTTTACTATACTTTATTGCATGTTTATTTATGTCTATCTTTAAATGATACAAGCATTGTAAGATGATTCCTTGGCCATTTATTAATATGGATGTTATAGGATATGTTTAAAGAGGTATCATGAAACTATGGCTACATGAGCATGAGGCAAGTCACGATTTGTGTGTTGAATCATTTGAGGATATGATATTAGGGGATCGCTTTGGTCTTAGGAAATCCTGCTTTGTAGAAAATCACTAACCATTGGTTATATAAATTATCCGATCAATGTATCATTTTGGAATGTCTTGATAACACTAATTGACTGACTGACTGACTGATTGACTGACCGACTGCGTGATTGGTTGATTGATTGTAGTTATTTTTATCAATTTGATTTGATTTGATTGATCAATTCAATCTTACTTAATCTGATCTGATTTATCTGTCAAATGTATTGATCGATAATCGATAAGTTGAAAACTATAAGAGTGTACTTTCACAATGAGCAATTATCAATCATTAGCAAATTTCATATATTTTCGTACTCAACTTTATAATAATTGCATCCTGTTCCAGAACAGTCTACTACCATATATAACTAATGACTTTTAACCATTACGTTATGGTTTCCTACATCAATTAATCTAAAATGCTGCTCGTACTAACGGTTATTGCACTTGAAGACAAATTGGCAATTCATGACTGTGTATCATTGGAAAGGCAATATGGCTATGAATATTGTAGAGGTGGAATTTTGGTTAGTGAATTTACCAAAAGAAAGCTTTCTGCCAAAAAATTAAACAAATGTACATATGCATGTGGAATTGCTTTAATTTGTAAATATATATGTACACAAAAATATCACTCTTATTAAATAATCACATACTTCGTCTTTGCTATAACCCTAACCACGCTAAATCCAACAGAAGCATCGTGCCAGTGGACCCCCATTCTGATTGCGCAATCACGCAAAGGTACATATAGGCCCCGAAAAGTTATTTTTGGGAGCATGATGCACGATCACCTGGACTCCGGCCGCAGCGGCCCAGGCTCATCGGCACACCATTTTTTTCCTGTCATTATTTGTCTTGTGTTTTCCCCTGTTAGCTTTAACCCAAATCGGTTAGGGTTAATATGTGAACATTTATGTGCACGGAAATATCAATCTTAATGTAAATCACTTTATTTAATAATGACAACACTCTCATACCCAGGGACCAGAGTGCAATTATATAGTCTACATGATCGATACTGTTAAAGGGGCATAGAGAGATACGAATGGGAGTGCGCCCTCAATTTTTCGGAAATCACGTTTTTTGCACCTACGTATACTAAGGCATATACTAACTACCATCTGAAACCACAATGCAAGCAAAGATCCACATTTATTATCGCTGCCAATTTGAATCAGAACCCTTTTCATCGCTACACTTAGGTGGCTTCTGGCAAACAGTGTTCAGCCTATCAGCACTACTTTGATTGTGACTCCTTAGCAGCTCCCCAAATATCACTTGACGAGGCAATTGAGACTAAGTATCTTGCCCAAGGACACAAACATTCTGGTCACCTCCTCATTCCGTCCATCCGAACAGAGATGATGACGAGGATGATGATTAGTATAATTAGGTATATAGGATTTTGAACTTTAAAAATGAGGCTGCTTTGATAATTGTAATTGTCCTTTTGAAATATGCTGTCATTGACCGTAGCATTTGTAAAGACCCATTTAGTTTTCCGGATTTGTCTTCTTCTTCAGAATTGTTATTTTTAGCCATCTTGCAAAGTTCAAGATGCTAACAAAATACTAATTGTATATTTGAATCAATATTGATCTGAATATGTGGTTATCAAAAAGTATACTAAAATTCAGACACTACTTTATATATAAGAATAACATATGACTGTTTTCAATCTGGAAATATTGGAAAATTACTAGCAAAATAATTGAAATCATTTTTGTATACTATTACATACTGTAAACTACTTTTAAGTAGTATCTATACAAAATTGTCAACATTTGACAAAATGTATCTATACAAAATTGTCAACATTTGACAAAATGTATCTATACAAAATTGTACCATTAAAATGGTACAATTTTGTATAGATACATTTTCAAAATTGTTAGTAAAGTAGTTTGTAGCTTTCCAGGCCATATCAGCCTCTTCTTCAGTGTTGTGAAGCTACCCCACTGGTTCCATGACCACCTTTATGGTGATCAATATACCTTAGCATACTTTACTGGTCTATGGGAGCTTTGTCTTTACAAAAAGCCCAAAACACCAGTTTCTTAACATTTTCCATGCGGCAGTCGTCTGCAGACGACAGTTACAAAGGTTCACAAAATGTTTCAAAAATGTCCAGATTGTTGAATTTCATTACCATATTTGGAATCACCATGAGAAATGCATTAAATTAAGTACAAACATGCCTAGTATTCATTCAGTAATTCTTGAGATAGACTTTGAAAGTTGGGAAAGGTTTCTGAAAAATCTGTTTGGTATAATGGTAAAACTAATAGCTGCGTGGAAAGTGTTAAAAGAAAAATGAGGTTGCACTTCCCTTCATCAAATGAGTGAGTGTACCTTTAATCTTGAGTATGGATCAGTTCTTTCTGATGGGCAATTGATCTTCATCAAAATCCCTAAAACAAACGAACTTCAGTGTATTCACTCGAGTATGACCAATTGGTATTTGTATCATCAAATATTAAAACATATGACTTGCCAGGCATTACATCCATCAAATGTCAAGGTCCATGGATGAAATAGCAGCACATATAGATGGAATCTTAACACTTTCCATGCGGCTATTAATTTTACCAATATACAAAACAGACTTTTCAGAAACCTTTCCCAAACTTTCAAAGTCTATCTCAAGATTAACTGAACCAATACTAGGCATGTTTATACTTATTGAAATGCAATTCTCATGGTGATTTCAAATATGGTTATGAAATTCAACAATTCTGACATTTTTGAAACAATTTGTGAAATGTTGGAATGTCGTCTGCAAACGCCTGCCGCGTGGAAAGAGTTAAAGGCAAATATTCATTTTACCATTTCTGTACTGACATTGAAGTTTGGAGACATTCTTGTTTGGCTATGTAGTTGTAACATTCATTCAAGTGTTGAGATTTTCAATATTATTTTTGTGAGTGTGTAGACAAACTTCAGAGTAAATCGTATGACACTCATTGAAAATGGTCATTCATGTAACATTCATTCAAGTGTTGAGCATTTATGCTCATTCATGATCGTTTTGACATCCATGATTTGTTGGACTTGACCCAATGTAAACACATGTGTGTGCTTGTTTAAAGAGGCACTGAGAGATTGCAGAGAAAACTGAAATTTGAAGGAAAAAATGAATTGTTTCAATGGATAAGGTATATATGTAGGAACCCTGAAGTGTAATAATTTATAGGAAAAGGGTTGATAATGGCGCTAGATAGAAATTTGGTTTGAAGCAGTAATCAATGTACTCTACATCAAAATGACAAGATCGTGGAATTTTACACGATAGAAGGTAAATTAAGGTAAAAAGGTTTCAGATGAAGTTATAGTATATGCCTAAGTAATACATGGGGGCAAAAAAACCCTGATTTCCAGGGAAATTGAGGGTTCACGATTTTGTGGTATGTTTTTTTATTCTACCACCACCTGCAGGTTGGTTCGTAGTAAAATCTAGGACGACCTGGGATTTGTGAGGGTGATGTAAATTGCTCCCGTCTGGTCTGGTGTATAAGTAACATTGGGTCGGGCCAGAATCAGGATTGGAGAAGGGGGAAGCAGAATGTATTTTCTTCATATTATATTTAATATCATGAATCAAATTGGTAGATGAAAAGGTGCGGGCAAATTGTTATATTGCTTTTTATTCACCAATAGATTGTTCCCAACATTCAATTGAGCTTTAAGATTACATGAAATTTGTTACGGTTAAGCAAATTTTCACATAATTATTTAAGGTAATTGATATATACGGTAGTTACCAGAAAATTATGGAGCTATGTAAAGTTACTTGCACTCAGGCAATAAAAAGAAAGAAACCATTGTACGGGCCCGATCGACCCATTTTTTTACAAATTGGTGAAGAAAAAATGCACATGCAAATGAATACCGACCAAAAGTTGTTGTTTTTACTTTTCAAAAAACAATCAAATGTTTACAGATTTTTAAAAAAATTGACTGACTTGTGTGTGATTTTTACAGTCATTTTCAAGGAAAAATAAGAAAAGAAATAAAAAAAGAAGAAGAAGAAAAACCCAATCGACCGGACCTGACCTAAGAGGTCTGTTTGCCCGTACAACAGGGTTTCTTTTTTTCGTCGATTTATGGTCCACATGTCTCCTTTCTACATGACATAAATCTAACGCGATAAGGAGTGCATTATTTATGGTGCACATAGCACAAATGAGATGTATTACATTGGTTGCTATGGCGATGATGATCACCATAGTAACATTTTAATTAAATAGTCCCCTATTTTGTGAGGAGGAAATGTACATAAAAACCAATCTGGTAGTTGAATTAAACATAGTTGAAGGGGTAATTTATGTTGTAAGTTGTCATACTAGATATACTAGAGATGTTACTCACAATGAAAGAGTGGTTTTAACTGATTTTGAATGTGCAGCTGCTAGATGGGCTAATTAATCTTAAATTGATTTAGCTGGACATTGGAATGAACCAAAAGGGATACTTATGATTGGAAAAGTAATGAAATCAAACAATCAAATCATTTCTATATTAACACTTTCCACGCGGCTATTAGTTTTACCATTACTAAACAGATTTTTCAGAAACCTTTCCCAATTCTCAATGTCTATCTCAAGGTTTACTGAACCAATACTAGGCATGTTTGTACTTATTTCAATGCATTTTTCATGGTGATTCCAAATATGGTAATGAAATTCAATCACTATGACATTTTTGAAACATTTTGTGAACATTTTGAATGTCGTCTGCAGCCGCCTGCCACATGGAAAGTGTTAAAGGCGCACACGGTCATTTGTAATAGAGAAGTACAATCTTTCTTTTTTTTAAAAACTGGGATTGTTTAGTTTTTTATATTCTTTCTAACATATTTAAAGTTACTCACAGGTACGTCGGAAGTTAAAGCTCAATGTTGAGTAATTTTGCAGAGAATCATTGACTGATCATTTCTGCTACCTACTGAAGATAGCAAGTTGAACTTTTAAAAAAAACCCTGTTAATTATCTCTCTGCTCACAAAAGTAATCCATGCACACATGCGCTATTTTGGCTTAAACCACATCCCTTAGAAATTTGAAATTCTGGACATAATAGCAACCTCCCTCCTCTGTTGTTCTTTTATCGCCTACAAGTTCAGCTTTGTTGAGTGGTGGCGTAATTCATGCATGGCATATGTCTCCGCTCACAGGCCTACATGTCATTAACCATAGGTCACTATTGGTGTTGAAACAATGAAGGGAATGACATTAAATTAGAGAGTTGACCATTGACGCATTGGATAAAGTAAATACTGAACTTCAACGCTAAACATTTTCGTGGAGAATTGCTCATCAGAAGAAAAACAGGAGCTGTTTAAACTTTTCCAACAATTTGTTGACTGTCTTCATCAGATTTAATTTTTATGTTTTACCAAGCGTTGGACTTCATCGATTTCTGAACAATTTGGTGTACAGATCATTATAATCGGCTCACTAAAACGTCTATTAACAACCCTTACAGCCCCACACCCCATGAAATCCCATTTCCCAGCCTGTCGGTTCCACCTGCCGCTAAGGTTTTTGGGTGAAATAATGGCCCCGGGCTACATAGCTGGGCGAATACACTCGCCCAGCATAGCTCCCCCCGTGGCTCACTTGGTAGAGCGTTGGACTTGTAACCGAGAGGTCGTGGGTTCAAACCCCGGGGCGTGGCACCTCTTGTTGTGTGTGTTTTTTTTGCTTTAAAAATTTTTTGTTGGAAAATCCACCGGGAGTGTTAGGGTTATTGAACGATTTTTTTTCTTCTTTTTAATTTTCACTTTTTTTCTCTAATTTCACCTTGATTAACCCTTACAGCCCCACACCCCATGAAATCCCATTTCCCAGCCTGTCGGTTCCACCTGCCGCTGAGGTTTTTGGGTGAAATAATGGCCCCGGGCTACATAGCTGGGCGAATACACTCGCCCAGCATAGCTTCCCCCGTGGCTCACTTGGTAGAGCGTTGGACTTGTAACCGAGAGGTCGTGGGTTCAAACCCCGGGGCGTGGCACCTCTTGTTGTGTGTGGTTTTTTTGCTTGAAAAAAATTTCGTTGGAAAATCCACCGGGAGTGTTAGGGTTATAGTGACATTAGGAATAGTATTTCAGTGATTTTTGAGAATTGAATACCTATAGATTATAAGTTTGCGCTCCTCTGGTAGTTGTCTCCGTAGCTCAATTGATAAGAGCATTGTCTTTGTATCCAAGGTTGCAGGTTCAAATCCACTTCGAATCACATTTGTTTAAATAATTGAATCAGCATGTAGATGAGCTAACCAACACAAGTCAAAAGGGGGCGTCTTGAAAATAATAATAAGGGATGTGAAATAAGCGTCACACATACAACTCACAATGGACCATGTTGTGCCATGAGAGCATTTTGTGAGCCTAATTCATTTGCTGCTGAAAACAGGTTTGCCAATTTGGAACTGACTGAAGTATATAATAGTTAACGATTCTGTTGTGTGAAAATCTATACCGTGTACCATAAGTAATTACCCCCCCTATAAATTACAAGTGTAAATGATTATTTAGAAAGGTATAAACTTACCAATTCTTTAGTTGTTTGATGAATCTGATCTAAAGTTGTTGTCACCATCATGTTCAAACACTTCGCGCACTCTTTGTACCCAATGTACGTCGACAAGCGCCCTCAATGTCGATTATGGAATATTTTCCATTATCGAAGAACACGGTTTTGAAGTGGGTCACGTGTCGTACAGATAGGGAGGCTCGTAAAGTGTTTGCAAATGCAGAGTATGCTTATTTGGGTACCATGGTATAGCTAGAAGTCCCCTCTTTCCATACATACCAAAATAAGTACAAACATCACATGCATGACATCACAATGACGTCACTAAACATGGCCGACCTCAAATTCCCGCCGTATTCGCAGTGAGGTACAGGTACCTTTAAATTTCACATCTTCAGTAAAACAGCGATAAAATTCTGAAAACCTAATCAATTTTGATGGTCTAAACGCTGAGATACATCTAATACATGTGGGCTACCATATTAGATGTGTGGTAGAGCTGTGCACAACTTCTTCTCTCCAAAAAAGATGATAATCGGCAGTACCAGGGGGGGTAATCACTTATGGTACAGTACAAACCATTGTTATTGTACTGTCTTCTTGCTATCTTCAGTAGATAGCAGCATTTAACTGATTGCAATTGACATTAAAATGCCTTAAGGGACCCCCCACCCTGGGTTTTTTCTCAAATCATGTAAAATCAGCCGTTTTTTGCCGAAAATCTGTAGAATTTGGGTTTTTTACACCTTTTTAAACAAATTCCTGATTTTTGCCGATTTTGGTGACATGTTATAGGTTAAAACTTTTTTAAAGAAATACTGACCGACTCTACTTGACAGGTCTGTCCGCCCGTAAAACAAGGGTGGTTTTTTTCTCGTCCCATTACTGTAATGCTTCGCCTGTAGAAACCACTTAAGTATCTCGTTTTGCCCTGGGTTATTGTAGTCATGCCATTGTTTTGTCTACACTCATATGCATAGGAATAGAATCAGGTGTGGAAAATGTCTGAAGCTCTAGGCTGCTTGGGTAGGGGGAGAGAGTGGGAGTGTGAAGATGGCAAGTTAGTCGGTGGTGAGTCTGGGGGTGTAGTGGTGAAATTTGATGAGTTAACACAAAAGTACTAATAATAAGTATATGTGCCATTATTTAGAGTATATAAAAGATCGAAGGGCGATGACAATGTTTGACATTTTACGCTGCTTGGGTAGTGGGAGATGGTCAGATTAAAAAAATGGGAAGTTTAATGAGTAGGGAGTGTTAATACGTAGTAAGTTCTAGTGGGATTACAGTAAAGTATTGTCACAAGGATGTGGTTAACCACCAGCCAGTTTGTGTACTACTCAATGGGCAAAATCCTTGTGACCTTGTGCTTCTAAAATTAGAACCATTGGAGTTATGCAACTCAAACTTTGGAATGTGACAATTTTAAGGATGACCTTTCATGTAAAATAGAAAGCATCAAGTTGAAAGTCGGGCCAGCAATCAGAACATCTACCTTTAAGATTGACAGGTGTTGGGATAGGCTGGCTGCTAAGGTAGCGGGAAAAGATGGAATTTAATTGGTAAAACCAGTGAGATAGCTTGTACATGTAGCCAGTTTTGATTGCGAGAGAGTTTTGGTGCATAGCAGTAAATGTTGTTGTTAATCATTTAAAGGGATGAACTCACTGTCCCATAACTCATTTTAATTTATTTCCCGATGTTGTTAGATAAGAGATGTTGCAACTGGCACTTTTCAAGGTGAATAGATGTGTGAAGTTGAATTTGTAGATCATTTTGAGTATTAATAGACTTCCTTTGAGTGCCGACTTACTACGGCTGATCCACCATCAGGGTTCAATGCTTTTATACCTATGAAGCGCACTCCTTCCATATGTGCGTTTTGGTGCCACTCCAACTTGATTGAGTACGTTCATTTGCTGCAATATATTGACCTTTCTTCAATCTGCTATCGCTGGACATTCCACATTATTCACACATTTTATAATAAGTTAAAACTTACAGTTAGATGTGTCAAAATTGATTAAAAAAAAGGGTTTCTTATTGATACACTATCTCAGACAGATCTGTACTGGATAACCATATCAAAATATGTTTTTCTAGGGGTTTTTTGGTTTGGTGGTGCATCCTTAAAATATGCTGTTGTATTATTCAACGTAGGCTGACTTCATACAATTTAAGAACAAAATATATTTGTTCTTCTTTTCTCCTTGATTTCTTTAATTTGAATATATTTTTCCTCCTTGTATTAAAACAGTATTGGTGTGTTTAAGTGTTTTATTTACTTCATGGTTGTATGAAATATGTAGGGTGTGAACTGTATGAAAAAGGTATACAAATCGTAATACACTGATTTAATAGATGCCATATCATGAAGAAAAAAACCCTGCTATATCTATCTGCCTTGTAAATTCAGAGGTTAGGCAACAAAAAAAGGTATACAAATCGTAATACACTGATTTAAAAAAACACACACATAAAAACACCCTGTTTTACGGGCCAACCGATCAATTTTGTTAACAAATTTGAATGTGGTGGGTTTTTTAGAAACTTTTTCTTGCAATTTTGGGGGGTATTTTAGAAACAATTCTGATTTGTATGAAAAAAAATTGGAATTTTTTGAAAATATTTGAAAATTCTTGAATATGCCCCAAAGTTCTTGAAAATTACCCCAAAATTCCTGACATTTTTGTAAAAAATAACAACAAAAGACGGCTGACCGACCTCCCGGGGGGGGGGCCAGTCAAACATAATGTTGTACACATGCGTGACAAAAAAACGCGTAAAAAGGGATGTTTTTTCAGTGTTGGACGCGTGACGCGTTAAGGGGAACAAAAACGCTGATTTTCAAGAAAAAGGGTGGCTTAAAATCCCGGCTTAAAATACAGGTCGAACGTGTTTAGGGTAACTTATTTTGTTCCCCGTTAAATAGACAAAACTTGTTTAGGGATCATATTCTGGCAAGAACTTGTTTAGGGGTCAAAATTTGCAAGGAAAGCGCGTTAAAAACTTGTTTAGGGGGTAATTTTGCTTGCAGGGTAAAACTTGTTTAGGGGGTGTCTGGAAAAAATTTGGTCACGCATGTGTACAACATTATGTTTGACTGGCCCCCCCGGGACTGACCTACTCTACCAGAGAGGTCCACTTGCCCGTAGAACAGGTTTGTAATTTCCTTAATGAATCAATTAAGTAAGTAACTGAAATATGACATCTGGCATCTTTTCCACATGCCTTTCTATAGTTCTGGTATTGGGCAGTTCTTGAAAAGAAAATGCAATTATATGTATGTACTTGAGCTTGAGTTTATCTTGCTTTCAATGAAGATGACCATTATTGATCCTCATGATAAAAAAACTAGAATGAAGAAAGCAGTCAGAAAGATTAGTTTGAAGTAGTTTTGAAAGGTCAAGATTTGTGTTTAGTAGTTCTCTGTTTACCTGGACCTTGGACAAAAGAGGAGGAAGAAACACAACACGATCGACCTCATTAACGAAATCCCTATTTCTATTCAAATTAACAATAGATCCGACATTCCTGTGTGCCGTGTGTGTTATCTATTTGCCGCTGGTATAACTGACTGGAGGGTCCTGCATAGATTTTGCTTATAAATATATATCTGAAAGAAATTCACTCAATCTTACTAGACGCTCTGAAGCGCTGTTGATTGGAAGCGCAATTTTTTAATTATCAAATGAATATGAAGAGAAACGTGTAGCTTCAATGAGTAATACACTCTTGATAATTTTAACCTATTTTGACATATTAAATTTGATGGAATTGCATTAACTATCAAAACTCAATGTTCCGGTTATATGCGGGTCATCAAAGTATTCACAAATTGTAGCTAAATAAAAATAAGTCACAACCTCCTGTTGAAACTGATCAGACTGCCCCTTCTTCCTATGGTACATCAAAGACAATCCAAGTTTATAAGCAAATCATACTCTGCCACAACTATCAATCGGTCCATATACTTTAGTTTAAACATGATTTATCTTTTCATTGGATCGCAATGAGCGAGTACAAACTCATCATGATACTATTCCTATACCATATCACGAATCCACAACGCTATAAATCACCTTGAGTCTAAACAAGTACTTGGCTTTAAGAAAGAAAAATCACTTATCAGATCTCAAAAGGATGGGGTCAATATGTCGGATTTTTAATTTTTGGTTTATTCTGCCTTTGAAAAAGATTCTGCTAGGAAAGACAGCTCATGCCCCTTACAATTTGATATTTTAACAACAGGCTAGTGTTGTGAATAAGCAGTTTTCAATATATGTTATTCATAATTGGCAATTTCATGTCTAAAGAGGGAGACATACTCGATAAACATACAATTTTGTACTTTTACTACAATGTAATGAACTGTGAACTTCTACATTTTCCTAGATAGTGTCGGTAACCAGCAAACATTTCATTTCAAACTAGTGGAATAGATAGTTTATAAGTTCAAGTTTATTTCTACGAATGTAATATGGTCAAATATTAAACAGCTCAGAAGTATGAAGCATTTTTTATGATTAGTGCAAAGTTCACCACATAGAAAAACTACATCACTCTTGTCTCAGCTGCATCATTAGCCTTTTTTTGGAGCACTAATTGCTCTGAGCATGCTCAGTTGGATAGCATGGCCCTCTTTTGACGTAAATGCGCCAATTATGAATAATGTCTATAGCTCTTTTTAAACTGTTAAACACTTATTTATCTAAATTATTCCTACTTATTTGTCAGTTTTCAAAATTAGGGTAGGATGGAAATGGACAGCCCCCCCCCCCCAAAAAAAAGGCCTAACTTTCAATCCAATGCAAGTACAATTTAACAGCAAAGACTTCTCATCAGACAAACTATAAACATAACCCCAAATCCAAACAAACTCTTACTCTTAATCCAGTACCACAACAGCATAGCTGTTTATCCCATAAAACTATGAAATATAAAAGAATAGGCCTTTTAAATTCCCATCATAATAATACTAGATTCATGTCAGCATACATATCCCTTTAATAACATAAATCTCTCAGATGAATGATTATAATCTCAACCAGTAATCCTTTTAATACCGATTTCTCATATTCACGCAGATATAGACAATAACGGTTTTTAATCATTTTGCGCGGAAAGCGATTATACATTCTGATATTTTAGAGATCGCTTATTGGTTTCCATTAACATCATGGTTTTATAACGCTTTACCAAAAGGTGCCAAACAATTTAAGAGGCTCAGACTCATTTTAGAAAATTGGTGTTAGTAGGCATTTAATGATTTGAAAGTGCCCGACAAGGACGGACGTATATACACGGACAATTTTTCGTTTGACGGTTGAAAGATGATTAAATTTATTGCCACCGGTGGTGGAGGGAAAGCAGAAGATGGAGGTAAGAAAGTTTAGCTCCGTAAATATTAACGCTTTCCATGCAGCAGGCGGCTGCAGACAACATTCCAAATGTTCACAAAATGTTTCAAAAATGTCTAAATTATTGAATTTCATTATCATATTTGGAATCACCATAAAAAATGTATTGAAATAAGTACAAACATGCCTAGTATAGGTTCGGTAATCCTTGAGATAGACTTTAAAAATTGGGAAAGGTTTCTGAAAAATCAGTTTTGTATATGGTAAAACCAATAGCCGCATGGAAAGTGTTAAAACACGATGGAGAACAACTGGAGATTTTTAAAAAAAGGTTACATTGTACAAATAGTTTGTTGTTGACAATAGTTCATGGTAAGACTGATGATTCATGGTTAGCATATCCTTTAAATAGAATGCTCAATGCTAAAATGGCTAAGGGTAGTTTATTTTGAGTGCCAAAATGGCAGAGCGTAGTTTATTTTGAGTGCCAAAATGGCAGAGTGTAGTTTATTTTGAATGCCAAAATGGCAGAGCGTAGTTTATTTTGAATGCCAAAATGGCAGAGCGTAGTTTATTTTGAACGCCAAAATGGCAGAGCGTAATTTATTTTGAATGCCAAAATGGCAGAGCGTAGTTTATTTTGAATGCCAAAATGGCACAGCGTAGTTTATTTTGAATGCCAAAATGGCAGAGCGTAGTTCATTTTGAATGCCAAAATGGCAGAGCGTAGTTTATTTTGCAATAGAATGATAGACAATTTGGACAATCATTGAACTTAAAAATTGTTGTTTTAAGACTTTCTTTACCATACCATTTTAAGTTTCATAATTTCAAACTATGCATCAAGATTAAGACGATTAAGAACCTGACCCCATGAATATCTGTTGTGGCTATACACAGGTTTGCCAGCCTTATTTAGTAGTCATGATGTCATCAGCATATCAGCCTTATTTAGTAGTCATGATGTCATCAGTATATGCTATATTCTGCAATTGTTGACCATAGATATGTCTGAGTTGATATACTCCCTTATCAGTTTTCATAACGTGGCCTTTCAATTTTTTGCCCCCCATCCCCACCCTCCTTTTCCAATCATCTTTTTAAAAAAAACCAGGTAATTTGTGAATAGTTAAAGATAGCGACAAAATGTAGAATTCTTGCAAAAGAAAATGGCAGAATCTCCAGACGGATAAAGGCGTCAAGTTCTCCTTCAGTCAACATGATTGATGAAAGGAATTGACAGTTTGAAAAGAAATTAAAAAAAAGTGTTGAAAATACAAATATAGCAATATTGCTTTCTTCTGAAGACAGCAACTATGTACTTTAATTGGTTTTCTTTGTTCACCTTGTCGTTACTGTTTATACCCAAAACACCATATCCTGTAGCAGGTCCTATTTGTTTGTACACCAATAAGCAAATAGTATTCACTCAACCATTACCTAACAAAATGAAGTAATTGCATTGACCACTCCTAGTTCAAGAATTTGTAATTGCTTGTTTATATTTATAAATATTTAACACTTTCCATGCGGCTATTTATTTTACCATACACAAAAACAAATTTTTCAGAAACCTTTAACAACTTTCAAAGTATATCTCAAAAATTACTGAACCATGACTAGGTATGTTTGTACTTATTGTAATGCATTTCTCATGGTGATTCCAAATATGGTGATGAATAATTTTGATATTTTTGAAACATTTTGGAATGTTGTCTGCAGAGGCCTGTAGCATGGAAAGTGTTAAGAAAAGTGTTTATTCCTTTACAATTGGATTTACATTGGGAATGATTGTTGCCTTCTATTTAAGTTCATATAAAAGACCAATGCTGACCAATATATCAGAAGCAGCCTCAAACCTAAACACAGATTAGACAAATTTAATAATAATAATTAAGTCAAATGATTTATTACGAAAACAAAATAAGTAGGTCATTTCCTTAAAATGATACTGAAAATAGCATTTGTTCAAATTCTATGGGTTGATAATTTGGTTAATTGTACAGTATTGATTTGACACGGCCTCATAATGTCAAGCTGTAATTGATCATCTATCAATAATTTAGTGGATTGGGCAAACAAGAGAATTAATAGCTTTTGGACTATGGTCACTCAATTATTGCATAAGTTGGGTGGGTTGTTTTGTCGCAAATTTATTTTTAAAGAATTTTGTGAGTGGTTTCTGTATGCCAAGGAATGAAAATGAGTACACAAAAAGGTGGATGATGGCATGATGGAGCTGTTGCTCAATTCATGAACATATATGTATGCAAAGATAGAGTCTTGTTTGTGTACAGTAATTGATGGACATAATGAAGTTGGGGTCTGTTTGGACAAAAATAGATAAGGCTTGACGAGTTGAATACCAACATTGGATTTGTTTTCTCTAAAGCTATCTTGCTATCTTAGTTAGATGGCAAAATTGCCGTTTTGTTAGATGGCAAAATTACTATCTTCTGAAGATAGCACAACATTCTGGAGATAGCAGTATTGTACTCTTCAAAGATAGCATACTTCTATCTTCTGTAGTTGACAATAATACTATAGTTCAATCAGTTCCAAACTGGCGAGAAATGTTCGATTTTTATCTCTCCGTGAGCCAAACTGTATCCAAGCGTAGGTGTGTGGTTAATGCACGGTTTTTGCAATGCATATGATGCACAGTGCGCTTGTTGCCTTCATGTGTGTCTGCATCCTTCATTCGCTGCTGTAAGACAGATCAAACTATGATACTGCTATTTTCAGCCACATTGTTACCTTGTGGAATAAATGATATTTCTTGAAATTGCTTTCTTCAGAAGATAGCAATATTTTTCTCTTTAGATGGACATACTCCAGTCCTCTGAAGTTTACATGTAGACATCCCTGTCTTCAGTAGATAGCAATATTTACTAAAGTATTCATGAAACTAGCTACATCTATAGACGATGTCACCTGAAACGTTACAGCAGACCAGCAAACATACGCTTGCCTGCCGGTATGCCCACGCATTCGAAGGGGGAGGGGGTATCCACTATAAACCATACACTAAACCAAACCAGTCATCTGTAACAACAGCAGTCAATACAAGCATGGAATGGAACCGGGCACTTAACGTTATTGATCAACAAGAGAAGACATGGTCTATAAATTATAGTCTTGTCAAAAAATCATAACATGGCTCACAACCTCTTGGTGAAAAAACCCCAAGACATAACATTATATGCATCACTTGTAGACTTACTTGGTGACCCAAAACAAGTGTTAGTCAATAACGCTGTAGTCTGTAAGTCTGCATGTAATACATTTACAGCTCCTTAACCTGATATTGGTCACTGCTCTTCACAAGTACTCAAACATGGCATAATTTGTGCATTCAGCTATCCATCCATCATTCTAACTTTGTCACATAATTGTCTATATTACATTCGACGAAGCAATGGGACTACTATGTACAGGCAATTCTTAGAATAAAATGATTAAATAAGATGCTAGAGGCCTATATTTCAATATTTAACGAGAACTTGTTTAATATGTGAAGTGCTTTTACTTTAGTCAAACAAACGGGCCAAATTTAAGTTTAGAACAAAAAATTAAAACAAATTGTATTGCTTTGCTTATTTATGACATAAACAGAAACAGTTTATCAAAAACGACACGGATGATTTCCAAAATGTAATAATCGTAACTCCACATGACAGTTGGGTG
The DNA here is from genome assembly GCA_035610835.1 of Ophiura sarsii. Lineage (NCBI taxonomy): Eukaryota > Metazoa > Echinodermata > Ophiuroidea > Amphilepidida > Ophiuridae > Ophiura > Ophiura sarsii. The sequence goes on from CM069448.1 coordinate 61,597,576, forward strand.
TATCATTGTACCATATAGGATATGGACCGCAGAAAAGCTTTTAGTCCATAGAGCTGATACCCTGCCTCAAACCTAATTGCATGTCATGGAGTAGGTCAATACAAACACACTTTGATAACACAAACTCATCTCTCTTGTACTCACAATATAAGACAAAAAGGGCGTTCACCCCAAAAAAGACACATCACACAGCTTTTGCTTAATGGGTGCCTTGAAATCCCTTGAAGGGCCATTCAATTATAGTTATGTTCACACCTTCAGAAGTAGAGCGAAAGTATAAATGTAAGAATTGGAAGTAAATTGATAGGAAGTAGTTATTGGAAGTAAGTTTACCGGAAGTAGCGGTTGTGTGGACATGCGACAGGAGTAACCAAAATATTGTATTGCATCGGGAAATACTTACGTCCGGAAGTAACTACCCGTGTGATCGCCTCGTATGTCTGAAGCCATTTCTCTGGAATAGATTTTATGTAGGGTAAAGTCACCAATTTTTGGTCAGCGCCTATTTTCGGTCACTTCATTCAAATCGTGTAATGAAAATGACCTCGTCGTTATAAACTGACGGCTAAAAAAAATGCCGCATAGTTGATAAAATGGCGACGACCGATGCAATTACACAATTTTGGCAAAAGTGACCGAAAATAGGCGCTGACTGAAAACTGGCGACGTTACCCTACACATTATTTGCTTGAACAGTAAAATACATTCAAGATGTTTTCGTTCATAAAACTGTCATTTGTATAAATCCCATAAGTCATCAAAAGTTTGAAACACTTTGAAGGCTTATTTCAATATTTGTGTTATTTTCTTGAAAAAAGCAAGCTAATCCTTATGACTAAAGTTACACGTTTGTGATGGGACATAGAAAAAAATTGTCAAAAATCTACTGTATGGAACTTAGATATTTGAAAATCAAAATGATTTATAAATAAATGTAATACTTTGTGACAAGTTTTGCTACCTTTAATTTAAACATGAGCCCTGTCATCTTGAGGGCAAATATTGATGAAGGAAGCTTATTTTGTCCGTGATCGCTGACACGGTTTGCTCTAGGCAATGGATATAGTGCTGACTAGCAGATGGATCAATGTCTGAATATTAATATGGCATGTATACAGGATCAAATATACATGGTATATTGACATGGCAAAAATCATGAATTAAACAGGGAAACGATTATACTTTGGACTTTGTAGTTCAAGTTTAGTAATGAACTGATTACTTTACATGTATTAAACATTGTTTGCATGATCGCAAATATGACCAATTTTTAAAATTGGAATAAAAAAGATAACTATTTGTTGTTGAAATTATGTACATATCCACTCGTGCTTGATATTAGTAACTTTCTTCATTTGGTGGTTGTACATTTTAGTTGATAACACAAGAGAAATTTTCACTCTCCATTTCTCAAATTGTTTGCTACTTTTATGGTCAAGCTTATTATTTAGTTAGTCCACCAATGTGACATATCATTTTGCTGCCCTTTTCGCTGCCAAGAAACCTGAGGTCTTTAGGGCAAACAGCATTTATTGATAGAGGAAACCTAACCTATTTTGTATGTGATTTGCCATTCTAATACGCTATAGGCCATGGATATGAGATGGCTAGCATATAGATAAATGTCTATAGGTACCAATATGGCACGCGAAGCTGATAAATATACATGGTATATCGACAAGGCAGAAAGCATGAATTAATCAGGGAAAAGATTATACTTCCAAAGTTTGTTGACAAAGTTTAGTAATCTTCGTGCAATCATGCCATGCTTAAACGGATAAACGTGACTATGTTTTATTAAAAAAGAGAAGCAAGCAAAGAAATAAATACATTCTATACTGTAAAAAATGATGTCTTGGTGACTTTTTGAAGTCATGTCTTGCAAATAAACATGTCTTAAACAATAAAAAACATAGCAGAATATTTGGCTGAAGACACGAACCAAGACATGTCTGGTGAAGCCAGTTTTTAGACATGTCTCCAGTAAAGCACGAGTCATGTCTCTATGCAAGACATGTCCCGCAAAGAAGTATCTCCATGCAAGACACGTCTAAAATGTAAGACATGTCTACTGAAGCCAATTTTGAGACATATCTTGAGTTTGTGTCTTCTGGCAAGAGATGACTTTCCGGAAGACATGTCTCAATTGCCCTATGCGTCTTGGTTTGTGTCTTCAGACAAATATTTGTAATACCTAATATCACTTACTTATTTCACACAAAAAAAGAAAAATATTTTGACATTTTTAGGACAAACTTTTAAAAATCCACAACATTTCCAACATATAGGTTTAGTACAGGAACTTTTGTTCACCAATTTTTTAAACATTGGGTCGGTCTGGCCGGTAGAACATCAGTGGTTTTTTTACCATTATCATTAGCATATCCAATTTGCAATATATGTATAAACTGGACGGTGTGGCAAACTAGCTATATGCACACCTGTACCCATCGCAGAAGGGTCGGGAAGTCAATATGAAGGTTTTATTTAGCAATGGCCGCTAATAACTTGACACCTTATCCTACACCACCCACAACAGTCAAAGAACTATTGCCACGATACTCTGCACAATTTTATCAATGATATTATAGGAAAAACGGGGAAAGATGAATTGGAGGGAGGTCAATCCTATTTGGCATTTCTGACTTTCGTGGGATGATAAATCCAAAACACCAAACATCGCAATCTTGATCTCACTACCAGTGTTCAATACATTCAATGTTGGAACATAGTTTTTTTGAACAAATCTGAGAGGCCAACAATAACAATAATGAATAAACTGTACACTACCTGCTCACCTGAATTCAACATGACTGGCACATCATGGTGTGAGTAAGTCAGGGTACCCCAGGTCAAAGTTATAGGAGTCTGGACAACTCGGACAAATCTGATAAAGGTGGTCAAATGGATTAGGTGACAGAAAAAAACATCCTGTTTTACGAGCGGACGGACCTGTTAAGTAGAGTCGGTCTGGGTTTTTTTATTTTATTTTTTTATTATAATTATTACTTTCTTAACCTAAAATGTCAACAAAATCATCTTCAAAAATCTGGATTTTTGTTTAAAATTTGTGAAGAAAAAAAAATCGACAGATTTTAGGCTAACAAACGGCTAATTTTACATGATTTGAGGTGGGGGGGGGGGAATCTTGAAAAACACAAAAAAGTGGGTCGGTCGGGCTCATAAAACAGGTTTTTTTTCTTCCTCGCCTTAGGGCACATTTTCAAGCAGACCTAGAGTAAACTGGGTCATTGAAAACATCTGTATAATGAATTTGGGTCCCTCTTTTAGGCTATGAGGGGGGTACATTTTGAAGCACACCTAGAGTAAACCTGGTCATTGAAAACATCTGAATTTGGGTCCCTCTTTTAGGCTACGAGGGGGTGCTTTACCTTGCCAGAGCCTTATATATCCTCTATTTGGCTTCTTCTGGACAGTGACGTAATTTAACAGGCGCAGCTTTTACGCACACATATGTATCTTCCGTCTTTTAACGCTTGTGTGTATACGCCAGCACCTCGAGTAGGCACGCGCGTATTATGTGCTGCAATTATTAGTAGAATATGCAGTTATGTCATGGTCTTGTGATGGCCAAATAGACTATAGTTACACCACTGTGCCACATATGATATTCAAATATTCATGCCCTGAATAATAAAACACTAAAAACCTAATCATGGTAAGAAAACACTACAGTGTATGATAAATTCTCCTAAAGCCATTAAGTCATATGGTTATTAATGAATTGGTTTAATCAACTTTGATATTAATAAATACCTGCACTTGAGAAATGTTTGATGAATTAAACCGGATATAGATGATGTTACATAGCTCTCTATTCATTAAATCTTTGCTATATAAAATAATAATGCAGGGCCCTTAGGCGATGAAAAAAAGAAACCCTGTTGTACGGGCAAACGGACCTCTCAGTCGGGCGGGCGGTCTGGCTTTTTGATCTCTTTTTCTTCTTATTTTCCTTTGAAAATGACCGTAAAATTAAAAAAAGGGGTAAAATGTTGCCCTTTTTTTAAAAGCAACAAATATATTTGCACATGAATTTTTTCCCCACCGATTTCTAAAGAAATGGGTGGGTCGGGTCCCGTACAACAGGGTTTCTTTTTTTCAACGCATTAGCTATGATTGCATTTATACTATCTCATTTAGGCATTCCTATAGATTGAGTCTTGAAACATTCAATTATAAATATATACCTTGATTTTACACTTTTGAAGTTTAAAACAATGCCCCAAAATGGTGTGCCAAAGCTTTTTAAAATAAAGAAATATATTCATACTAATTAATATACCACTTTTTGAGTATGAACATGCCAAACATTGGTTTGTCATAATAGAGGTTATATCCATGTATCCAGGCGGAACGGACAACAAAATGGATTCGCACCCTTGAATCTTGAATGTTGGAATCCTAGTAAGCACTGCTTGTCCAAGGATAGTTGTAAACATCATTCATGTCAAGCCGATGTGCAGGGTGCAATAAACAAAGATGTAGATGTGCAAGTAAAAAGTAGCAAGACCAGCTACAGGTGTTGATGGGTTGCAGTGGGCTGTAGAACTCTCACTGCTGGTAGAGCTGCAGTCTGGAAGCTGGCAACGGTTGTTGCTGTTACGGCTTGGACTGGCAGACGGTTCCAGATTGGAATTGTTCTAACGAAAAATGAAAATTTAAAAGTGTTCCGGGACGCATGGATGGGATTGTACCTAAGTTGATGGCCAGTTCTGCTGTTTGTTTGATGCCCGGCCTATTCTACATTCAATAGAGTTGGTGCATGATGTCCAGTTCATAACATGAATTGTATTATCAAATAAATATCATGAAACGGGTGTATCCTCCTTTTGAAAATCTTGAACACGATTTGGTATTCCCAACAAGATGGCTGTTAACCCCCCTGAGAACTACCGGCCAATTGATCAGAAAGATGGATACATCATTTATTGCACCAATCAGAGACATTTTTACAATAGTTGTATCCCTGATAAAGATTGGAGTGAAATATTTTACAAGCTGCATTTTAATTGGCTATTGAAATGAGAATATCTTCCAATAAACCAATCAGAACCACTGTAAGATAGGCAGGTAGTGCCCAGGGGGTTAATCCATTACATGGATAACCTCTATTAGAAGTATGCATGGTGTTTAAATAAATATGTCTATGAGAGAGTTTGAAAAACAAAACAATCAATTGCCGTTGCTCAAAAACATTTGCCACCATGGATTAAAAACCTTTGTATTTCTTAACGATTCTTTGTGATTTTGACAAACACCTATCATTCTAGGAATCTCAGATGATAACATTTGAAGTATTTACAACAAGCATGTGCAACCTTTTCTACCACACGGGCCGCATTGTGATTTTGAGAACTATTCACGGGCCGCAGTGATTGTCAAACATTCCAAAACACATCCGGAGGAGGAGAGGGGAATCCATTGCTCATGGAATACCCGCTTCTCTTCGTGTAATTTCTTTTTACTCGCTGTTGCTGCTGCAGCGCCATTTTAACCAGGGATTTTATCACCAATCACGCCTTGAGTTATATTTACTTAATGCAGCGCGTCACCCTACTAATTCTAGGGGAGCACACCACTAAGTCAATCTGCCATTTGTGTAAAACTAAGAAGTTCCGGTTAAAACGGGCCGCATCAATGGGAATTTTAGGATTGCTTCGCGGGCCGCAGATTAGAGATCCGCGGGCCGCATGTGGCCCGCGGGCCGCAGGTTGCACACGCTTGATTTACAATATTACGGTGTTACTAGGAACTATATTGTTCAAGATACATGGTACCCATGGCAATATCAAATGTCAAGTGTGGTTCACATCATCATCATCATCATGTTTCTGGTCTGCCTCTCAGCCATGCAGGAATAAGTGATGTTTTCTTCCGTCCTGAGTTGCCGCTACATGGTGGCATGCACTTGTAATGAGTCCTTGCCCCTGTGCTGAAGTTCAACTGTATAAAGAGTGAATCAAGCAAGACTTGAGTTACATTACAAAAGCATTTTTTTCCTTATCTTTTTTTTCCATATTTTGTAACTTCAGTATTGTAGTCAGTACATGTGCATTCTTAAAACAATTGGGTCAAAGTATGCTCATAACCTAAAAAGTGTAACAACAAGTGGTCAAACTTTAACCATGTTTTAAACTTTGACCATGTTTTGTTAGTTGTTAGCATATATTTGACCCTGTTTGTTTTAAGAGTGCAACTTTTAATAATCCAGAAGTGACTGGGTTGTCTTGCTATTTTGGATTTTACACATATCATTTTTTCTCCATTCTACTATATGAGCTTTTCCACTCCCTCAGTACAGTGACATTAACTTGTTCATTCATTCAATTCTGCCTTCAGTTTTGTCCACAAAATGTGCATTATGCATAATATGCTTGCACACTTTTGAGTAAATGCACACTATTTAGTATCACCAATTCTAGGCTGATATGTAAGGCGATGTAAAAATAACCTTCACCCTGAACCTCTTAGGTCTGAGATTAGTCTCAGGTAGGGTTGGTCACTGGGCATTTTTGTTGTTGTTTTTATGTGTGTTTTTACTCAAATTTTTCATGACAATCTTGGTGATTTTTTTCAAAATTCAAAATCCCCCCCCCCCATGTTTGGCAATGCCTAAAAACATAATGACACAAACATTTTTGTGTGTAATGTCAACAATTAAAAACATCCCTGACTGACAGTGAAAATAAAATGAGTCGAGTGTACTTGACAGTGATTTGTCTTCTTTAACCCCTGAGAACTACCGGCCGATTGGCCAGAAAGATGGATACATCATTTATTGCACCAATGAGAGACATTGTTTGAATAATTATATCCCTGATAAAGATGGGAGTGAAACATTTTACAAGCTGCATTTGAATTGGCTATTCATATGAGTACATCTTGTAATAAACCAATCAGAACCACTGTAAGATAGACAGGTAGACCCCAGGGGGTTAACTCACATTTGTTCTCATTTTCTTTTTGGGTGTAAGTTCATTTTTATATTATATTTTTTTAAGCAGTTGTCATGCGAGAGCAAATTAAAAAAGGTTTAAAGGAGACAAATAACATTCCCTGACCTATTTATTTTGTTTTGCCTCCAAACAAACAATAACATTGCTATATGCCCAAGAGATGATATGTAACGGAACAAAAACATGTGATTCTACTTTTCAATGTAGTATGATATGATATACACTGAGCCAAAAAAGAAACTTATAAAAAAAAGAAACATATAAAATTTTAACAGATCACCAAATAAAATTCTGTGCATGAGAATGTACCAAATTTGGATACAATATTAATAGTAATATTAGTAATATTGTATCCAAATTTGGTACATTTTCATGCACAGAATTTTATTTGGTGATCTGTTAACATTTTATAAGTTTTTTTTTTATAAGTTTCTTTTTTGGCTCAGTGTATGATACATATTCAGGGTATCACCAGTCAAGCCTAAAATGTGAACAAGAAATAACAGGTTTTATTACACTGCTGGTATACATGACTAGTAAAAAGGATGTAAGCGGTATGGAAGTAGGTCGACAATATATTGGCAAAGATGATACCTGTCCCCTCCAATCACCTATCTCTTGGATAAACATGATTTCTAGATTGTATTGAATTGACTTGAATGTTCTGCAGGTTACATACACACCTGTGCGTACTACGGATTAACCTGTGCATACTACGGATGAAAAGGTTTTATGTTTCTCCAACATCAGGAAGCTTTCTAATTCGATGATGTAGATGCTGGTATATCAAAATTGATTGGATTTTTTGTATTTGAATGTCCCGATGTTTATAAAGACCCCAATGGGAGTGGGATGTAGAGGTCTTATAGTTTACTTTCAGGGAGAGCTACTTTGATGTGCATGAATTGAAGAACTAAAGAAGATAACTAAATTGGTTTGGATATCCATGTGAATTACTCCTCTCCCAGCTATGCTGAGTGGTGTTTTTTCATTCGTAAATAGAATTCCATGGTTTGACACCCTGTTAATGCCATTTACAGTGTTTCAGGCTACAATGGCAACACTTAACACAAGTGAACAGAATAGTACGGAATAATTTATGATGAAAATTAAAAGAAAAATATGTTGAAAAACACCTTAAATTGGAAGCAGATTTCCATTGTGATTTAGTAACAAATTATGAGATTTTTCTGCAGAAAAACAGTCAAGATTGATTTATGATTCCAGGAATATCTTTACTGATTGTCAAATGTTATTATAAGAGAGAAACAAATAATATGTGTTAAAGTTTGTAAAAGATCACATAAACAGAATAACAGAAGAAGAAAAAACCACCGCCATAAGAACAAACAAACATAGACAGCACATTTTTTTTTAAATGTGACATTGACAGTTTTAAAGACAATGTGATGAACAAATTGAGTTGGAGAATTTTCCAATGTAGGATTGATTATTATTTCTTTAATGGTTGCCAACAACATTTTATGACAATGTTAGAATGTTAACTCTGAACTCTCCACCTATCATTAAGAGACAACCATAAGACAAGTTTACAGTGTAGAAATCTTCTAACACTCTTAAGACAACGGAGACAGATAATGCACACATAAAAAGTGGCATCAAATTGTTACCATTGACAACAAAGTGGTCAAAATTTGACCTATCTTTTTGAAGGTTTTGTGCATTATATATTTGATGCTGTCCTCAGTCAATTTGACCCCATTTTTAAAAGTGTGTATTGGAGGTGGCCTTTAAAGGTAACACAGCACTCCTCATAGGTAAACATCCTCTAAGGCCAAGTAAAAAAATAGATCAGTCTCACATACCCCACACACATAAATATGTGGAGTCATTGTTGCCGCATTACCCTACGTGATGAGCTTTTTATTTTGTTGTAAAAAAAAGACAAACGAGAACAATTGGCTCCGAAAGGGCAAAAAAAGAAAAGAAAAGAGTGGGCCCCCAAAAATATCAAATGTATGTGAGACAGACCTTCTTTTTTTGTCTAGCTGATAGTCTTTTATTGCAAATGATATATACAAGACAGTGACAACTTGTATATCGTTGGGTTTCTTGGGTGGAATGGGACTTAAATAGTATCTATTTACTTTTATATAAGATGTCATAAGTATATGTCATACGTTAAGTGCTTGGCTGCACAGTGTATTATCATTACATAAAAAACCTTGTCATACATTTGAAATATGAAAAGGTTACAAATTATTGTTTAATGCAATCAATGTCAACATGCATTTACAATTTTAGAAGTAGAAAAGGTTACAACTGTTTCATGTGCAATTATATAATCAATTGTAACCAGTTTGTTTCTGGTAAAACATGTATTTTACCAACATACTGTATACCACGATTCAATCAAATTACAGAGCACTTCATAATGCTGCATGCTATAGTGTCATTCATGTTATTTAAGGAATGTTTATGTTGCATGTTTTTCTGTTTATCACTTTCATGGTGTATTAGTTTGTAAATGTTGCAATAGGGTACAGTAATTTAAGGCAGTATTTGTCCACTAGCCGTCCTTTTAAGTTGAAATATTTTTAATAAATAGAAAAAAGCTCCATACTAAGAAAGATGTGATGAAAAACCTCATGATCAAACCGGTACCAATCCTTCAATAAAAGAACTATTCACTCTTAACACTTTCCACGCGGCTATTAATAGTTTTACCAATACAAATTTGATTTTTAAGAAACCTTTCCCATCTTTCAAGGTCTATCTCAAAGATTACTGAACCAATACTAGACATGTTTGTACTTATTTAAATGCATTTCCCCTGGTGATTCCAGATATGGTAATGAAATTCAATAATTTTGACATTTTTAAAACATTTTGTTACATTTTGGAATGTCGTCTGCAGCCACCTGCCGCATGGAAAATGTTAAGAGAAATTGGATTCTAAGTAATAACCTAAAAGCTCTTGAACCGTGCTGTATGAAAAATAAAGATAGCGCATAATCATCTCTTGTTTTTATAAAGAACAAAAGTAAGATGTTTATCTTTCCAATGTCAATGATGAACATTTTAGTGCTTTGTGATAAATTGAATTCTAGAAAAAAGTAAATGAAATCTATACTAGCAATAAATGCTGAAAGGTTTTTTTGCAACCCATGATAGAATTGATAAGATCATTATTTTTCTTAACATGTTTAAATCATCGGTCACAATCCATATACTATTCTTCCAATATAGTCTGACACACTTCATGCTCCAATTAAACTCTCCTCTGATCATCATGAGGTATTGTTAGATCAGTTCCAAATTGGCAACGCCTCCTTACAGCAGCGAATGAATTTAGAAAGAAGCGGACACGATTGAAGGCAACAAGCGCACTGTGCAACATATGTGTGACGCACGCGTGCGGCCGAAACCGTGTGAGTGTACAATAATCGTGCGTACGCTTGGATAGCTTTTTCGCGCGGAGAAATACAAACATATTTCTCGCCAATTTAGAACTGAATGAACTATAGCAATTACACATTTCATAACGGGCAATCAAGTCCCAAAATGCCAACATACGAGACTCGTTTTCCGAACGCCGGCGAGCTTTAAAGATGATGAGAAGTCATAAGAATGCGATACCGGTGAAACTCAAGGAAGTAATTAGACTCGGAATGTTACATGTACCATCATGTGAAACAAAGCAAAGATGCGGTCGCCCGATCGGATACACTTTCATCGAAAAAGGGTTCTCGAGAGGGTTTTCTAATATTGTCCTCTCAACATTCGAGACGATATATAAACGTTTCCTATCCATTTGTGAACCATAAGGCGACAAAAATCACTGTTCTACAGACTTTTGGACTGCTTGTGTATGGTCGGTCAATAGGCCATTTCTTGTATTTTGTTTCAATATTTTTAGTGGGATTTTTGTGTGAATTTTCAACAATTTCACAATTTTTAAAATAAAAAAAAACACCCAAAAAACCAAAACAATCAAATGTCCCCCCTTGGCCTAAGCAAGTAATATTGAGTCCTAAGTAGAGCGAGCTCAGACTTTTGCCTAATTCGTCTTACCTTTGACGAACCTTTTGGCTATAGTAGAAGAAGTAAGAACAAAACCACTACTAGATGTATATTGCTATCTCTAACATAATCAAAGGTTCAAAATGGTTGTACAAACCCATTAAAATCCAAGTTATTGGCAAGAATCTATCCATGAACACCTATGAATATATGGTTGAAATGAAGCTTGATTCCAGTGCTTTATTGAGACAGCATATGAAATATTTCAATCAAGATGCTAGAATATCATACCAACTATTTGTTATAAGCCTTCTCACTTGCCTCACAAAACATCTATACACTTCATGGTCATGTCTTTGTAATAGAGGCCATCCATGCGTCGGCCATTATTTGGGGAACTTTTAAGTCTGTTTCTGAATTTAAATAGACCAACACCACAGATACCTAAATCTGTGCCCAACACATGTTAATGGATACTTGCTTAACCCTAACCCTAGAACGTGGCAGTGGGGATTGAACGAAGAACAGGGGGAGGGGGTTAAATAAAAAATTGCGTGACAGGCAAGATATACTACCACTCAGCCACGGGGGGAGGGCTTCACAGGCTAAAAAATCGGAGACCATATATACCCGTAGTTTAGTGCTACAGGAGATAGAACTTGTGCGCGCGCAAGCCAAGTGGTGCTGGCTGTGAGGTTTCTGTGAGACGTAGTAGGGTTAGGGTTAAATAACCTGCCAAATGTAGGTGATTCTTTGAACAGTAACACTGGTATTGAAGGTTGTGCATTGAATTGATATGAACAACGAATACTACGGGAACGAGAACCTTTTGTTACGGGCACGCATGAGTTAAGTAGATTCCCTCTATAGTCTAGACATATCTTTGGATATTGCAGGATTTATTGTGATCGAAAATATGGATTTGGAGTGTGTTTTTCTACCCCTTAAGTGTTTTAAAAATGTGAATTAAAATGCACATTTTTCCCTGAATTGAAATGGATTGGGAACATATTAACAAACGTGATTGAATAACTACCGGTTTGACTAAGACAAAGTCGTCACTGTTTTTACAGTGATGAGGAAGGTTTTTCTTAGAATTGTCAACACTGCGTACATTGTATGAGCTTTACTGATCTATGAGGGTATTCCTGTATCTTTGAAAATTGTAGACAAAATGAGAACAATGATGTCCCAGTTCTGATGTTGTGTTAATTGTGTTACTATAAACTTAATTAGAAAAAGACTACTTGATAAATACTGCCTTAAATCTGTAATCATTAGCCTATTCTAGCATTTCCTGTTTTGTATAGCGGATGATATTTATGCCGCGTTCATTATACACCACTTTGCACGGCATAAGTAGGGCAAACATGTTCACTTTGTACTTGTGTATATGTCATGTATAATTCATCGTTGTTGTATTCCTATCTTTCATCCTCGGGCATCCTACTAATACATGTGTGATATGTCTGACCCAATAAATGTGTCCCTATGCCAAGGGGGGAAATCTGTTCTACAGGCCTAATCGACCCACATTTATTTGAGATTTTTAATATAACAATTGTGAAGACAAAAACAATGGATATTGCATTTTTTTGTAATGTTTGAAAATGCTTCAGGAGGGGTTTTCATGCGCAGAACAGTTTTCTTCGCTTAAGCATCCAACAATTTCATAATTTCATGTGTTCATATGCCAAGGGGTTCTACAGAGCTGGCCTGGTCGACCCAATTTTTATTTGAGATTTTCATTATTACAATAATTGTGAAGAAAAAAAGATATATGAACGTTTTTTAAATGTTTGAAAATGCTTCAGGAGTCATTTCCCCTACAGAACAGTTTTCTTCTCTTAAAATGTATATATTTGTATATTAGGCCAAACAAAGGAGATAGTCTATCTCAGAAGCCCGCCAGCATTGGTATGTGAAATGAGCTACGGCGCGAAGGTCTATGCGCTGCGACCTAAAAAAAAGAAGGTTTTTTTTCTTTGATATTTTTTTGATATTTAATAAAAAAGAAAAAGAAAAAAAAAGAAAAAAAAATGTAAAAAAAGTTCTCTGAAGCTTGGATTAGCAACAACAAAAAATTGCAAACCTCATAGCCTATTTTCTGAAGAAAAAAAAAAATCATTAGCACGTAGCTTATTTGCAAAATGTTTCTGAGACAGACTATCTTCTTTGTTTGGCCTTATTATATTGTTATTATAGAATTAAGTATTTATATTTGTAAAATTATGAAAATAGAAAGCTCATTAAGTTGACTGATTCCTGTTTTTGTTGTTTTGGTAAATATCAAATTTGAAAAGGTTAAACACAAAACATTATAACTAATCTGTCGACTGAATTTAATGTTTTCTAAATGGACTTACAAAACCCAAATGCCGGTGAAATAAATCGGAAGACTTTAGGATAAATGGTCAGTTGGTTGTTTTGAATTTGAAAAAAAAAAGAGAATTATGGGGATTATCATTATGGGGATTATCTTCAACCTTTTTTATTTGTTTTAATATATGTAGATGTTATCATTTTTAAAAAAAATGACTTAATCTATATTTTGCTTTACAATCTTAAAACAAAGTGGTCATTTTGATAAGGACAGTGTCAACTACACACTCAACCTTAAAAAATAGGGTCACATTTTGACCTGTGTAAACAAGACCGGTTCAAGCAGGTTTGATATGCAGCCATCAGAATTCTGAAGAGTATAATTTCCATTTCAAATTTATTTCTGCATTTAAGAATACAAAAAACAAATCCAGTAGGGGAATGATCTATTATATGTTTATCTTCAAATTGTTTATTTTCCTATTTAATTTTGGACATATTCATATTTTGGCGTTTTACACAATTTTTGAAAATATTCATGTTGAAATTAATTATGTAACTAACGTAAGGCAAAAAAAAGAAAAGAAGTAATGTTGTCCTCCACAGCTCTCAGAGAGGAGGGGCGGGCCTTGAATATCCATGAAAATATCAATAATCATGTAAATTTAATTGCAGTGTTTATTGACTACAAATCTAAAAGCCAAGTTAAGATACCATCTGCTTATAAAAAACCCATTGATTTGGTCAGTGTGGTAGCATCTATACAAGCCGGGTAGCTAAATTCTAAATATATCTCAACTGATTCTATTCTGGTATTCATGCGTATGGACACCCTGTATATCCAAGACAAACAAGAAGTTTTAGTTTTCAAACCATCCCAATGTCTTACAAACTTGGAAATCAAGACCAATAAAGAATTTTAGTTTTGAAATTTTCACACAGTTTCCTTGCAACAGAGAATTGCAGACAATCACAAACCTTTCAGTTTAGGAACTTTTTGCACTGTTCGTATAGAGCTATGTCACAGAGAATATCAGAAAAAATAATATATTTCTAAACCTTGGTTGTGTCCTTTTAGCTGTGTCACAGATCTGTTTCAATTGTTTGTATTATAATCAATTTGAACAAACAAGATTTTTTTTAAATCACACAAAAAATAGTCACCACCATTTAGTTATGTCATCCATTTCAAAAAAAGAAATTCTTGCGTCAGAGTCGTTGATGTCATACTGTTTGATGATGGGCATGTACGATTATATAAGTGAATGCTAAAATTGTGAAACACGTAAGTTAATTAAATCCCGATAAAATTGACACAACAGGAATCAGTCAGACTACTAAGAGTTACATTGGTGACCCGTCACGTTTTGTTGAGAGGTTCAACTTGACTGAAGAAGGAATTTATAATTGGATTACACAATTGGCTATTCTAGTCAAGCTTCCTGCACCCTTCGAGTCAAGTTTCCTATCACCTTGCCAGCACTACTACAAGCTTAAAATTGTAAAAAACATTTACGCTTGAAAAAAAAAAAGAAGATCAATATAGCTAAATTTACAAGTAGTGAAACATAATCGAAGACATAATCTGAAAGTTCTCCAACTGATTTGAATGTTTTCTAACATTTGATATTTTTGATAATACAGGGTGAGTCAAAATAGTCAGGTCCCAATTTCACAGATTTTTTAAACCAGTTAAAATTTTAAAATGAATATATTTAATGACTTGCCTAGCAAGGTGGCATTACTAGCTATAACCTAAATTTTATTTCATTAACATTTGTTATTCGAAACGGGAGATATGATAATTTTTCTAAATTCTGTGAAATAAAATCTGTTCCAACTTATCTAAGGCATCCCTATGGATGTTAACGTTTAACGCGCGCCTTTTGAATAAGTCAATCGAAGGCGTGTTGGTATTCACAGCAATTACAATAGGAAAAGAGATTCTATTGTCTTTGCGGTTATTTTTTCAATAGTTTTCGTGCAATCAGAGATAGCCTATAACAAACATTATCGAGTTTTAACAAAATGTTGACCAAAATATTTTGAAACTTGTTATTTTAATCGAACTGATATGAGAGAAGTCTGAGAGAAAACAGATCTTATATCTTTAAACAGTTTGTGATTTGGCAACTTACCAGGCAAAGTGCATAGTCCATTTTTATGAATATATTTGTGCAATACTGAGTTATATTATAATATATTTAAATACTTTGCATGCAATATCGGTAAATTTATCAGAGATTCAACAAAAAAAACATGATATTTTGGTATAAATTGCAACAGTTACACGGTGTGTTGTGTTGTATGATATGAATAACTAATATTACAGTAGAATTAACATCCACCACCAAACTTGGAACACTTTGGATTACGCGTCTTTTTGTAAAAATGTTGTAAATCTGGCGTGGAATATGATATTGTCTTGAAAACATCACCAGGTATGAAGAAGTATGTCTACTCTCATAAACAATGAAAACAATTACCAATTTTGTACAAGAAGTATTTTTCTTGATTTTTTGAAAACGGGACCGGACTATTTTGACTCACCCTGTATGTGAAACATTTTACATTTTTGGAATACATAGTGCTAGTAGGTGGTAGATGTGGGATGTTAAAGCCAATTATAAGTGTAATTTGGTACATAGAGGTACTTCCATGGCTGGTATATCAGTGTGCGATAGAAAATGTTTAAGGCCACATTAAAATAATATATTGTTGTGTGTCTGCTACCATCATGTTTATTGTTTACTCATATTTTAGTTTTGATATGCAAGTTTAAAAATGGCCTTAAACAACCCGTTCTGTTTATATATGCTATGAAAATGTGTGATACCCTTCCAATTGGGATCAACATTGAATGGGTAATTTTCCTACGAATAGGGAATTTTGAAAGGAAATATTTTAGACTTTGAGGATTCTGCCTAATCACTGTAGGGCAATTGAAAAGCCTTTAAAAGGTAGTGTCCATTTGCAATTGATTGATCAATATTCCGCAGACAACAATCAATATTTATATGTGGCCTATGACGAATGTCCTATCCATTTTCTCTTGTACTGATTTGTATTCATAAACCTCATGCCCAAGGACACAGTCCATGCAATATGCATACTATAATACACTGAAACATTCCTTCTGGGTATTAAACTCATACCCAAGTTGAATGTTTCTGTATACATATGTACACATAATAATGGACTGTGCTCATGGAACATGGGTTAAAATTGTGTATGTTAATATTTGCTAGAGAGCTTTTTAGATTAATAACTGGCATTTCAATTTACAGTAACAACACGCTCTTGGTGGCCATTACAATGGGTATCTCCGTGTATAATACCTCAAGCCAGAGTGGTGCCTTACCAGAGTCTACACCAGGCTCAACGCTGCCATCGCCGCTATGAGACAATTTCTTTTTCCATGTCTGCCGAGTACGCCACTGACCTTGGACGACCTCATCACAGAGATAACGAGAGTGAGATGAAGCTGCATCCTCATCAACTTCTATCCGTTGCCTCCCGCGGCAACCGTTACTCTAGCGATTTACGTGCTGTGCAGCTTTAAAATCAGGAACACCCACTGCACTGAGCAATAAGTCCCACTGGGACAGGCTTTGTATTTAATAGCATATCATATTGATGTGATTAATTTAAAGGGAAACTATGTCTCAAGTTACATTTGCCTCAGATGCCGTCAGGCCTAGTAGGCTCAAAGTAAGATCCAACACATTTCCAAAGTCAACGCATAGGAGACCAGGTCGGTTAGCTGTACCTGGGAGACCAATGCGCGCTTCCCAAACTCCACGCTCGCAAACATGCGCGGAATTTGGGTCTTGTCTTCCAGAACAGATCAGTCCGGATACAGATAACACAGGATTGGTTGATAATAATAATCAGTCGCCTCAGAAAACGCCCCCTACGGCGGTTTTGGAAGGACGTCAGCCATCGCCAATAGATCAGCATCTGCACTGGCTGGAAGATAAACTCAGGGAACTTCATGATGTAAGCGACAGCTCTGCAAAGGAAAACCAATCTCCGGATAGTGTGGCATCTCCACAGCTCAACGAACCAGCAATAACAGCAATTCCTAGGGATCGCAAGCCACCTAAACTTAAGAAGCAACCAAATTATTATTGCATCGCTGTGCAAGAACTAGATGCATCGAGTGCAGACGACGCTAGCCCTGGCAACAATACTCCAGACTGGGATAATGATAATAATATCAATATACCATCAGCCTCAGCCCAGGCTGAAACATCGCAAGCTAATGTTGTGGATATAACCAAGGACAATCAAAATAGTCCTGAGTATGTTGACTGGTCTCCCACGGAGCAAATGTCAAACTTGACCCCTGCATCCCCAACGATTACACTTCCTCAGTTATTGGTAGATTCCCCAGGGAGTAGTCGCAGTGAGCAATTGGATTATGACGTCATCGACATCATCCGGAGCGAGCCAAGACTGAATGGGGGTCAATCAATGGCATCGGCACCCGGTACGGCTGTTAAAATATGCAATGAAGAAAATGCTGCAATAAATGAATCAGGGTTTGTGAAATCGTCTCGACTCGATATCGTCACAAACGATAGGGTCAATGGTAGGCTCTCAACGGGGGAGTCGGTATCGCCGGCCACATCATCGGAAATTTCAAATTCATCGCCGCTAATGGAACAAGGACAAGGGTTTCCACTGGGACTGAATCTTGCGCTATCGATGTTTGGTACCAAAGGAACGGATAATATCGTCGGCGAGGATCTATGGGAATTTGATGGATACAGCGAGGGTGCATTGTCTACCCCTACGCCTGGCGGATCTGCTTCTTCTAAATCAGTAACCCCTCAGGACCCGTTTCCTCATTCTCTCCAAGTTACAAAAGAGGAGGGGAGATACGAGGGAGAGGGGTCAGGAGTAAAAAGACCCTCACTGCCAATTTTAAATGTTGACACTTGGAGTATGGATACCAGCATTGGTGTACCACCAAGTCCAGTGGATGTGGATGTTTATTACTCAAGGAGTAGTTCCGTAAGTCGTGCTTCCTATAAACCGCCACGAGACCAGCACATTCAGAGAGATGATAGTCGCGAGGGCACCTCAGCGATTTCGATCGCATCCTCTATGCATTCCCTGTCCAGACCTCGGACAGATTCCCAATCCAGATCTTCTGTGTCACCCTCGGTGAGCCGGACAAAATCGTGGACGTCCTCCAAGAGAGCCTCTTTCAAGAAGCATGTTCTGGATAAAGCCAAGGCTAAGATAATGAAAGTGCAGCTTAACAAATCAGGTAACGAGAATGTGTTTATTTGATTCTATTCATTCTGTGTTTAAAAAGTCTTTATGATGTGTGTGTGTGTGTATTGAAATATTTGTTTTGCATATTAAAGTATTGTTCAACAATGTCAACAAATTTAGCCTTTTAGAAGTTTTAACTTTAATTGAAAAGAGCTAGAATGTTACCCCCAAATCAAGATGTAACATAGGGTAAATTCATATGCACATTTTTGTGTCGCTATCTGCTGAAAATATCACAGTATCAACAACATGTTGTACTTGTTATCATGTGTAGTTACATTGCTATCTCCTGAAGATAGCAACATTTCATTTTCCACTAAAATAACAACCTGTTATCTAGTAGTTAGGTATCTGTCCAAACCTTTTTCCATCATTTTGAAAAAAAGGGACAGAAATATTTAAATAGGGCTAAGCAATAGATTTGTTCAAATCATTGGAATTATTTTTAAAACCAAAAACGAATATCAGTATATATGCAACTCTCTGTGGCCCTTTTGTCTATCTCATTTGTGGGGTGATTTTGAAAAGAAGATTTTTTACTCGCCCCTGGATTTTTAAACTGTAAAAGTGGAAATTTTCGCACTACATTAATTTTTGCGTTTTTCGTGCTTCAAGCAGCTACCGCAAAAAATAAAAACATGCAAACATATTTATTTTGTGTATAAGTCTATGTAATGAACCTTCACTTCGTGAATTTAAAAACAAGCAAAATGGATGAAAATCGACAAAGCGCAAACATTTAATTATGCGAAAATTACCACTTTTACAGTTATTTAAACATACAACTGTTTGTCTGATCATTCATCGCTCATCTCAATACGCAGAAAACAAGAAATTAATTTAAAGTGATTCTGTCTCCAGAGTCCAGCACTTATTCAATTATTAAGTCTTGTCAGTCAAGGTCAGCATATGGCAGGTTAAGATATGCATCTATATAATGAATAAGCCGGCTCCTCTGAGACGCTATTTGGTCATGTTAAAATGTTCTTACAAAGGTATGGTACATATGATATCAAAGGCTCATCTATACACTCTGAACACAGAGTTAAATGATGCTTAGTGGTCAAAATTAGACCTCAGGTTGTTTGCATATTTTACGCCATTTATAAAAAGAGTGTATGATTATATGCGTGTGATGAAATCATTTTGAGAAATTTGATATGTTTGTTGAATTTGGAAGTTGGTTTGCTTACTGTATATACACATCTATATCAATGCATAAGCTGGCTCAACTTTTCTTTGGTAGGGGTGTGCCGCCCAGGGTCTCAAAAAGACGGGCTTCAGAACTGAACTGAGAAAATTTTATGATGAAAAATAGGGTCTTAAGAACTCAATTTTTGAATTATGAATAAAAATGGGGGGGGGGGGGGGGGGGGGGGCTTAAGAGTTGATGCAGGCAAGATAGGGGGCAGAAGAGGGTGAAAAGGGGGGGGGGGGTCTTCAGGGCAAAGCACATACCTGTACCCCATTCCAATTGCAGTGCCCCCAATGTTTTCAATCAATCCTCTTCTCAAAGAGTGTATTTTGCAGTCTCTTACATCATATTAATCATTAATTAATATTGTCATATTTATTTCAATAGAGGTATTTTATAAGGATGATTTACGGATTGAATATTTCATAATTTGGTCAAGGTTGAAGGAAAAATAAATTCTAACCTACAGTATTGGACCCAGTAGTATACATGTATTCACTCACTCTAAAATATGGTATAGCAGAATATATTGTGGCATAAACCTTTTTGCAATTTTACAGTTTTGGGCAATATTGCCATTTGTTTTATTTACGATACCAAACACCTGGATATAAAACCATATGGATGCAACAATATTTTTGTTGTCTTTTAAAAGGTTACATTGTTCACCGCAAAAAAAGCATAAAAATAAAAACCTCGCAAAGATTTCTCTCAAAACCGTATTCAATATTGCATTCTGACTAATTGTGGCTCATATGGGTCATGTTACATCAGAACACTTTTTAAAAAGGAAAGCATGAACCCAGGTAGCGTTAGAGGGTTCCACCCCCTGGGTCCACCCTCAATCTCGGCTGTCTTAATCAAAACAGTTCCGATATTGAAAATGCACATAACGTCGATTGGTCAGCTAGGTGTGTGAGGTTAAATCGTTATTCTGGTGCATAAGGACCAAAACGGGAATGGAATATTTGTTGTCGACTTTATTATTATGTCGTTGGAAGGACTATCTTTGACCTACTTCCTCTGGAGTGGTCATTTTGATGCCTACATTTTCCTTTGCACTCTGCTATTTTTAACCCCCTGAACACTACTTGATCTGACAGTGTTTATGATTGGTTAATTACATGATGTATTCATTTAATAACCAATTGAAATACTGCTTCTAAAATATTCCACTCCAATCTGTATCAGGGATACAATTATTCTAACAAAGTGTCTGATTGGTGCCAGTGGCGGATCCAGGAAAATTTTAGGGGGGGGGGGCCCAAAAGAAATTTTGGCGGTACCATCCAAGCGGTGCACAGCACCGCCCTCCGAGCTATACTCGGACAGGGAGGTGTCTTCAATTTTCGAACTCATTTGGTGCGATCTGGTGTATACTTTTGACCAACATTTTATCAAAAAGCCACCTCTTCATTTCCAATAAATATTTTGTTTTTTTATCAATGCATGAAAGAAGTTGAGCATATTATATACCAATATATTTTTTATTTAAGTATAGATGATTTGAAAGCTCGAACAGGGGGGAGTCTGAGGGGGGATGTGCCCCCCCCCCCCCCCCCCCCCTCTCTCTCTCTCTCTTATTAGCTTCTTCCTCTCTTTTTTTTTCTTCTTTTTTTCTTTTCTTTTCTTTTTTGGTAGGGGGGGGGGGGGGCGGGCCCGTCGTGCCCCCCCCCCCTGTATCCGCGTCTGATTGGTGCAACAAATGGTGTATTCAGCTTTCTGACCAATCTGAATTTACGACTGCTGTTCTTCAACCTTACACTAATAAAACTCTATTGTACATTTCACGGACATAAATTATGCTAATGAGCCCATTAAATGACGTCACTCGCATCATCGGGTTTTTCCGATGATTGAAATACGTTGATTGAAATTCTAGGTCGAGTAAAATGATGTTCTTATTTGTTGTCTGTGAGCTTTTCTGATTTTTTTCCCGTATTGGAGTATTTTTTTATTGAAAATAGACAGTTCAAATTAAACGTTGGTTCCAAGTTCAACTGACAGCACATGTATTAAAGGCGACAGCAACGGCAATATGCAAGCAACATTTGAGAAAAAACGATGCCCGACTTTGCAAGAAAGTGTACGGGGAAGTGTACGGGTGAACATGACAAACTAAAACAGCCTAGTAAATAATCACCTCCGTGGCGCAATTGGTTAGCGCGTTCGGCTGTTAACCGAAAGGTTGGTGGTTCGAGTCCAGCCGGGGGCGTTGTTACTTTTTGCATTTAATGCAGATCAACAAATCACAGTAAAAATATAATATTGACAAAATCACAGACCACTTACACAAAAATCGCATCTGCGCATGCTCCTGTCGTGATCGAAATCCACCACACAAGCAATGGGCGAGTTTTATAAGTGCCTTACTCAGTGAATCAGTGTAATTACACAGGCATAGCTATTTGGAATGAATGAATAATTTGAAGTATATGGCACACATTTTGCACAATGAAAGAGAAAAACCTTTTTCTCTCACATATAAAACTGGGGTTTGGTTTACCAATAAGCCAGGTTTTTTGATCGAAAAACCAGGTTTATCGGTCGATCAAAAACTTATTTTTCGATTCAAAAAACAGGTTTATCGACAAAAAACAGGTTGTTCTCTTTCATTGTGCAAAATATGTGCCAAATACTGTACACAGGATTTCATAAAGGTGGAGAGGTGAAAAGCAGCCTTTCATAACTTTGTGGAATCAGGCACAAACTATAAGTAATGCCACAAATACATCTGTGGCATTTTTATTTTCATCTATAAGCTTCTTAATGATGTGGAGTTTCCTTTACATTCAAATGATGATCTTGGATACCTTTGCAAATTCCTGTACCTGACAAAAAAGGCCAAGAAAGAAAAAAAGATCCGTCTCACATTCCCTGCGCACATAAGTATGTGGAGTCACTTTTGCCTCATTTTTCTTTTTTGCTCTGAAGGGGGGGGGGGGGGGGGGGGGGGGGGAGTGGGCCAAAAACACAATAAAAAATGGATTTCCGCGTTTAGCATTGCTATTTTATCTATATATTTTTTGAAAGTCGCATATCGCATCGCTATTTTCCTTAATGTATGTGAGACGGACCTTTTTTAGGGAGCCTAAGCACACACATCTATATCATATACCCTGACTACAACTATAACCCTGTACATAAAGCTGTGGCAACACAGATAGATCCCCTGGAATAGGAGCAAATCAATTTACCGTAATCCGTTTCGTCACTCCCTTCATTCAATTACTTTGCGAAGTGAAGGTCATGCATAGTCTGTCATGAGGAATATTGATCCAGCCCATCAGATAATACGCCTCCTATGTATTAACCCCCTCAGAACTACCGGCCGATTGGTTAAAAAGATGGATACATCATTTATTGAACCAATTAGAGACATTGTTAGAATAATTGTATCCCTGATAAAGATGGGAGTGAAACATTTTACAAGCTGCATTTGAATTGGCTATTCATATGAGTACATCTTGTAATCAACCAATCAGAACCACTGTAAGATAGGCCGATAGTGCCCAGGGGGTTAAGGGTACAATCCGCTGTTTCAAAACACAATTATTCACCATCAAATCTATAGAAAACACTCAGCAATTGCCAATGATCTGTTGTTAGTTCCCCCCCCCCCCAAAAAAAAAGGTCTATCCGCTAAAATGGCCTAGAAATGTTTGGAAGTCTATGGACAAGAATAAAAGTCAGGCTAAATTTTTGTTTACAAAGTCATTCATATGCAACGATTCTTCAACATTGGGCTTGTTCTTCTGGCTTTGAGTTAATACATTAGAAAGCATAACAAAAAGCACAAACCCATTTTCTGGAAAAATCAGGGCTCTTCACTGTGCCATATAACTAAGTGTGCCTTTAAACTAAGCTTGCCCGTCATGAAGAATCCTTTATATGCCACTGACTGGGCCCTTAACACTCTCCACGTGGCTATTAGTTTTACCATTATACAAAACAGATTTGTCAGAAACCTTTCCCAACTTTAAAAAGTCTATCTCAAGATTTACTTAACCAATACTAGGCATGTTTGTACTTTTTTCAATGCATTTCACATGGTAGTTTCAAATATGATAATGAAATTCAAATTTATTCAAATTTTTTGTGACATTTTGGAATGTCATCTGCAGACGCCTGCCGCGTGGAAAGTGTTAAGAGTAAAACTTCTACATGAAAAAATCCTTAGCATGATAAAATTAATTGTATCCATCAGAATAATTTTACCTGTATGTAGGACACATATTTTAAGGTCATTAAGCCTTTGCATATTTGCCATTTAAATTAGTGTCTGGGTGTTAGACCAAAGGTATTACCATTAATAAGTCTGGGTGTCAGACTGAAGGTATTGCCATTAATAACAGTTAGGCTTTTTACTCTGCCATGGACAGACTTAAGTTACAAGTGATTTTTCGAAAGGTTAATAGAAAATCAGACCAGTGCAATACTATGATTATGCCACATGTCTGTGTATGTATACAGGGTGTCCCAGAAATATTTATTCTGTGTTTGACAAAATAATAAATGTATAAAAACAACATTGCAGTGTAAGAATATGCCTGCAATATAACAAGGAACATGTTTCCTATACTTACTCTGTTAGTTTCATCAACATATCTTTATCTATTCTGATATGGCTTGCATGATTGAAAATCAGGGAAAATCTGTTTTTTGGCTTTCAGCATATTCCAATTAATAAAACTCACACCAATATTTAAAAAGGCCCGCTTAAGAAAGTATGATCAATTAGGCAGGGCAATATCCTCAAACCATTCAAATATTGTTTCATAAAACATCCCGAACAGTTGATATCCATTAATTTTGTAATGGAAGTTAAAAGGGTATACAGCAAATTATCTGCATATCATTTAAATTGAGCTTTGTGCCACACATGGTTAATGCTTTCATGAGTTTCAAAAATTGGTCAAAATTATAATCCATAAATTCAGTCAGAAATGTCCGCATTTTAAAATCAAAATTCCCAAGAAAGCTTAATATCTGTAGATGTTAGAATCATAAGCAGGTTGACCAATAGCAATAGTATTTATAGCTAAATAAATGCACCTTTCCCGGTATATAAATCATTCTGGGACACCCTGTAGTACGCATTTCAACTCGTGTGCGGAAAGAACAAAATTGCATAGATAATATGACTACACAAGTGAATTCGTTTGAACAAATGAGATTTCATCAAAATGTTATGCTCTAGGCAGTAGCGTAGCCAGGTGGGGGCAAGGGGGGCAGAGTGACCGGAAAATCGGGAAGGCAGCTAAAAATCGGGAAGGCAATGGAAGGGAAAGAAAGGGAGAAGAGGAGACAAAAAGAGAAGGAAAGGGCAAAGGGAAAAGAAACAGACAGAAAGGAGAAAGGAAGACAGGCAAATTAGTTGGAAATTGCAGTTTTCATGCGGATATGGGGATGCAACGTTTTAACCCCCCCCCACCCCCCCCCCCCCTTGTCATTTTCTTACTCGACTGCAAATTAAACTTAAACAGTGACATGAAAAACCTGGCTACACCACCGGGTCGAACTAGTGTTCACCGGGGAAAAATACCTTTTGTCCTCCCTGACAAGTGACCCTGGCTACGCATTTGGCTCTAGGAGCTAAGATTTAAAACTAGGCCTAGTGCATACTCAAAATTAGAAAACCTGTATACTCAAAATTTGAATGATTCAGGAGCTGCATCAAAAACAATTATTGTAGAGCGATTAATGAGGTGTCCATTTCCATAGCAATTTTATATTCCTATGTAGACAAACAAACATAAGCATATTTGGGCCATTCATGTTGCATAACCATACGAGCTGGCCACAAATAGCGTAATAAAATGTAACGCTGCAAAGTGCTGTAAAACGCTTAAATATGGGCAATTAGTGAAGTCCCAACCACTTCCTATTTTGAATTCTAGAATTGTCAGAATATTCTATTTTCAAGGAATGCTTAACGTCATATGCCCAAAGATGGAGCACTTTGTGGGCAGGGTCTTAAAAATGTTAAAAGGTGTTTTATATTCAAAAAGCAAACATTTTCTCAATTTTGTGAGTAAAAGGGTGTAAAATGGGCAAAGAAAGTCGTGATTGTACACATACTATGACCAGGACTATTGTATTCTTTACTTTAGTACCATTAATTTTAAAATTGAGTAATATATGTGATAAGAAGTCAAATGAGTTTGTACAGTTAACCTGCCATCTATACAGGTATCATTGCATGATTGAAACGTGTGCTAAGCATACAACAGAATTGTAGTCAAGATAGAGGGCCCTGTTTAAATTGCCATCATGTAGATGTTGTTGCATGATAAAGCTAAAATACAAAACTAAGAAAGTCTTGACTTACAGTAACACATATTTCTCTGTGACTTGTTTTAATTGTGACTTGAGTTTAGTGACTTGGTTCCCTCACTGTTGACCACCAGGCCAGGTGTTCAACATGGTTTATCAAATTACTTGATTCAGTTTTGAGGGACGTTTAAAGATCAATGTCAATGTCAGTAAATTCCCTTATAAAATTGTTTTTCATGATTAAGGAGAAGAAAAAAACACCACCCATTTTTCTATGGGCCCCGAGGGAGCCAATTTTTCTTTTCATTTTTTGTTTGTTAGAACATTTTTTGCAATTTGTTGGGTTTTTGTTGTTGTTGTTGTTGTTGTTGAAAAATGCCGAAAATTAACCAACATTTCCAGAAATCTTTAAAAAACACACACACAAAAGCGCCCGACCAACTGACCCTACCTGATGAGAGGTCCATTTGCCGGTAGAACAGGGTGGTTTGTTGTTGTCGTCTAAACACCATTTGACAGTAACAACAATGATGAACAGTTTAAAATTTCTCTCTTCTTGAAGTAGCTTCAAAACGAACTCCAGGGAAAAGGTGAATATAAGAATAGATCCTTCTTCTCAAGAATCTATGATATAAGTTAACACTTTCCATGTGGCTATTAGTTTTACCATATGCAAAAGAGACTTTTCAGAAACCTTTCAAAGTCTATATCAAGGATTACTGAATCAATACTAGGCATGTTTGTACTTATCTTAATGCATTTCTCATGCTGGTAAAGACAAGCATTAGTTTTGACATTTTTGAAACATTTTGTGAAATTTTGGAATGTCGTCTGCAGACGCCTGCTGTGTGAAAAGTGTTAATTGATGTAGTCACAATCATTGGCCTGTTTTGGCTATGCGATACTTTTGATGATGGTCAAGTAAAGGGTTAATTAAAATTTGAATGCTCTCCATTCACCCCTGAAAAGTGTGATCCCCCAAAGGACAGGGTGTCACAAAAGGCAAATTTGCATCCAGACGAGCTGTCTAATACAGATAAGTTGGCGTCAAACCAATTTTCTTAAACTAATCAGCCACACATTTGCAACTTTTAATCAGCCGACTATTTGACTCCGGATAGTGCACATTACCCAACACTGCGTTGCTGCTGCTGGTTCATTGATCCCACGTACTTTGTCGCTCCCCCGCTCTGCACATGAATGTTTAAGGAACATTAACTAGTATTATGTCGTGCTCTCTGTCAATAATCGGTATCGTCGTGCATGGAGTTCAGTGATCGGAAATAGTCTGCTTCACATTAATATACAGGGTGTTCCAAAATGTTCTCAATGTTATGCTTGGCTTGGAAAAGTTTTAGTCAATAATACTTATGGTTGTACATAAGCACTTGATCGCTTTATGCAGGCATCAATGTACAGCTTGAACTTACCCTCCTCAAGCTTTCAACTGTATTCACCTTCCTTCAGGAAAAAAACTAGGAAAAACTAGGTACTCTTTCCTGCAATTTTTAGGGTGAAGATTCATCTCAGTGCACTATGTTTGTTCTACAGTAATATATTTGAGAAGTTGAAATATAGGTGAAGATTCACCATGGATTCACCTGTCCAAAATATAATTAGATAAGTAAGTGGTTGAGCTAACAATATGTTTTAAATGCCCCAATATGGTTTTGAAGTAGGCAAATAGTATGATTGTTTAAAAATTGGTTGGTACATTATACTAGAGAAGGTCCTGGAATTCTTCAATTATAGTCCTGGAAAGTCCTGGAAAAGTCCTTGAATTTTCTTGCTCAGAAAGTGTACGAACCCTGGTTCAAGATTCACCACTTAAAATATAACTAGGCAAAGATTAGGCGTCTAATCTTTGACTAAGCTTGAGAAGGGTAGGTTCAAGCTGCACATTGATGCCTGCATTAGTGTGCAATGGTATTCAGGCCACTGTCAGGTCTATTATTAGGATAGTGCAGAATTTTCAATACTTGCCTAAATGCTGATGTGGATGTGTTTTATATTAAATCTTAGCCCAAATATCACCCCTTTTCTGGGGTGGAGGGGGTGGGAGTGGGGGTGCCATTTGAAATCCGCTTGCTCCGTATACCTATCATATTGATATGAGGAAGAACTCATTCAAAAGATGTGTCACAGATTCATTTATTTGTTTTTTTCCAAAGATTTTGGTAACTTTTCAGTAATTTTTTTAACTATTTCCCTTAATTACAACAACATTTCAGAAATGTCAATAACAAAAAACCAAAAGTTTGCAACAAAATTGCAAAAATGTTCCAAACATTTTCTAACAAAAGAAAGATTTGAGCCACCCACGTTTTTATTTCAAAAGTCAATTATTTGATTTCCGTGTGTGTGAATGACACATTGTATGTTCAACAAATGCTTCCCGTCTGAGACAATGTAATTATTAAACATACAGATTGGTGACTTCGAAGATCCCAGCAGCAGGCTTATTAAATAATGTTTGAAGAGAATTTCATCTTCAATTTATTTTAAGTTTGCTTCATCCTCAAAGGGATACAGAATACTGCAGAAGATTAAGATTATTTGAACAACTTCAGATTAGTTTTCAAGAATTTTCAAACCAATCTTAACAATTATTTAAAGTATTTGGAAAATTAAATAGAACAATCTGATTTTTTCCCATAATTTTGGAGTAAAATCCCCAAAACAACCCAACCACCAAACTGCATACTGTAAAACCACTTAAGCGAATTTCGCGAGGGATATGAATTCGCAAATTTGAATATCCGCGAAACTGATAATTTTGTATTGAAAGTAACAGTAAAAATTCAAGAATAGGGAAAAATACCCGCTTAAATAGCAGTAATTATAAATTCGCAAAATAAAGTATCTGCGAAATTATAGGGGTTTTTTTCTTCCTATTAACCTATCATATAAAACAATATATTTTGTGTGTGTAATGGGAAAAACATGTACAAGGATGATGCTGGGTACCAAAATAGAATTAGAAATATTGATTATAAATATCTTACTGCACTTGGCATGTAAGCCAATATTGCTGTGTGAAATAATGTATTATTGTAGAGTTTTATTGTCAATACCTGACGACACAGAAAAGAGCGGCGTCGAGTGTCCCTTTTTACCGACTTTATTATTCTGCGATAAGAAAGTTAACCTCGCGTATTTGTTATCTAAATGGTCGATCAATAAATAGTACATTCATGAACTTCATCTATAGTACAATGCTATTATTACACATGGATTTGATATACTGTAAAGCATGAAATATTTGCGTGCATCAACATTTCGCGAGTGCAACTGACTCGCGAAATTTTCATGCACACGAATGTTTTGCTTTTTAGGCCTGTAATGACTACTCAACACATTAGCCAAATGTTCATGCCGCGAAAAGGCTGAAGTCTGTGATTCGCAAAATGTTAATGCCGCGAACATTTTATGCTTTACAGTATTGTTAACATAGATAATTTTTGTTTGTGTGACATTAATATTTGTGTTACTTTCAAACGGAAGCACACACATATTTGTCTAAGATGCAGTGGCGTAGCTAGGTTATTCATATTGGGGGGGCGAGAAATAGGTGTTTTGTGAGTCAAGAAATGCGCTTGTATCTTTTACACCTATTTTTTGCATGATTGAGCTATGGAGACGCCACTGCTAAGATGCAGATTTATATAAAGAAGCACGGAAATGTGAATTCAACATCGTACAATGTTTCTTTACCAGTGACGTAACACTAGCTTTTTCCAAGGATGCCTTGCTTTTTCTGAGCAGATGGTGGGGGGTTGGAGGGGGAACAATCATATATTAAGGTGGGTGAGTATAGACCTAAATTATTTTGCTGTCACTGATTATTATGCAGAAAAGCACAAGTTCCACAGGGGGACAAGATTTCCCAATGAGGGAAATTCCCCTCCCCTGTTGTTACACACCACTGCTCTTTTTATTCGGCAGATAACTAACAAATCAACTACATAAAATGAGCTACATTGATTATAGGTCAATAAATGGGTATGTGTTGTTTTGAGACAAAATAGATAAATCAGTGCACACGCGCTGATGTTGATGTGTGAATAATGGCACGACTCCGCAGGGGGAGTGCTATTGTGAGCATATCAACATTTGCACAGGTGCATTGATTTTTCTAATTTTTCGAGAAACAAAACATAGGCATGTATTGACCTAATTCATACACAACACTATACAAATCAAAATTCACAAATTTGAACATAATTTTGATCTATGTAATGACGAATAAAAACATGTGAACAAGTTTGCTAACACTTGCAGTGAAAATCGGCAAACCTGCGATGCCTGATCAACGAATAAAAACAAAGCATGTGGGGCGCGCATTAAACAGCGCACACACGAAGCGGCAGCGGAGTGCATTAGTCACTTCCAATGTCCTCTGCATATTTTAGTTTCTGGTTTTCTGATTGGTTCTATACTACTAAGAGTGTATGAATTGTAAATAGTTGGCCTCACAAGTCAAACAAATCTGTTCTGATACTTTCTTTTTCTTATAATAACAAAACAATAAAAATAATAAGGAATTGATAGGTCTTTGGATATTCTAGTGAATCAAATACTAGTTGTATGTTGATATAAGAAGAAAAGATGATATGAATGCTAAATAATGTCTATAAACAGTAGAGACTTGTCTACTGTATCTATATAGTGTGTCTCAAAGGCATCACAAACAAATTCTGAGCAAATATTTCGAGGAATTTTGAAATAAACTGTATTGTTATAATTTCACTTACATTTTTGCAGCGCAAATTGAAATCTTAAAATTACCACCATTCTACATTCAATTAAAATGTTGTGCTCATCCTGCCAGCCTTGGCAATTACTAGACGTTTTTTTAAACCATGGTGGCTCTAAAAATGGCCTGTACTAATATTGTGTGACATTATGATGCACTGGTTCATTTGAAAGCTAAATAAATTATCTTTCTGAGATTATGATTGATTTTGGATATACAGGGCTGAAATTTCTGTCAAATCTTTGCCCAACAAAATTCCCATTCTGTCTGACCCACACTACTAAAAGCTCAAAACAGTCTGCATACTTTTCTAATAGTAAACTATCTTCAGTAGATAGGAACCAGGCGAGTCGCAACCAGGGCGGCCATGGCCGCCTCACTTTTTTTGCAAAAAAAGAAGAAAAAAAGAAGAAGGGGAAAAAAAGAGAAGAAACGGGGGGAAAGGGATTGCTTTTCAAAAAAATTTGGTCAAAAGTATACACCAGATCGCACCAACAGAGTTCGAAATTGAAAATTTGTCTACTTCTGAGGGGGCACATCACCCCTCAGACACCCCCTGTCCGAGCATAGCTCGGAGGGCGGTGCTGCACACAGCTTATAGATGGTACCAGCTCAATAACATTTACAGTTTTCAACATAAATGGCCGCCCCACTTTTTGGTACGGCCCTGATAGGAACACTTACAGCTGTCAATATCATGCTTATACATGTAATTATTGCTAATGTTGACTGATGGAGATGAGTGTCTGTGGTCAATTTTTTGTTTAAAGGCATATTATGCAATCTTTTTGATGGAACACTCTATCTTTGAATTTATTTCTCTAAATGCAATTTGTGTGTCAAATTACATGTATAACCATGAAACTAAAATAACTTGTAAGTTACAAAGCAATACATTTCCTAATAACTTCAAAATGACGTTTGAAAACAAGTTGTTGGGTAATCCAGACAGTTTATTTTTTGAGTGTTTTTCTTTCATTGCAAAATTGCTTTATGATGAACATTTAAAACAAAATATGTTGAAAAGTTCCTCAAATTGGAAGCAGATTTCCATTATGATTTAGTTAAGTTAGTTTAGTCTGTGATGTGTTTTTTTATAGATAAAACAATCATGAAAGATATGAGTCCAGGAAAGTCTTTCCTGATAAGTCAAACTTCATTATGAGAGAAAAAACATTTGTAAAAATGTATGAAAGATCACATTGCCACCTGACGCTCAGAAAGGATAACACTGACTAGACCAACATTTGCGGATGCCACCGTGATGATGATAAGCAAGTCTGCTATTTATTTTGCACTGACTACATACGCCAAAACAATTCAAACGATATAATAATTTTGCAATATAATTAGTACGAATTTCTGACCTACATTGTATAACGCGGATGGTAAGAACGTTTACCCATCCAGCCCAGACACGACCACAAACTGTACTAAGGGCTGACGTCAGAATTAATTACAAAGCATACGATACGAACGTGGAAGGAATGAACCCTATACCCAACCAAAACTGAATTGAATTGACATAGACACAACAGCCATATTAACGCAGAACCGCGAATTTATAACAAGTTTAAAAGGGTAGGCATGCAATTGTCGCCCTTTAAAATTGCATTACACAAATTTTGATTACAAAAAGGCTGAAAACAGATTTAAACAGGACGTACATTTTTACAACGAGGATGGAAAGATTATTTCACCCACCCGCTTTTGCGTTCACTATTCGACTAATGATGTAGGAACAACTCCAAGATCCTGTTTACGATCTTTGCATAAATTTAACGATACCTTTTTGTTACATGTACATACAATGAGTACCAACAATAAAATTCCATAATTTCATACTGGCTTAATTTAAACCAAATTTTAACTCCTTTGTGGGAAAACGCACAATTTGCATTACATTTTGTACAAATACTTGTTGAATAAATAATGCATATCAACGGTTACAATGTTAAATGATTGTAAAGTACTTCTTTACATTGAAAGAAAAAACCACAACTGCCACACAAGTTTTTTCATTTGACGACGAAAAATGGGAACACTTGCCTAACCCTCCCCTTTTTTCATGAAAAGGATTAGGAAGATTGTGGCGGAAAGCATGTGAGCCCTGGATGCGAATTGAAGTACAACAACGCGTTTTCCCAAACAGAAACAAAGATTCCCTATCATTTTCAGTTAGATGCACATTATCATACAAGTAGAGAGAACGAATCACTGGGCTTAATAGTTGGGTGTCTGATAAAACACATGTTAGGCAGTCTACAGCATATGCTATCGGAAATGATTGATATTGGACATACATTTCATACCAGCTGTTTGATTGCGAGCATCAAGATAATAGACGCGCGGCAGAAAATCAGACCAACTAATTGTATTAGGGTACAAATGGCTAAGGGCGATAGGATTTCCTCACCAGTGGCCGTAAACCCGTATGCCATTGAACAGAACGTTGGAACCAACATGGACAACAATGGTAGACGGATCCCTACGCCTCTTTAGCCATTTGGATAACTATTCGCGTAACCCACCAAATTACAATTACATATGAGTACTATATGTGTACATACAAAATCCATATCTTGTACTAGGGTAACCTACATAATATATGCACAAAGATAAGAATTCAATGCGATAGTAGCCGGCTGCGCAAAACTCAAAACTCTATCTCTGTAGAGAAAAAGAAACATAGTACTTGGCTCCAGGTGCTAACTATCTCGTGCCAACCCGATTGAATACTTAACAAGCCCATACATATGAACTCCCCCAGGGTAACCAGCAATGGCTAACTAAAATTGAACATGTGTTCGCTAAATAAAACAGTGATGTCACCAATTATCAGAGTGCGCAAATTACGTTTGGGCAACGCTCATCATTATTTCATAAGAGTACGTGGTTAACAAAGTAAACGAGAGATGCCATTGGCCCCGTCACACAATCCGTCAGCCATCATTATCCGTTTTACTGTAGCTCAATCATCCCCAAAATGTATACGCTAAATAGCTTGAGATACTAGTGCTTACGTTGTACTTGAAGATAGAAGTAGTGTAACAAGAAGAGTCTTTTAAAAAGACAAACAGCACTCAAAGGGTGTAAACAACAGCGTTATCCGAATGACGGTTTTTGTAGTTGATTTTCACCAGCATCCAATCCAAGTATAAACTGATGTGACAATTCTGTTGTGACAGCAATAATTCTAAGTAAACCAAGCTCGTGATTTACATTTGTTGAAGATAGCAGTATGGTAAAGCAATATCCAAGAGTGAGCCGAATATCATCTTGCATACACGAGCATCCGATCCAACTTAATACATTGAGGCAAAATACAACCGTTGTGTGTAACAATATTTAGTAAATAATGATATAGCTACCCAGTCGTTGAAGTTATTTAAACCATACCCTGTACGAGTACATGTAGACGATAACATGGCAACGTTGGGTTTCATTGAAAACACTGTTTTGGCTATTTGGTATTGACTGAAGCTACCATAATAGTGCAGAACACTTACAGCACCATATATGGCGTATAGTTGTAGTAACTTACAGGCATTTGCAACTGGTGTGAATTAATAAACAACGGCTTTTGTTAATATTATGAAACAACAACAAAATCTTGTTTCACAGTTATCAGAAAACAGCGATACCTTCGTATGAGATCGTGCCTCCGCATGATGCAATAATAATCCACTGCAAGTTTTGGATCATGGAAGCGTTGTCACCAACCAAGGACTAGCTTCTTTACTTCACGGATGACTATACTCGGAACAGGCTGGGTACGAATGAAAGGTCTCTCCACAAAGCCATACTGGAGAAAAGCCGACGCATATAACGTTCAGAACAGTCATAGAGGTAGTACTACTGCTGGGCTCCGACACATGTCCTGAAAGAATAAGAAAAACGGCAGAAGCAGAATCTGGGCAATTTATATCCTTAACATTAAGTTACCCCTTATACCATGTAGCAACTTGTAGGAAATGACAAAATCATCGCCCAATGATGATTATTAGCAGGACCTAAAATTCCAAAAATATAGGTATACCAGCCGGCAAATGAGCTTAAAAACATTATTTTAAATGTATTAAGAACCACTTATGTAACCATGTATATCATATATTTATTTAAAATATGTCGCCTTGGCCCACGCAGAACCAAAATGAAAGAACATGACATGATATATATATTTTTGACGTCATCGCCGAACGCAATGACAAATGAAACCTATAATATGCATGATATAGCAACCGAATACAACCATAGACCCCATTGGGGTGGGGATGAGCCAATTAACTAGTTTTGTGTAAAACCAAAACGTCTCCGGTATAACAAAGGGAGGCTGAGGTGAACCTGATGCAAAACAGCCAGGACTAACATTTAACCAACTTGAAATACAATGAAAAGCCACTATGGTTATTAAAATTCCAAACAAAACGACAATTACCCAACTATATTTTAATAAGTGAAAGAATACATCGATATCGAGTACGATAGAATCACACTAAGTTGATGACAAACTACCTGATTATTTTGTTTTTAAATTTCTTTTAGCGCAACTAATTTTACTATCTAGGTGGCAAAAACCATGTTTGACCCCCTCAAAACAAAACAAAAAATATATAGATATGATATGATTAATAAATGAATGGACGACGCAAATCCCACTTATGAATTAAAACAAAACGACCCGTGGCAGAGGGCAAAAGTTAAAACGTACATCGCTGAAACTAGCATGAAACGCACGAAGAGAGATAGCTAAAACAGAACTAGAATCGCAGTCCCCCACGCGATCGTAAACAAAACAAACAAACGTCATTATACCAATTATTGCGTAACATCTGCCATGCAACTACCAACTATAGCATACTCGTCTAAATCCTGCCTGACTGAGAAACGCGCGGAAATTATTATATTGAAAATACAATTTAGAAACTCGATGCCAAATTGCGGCAAATTGGTTAGAAAAATACGACCTGACAGATGACCTTTGAATTTTGGCAAAGTAGACTTTTTGTATCAGACGTTTCCGAATAAAAAAC
The DNA here is from genome assembly GCA_035610835.1 of Ophiura sarsii. Lineage (NCBI taxonomy): Eukaryota > Metazoa > Echinodermata > Ophiuroidea > Amphilepidida > Ophiuridae > Ophiura > Ophiura sarsii. The sequence goes on from CM069448.1 coordinate 61,633,408, forward strand.
AATACCGACCAACAAACCAGAATTTGCAAATGGAATGTAAAGTTAATAAATATAACGCCGGGGCGTCCAGAACACTCGCAAATAAATCACTCACTTAAACTGAAGCAGTAACACTATTACGCGTTAACAACAACCTCTTTAAAATTATTTCAACTAAGGTACAAAAGGTATAATACAATATTGAAAATGTACGCAACAAATGAAAACCGGTTGGCGTTAAATACTGTTGGAGAAAAAATCTTTTGAAAACGACCTCGCTATGCGTCGCTTAAACAGTTTAAATGACGGGCTAACATACAAAGCAGGAGATCGATAAATAGGACATTAACTTTTAATAATTCAAGACGATGTCGCGCATTACAAAAAAAACCTCCCCAACAACCGAACCATGAATGAACAGCGTAAATCAACTACCAAATCAATAACCCGCTAATAGAATCCTCATATTAACCAAATGTGAAGATTGATAAGTTGTAAAGTGGGGATTAAATGATATGCCTGCTAGAATAAATTATACCAAGTTATCAACAACCTCATAATATTTCAACACAGGTACATTCCAATATTGAAATAAACCCTTTGCGTTAAAAACCATTTTAATACTGTTGGAAAAAATATTGCCTGACAAAAATGTGTGACAAATGACCTTGCTACGCAATGTTAACACTATAAGATGGGCAAACTATACAAAGTGGAGATCGATATACAGGTTATTAACTAACCAAACGATGGATTACAGAGACTACCCAACGACTGATCCATGAACAGCATAGCAATAAACCAACTACCAAATCAATATACCGCTAATACTAACAAATGTGAAGATTGATAAGAGTAAATGCCAAAGTGGGGATTAAATTATATCCAATGAATATTTTCATTTTGTGTTTTGCACGTACACCCAAACAGTCTATAAAATACCGTAAATGCCACGGACACCATTACAACGAATATCAATAGAACTAATACTATGAACGCATTAAATTCAACGGCAAATATTTAACAGGCCTAAACACCACATTATATTTAGTATATGAATATATAAAAGCTCTCACCATTGAAAAATGAACCACGCCGGCATTCCAACCATCTAGGCTAGCTGCGGTTTCCTGACGAAAACGGGATATGTACAGCCATGACTACCAAAACCTGGCGGCAAAAATTCGATGTACTTGCTGCTGAATTGAACTGATGATAGGAGCCCAGTATTAGATCTTCTAAACTGGCCCGAAGACGATGCATTTGGCTTGGCGCATTTAGTTTTCGTAACAGAAACAATGCCAACACTCCCGGCACTCAACATAAACATGCCGAAAGATCGATGTTTGATTTGATGCAGCCATCACATTGAACGATAGTTATACCTGCCGATCTATTGGTGGTGATAATAGAGTTTGGGCGGACACTTGGTTCTTGAACATGGATTCAATCGTTGAACCCACACATTACCAGACCTCGATGAAGAACCGGGTACGATGGATAGTAACTCCCTCCATGTAGCCACTATTAATTCTACAGGTAAGTCAGATTGGCCAACGCCCGTCTTGAGACCTGGTTTCACGAACGGCAGAACCTTAAAAATTAAATTTGCAGAGCTGAAAAAAGCGTGCTTATTCATCAAAATCACAGAGCGAATGAGCAAACAACTGTGAGACAAATACATTTCGCAAACAGGAAGTGGGATGATATAACAACACGCCCACACACGCGCTCATTGGCTGGTCACGCAAAGAGCATAGATCGCTCGAAAGCACACGAAAAATCGATTCATCACGCAAGTGACAAAAGGGAAATTTATTAACACAACAAGTAGGTTAAGTAATTTCTAATTATACTGATTTAATTAACTAGACAGTCTATAACAGCATAAAAATCACTCATATATTCAAAGTATTCAATGTTAATTGTATCAGTCTAAACAAGTGTCAGAATATATCACTACAACATGTCAGTTGTGTTTCACTGTATAATCATATGATCAGAATGATGTCAATACCCGGGGGAGGGGGTACACACATATATAAGGTTTACAGGTATGTGCTGCTCTAATGGGGCCATTTTTAAAAGTTTTTTTGCAAACATTCCCTAAACATGAGGTATTAAAACCATATCAACCAATATGGGTCTTAAATCGTGAAAAAACAATCCAAGCATGGGTCCCAAATCGTGAAAATTGCACCATAATAGTCAAATCATCTATTTTTTAAAATAAAAATACCCCTAAAAGTGTGTCAGGAATTCAAACCTACAGTTGCACACCCCGTCAGAGGGGGGGGGATGGGCGGTGATTGCCCCAAATATTTCAGCTGTGTTGGTTGAGATTGGCACGGTCGGTCGTCGAGCTCTATTTTTGCGCTGGTTTGGGGGACACCATGTTACAACCACTCCCTGTCACTAGTTTCACTTTTATTCTTTGCCTCCTCCCCCAATATGAAAAACCTAGCTATGCCACTGGCTTTACTTGGATATTCGGATTTAATCAATCAAAACAATTTTGATTATAAACCAACGTCAATAGATATCGTAACAAGTCAGCTGTGTTTCACTTGTATAATTGCAGTTTATTCAGTCTAAGTGATTTGAATATAGACTAAATGTAGTGTCAGGAAATTTCATAACATGTCAATTTTGCTGATATAATATGACTGATATGGATTAATGGTTTCATTTTTAATATGTGGGCCAATAACACATTTGATAGCAATAACTCTCAACCGATGCTGTCTTTTATATGTATGTTGATTGTTCAGTCAAAAAGATTTATTTTTGAACATTGTGCCATCTGCCTGCATGTAAGGGCAAATCTTGTTATGGGTTAGTTTTCAATCTCCTTTTGTAAATCAGGAGCGATTCTAAATTGTAGTTCAGGGGCAGACCTTTGCTAATTGGACGTTCAGTTGAAAGGATTGATTTTCAATTTATTTTTGATATTTTGCCAACTTCACTTAGGGACAAACCTTTTAGAGACTACGATTATTTATCAAACTGTATCAATGTTTTTACTTAGCACTGAGACTTTAGAAAATATATATACTAACAAAACAGACTGTTGTGAATTGAAAATGGAGTAAATTTACTTGTGTTCTTTTCCCCTGTATATTACTGCTCTCCGAAAGGATCGAGCACTCTGCGTGACAAAAGAAGTATGCACCTCTCCTTGTATATCAACGCTATATAATTCATGTCCCCTAAATGCATTGAATCGGCAATGATATATCTGATAGCTTCTGATTATGTAAGTTGGCAGATGATGGATTGGAAAAACCCAGAGCCGTCTTCGTCTGGCTTTTGTACAAATACTGTCTGCTGCCCTCTGGAGAAAATTTAACATATCTGCAAAAGTGATGCTACATGATGTTACACTTGTGATGTGTTAGCGGTCTCATCTGTTTGTACTTTTGTCAGATTCTATCCAGGCAGGGTAGGATGTGGTTTCAGACATTTAATATCAATTGAGGATGTGTTAGAGCTAGTGTTATTATTTGGTTGTACTTTTGTCAGATTCTATCCAGGCAGGGTAGGATGTGGTCTCAGACATTTAATATCAATTGGTGATGTGTTAGAGCTAGTGTTATTATTTGGTTGTACTTTTGTCAGATTCTATCCAGGCAGGGTAGGATGTGGTCTCAGACATTCAATATCAATTGGTGATGTGTTAGAGCTAGTGTTATTATCTGGTTGTACTTTTGTCAGATTTTATCCAGGCAGGGTAGGATGTGGTCTCATCAGACATGTACTATCAATTGATGTTGTGTTAGAGCTAGTGTTATTGGTACCACACCACTAATAAAATCCCCTATGCTTACTGTGTAAAATGGACCATAATTATACGCCATTTTCTCGCTTATAAAGCAACTGGTTGCTTCAACTTTGCATTCTGTGTGAAGATCATGGTCTTGGCTTTCCTGTAAACAAAAACAAAATATAAGTTCAAGGCAAAATTTTCGAGATATGCACCGTCGAAGATACGCATGTTTGTAGATTGCCCAGGCCTAGCCTAGGTCTAAGCAATTCTAATCAATTATTTTAAGTCTCAAAATGACTATAAAATCATTAAAAAATGATCAAAGAAGAAAATTTGCACTGATATTGTTTGATAATCTTCATTTAATAAACATCCGATCAAAAGTTTGGCCAACAACACTACTTTTGAAGCATTTTTATATATTTCACTTAGAGGGTGTCATCCCAACCAATTCAACAGGCCTTTTGTGGGCTGTTCCATTATTTATTTAGTGGTGTGAATCCTATTATCTGGTCGGGCATGGTCAGAATCTAGCCAGGCAGGGTTGGACATGTTCTCAAGGCAGAATATTAGTTTATGCCAAAAAGGGAACCGTCATGATTTATTTCAGTGAGTGTTGGCAATATATGGGTTTTATGCTATGCAATATATATGTATGTCATTTTTTTCTTCTTAAATTGTCACATTTTTAAACAAAAAGTGAATGAAATAGAAAAAAGAAGAAAACAATTTGTAACCCTCACATACATATGGTTGTGCATCATCAGCACATCCCATTCAACATCTTTATTCAAAGAAAATGTGTCGGATGGAAATAAGAAAACAAATGGCAACTTTTGTATCATTTTGTTGCTATCTTCAGTAGATAGCATGATACAAATAATAACAATTGTGTATGAACAATAACCTGAAGCTATCTTTATTGGATAGCTTGCCTAAGTTGCCTGCATGATTATGATAGTGCATAGTGTACAATACCAATCAAGGACATCCCATAGAAAAATGGTATTTGCTATAACTTTGTTTCATTACATGTGGTTACTTAAAACATCATATCTTTTAAAAGTATTCACTTCATTTGTAAGGTGTCAAATTACGGGTGTTGCAGGTAGACTGTATCTTTCATGTCATCACTATTTACACACGGCCCTTACGAGGTTGCTCAAAATGTGAAGACTGAGAGAGGGACAAGGGGACCTAGTCTAGACTGTATCCTTCATGTCTTTACTATTTACACACGGCCCTTACGAGGTTGCTCAAAATGTGAAGACTGAACAAAATACAGTTCCCAAAGTGTGCGCTGATAAACTCGTGAATAAACATGAGCTAATTCACGCACCATCATGCCACAGTGCTCCCCTAGTTTTACAGCGTGTCGTGACAGGGCACACTATTTACCTCCGGGGGCATGGCATGACGATCGCTAACATAAAAGCACCTGGCCAGGAACTGTTTTTGTTAGGTGTATATGGAATTATGTTGTTTTCTAACTAATTCTATCAAGCAAGACTTGATGTAGCATCATCATGTCTTGCTTCCCCTGATCAGTCTCAAGGACATTAATACTGCCCTCTGTTGTCCATAGATTTAAGTAATATTGGCAGGTGGCTCAATCATCCCTATACCGATCCTATACCGTTGCAAAGTAATTGTTTCTTAAAATGCTATGCTAAATCATTGTTACATGTTACATTACCTAAAATTGTGAAATTTAGTTGAAACACCTTGATAATGATTACACTTTAATGTGTTCCCAGTTTCCGCAAAATATACACATACTATTGAAAGATAGCGGTCTTCGACGGAAAGTTTGAATCCTTTTCTAGACCTGAATAACACGCCCCATCCCACTGGGCAATGTTGACCTCTTCTAGTATCATGTAACCCACAAATCATGTTCCAACATTGAACATGGGGAGAGATGTGAGATTGCGTTTTTTTATTGACACATGTAAAAAAAGTGTTCCAACAATATACAATTTTATCACACAAATTGTTGGAATTCATTTGAGATTGTTAATTGAGAATGGCAGGGAACCTAGTGAAAATCAATTACGTTCAGATATGTAGGTGTCTGTTACAGTCATAGCTCATACAAAATGTTGCTACTACTATGTATAACTCAATAACACTTTCAACACGGCAGGTGGCTGCAGACGACAGTTCCAAAATGTTTCAAAAATGTTAAATTAAGTAATTCATTGCGATATTTTGAATCGCTACGAGAATTGTATTAACATAAGTACAAACATGCCTAGTATTGGTTCAGTAATCCGTGAGATAGACTTTGAAAATTGGGAAAGGTTTGTGAAAAATCTGTTTTGTATGGTAAAACTAATATAGCCGTGTGGTAAGTGTTAAGCCATATTTTAAAAAGTCAAATACACACTGTGAAATAATGACTGAGTTTAATATTCTGTACTTTTGTGTACATCGATTGAATAGGTAAATAATATGATAAAATATAAATGTTCAAAATTCTGCAGACATAAAAGATGTGAACCTAAGCTTATTTATATTTCTTATTTTTCTCTTTTTTCGCATGACCTCTCATCTTATCCTGTCGCCATGGTGATCTTTTGCTGATACTGACATTACTATAAACAGGTAAGCATATGGTTGACAACCTATTTCTAATAAATATAATACATTTGTAAATCATATTTTTACATATAAAGGGACACACAATTGGAATTTGACCGTGTTTCTTGTCATGCTGATGCAAGAACATTGAAGGGTGTAGATTTGCCTAATTAACTTTAGTTTCGAAATTGACTTTGAATGTAGTAGCATGGTGTTAGCATTTTTTAAAGAAGATAGTTTATGCTAATTTTGTTTAAGAGTATATAACGAATAAAAGGATAAGAAAGGACCAAATGTGATATCTTTCAGGTATGTTAAACAGGATTTTCTTTTCTTTTTATGGCCAAATGCATATTTTATGTCAAGCAAGTTTGTTGCACATAACAATACAATTCAACAGTTCTCATCTTAGCACCTATGGGAACACGGTACAATGACAATTTACAGGCACCTGAAGGGAATATATCCCTTAAGAGGGGGCATGTGACATTACAAATGTAGTCTGCCAACCTGATGCCTCCAGGGTTAGTGAAGAGTTTGTGTGCAAAATGGTTCTTTCTGCTATAGCTGCGATATATCGCTTTGATCTGTATCAAGGGTTTTGAATAGTTTTTGTACAAAAAGGGTCTTTCTGCTATATATAGCTGCGACATATCGCTTTGGTCTGTATCAATGGTTCTGTGAAGAGTTTTTGTACAAAAAGGCTCTTTCTGCTATAATAGCTGCGACATATCGCTTTGGTCTTTTATCAAGGGTTTGTGAAGAGTTTGTGTACAAAATGACCCTTTCTGCTATAACTGCGCCATATTCGCTTTGTTCTGTATCAATGGTTCTGTGAAGCATACGTCAATGTTTTATTCAACACCTTGCCGCTACTGTATATAATAGAGACCTTCCATGTTTTAGATTAGCTGCCAACACAAAAGTGTTTGCAACACTGTTAGTACCCAGAACCCTCCTCATTCAAAACAACCTGGTGTATGACCTGCGAATTAGTATGACTGACGATTACCGCATCATTTAGATACTATTAGTTTGGCTGTGATATATAACGGACTTCAAAACTTTGAAGCAGCCCATCTACAAATGTCAAACTTCAATGCATGAATTTAAACTATTCAAGCAAATAGCGCGCTATTCAAATGCGCCATGTTAAACAAGTGGCGCATCATCCTTTCTTCTTAGAGTTTAATCCCTATTGTAGAAATGAGAATCCAATTAGAACAAGAATCAATTTGGATGGTGGCATGAGAGATTTGTCACTATTCTGGATATGAACTACCTACGGTGTGATATGTCAATGATCAGATAAAGATTTCATATCACAGCCTCCCCTCAATTGGAAGACATTACCTTTAGTGAAATGGTATAGCTGCAGCCTCAGTTTATGAATCTACTATAGTTTAATCTGTTCCAAATTGGCGAGAAATATTCAGTTTTTATCTCTCTGTGCGCAAAAGTAATCCAAAAGTATGCGCAAGTGGCCACACGCATGCGGATTAGGCCGCATGCACACGTCACGCATATAACGCACAGTGCGCTCGCTGTCTTACACACAGAAAAAAAATGTTTACATAATTAGGCCCCGCCAACTTGATCTTTAGTTTCCCGTAACATTTTTTTTCAAAACAGGGGAGGCACCCATTTCATTATTCATTATTCATTATTTTTACGCCTTTCATTATTATACAAAGTGTGGATGTCAGACGTATTGTTATACACCGCTGCACACCATCATAGAATGAAATGGGTTAATTTATATATATGTAAGTTACAGAAAGGCTATTCTGGTCAAAATGAATAAACATTTCACTTAATTTTAACGACGGACGATTGATCAGACAATTTCATCACACAAAATGCATGAATTCGAACGTTTTCATTGCAAAAACGGTATTTTTCCCCAAAAATTTCAATAATGAATTCAAACGCGGGCATGAAAATGAAGCGCGGGCGGGTTACGGGAAACTAAAAATCAAGTTGGCAGGGCCTTATGTTAAATATAGAACTCCATAATTATTATGTAAACCTTTCACACAGTATTTTGTAAAAAATACACAAGTTATGTAAACATAGCAGCCGATATAAAGTGCTCAACAAAAGAAAGTCATACACTTTGTTTAGGTCCTTTAGAGTAACTTCCGATTAATTTTTGACCAAACAGACTAGATAGACATTTGGATGAATCTTTCCGGCACAATTTGGTACCAAAGTTGCCACCTAACAACAAAGACAAACCATGAATAGCACCATTTAAAGAAAATTAGTCACTTTTCAAAAGTCACATTTTCAATACACTACACGGGAAGAAAAGACCTCATGTTACCTGTTCATAATCAAATAGCCCGCTCGCTCAGGCACAACCCAACCCAGTTGCACTGTGTGATCAATATCCATTTCATTCCCGACCATTCAAGTGCCATCACGCACAGCATTTTCTCGCGGTATGCGTGCGTTGAAAATGTGACTTTTGATAAGTGACCAATTTTCTTTAAATGGGGCTAATCATGGTTTAACTTTGTCGTTAGGTGGCAACTTTGGTATCAAAATGTACCGGAAAGATTCATCCTAATGTCTATCTAGTCTGTTTGGTCAAAACATAGTCGGAAAATACTCTAAAGGACCTAAACAAAGTGTATGACTTTCTTTTGTTGAGCACATTATGTTACTTTGTTCTGTGTACCATGGCTCAGGGATTGTTTTAGCACATGGCAGCTATTATTTACAAATTCAATAGCAATGAGTTTCTACCAGAATACTTTTTCTCTCATAGCTGCTGTATATAAATTGAGTCTTTATAGTTCACTAGGCATAGTTCACCACTAATTGTTCTTACACCTGGCAGCTAAAATAAATGATTGTTATTATGAGAAGTGTATACAAGAAGATTCTTTTCATCATAGCTGCCACATGTCACTTGGGGTCTTTGTTAATTGCCCATCATAGAACAAAAACAGAACAAAAGAACATTTAACAACCAGGAGCTATTGCATGTAATGCAGGCAAAGCAATCTTGAAATTTATCCAAAGATTTCCATTACCTGTTGTCTGTGATTGAGACCTTGAAACAAATAATTACCAGCGCTTAGGCAACAACAACAAAAAACCCTGTTCTACGGGCCTATCCAATTTTTGTTAATAATATCTTGTTGTTTTTAACATTTGTGAAATGTTTTGATTTTTTTAATTTTAAATTAGTTGAAAATTCATAAATCTATTTTGGGAACACAAATGCCAGACCGACCCTACCTGAGAGGTCAGTTTGCCTGTAGAACAGGGTGGGTTTTTTGTAGCCATACTCAAGTCTGAAGCCAACATTGTAATTAGTGTCCCCGCAATATTGAGAATGAAATTTGCACCAATATTGCATTTTATCCGAATCCAATTGTGCTTCAATTTAGCCAACAGAGAATTGCTAGTTGTGAGCAAAACAACTTACATAATTAGATTCCAAGTCAATAAAATACTGCCCTGATTAAATATAAAAACCAAATTTAGATGTTTAGAGAGCGCAAAATCATTTATTGTTATTTGTTTGAAGCAAATTGCAAATTGAACCCCAAACATTATATATTATGTACATTATGCTCACAGTATGTGTTTCTATATCTGGCATGAAATCTTGTCTAATTTTAAAAACTAAATACTGTTTATTTATAGGATAATATCTGTTGTGCTAGTATGACTTAGATTTAAGAGAGAAAACAACAAAACAAAAACACACCTAAAAAACTGACAGATACATTTGGGATCACACTTTCCTTTCTGTAAGTATTCTTATACTTTATAAATGTCATGATAGTTTATGTAGCCATGCCATGTGATGCCCACAAGACATGCACCCCTCAGATTACCTTGAGGTATTTATGTGATACACATGAGATACACATGTGATACACATGAGATACATGAGATACACATGAGATAGGGGAGAGCGGGGCGAGTCCGCCCTCTAATTTTCAGGCTTCCCTAGTAGACTCATTTTACAAGTTAGAAAGCTATCCTACTTCCAAATGAAAGCTACGTTTCTTAGCTACATACCCCCATAGTTTCAGCACTCTAGAACTTTTAGTGAGTGCAGGAGTAAGGAAAAACTCCAACAGGGCGGACGTACCCCACACTACTCACGCCGGGGCAGGTTCGCCCTCATGATGGGGCAAGCTCGTCCCGCTTCATAGGCAAGTTAAATATTGCAGAAACTATCAGATATTCCATGTAACGATGGATTAAAAGTCAACTAGACACAACTATGACAAATTAGGCCATGTGGCCCAACATATGAAATGGACACATCATGTACCCATTTATTATGTTGGGGCGAGTCCGCCCCCTTATTAGCGTGTAATTGGGCATGGGCGGACTCGCCCCGGCGAAATAGGGCGAACTTGCTCCAGGGCTCATTTTTTTTGTAAATCTCATGGTATACCTAATAAACATGGAATGGGAAGTTTTTAACTGCATAATATGTTAGGCAAAGCCCTTACTATTTGAATGACTATACACTTTAGTACCATCGCTGTGATGTCTTTAGATTAATGCAACATTTTTAATGACAAATAATTTTACTTTAATTATTCAAAAACAATTATTCAAGATAAATCCTTATTGGAGGTGTAACCGGGTCTGAAGTTTTAATAGTTACTTTGCTATGACCGGTGCAACCAAATTACACCAGTCTGATACTTTTTCATCAGTCACGTGATGAGAAACATGTGGTGGGCGGACTCGCCCCGCTCTTCCCTACATGAGATACACATGTGATACACATGAGATACACATGTGATACACATGATTTACACATGTGATACACATGAGATACACATGATTTACTTATGTGATACACATGAGATACACATGATTTACACATGATTTACACATGAGATACACATGTGATACACATGAGATACATGAGATACATGTGTGATACACATGAGATACATGTATGATACACATGGGATAACAGTGTGATATTCATGTGACGTGAGATGCCCTACTACATGATCAAATGTAATGTTTTTACTCAAGACAGTTTATTTAATCATAATAATAATGGAAACTTATAAAGCGCAAGTATCCATCAAAAAAGATGCTCACTGCGTGCGCTACAGACATCAGTAAAACAAAGAACATGATATAAAGCAATACAATGCAGAAACATGATAACATGTGTGACCTGTGAAGTTGTGCCATCTGGGGTCTCAAAGTGAAGTCTTCAAAACATATTTTTCAAAAACCAAAAGCACATTTTCTTCAAAAATGCAAGGTTTAGCAATTTTAAATTTTCTTTGAGATGGAGATGAATACAGGACTTGAATAACTTAATAACTGAAACAGGCTGAAATGGGGTCTTAAAACAAGTATACAGGGAGATGAAAATTGTAGTTTATAGGGTGTTACATGCCCATATATTATATAACACATCATTTCCCCCAACTCTCACACCTCAGAAGATATGTGCCATTTTCTTTACAGAGAAAATGTATTGATCTTCTTTTTCATCCCATTGAGAAACTATGTGTTGCTAGGTGTTATTGTCACATCTCTTCATTCAATATTAACAATATCGTGAAAAATGTATTGCTCTTAGCTAGCAGTCTGACAAGTTGCCTTTATGAATGCAGAACACATATGAACCGTATGTGGGTGTCAATGTAAGCAGACTCCGTTAGCAATAGATGCTTTATATTGCCAACTTACTTATTATTTTACATTTTTATTTAATATACTAATTTGAATTTGCTCATGTTAGGGTATTTATATCTGTCTCTGCAAATCTTTCTTTCAAGTAGTCATATAACATGTAATGGGATTACTAGAGGAAATGAGTCTGTGCCAGATTGATATACACAGGATAAATTTTTGCTTTCATCTCTCATCTCCTTGCCTGTGTTCATCAAACATTGAAGGCTAGGGATTTCCCCTCCTCGTCAAATGAGAACTATTTGCTGGTATTCAATGCAGAATCCCTTAAAGATTGCATAACATATATGTGATATGACATATCTGAGATGTGTTGTTCATCAAACATTGAAGGCTAGGGATTTAGTCTACTCGTCAAATGAGAACTATTTGCTGGTATTCAATACAGAATCCGTTAAAGATTGCATAACATATCGTCGCTGTTCTGACATACCAGCACATCTCTTTACTTATTTCTGTTGTGATGTGCCGGTATGTCAGAACAGCGACGATATATGTGACGTGTTCTACCGAAACCAGGCGGAATTGGGCAGAGCTCCAAACTGAGAAATAGCCCAAAACATGATTGGGGGTGATTTTTTTGGGAATTTGAGTTTCTGGTAAATAATTAATCTTCAGAGTGTTTATAACAATATTGTGAAAGATTCAGATTAAAAAATCATCCTAAATGTATGTTTCAGTGATTTAAAAAAATCCTAGTTCTAGTAAAAAGCCTAGTTCTAGTTTCTTTAAAGGGCGATATCTCAGTTTGGAGTTTTCATAAAGACCGTAAAAGACGAACTTGAAAATGATGTAACTCCGCTTAGGGAAGTCCGATTAAAAAAAGAGAGGTACCACTGTAAAGCTGAAGATCTCTAGTTTAATAATCACTTACTAACTCAATTTTGATATCTTGCCCAATTGTGTCTGGTTTTGGTAGAACACATCACATATATGTAATATGACATATCTGGGATGTGATACAACGCTGCCTTCATCACTGGAATACATCCTGCCCCGGGGAAGGGGGAGGTACTCAGTGGATCTGAGGTGGCGTGCGGGGATGTAGGGTCGCCTTTTCGCCTGTCTGGTAAACAGGTTACGCCTTATTTTTCTTATTTTCTGGTAAATTTATGTATTCGTCATTTGTCTATGGGGCCTTAGCAGGTTGTTAGTGGTAAAAAAAGGTAATAAGTGGTAAGTATATGGGTGGCAAAATGATAATTAAGTAGTACATGTTTCGTTCATAGTTCAAAATCCTTGGCGGCCCACCCCTACCAAAAATAATAATGAGTACCACCCCCCACCGAACATTCTGACATCACTGTACAGAGGAAAGTAAATGGAGCATATTTGTAACTTGAGCAATAAAATTGAATACACTGAAGCATAAAGTTCTGCTGAATGCACCATAGACCATACAGATTAGTCTTAATGCAAGTCTCGCTTCATTGTCATACTTGATTCCTTCCATCTTGGAATTCGGATTGTTAGCCGTCTAGCATCATTGCTATGAATGTATGTTGCATCAAGCAAGTTGCACCAAGCAGTTACCCCAAAGCAGTTACCCCAAACTGCAACCATGTAGCACCTTCTGGAAGAAACTAGAGAAGAAATTTGCGTGGGTGAGGGAGGGGATGGAATAAAGTAGACACAGATTGAGTTTCCATAAAAACGTGATCTATCTGAAGCAATTCATATTTTGGACGTACTGTAAATCTGTGTGTCTTAGATTAAAACACGTTCGCACCACTCCTAATTAGATTGACTTGATCAAAGCATTGAATGCTGATAGCAACTCTTGCAAGGTCAGACGGGATTGTGTTGTTGTGGCCAGTACTGTAAGAGATCGACATTTTTGTGCTTCGTAAATGTTCACGCTTTATCGTGCACAGTTACATTGTTGGTCTGTGCAAACAAATTACGATATATCAACAAAAACTAACTCGTAACCTCTCCAAATACCTCTATAGTCTAAAAACTCAATTTCGGAGTTGTATTTGTAATGTAATCATTTGAACACAGATCATAGTTTAATTATTTACGAGGAATAAAAACAAGATATATATTATTTTTGTTGTTTTATTGCATAGCAATTTGTTAATGCTTTATTATCCCTTGTTATTGCTTGGGGTATCTTGTATTTTATAATTTATAGTAAAGAAGCAATCTTCTTGCAGAGTGCTTAATGCGAGTTAAAAATGGTGAAAACTGAAAACTTTTTGGAACAAATATTGACAATCATAGTGGCAATTCACTATATCTCATCAGATATCAACCACAACACCAAACATTCCGGCTATAATACCTTGGGCACGCTCACATTTATAAATCCCAATTTGTGATCAAGTTTCAGCATTTGTGCAATTTCTTCTCCGTCTAATTTCCTTCTCTCAGCACAAAGCACGCAACAATGTGCCTTCTCGCGGTTGAACGAAAGTACCTATTGAGCGAACACGTCTACCATTGCTTTTGAACTATGTATAGTCAAATCCATTCAGATGTAGGTAACCTAAGCATTAGCAGATCAATAGCTGACAAGTTAATAATGCTCTCCCTTATGAGTGACTGCAATATAACGGAGGATGTTGTCCTGGCCTGGGGAATTCAACCCTTTTTTATGCATTCTCAAGAGATGTGGAGATTGTATTCCTTTTATTTTGTGATTAAAGCTTGATTAAAGCAAGCCTTGCCCACCGAAATGCAAGCATGCAGCGTTTGAAATGTATGAGACCTTTCTCCCTCTTATAGATGTAATAATATTACCATAGTATTTGAGTGCTGCTTCTAGAGCTTTCCTTTGTCAAACATTGGTTAATATCCGCAGACCAGACCTAATGATGTTTTGATAGAATTTGATTTGTGTACACTGGAATTTGTACACACTTCTTATAGAGCTAATGATGTTTTGAAGGGATTAAATTCTTGCATCTACATAATTTGAATTGAGCCAAGATGTCTCCAGCAACCAGCATTGTTGTCACACTGAATTGACTCATTCATAGCCACCCATATCCAGAGGGTAGAGTTGATCAATATATCCCTAAAAAGCCCAAATTATAGTTACGTATTTTGACCGTTGGTTAGACAGAATATCTAAACCAAGATATTGGTATACAATTCACTCCATCAACTCTGCATGAACTTCAGGAAGGGGCATGAAAGGGTATTCAGATGATGTGAGATTACTGAGCTAGCTGGAAAAAGGGTTATGCTTATTGTCCTTATATAACTATATAACAGGCTTATCTTCCTTAAATTCACTATTTTTTGTAATGTCAAATTATTGTCTGTAATTATTGCCAATTTGTTATGAATTTTGTGAATAGAATTACTGCACAATTTGCATTGGTCCTTTTTAATCCCACAAGTGTGCTGGGTGTATATCGAGGGTTGAGCGCCAGAAGGCCGTAACTCAACTTTTGGGCAAATTTATATTTTGGTACCAAAATAATCCATATAACCTAAATTTTCAGAACCATAAAAAGATAACTCATAAACACTCTGAATTTGACTAAAATTAGAGTTATAAGTTGGGTGCTACAGTGTATTGTAATGAGTCCCAAATATTTGAAAGTCGATTATCTCAAAATAGCATTTCTTGAGTTACAGCCTTCTGGCGTTCAACCCTCGATATACATTATATCAGTACAGATCCACCACATTGAATGGGTAAGTGATGGCTAAATGAAATCTTAGGACAGAGAGACACAAGTTTACAGTACAATCATATCATCTTAAAGTATATTATTATCATTGTTGTTCTTATCCCCTGTGTTTGAATGTAATCCAAGTCGGCTACAAAATAGGGAGTTAGCACTACCGGCAACACTTTATGATTATCACATGTGCCTTGGGATGGCAAGAACAACCACCTTTTCCATTGAAATTTGTCATTTTGAGATTTATGACTCCTTTCTATGCAGTAATGCATATTCATATTCTATATTATGTATAAGTGTCATGAATTTAGAGGTATGGTTGAACATAATTACAGTTAGTTCATATGTATTATTCTAAATGAATGTGATTTGGTGGTATTAAGGTGTCCCAATTCTCATATATTTAGTTGATTTATGTATAATTTGTTCAAATATCATGAAACCATGGAGATGATAGATTTCTGTAATGGAGACACCTGAATAATCTTAATGGGAATCATTAGTGTTATACTCTGTTGAACACCCCCTTATCGGATTGCATAATAAAGTACAGAACATAATGTTAAGGGGGGACTCAAGGAAGTCACTTTTTGAATTTTGTGAGTGCTGTAATTATTGAACTATGACTCAAATGTATATTAAAGTATACATTTTAGAAAGGAAATAGGTCAGAGAATCCAAATTTTGCATCAATTTTTTGACCCAAAAAAGTTCAACAAAGCTAACAAAAATAATGTTGAGTAAAAAATTCCCAAATTGCTAGTTTATGATGTAAAGACACTAACTTAGGGACAGATTTGTTTTAAAAAAAACCTTATCTAATATTTTTTGACATTTTAACCAAAAAGTGCCAAAAAAGTGAAAAAAAAAAAAATGTAATTACAGCAATCACAAAATTCAAAAGATCAAGTCAAAAACATTCTTGAGTCCCCCCTTAAAACAATCATATTGGTAATTCCTTGAATATGAACATTTGTCAAATAGAATTTTTAATGTAGGTTTGCCAATACCAGGGGCAACTCTGATGACAGATTTTGTTTTATTAAAGTGTGTTAATGGATTGAAGCATAGCACACATTTCTAAATTCCCAGTGCTCCTATATGTTGATGGTATTTGCTAGAATGTCAAGGAGATTTCTTTTCTTTTCAAGAAAATCTATGACAGATATATAATATCCTTTATTCAATAGCAAGCAGTATTATGTTTGTTTCCCAATATCACATCCAAGGAACTTGCTTAAGATTGTGTTTTCTCTTACTAAATGAGTCTAAATATGGGTGAAAATCAAGCATGGTTTTCAATGGGAACATAGTGTAGGTTTCCCATTCCCAGAAGCACCTCTTATAACAGTATCGTGATATAATCATCAATGGCTTATTTTGTCTTCTTCTTTAAATGAAAGGTGTGTTTATACTCTTCTGAATAGGTGAGAAAACCAACAATATCAATGAATCAAAGAGGCAATTTCATGGATGCTAGCACTTGATGTATATTGGGATTAATGTAGAATTGTTTATACCCATAGCATCTCCGATATGACACAATTTCTTA
Organism: Ophiura sarsii; assembly: GCA_035610835.1. Taxonomy (NCBI): domain Eukaryota; kingdom Metazoa; phylum Echinodermata; class Ophiuroidea; order Amphilepidida; family Ophiuridae; genus Ophiura; species Ophiura sarsii. The sequence continues at coordinate 61,650,629 of CM069448.1, forward strand.
TTAAAATTAAAGTGTGCTGGTCACTTGAAACTTGAATGTAAAGTTCCAAATTCCTGGTACTCCTGTAAAGACATTGTACAATAGAATTAGTTCCCAGCTTTATCTCTCCTTAAAAAGGGAGAGGGGGAACAGGGTATGAAATTATTAAAGAAAAACATCATGTGCATTTCCGAATACACAGTGAACCTTTGATAAATGTTTGCTGCAAACTGTGTGTCATAAAAGTATACCTCTGAAATCGGTATCTTCATACGCAGCTATTATTTTAAAAAAAGTTGATAACATTGTATATATGAATTAATCTTGTTATAGTATGATCAGCTCCAAATTGGTGAAGCCCCTCCTTACAGCAGCGAATGAATACATAAGCATGAAAGCAACAAGAGCACTGTGCATTATATTTGTGACGTGTGCAAGCGGCCAACCCCTTGTGCGTATGCTTGGATTACATTTGCATGCGGAGAGATAAAAACAGGACAGTTTTCGCCAATTTAGAACTGATTAACTATAGTCAATATAAGAGCATGCACTCTTAGAAAAAATGGTTCGTTTAAGAACCCTTTTTTGTCCCGCGGGGAGCACCTTTTGGCCTAAAAGGTTCTAAAAAGAACCTTAGAATGGTTCTTTGAAGAACTTTCAAATTTTAAATAAGACATAAAGGTATATTTACTTTTTTGTTTTTATGTAATATGCAAATTCAAGAGAAATGTAAACAAATTTAGTCCTTTTCAACTGTTAAAAATCATTTCTTCTTGGCTAAAAACATTTTTTACCGTTTTACCAAGAACCATTGAGGGTTCTCCATAATTTTTCCCCAAAAGGTTCTTGAAGCTTGAGGAACCATTTTCTTGGCTAAAGAACCCTTTTAGAACCTTTTTTGGTTCTAAAAGGAACCCAATGAAATTTCTATAGGGTTCCTTTTAGAACCAAAAAAGGTTCTAAAAGGGTTCTTTAGCCAAGAAAATGGTTCCTCAAGCTTCAAGAACCTTTTGGGAAAAAATTATGGAGAACCCTCAATGGTTCTTGGTAAAACGGTAAAAAATGTTTTTAGCCAAGAAGAAATGATTTTTAACAGTTGAAAAGGATTAAATTTGTTTACATTTCTCTTGAATTTGCATATTACATAAAAACAAAAAAGTAAATATACCTTTAGGTCTTATTTAAAATTTGAAAGTTCTTCAAAGAACCATTCTAGGGTTCTTTTTAGAACCTTTTAGGCCAAAAGGTGCTCCCCGCAGGACAAAAAAGGGTTCTTAAACGAACCATTTTTTCTAAGAGTGTGGTGTAGATTGCCCAATACCAGGTACACCTCTGATAACAGTTTATTGAGTGACTCTTGAAGTCAATGACTGTGAAACACTTTGATTCCTCACACCTACAAACCTATAGAATGAGGTATTACACATACTTTTATAGTTAGTAGGTCAAAATTGATATTTTCTGTACGATAACCATCGGCCATTTTGGATTTTCAAACTCAAATTGAACCTAACCATGTAATACTGACCTCGAATCATTAAAATGATGGCAGAAATGAATTCCCCACACCCAAGAAAAACCTAAAATGATGTGTTACACATACCTCTATGGTGAATTACTCAAAATTTAGATTTTTAAAATGGCCGCCGGCAGCCATTTTGTTTTTTCGAATTCGCTGCCGGTTTGAAAAAAGCACCTCTGATTCTCGAAGGTAAAGGGTCCCTCAAGTCAAATCAAGAGTCAAAATCTCTGGGGGATTCGGTGTAGACCAGGTTCTAGGCAGGGTCAGGACTGTTCTATGAAAATATCATTCACCTATGTATGTCAAATCAGACCTAGTACTTTTAACAATATATTAGTTAAGAGAAGCAGTGAGACATGGTTAACCAAAACAGTGGCATGTGTCCACCAAAACAAATGAGGGTGCTAATTTAAGAGTTACCAGAGGGGGTCACATACAAGGCTCTATTACTCTGTTTAGAGGGTGTGCTTCTTGGCTAGTAAAATAAAATCAGTTAATTAATAACACTTAACTTCCCCTTATGTTACTATTAAATAGTACCCGCAACACAAGGCGACCCACCCTATTCTACAGGCTAATTTTTAGTTTATTTGCCCATAGAACAGGGTTTTTTCATCTCCTAATCTAGTTTTCCCCACTCCCTAGACAGGTGCATCTCCATCTAATAATCTCTGCCCTTGGGAACCTGTGCTAATTCCATGCATCATTTCGTTTCTATTAATGTCTCAGAAACGTAAGGCTCATCTTTTTTCATATTGTCAGGATAAGTGCTGTCAGTCACTGTGTGATCTATCAGATATTGTTATTGGGTTAATAGGTTTGTATTTTTGTAGTCATACATGTCCTGTTTGTGTGTTTTAACCAAAATACTAGATGCCTCACACTTAGTATCTTTGATATTAGAAATTTTTCTTTTTCTTTTCGTTGTATTAACCACATAAAAGCTGTATGCTTTATAACAAAATAGATTAAAGAAACATATTTACCCTTGCATATCCTTGCTCTAGGGGTGAAAAATACTATCAATTCAAATCAAATATGTACTTATCGAAATAATTGATCACTGTAAATATTTGTTCTAATTTGTATTCGTCTGCTCCAGTCCATTGAATGAATCAAGAGTAAATTGACACAAAGTTTGTTAAGCGAATCAGACAACTTTAACATCAGTGTATTTAACACTTTCCACACGGCTATTAGTATTAGTTTTACCATGAGCTGTTTTGAGAAAGTGCTTATATCCACTTCTGCATGTTATCATTTTGCATTATTGAATGGATGGCTATTCATTATGTGAAATGTGGCTTGTATTGTTGGTGCCTCAATTGGCGTGCATGGATGCACTAATCCAAGTCATAGAAACAGTAATGAACACAGCCATACAATAATTTGATTAATTCCATGGACTTGTCAATACAAATTTACTAATGCAAAATGAGTAACATGTGGGGTGGTCTGTAGGCCCCTTTGCAAAAGAGCTCTTCATATTATACAAAACAGATTTTTAGAAACCTTTCCCAACTTTCAAGGTCTATTTCAAGGATTAATGAACCAATGCTAGGCATGTTTGTACTTATTTTAATGCATTTCTCATGGTGATTCCAAATATGGTAACTAAGTTCAATAATGTTGACATTTTTGGAAAATGTCGTGAAATGTCGTGTGCATACGCATGCGACATGGAAATGTTAACAAATAATGTGTAACAGATTCAATGAGTAAGAGAATTACTTACTTACTTTTACTTTTTGGCGTCCACTCCAACTTGGTTGAGTGATGCCATCCTTTGCAAGATTATTCGCCATTCGTTTCTGTCTTGAGCCTTTCTGCTTGCTTCTGATAAGGACGTCAGACAAAGTATGTTGCAGTCTGACCGAATACCATCCATCCACCTCTTAGCTGGTCTACCTCTGGGCCTTTCACCATTTACAGTGCCAACAATTGCAACTTTTGGGTATCTTTGAGGGTTCATACGCTGCACGTGTCCATAATACCGCAGTCTTTTGATGGAAATCTTCTCGATGATGGTATGCTTGAGTCCCAGTGTTTGTCTGATGGTGGTGTTTCTGATTTTGTCTAGCTTGGTTATGCCTAGTATTTTTCTTAGGCAGGTCATCTCAAACACAAGTAGCCTGTTCTTGTCTTCTTTCTTTAGCGTCCATGTTTCAGAGCCGTATAACAGGATGGACATTATTAGAGTTGAATACAGCTCCATTTTAGTTGGGCGTGAAATCTCTTTGGAGTTGAGTATTTCATTCAGATTTTGCATGGCTCCAAGTGCTTTACCTATTCTGAGTTGGATGTCTTCAGTGCAGGTTCCCTTCTTAGATATTTTACCACCAAGGTATACAAAATGCTCAACTTGTTTGAGATCTGTGTTGTTTATGCTAATTTTAATATCAATGTCTCTCCGGCTGATAACTTGAACCTCTGTTTTGGCTATGTTGATTTTGAGGCCAAGATTTGTGCTGTACTGGTGGACCCTGTTCACTAGTGTTTGCAGATCTGTCTCGCTTTCAGCTATAATGGCAATATCATCTGCGAAGCGGAGGTTTGACACCAGCTGGCCTTGGATGTGTGCTCCGATGGTTGTGTCGTGGGTGGCATATAGCATTACCAACTCAAGTAGGATGTTGAATAGTAGTGGAGAAATTATGCAGCCCTGACGAACTCCAACTTTGGTAGTAAACCAGTCTGTAAGTTCTCCGTTTACTCTCACTGAGCTTAGTGATTTGCTGTAAAGAGCTTTTAGTAGGCGGATGATCTTGTCTGGGAATCCAAAGAATGCCATTGCTTTCCAGATGCCGTTTTGCCATACACTATCAAAAGCTTTTTCAAAGTCCACGTAGCAGCAGTATAGGTCTTTGTTCTTTTCCAGGTACTTCTCTGAAAGTTGTCTCAGTGTGAATAATTGATCCACAGTAGACCTTCCTGGTCTAAAGCCTGCCTGGGATTCTGATAGTATTTCCTCCGATTTCTTTTGAATTCGTTTTTGAAGAATGTAGATGAGTATTTTGCCCGCTTGACTGAGAAGGCTGATTCCTCTATAGTTAGCGCAGTCCAGCTTGTCTTTCTTTTTGAATATCGGGGTGATTATAGCTTTGCCCCAGTCATCAGGGAAACACTCCTCCTTCCATATCTTGCAACATAATTTGTGTAGTATGTCTATTCCTGTCTCTCCAGATGCTTTCACTTCTTCAGAAGTAATACAGTCAAAGCCTGGAGCTTTCTCTTCTGACATGTTTTTAATAGCATTGGCGACTTCTTTTCTTAGGATTGGTGGTTCCTCTTCCGAGCTTGCCATTTGTGGTATTGAGTCAGCCATAGCCTCGTTGATAGGATTTTGGTGGTTATAGAGTTGCTGGTAGTTTTCTTTCCACCGCTCCTTGACATCCTTTAGTTCTGTTAGAATGGCTCCTTTTTTGTCTTTGACTGATTGCATTCTGACTGTCCTCTTTCCTGTGATTTTCTTTATGGTTGTGTACACAGTCTTGGACTTGCTTGCCTGATGTGCACTCTCTACATCTGTGCATTGGTCTTTCAGCCAATTGTCCTTGCATCCCTTTGTTTTCCGTTTAATCTCTCTGTTGAGATAGTTATAGTTTGCCCTTTTTGATGGGTCTTTCAGTTTATCTGCCTTTGCCTTACTACGCTCCTTACACAAGTCAAGTACCTCAGAACTGATCCATGGTTTGGATTGGTGTGGCTTTTTGGTGCCTAGCAGAGATTCTGAAGTATCATTGAAGGCAGTTTTGATGTCTTCCCATGCCGAGTTGACATCAACATCCTCTTTGGTCAGCAATGGTCCAAATCTTCCACCAATTTCTATCTTGTATTTGTTCCTGGTGTCGGGGTCTCTGAGTTTGAAGACATCATAGCGTTTTGGTAAGTTTGCCTTGGATGTTCGTATGAATCTTAGACGGAGATTGGCTAATACGAGTTGGTGATCGGAGGCCACATCTGCACTAGGGAAGCATCTTGAATTGGTGATGCAATGTCTCCATTTCTTATTTATTATGATGAAGTCTATCTTATTGTGCGTCTTATGATCTGGTGACTCCCAAGTCCATTGCCTGCTATCTCTCTTCTGCTTGTACATTGTATTAGTTATTACAAGAATGTTGACAGCACAGAAGGTGAGAAGTTTTTCTCCTCTGGCATTCATTTTCCCATAGCCATGATGACCAATGACGTCACTCCATTTGGAATAGTCATCTCCTACTTTGGCGTTTAGATCACCTATTATCATTAGGATATCTGATTTCGGGGTGGTTTTAATTTCCGCTTGGAGTTGGTCATAGAAGTCATCCACTTCTGATTCCGAGTCCGCTAGGTTTGGAGCATAGACTTGTATGATAGTGGTGGCTCCGGTCTTTGTCTTGAACCTTGCTGATATAATTCGAGGGGAGATTGGGTTGTATCCCAGCAACGCCTTCTGAGCATAATTCGTGAGGATAAATGCCACACCTGCTCGGTGGATGGTGTCTTTTCCCGAGCACAGAATCTTGTATCCGTCGGTTGCAAATTCTCCCGAATCTGTCCAGTGGGTTTCGCTAACGCCTAGGATCTCCCATTGGAACTTGTCCATTTGGTTGAGTAGGATTTCAAGTTTCCCACTTTGGTATAATGTTCGTACGTTCCACGTACCAATACCAATTGTCTTTTTGGTGGTAATTAGTGCCTCCTTTTCCCTTGGTTTGTCAGCATCAATCCTTCTAATAGGGGGTTGGCTTGGTGCTGGTCCTGTGTTAGGAGAATCATCAAACCTTCCTTTTAGGTTTGGGATTGCTGCGTCATGTTGCACTACTGGTTGTAGGCCCAGTGGAAGAGGTGGCTGGTTTTTAGTAGCAGGGGCTCTAACCCTGGTGCTTTTATTTTGTACTTTCATCTTGCTTAGGTTTCGCTCATATTACTAGCTAGGCGGGTGAGTCTTTCCTCTCCTAGCCACCCTGGTCTGTTCGTTCTTACTGTCTAAGCAGCAAGTTAACAACCCCTACCACGAGAAGGTAGACCAGGACGTTTACCCATAATCACACAAGTCGGTTACCCCCTCACACTACATGCTACTCTACATGCTACACTATAAGAGGTGCTACCAGGGGTGGTCTCCTCCTTGTTGTACGTCATAACAAGTTATGATAAGAGAAAATAGGCTTGAAAAAAGGGGTCTTAGGGGCAAGAGAATTAAAAAGAGAATTAACCCGACATCAAATATTTTGGCCTATACACCAAACCATTTTAATATTCTCTAAAATTGTTCTGTTTATCGTTTTTTAATTTAAATTAATACAAATACATAGAGGTTAGGCTAATTATTATCGTTTTATGATACAATTTTTAGCAGGTGATACATGTTTGTGAAATTCAATAGATCTTTAAAATGTAAGAATAATAGTTCTATCTAGGGCAAAGCCGGAAGTAATAATTTACTGGCATGAGTTTAGCAAATGTTTTGATAGGAATGCTTACTAAAGATGTATTAACCTGGCAGGGCTGTATGCTCATAAATGAAATTAGTTTAAGTAAACATATTTCCCTACATTATGACATCTTTCCACACTCATGATAACAACACTATATCAATGCATATCAAATTGTGCCTCCAGCGAAGTAAAATAATTGATCTCTACAAAAACAGACAAATCCCTGCATTGGTGTGCTCCAGTACATTGACTGATTTGTACAGTTTCTAGAGTCAATTGACACAAATCAAGTTAAGTGTATTAGAAAAGTTCAATAATGGGTGTGATACCAAATGTCAAACGCATTATGTGAGTAAGGGAACCAACGATATATGCAGCCGTGTGTTAAGCTAGTGTGAATAAGGTAGAGATGGGGGAAAATATCTGTCCAAGGTTTAAATAAATAAATAAATACTCTGTGTTAAAGGGGCATTGAGAGATACGTATGGGAGTGCGCCCTCAAGTATCCTGGAAATCATTTTTTTGCATCAAAGTAATACTTAGGCATATACTAACTACCATCTGAAACAGTTTACCAACATTCGCCGTTTATCAAAGAAAATTGCATGATTTTCTTAATTTCAATATGATCATATCGAAACTAAGGTGCTGAATTTGGAAGTTATGCTAAGTTTTACTCACAGACTTTCGCGGCAAATCTCAACCCGGAAGTGCCGTTATTTGCTTAGTTTGGCATGAAGGCGATGTCGGAATTGTATGATATTTTGGATTTGGGCTATGTTGATGATTATCTTTACGTTATTTGCTCATTTAGTATATTGATACATCTCTCAATGCCCCTTTAAGCTCGGCGAACCCTCGATGTGCAAATTAAAGATTTATAATGATTTCTTTAAAAAACCCAACAGGAGCACAGGACACATTGCAATGTATCAAAAAATCTAGAACATTTGTACAGTGTGAGTCAAAAAGCAGTTGTACGGGAATTAATATTTTCCCCTGAAAGACCAAATAAAATTGACAAACCAATGAAGCATGTTTTCAAAAAGCATGTTCTTCCACTCATGTGAAAAAAAGAATCACTGAAATTGATCCTTGCTATCAAGATGTATACCTGTTTTAATACATTAACCTATTTTTGGAGTTGTCCATGAAATGCTAAATCCCTTGAAAGTATCTGTCTTAGTGAGAAGCAAAGAGTGCAGATTCATTCAAATTTAAAAGGTATTGCCCCTTGCTATCAAGAGTTATGCCTGTTGTAATAAAATAACCAGTTTTTGGCAACTGTCCTGGGAATGCTAACCCCTTTGAAATTATCCGTCTATCTGCGGAGCATGCAAATATTCATTCAAATTCATATTATTCAAAAGATATTTATATCTGGGACATGCAAACACATAAATTAAAGTATTGATAAAATCAATATTCAGTGATGCCTTTTATTCCTAAAAGAACGGTCCACTTCTTTGAGATTTCAACGGAATTTTTAATGAAAAAATCAACAGAAACATTAATTTAAAACTTCAATCTCATTTCAGAGAGAGAACTTGGTTTTACACCCGGATTAACATTTTCATCATAATATGAAACACGAAAAGGGAATATTTCAGTGTTGAATCCATTTTTAGCATTAGATAATGGATTTTATGCATATTTCCATTCTACTATGTGTTTGAAACTCCTGGGTTTAAATCTCATTTGAATATTAATGACTCTTTGTGAATAGGTACTCTTTACTCCTGATTTAGATTGATAATTTCAAAGGATTTAGCATTTCATGAACAGCTACCAAAATGGGTTCATTCGTTAAAACAAGCATAATTCTTGATAATAAGGGTCAATTTTGGTGATTCTTTATTTTGTATGAGCGGAGGAATATGCTCTTTGAATATGTGCTTCATTGGTTTGTTAAATTTCTTTGGTCTATTTTTAAACAAGTATTCATTCATGTACAACTTCTTTTTAACTCTCACTGTAGAACACATACTTATTACACATTCATAAATCATAGATTGGTTCAAAATCAGTAATACTTTGTCATGGATTGGTTCAAAATCAGTAACATTTGAACACATCATTTGCATTCAGAAAATAGTAAGAATGCCTTATTACATGTACCAATTGCGTTGTGATGAATTTGCAGTGTGAATCAAATCACATTGATATATTTGAATAGTTCCCTTATAAAATGAATCACAAATACTGGATCTCAGATCTTGATGGAAATAAGCTTTCAAGACTTAGTTATTCATGGATATTTGTAGATCAAATAAATTAAATAAAGTCAAATAAAATGAATAATTGTGTGGATTATTGATACACTCATGCCTTTCACTTTTGTTTTGAGTAAAACAATCAATAAAAGTGGATTTACGTCTAGATTTTATTTGTCAAAAGTCAAGTAAATTGTTTTAAGATTTTTATAACTGATGAACAGGATGCTACCTATTACCTATGGCTGTTTGATTCCAATGCTATAGCTTGTTTTTCAGATGCACATAACAATAAACATGTTAACCCTTTCCACACGGCAGTTGTCTGCAGACGACAGTTCCAACATTTCACAAAATGTTTCAAAGATGTAAAAACTATAGAATTTTATCATCATATTTAGAATCTCCATGAAAAATGCATTAAAATAAGTACAAACATGCCTAGTATTGGTTCAGTAATTATTGAGGTAGACTTTGAAAGATGGGAAAGGTTTCTGAAAAATCTGTTTTGCATATGGCAATGGTAATACTAATAGCCGCATGGAAAGTGTTAAGAAGGGTGTTATTAATTTGAAATTTACTTCATGGTGTGTTTATTACTAGGCTTATCTTGACCTTTGATAAGGCCAAACAAAAACAAAAAGTTTGTCTCAAAGCTTGCGAAGGCTTCAAAATCGGGCGACGCGCGCTGTTTTTTGTCTTCAATTTTTTTATTTTTACATTTTTTTTATTTGTGTGGCAATTTTTACTCTTACTATTTGCAACCGTTGACACTTTCTGATATTTGTTTTTTCTATTTGAAATGAATATTGTCATGTAGTTGTGTATAAGAACAATTGTGCAGCGTTTTTTGAAGAACTGAGTCATGTAACAGTTTGAGAAAAGGAAAATCTGCCGATATTTTTAATAAAAACTCAAAATAAAAATTTGTAGGGGAAAAAAAATTGATTTGACAATTTTCTGCATTTCAGACGCGGTATTTTGGCATTTCAAAACCAATGCGCGCGCAAGCTTTGAGACGAACCTTTTATTTTGTTTGGCCTAAACAAAACCTCCCCTATTTACAACAAAAGAAGGTATTCATATATATGACGATTTTAGAGCAAAATTTTGCATAGTAATTAATTATTTTCAGTTTTGTAACACAAATGCGCCCGAAAAATCATAAGGCAGACATGACATTTGAAGCTGTGACTTGAGTTTCAAGGGACCTATAAATTCACCTGAAATTGCAATAAATACTAAATATTGCAAAGTGCCTGTTTCATGATGCGTGATAACACGTATCCTTTATGACTCTGTAAATGTGTGAAGTTTCTCCTATATTGTCACTTATGCAGCGCACGGGTTCTTTCATGTAAAATTTCATGAAACATTAACCATAAAACATAGCTGTGCATACAACTACACTACGCTGTGTTCAGAAAAGAAGAAAAAAATGAAAAAGTTAAAAATCAACATACCATGTCATAAGATACTTAAAACTTAAAAAACTTAAGGTTTGATGGAAATAATTAGTATAGGCTGTTAGCCTTTATGATTCCATATCCTATTTTTGTCCAATATTTGTCTAGTCGGTTTTTGAAAGCTTTAACGGTATTTACGTTGACCACATCTGTCAGCAACTCATTCCACTGGTTGATGACTCTCATCGTGAAAAAAATTCCTTCTGCAATTGAGATTCTTGATCAGTGCTGGTTTGAATAATGTCCTCTTGTAGAGTGTGTTGCTCGAGCTTTGGTGAAGAAGTCAGATGGGTTCAAGTTGTCGATTTCCTTGAGAATCTTAAATGTCTCGATGAGGTCACCTCTGATCCTTCGCTTCTCCAGTGATAAGATCCCATGGCTTTACAACTATACATTGTACTCGAAAACAATCCCCCCTCCCCCAACCCTTTCAAAAAGTTTATTGAAGTTTAGAAGTGCTTGATTGGACTTGATTGGTATAAAATTGCACTCGCTTCAAATTTCACGAATTGAAATATTTGACAGTTATTATTAGTGATCCGTTTATTCAATTTTCCAAACTTTAAGGCCATTGCTTTTTAACATATTGTTATTTTCAAAACTAAGGTTTTAAGGAATTCAAGCATTCATATACCCTGGGCCTGGACAAAAGTAATGGTGCCATGCTCTTTACTACTAAACGTTTTGTAAAAGACATTATTGTATTCTGGTAATTTTCCTTAACACTTTCCACACCGCTATTGTTTCTACCACACACAAAACAGATTTTTCAGAAACCTTTCCCAACTTTCAAGTTCTATCTCAAGGATTGATGAACCTATACTAGGCCTGTGTGTACTTATTTTTAAATGCATTTCTCATAGAGATTCCAAATATAGTGATGAAATTCAATAATGTTTACATTTTTGAAACATTTTGTGCAAGTTTGGAATGTCGTCTGCAGCCGCCTGCTACGTTGAAAGTGTTAAGATTGCAGCTATTATTTGTAGAACACTCTAGTTAATATGAAAGACATGTAGTTTGATTTTACTGCACTAGAAGCTAATGTAAGTAACCTTTGATGTTATTTGCCTGTACATATATATGACCTGCTTATAAAACACAAAAAAAGCTTTTTAAATTGTGTAATAAATGTTTAATTTGACCGTTTCTCACATGCATTAATGGCTTTCTTGATACAGTTGACTTGCAATTCTCACAAATCACAGTATTATTTGGAGAAGTAGGTTAGTTTGTGAGTAATGTACATTTCAGTAAAGGCATTACTCTTGTATTCAAAGTTACTTTTTGTTGTGAAACTTGAGTTTGTGAAAGACGTGACAATTTTTTGACAATATAACATTTGTATTTTTAGATCCAAAGTCTTAATCTAAGTCTAAACTAAAAATTAGTTTATATAGATGGGGTGACATGTGACGTCATGCCGGGCATTTGGTTGGCAGTTACCATTGTTCTTTGCCCGGCTGTGCGCGCGCACATCAAGTTTTGTTTAGGACCTGTGCTTTTAAAACTCGTGCCAAAGCATTATAAAGGGCAATAAGGCATAGTGGGCAGTGTTGTGGTCATATGCTGTTCCCTCAAGCATGTACGTATTGACAGTCCATTATACGAAACCAGTCCAAATTGAAACAACAATATAGAGAAATATTAAAAATAGTTTGCCATTGAATCATTTTCTAATTCATCTGTTACCCATCCACATCCTATGAAATGAACTCTCACCAATGCACATTACAGCATGCCAACCCTAAACATTGAGGTCCGTATGCACAAAAGAGTTAGACCGGGTCTAAAGTTAAACCGGGTTTAAGTGAAAATTATTCTTGCCTCAAAACCAGTTTTCCTCTGCACTTTCATGAGATATTTTGTGCTCTTTTTGAACTTTGCATCCGAATCTTTACAATTTGTTAGCTAATTTGAGAAAGAAATGTTATAAAAGTGTGCATTTCACAAAAAACAAAATCCACTTAGACCAGTCAGTAAGATCGAATTAAAATATGCAAATTTTTAAATTCGTGTCCGACTATGGGGGCCGCCATTTTGTTTTAAAAGTATATTAGTGTCCCGGATGTACACAGTTAAGTATATAGCAATTACTTCCCTATGGCATAGAAAACAAAACACACATGTATAATATATGGCTCGGAGGCTCATTCACAAGAGATTTATTCAAATCTTGTAACATTTCATTAATTACCAAACATTGATACATATGATATTGGCAACTTAATTACAATTTTAATACAAGTCAAGATGCTTAATCAAATAATTTTTGATACAAGTCAAAGGGAAGTATTATCAAAATTATTGGATAGACTGGACGCCTTTCTTCAAAATCCTGACACATTATGACATTGAACTGTCATACACAATTAGGAAATCACCAATTTAACTATGGATAAAGTGAACTGCCTTAACCCCACCCTTTAGAGGAAAACTCATAAAGATGACTAAATTAGCTGCTTTTATTCCTATCATTCAGTAAAACAAATTAAGACACATATTAGGAATCAACAATTTAACTATGGATAAAGTGAACTGTCTGAACCCCACCCTTTAGAGGGATGCTCATAAAGATGACTAAATTAGTAAGGTTTATGACAGGCCTACTTTCATAAACCAATTTATTTACTGGGGCAGACACCGTCTGGGCTTTCCCTTTTGCAGTGTGCGTCTGTGTGTCTTGGTTACCACTCAGTGGACCAATCAGCAGCCTTGTTTTCATGCCCGCAATTTCGTCCTTTGTTTTGGTTCTGAGAGAGGTTCCGTGCTTTTACCTTTCTATTATACTGTTCATATTTCTTATTGGCTTCATCGAGACGGGTCGCCTTCCTAAAAATTAATAGTGGGTCTAGTGAACTACCATGCGACCCCTTACCCTAGAGGGACCCTCATTGAGTTTAATCAATTCGCTGACGTAATTCACAGAAATATGATGTACCTGAAATTCAATTTGTCTGACCTTTAATTTAATTTAATTTATGAAAATGGAGATTCAATGCCTGGTATGAATTCATTGAATCATAAAATTACCGCAAATAGAGGGCGTGTAGAATCATCTTAGGTTTTAACTACATAGGCTATCAGGATGCCTTAATAACATGTGCTATTCCGGAACTCAGGAACTGTAGAGACCAACTTTGTTTAAACTTTGCTAAATCCCTTTTAAAATCTAATGAATTCCGTGGTTGGTTACCAAAATCTAGAGATGAACAAGTGCATAATATGACTCTCCGTAGTGCTCACAAAATAACTGTTCCTAAAACACGTACCCTGCGTTACGCTCGTAGCTCAATTCCATACATGGTCAAACTCTTAAATCATACATTATAGTTCTGTTTCCAATAGGGGGTGGGTTGTTGTGTTTTGCATGCTTAGTTATTTCTATGAATATATTGTTTCTATTTTTCTATATATTACATATTGTAAATATTGTTGTAATTCAGCATTTTGCTGCGATAATGATATGTTTATTAAACCTTGAATTGATTGACCTCCCTTACCCAAAAAGCTAACCTGCTTTTAGCCTGCTTCTAGCCTGCTTAAAAGCAGCTTAAATCCTTAGCCTACACTAACCTGTATATGGGCCTAAATATGCAAATGAGGCAGGCTATTGTAGCCTGCTGAATTCAGAAGCAGGCTTATTATTAGCCTGCTTTACAAAAAAGCAGGCTAATGACAGCAGGTTAAATTAACCTTCTTGTTAGCCTGTAAATTTTAACCTGCTTGATTAGACTGCTTTATTAGCCTGCTTTTTTAGCCTGTAGAATTTAACCTGCTTTATTAGCCTGCTCTTTAACATGCAAATCATCCTTAGCCTACACTAACCTGTATATGGGCCGAAATATGTAAATTAGGCAGGCTAATTTTAACCTGCTCTCCAGAAGCAGGCTTATTCAAGCAGGTTAACCAGCTTCTTTAGCCTGCAAATATTAACCTACTTTATAATTAACCTGCAGACCATATTCAACAGCAGGCTTAGTTTAGCAAAAACGCAGGCTTATTTCAGGCTGCCCGCTACCAATAAAAAAAAACCTCTCATGTTTATGAATGAGTTGTTGCAAATTACGGTAAAAAATATGATTGATTTTTTTTGTGAAATACAGATTTTTTGTTTTAGGTTTAAGCATCATAGTAAAGTTAAAACATGTAATAAAAATAATTAAATATATTTTAGTATGTTTAATATATTTTTTCTTTAATTAAAATCAGAGATGGTTTCAAAATAAAAATGAATTAATCAATCAAACAATCATGAACAAAACAACCAATCAATACACATCCAATCATTGAATAAACAAATAAATAATCAACCAATTGAATAACTGATCAATCAATCAATGAAAAATCAATTAACAGCCAACCAATCGATCAACAATTAATGCATCAATCAACAAATTAAAGCAATTAAAATTTACCAATCAAATAGATCTATTAAGCAGCCGTTCAACCAATACATCAATCTGGCAACCAATAAATCAATTAATCAACTGACCAATTATCAATCAAACCATAAACAATTAATCAAAACAAACAATATATAATCATGCCATTTTTAAAAATAACAAAAAATGTATCAATCAATAATAAACAATCAACAACCAAAAACAACCAATCAAATCAAAATTGAATCATTCAATTAACCAATCAACCAGCATTCATTATTGTTTCCTCAGTCCCACAATATTAAAAGCTCTTAATCCACAGTGAATATTGCTAAAGAAAAGAGTAATATTGCCTAAACTGACTAAAAGGTACGGGAATAATTGCCTGTATAAAGCCTATCAACTGTTTTGATAAGCTTAAGCTTAATCAAAATATACTGTAAATGCAGTTTATAATTTGATAACTATAAATCTGAACAGTCTACCTTATCACACTTTGTTGAATCTCATGAAGCTTTCATCTTTACTTGGTTTATAACATCAATAGTGATAAAAATCCACAAATATCCTGAAATATATGCAGCATCCTGACACAGGCAGTTTGACAGTTGGCAGCAACTTCCAAAATGGCTGCTGTTCAGGTTAGAGTTTAAAATTGCAGGTTATGCATTGCCGCCAAATTAGTCATGTGACACAAAGCAGGCTAAGAGTAATTTGCATGAGATATTACATCACAATTAACCTGCTTTTAAGTTCGCAGTCTAAAAAGAAGTAATGTGTTAAAACACTAGCCTGCTTTTATAAAAGCAGGCTATCATATAACTATAACACTAGCCTGCTTTTATAAAAGCAGGCTATCATTTAAAATGTATAAGCCTGCTTTTTGAATTTGTTAAAAGCAGGCTATCATTAAAACAAATTTAGCCTGCTTTTGTAAAGGCAGGCTATACCTAAACCTGCTTTTGTAAAGGCAGGCTATGTCTAAGCCTGCTTTAGTAAAAGCAGGCTATGAATTAACCTGCAGACAGTTTATTAACCTGCATTTGAGACCACATGTTAAAAGCAGGTTAAAGGCAGGCTAATTTAGCCTGCTTTTATGGTAAGGGAAGATTCACTCATCAACCCACGATGCGTGCCGAAGGGCAAAAGGTATAACACTGAAAAGGAGCGTTAGAAAAATGCAATGGGTGGGTGGGAGTGGTTTAAATTTTTTATAACCTCTCGTGAAGCGAGCCAACGAGATAGTGACTGAGATAAAAGCGAGAGGATGCTGGGCCACTGCCCCAGCATACAAACGTGTTTTTTGGCTGCGGGGAAATTCTAGTCAGGTTCACTATGTACTTTGCAGTAGATTCGTTGGATTTTTGTGGGGAGTTGCTAATTTTTGCATTTTCATGAAGGTAAAGGTCTACAGAAAGTGAAAAACAATGTTTACACATTTTTAAAATCCATTGTAGCAGCCATTTTAGAATTCCAAAATGGCCGCCAATCTTCATCTCATAAAATGACATATAGCAATCAAAATGTATGGGGAAAACCGTGAAAGTATATTTTTAATAGTGGGATGTATGTATTAGACCACTAGACACTCATATCCAGAACTTTTGATTTATAAACATACCGATACCAAAATGGCCGCCAAAATGGCCGCCAAAAATGGTAAAATTCCATAAATTGGCATACATGAACCAACATGCATGTTCAGAGTATAGCTTTAACAATGGGATGTATGAATTAGACCACTAGAAACTCATATCTAATATTCTTGTTTTGTTTCCATACTTTAAAACCAAAATGGCCGCCAAATTAATGGCCAAAAATGTTAAAATATGATAACAATTCAATAGAATAGCATAATATCAACTGAAATGTATAATGAAAATATGATTTTAACGATGGTATGTATGTGTCAGACCACTAGGACTCATATCCAATATTGTTGCTTTGTTGACATAGTTTAAAATCCAAAATGGCTGCCAAAATGGGTCTCAAAATGGCTGCAAAAGTTGTCAAATTCCATAAAATGAGATAATATCAACCAAAATGTATGATGAAAATATAGTTTTAATGTTAGGATGTATGTTTTAGACCACTAGTAACTCATATCCGAGTGTTTTTGCTGTGTTAACATGCTTAAGAATCCAAAATGGCCCCCAAAATGGATCCCAAAATGACTGAACAAATTGTCGGAATTCTATAATATCAACCAAAATGTAAGATGAAAGTTTAGTTTTAACATTGGGATGTATGTATTAGACCACTGGTAACTTATATCCAGGATATTTGAATTAATTGTAATAACATACTTTAAATCCGAGATGGCCACCAAAATGGCTGCTGTAAATGTAAAAATAGTCTACATGAGTGTACGATAATCCAGAATAGATATTGTAAGAATGTATATTACATCACATTCACAAAATAGTATGTTCTAAACTGTTAAGCTGTTGCTTTTAGATATAAGGCACACCTCTGTGACAATTTTGATTCTGTATCACTTTCCAAAATGGCTGCCATTATTGTTAAGTTGATGTTAAATGACCTAACAAAATTGTATTGATTGTAAATGACCATACTATGTAATACCAACACCCCCAAATCTAATGGGACAGCATTCACTATATTATTATGAAAAAGTCTATATATATCTAGTTTGAGTCTTTTAAAATATCCAAGATGGCTGCAAAAGGTTAAAATAACCGAAAAACCGTATTAGTGTATTGTTAGTGTCCTAGTGTTACACTAGATATGACCAAATTATTATATCTACAGCTTTTAATCCATCCAGTAAACGTATTGTATGTGACAAGGTATGATTGAATGGTATAGACTCCATTTTGACAATGTAATGTTATTTCGATGGCCATTATAATGACCATTTCATTAAAATAACCTCTAAATGGTCAATACAATTACTACTAAATGGTCAAAACAATTACCACAGATGGTCACCCATTGATCAAAATATGGTCAGAGTGGAAAAAAAAGGACTCTATACCATTATAGCATACATTGTCACATACAAATATGTTTACTAGGTAGGTTAAAACCTATAGATATAATAAATTGGTCATATCTATTGTAACACTAACAATAAACTAAAACTGCTTTTCAGTTATTTTAACCTTTTGCAGCCATCTTGGATATTCTAAATACGCAAACTAGATCTACAGCCCCTAGGCGTTATAATAGACATATAGTGAATGCTGTCCCATTATATTTGGGGTGTTGGCATAACATAATATGGTCATTTACAATAAAAAATAATTTTGTTGGGTCATTTAACATCAACTTAACCATTCTGGCAGACATTTTGGAAAGTTATACAGAATCAAAACTGTCACAGAGGTGGGCCTTATATCTAAAAGCAATAGCTTAACAGTTTAGAACAAACTATTTGGTGCATGTAATGTAATATACACGCTTACAATATCTATTCTGGATTATCATACACTTATTTAGACTATTTTTACATTTACAGCGGCCATTTTGGTGGCCATTGTGGATTTAAAGTATGTTATTGCAATGCAAATATACTGGATATGAGTTACTAGTGGTCTAATACATACATCTCAATGTTAAAACTATACTTTCATCATACATTTTGGTTGATATTGTCCAATTTTATGAAATTCCGACAATTTGTTCAGTCATTTTGGGACCCATTTTGGGGGCCATTTTTGATTTTTAAGTATGTTAACACAGCAAAAATACTGGATATGAATTACTAGGGGTCTAATACATACATCCCATCATTTAAACCATATTTTCATTATACATTTTGGTTGATATTATCACATTTAATAGAATTTGACCATTTTTGCAGCCATTTTGCAGCCATTTTAGGACCCATTTTGGCAGCCATTTTGGATTTTGAACTATGTTAACAGAGCAAAAATATTTGATATGAGTTACTAGTGGTCTAACACATACATCCCATCGTTAAAATCATATTTTCATCGTAAATTTCGGTTGATATTATGCTATTTTATTACATTTTGACCATATTTGACCATTTTGGCCATTCATTTGGCGGCCATTTTGGTTTTAAAGTATGTTAACAAAGAAAGAATACTAGATTCTAGTATTCTAGTTTCTAGTGGTCTAATACATACATCCCATTGTTAAAGCTGTACTCTGATCACACATGTTGATTCATTTATGCCAATTTATGGAAGTGAACCATTTTTGGCGGCCATTTTGGTGGCCATCTTGGTATTAGGTGTGTTAACAAAGCAACAATTCTGCACATGAGTGTCTAGTGGTCTAATACATACATCCCACTATTAAAACTATACTTAAACCATACATTTTGAATGCTATGTCATTTAATGAGATTTGACCAGTTTGGGCGGCCATTTTGGACGCCATTTTGAATGACCCCTTAGTCATGGCCGCCATTTTGAAATTAAGATCAGGACTAGTTAGTCCTGCTTTAGGAGCAACAGACATGACAATTCTACCAACAAATAAGCTTTAAAAATTGACCACATGTCATGTTTTGTTTAAAAATAGTTTAAATATATTACAATTTGGCCGCCATTTAAAAAATCCAATATGGCCGCCATTAGAGATTTTAAAAATGTGTAAACATTGTTTTCTGGTATTAGTGGTCTTTAAACATTAATTAGATGCAAAAATTAGCAACTCCCCACAAAAATCCAACGAAATTACATAGTGAACCTGACTATTCTATTAATTTGGGGTATGTTTAAACTTGTGAATCCGATAGTTCAATGTATTTACAAACTTTTCACCTACGGCAAGCAAAATCTATCGAAGGAAAAAGGAGTAAAAAGTGACTTTAAACCCCCAAAAAGTAACAAATTCGTTCGTGTAAGAGGTGGTTTTGTCATTAAAAATAACGTAATTTGTTTTTCGGGGTCAATTGAACGCACAAAATATAATCTGGAATCAAGTTTAAGTCAAATTTTGTTTATTTAATGATAAACTGGGCACTCCATTCAAGAAAAGGCGTTATTAGCAGCAACTATAATAACGTAATTTTAAAAATGGCGGCCTCCATGAATTCGCCGCACAAATTTAAAAATTCATATCTTTTTATTCGATCTTACTAACTGTAGACCAGGTCTAACTTTAGACCCGGTCTAACTCTTTTGTGCATACGGACCTGATGATTTGGCCTTTTCAAATGTCCCAAAGTGAGAGTATACTCGCAAGTTGGATAGGAATATACTGTACTGTAAATTTGATTGCTGAATGAGGTCAAATAACACCAGCCATCTGCCTGATAATGGTATTCACCTCAACCCTGTTTCTCACCACTTCCTAACCCCATGTGACATTCAAGTAGTTCATCAGTCAATTCACATCACAATAGAAAGCCTGTTCAGATGGCCACTAAGCTCGAGAATAGTATTCTCTAGCTTAATTTGTTTAATGCTAACCCAGCGTGCCTGTCCAGACGACAAACTTAACCTCGAGTATAGCGATACCACTGCGGTAGCTTCGAGGTTAACTCAAGGTCATGCGACTCTTCATTGGCTGTAAGTTCGGAGTCACAGGTCATAAATCTCACTCGCGGTTAGCATTACAGATTGATTCACACGGGGCACACACTCTCGGTTAGCTCTTGGTTAGTGCTTCAGGGTTAGTTAACAGTAAGATCTTTTAGGATTAACATTCCAGCTTTATACTCGGTATCCAACTGAGCTAATGAGGCAGCTTGCAAAATCTTGAGATTTCCTATGCATCTCATAGCCCGTCTGGAACCAAACGCTACCAGCATGTACCTCATAGAATAGTATTTTGTCATACTCAGGGCTTATAGGGATATAGTAGGAAATAATGAAACTGCAGACAGTTTATTGACAGGTGTATTAGCCATCCTTGCTATATTGGCTTGTCAACATTCAGATATCCATCAGTTATGTAACCTCACTTAAATGCACCTGTCCAAAGAGTCTCAATTAGTTTTGTACATAGACTAACCTAGTTCTTGACAATGGGTTATCCGTACATAGGTTGATTTGACCAATGGGTCAAAATACGTAGCCACATGTAAAACATGAGCGTATTTCTGCTGGGGCACTGCAAAAAGTAAACGCTAATAAACGCTAAGTTTAAATCGGTCAGTTTTTAATCCCCCCTGTTTCTACTCGCGAAAAGTTACCGCTGAGTTTATCGATCCTATTCGATGGGCCACGACATTTGACCTTTTGTAATACCAAACAATGCCACCGCACTTGAAAAAGATTGCATCACAATAACGTGTATAACCCAGCGTGACACGGTTCACGGCGCAAACCGCTAAGAATCGCCTTTCTGTTTCTATTGGGTTTATTGCCGATTATTGCCGGTTCCAAACCTGGTTTGTGGAGGTTTTTTGGGATTACCAAAAATACCGATTATTGCCGGGTTCTACCTGTTTTTACTGGGAAAACTTAGCGTTTATTAGCGGTTTCTTCCCCAGCAGAAACACGCTCTATGACTGATATAACATGAAAGGAATACATGCATTATTTCCTGAAATTGTCAGCACAACTGCTGAATACAGCTTACATTCTAGACTAGATACAAATCTTGCTAAACACATACATGCTGGATTCTATGAATTGTGAGGCAGTCTTTTACAGGTGGGGCGGCATTTTTGGTATAACAAATGGTCAAATGTCATGGCTCATCGACTAGGATTGATAAACTTAGCGGTAATTTTTCGCGAGTAGAAACAGGGGGGATTAAAAAGTTAGCGTCAACACTTACCGTTGAAACTTACCGTTAACTTTGCAGTGCGAGCTGATTTTATTGTGCTAGCCAAGAGGTACATCTAAACCTAAACAGAGTAATGGAGCCTTGTGTGTGACCCCCTCTGATAAGTGGTAGCTCATAAAATAGCGCCCTCATTTGTTTTGAGTTTACATAGCAACTATCATCATGGCTGTGTGCAGAGAGGCTCCCTGGGTCTCTTTCCCACCCACTGCCTCCCTATTGGTATTTGTCATTACTCATCATCGCTCTATTCCTTCCTTGGGAAAGTAGCTGTATCTGACAATCGGCAACCGTGAGGTCTTTCTCTTGGCCCGTCACACTTTCACTTAAGTAGGCGATCGGGTCGGTGTTGGGTCCTTCTCTTAAGCCCCCTCACGCTTCCACTTCAGTCTGGTTTTTGGGACAATCAGTCTGTCTGTCGCCATTACATTGTCTCAGCTGATCAGGACTGGGGTTGGACAGCTACTTCCCCCGTTCCGGCAAATTGGTTTCCTTGTATGCTTGTCTCCCGCATTTAGTGGGGGAGAGTCCCTGCTTCGGTTGGATTGGTATGAGCCCCCTTGGGCTTCATATTAGTGGTCCGTATTAGTGCAGTTCAATAGTGTTGTATTACATTTAAATCAATGGCCATCATTCAATGTGTACACTGAACACCTGTCCAAGAAGCGCTAACCTAGTTCCTGACAACGGGAATGTGGGTTATGTGTACAAATGTATTGATTTGATAATAAAACCCTAAGCTAAATGTAGTATGCTTGACAACATGGACAGTGGTTTCCGTTACTTAGAAATAAATAGAATACATGTTGCGTTGAAATATAGCAATGTAAGCCTTCGTTCTATGGATAATGGCTCTTTATCCTACATCTATGTAATAAAACACCAACATATATGCCATCCAGTTTAGATTTTCAGCCAACCTTAATCCAATGTGACATCTAATATAGTTGTGAAACTTGTGAAAAGTACAGACATTACCTTTCCACATAGAAAACCCTGCAGGGATCAGTTTGATAAATTCTGCACTCTGTTAAACACACACTTATGATACAGGAGATAACATAATGTAAATAAATCAAAGAGACAATTTCATGGATGCTAGCACATTATTTATCACAGGGGTTCAATAGACGCATAAATTAGATCTCTCGGTACTTTATGCATGTGATGATGGCGGTATAGATTGCTGCTAGAATATATTTTGGTATTATTGTGGAATATGCTTCAACATAAAACAGTTTATTCTGTAAAAACACAACAGTGTGAAGGTGTTGCATACTTCTTTCTTAATTTCAAGTCAATTTACAATTGTGTATGTTGATCAAACCTATTTTTCAATAGGAACACAATCAAGGTTTTCCTGTACACAACTACAATAAAGAACCGTGATAAGATATTTAAAAGAATCAGTTTAAGTTCTGGAAAAAACATTTAACTCATACCAGACAGAATACAGTCTATGTTATAAGGTTAAAAATGGAATTTCTACAAAATTAATAATTAGGTAATTTATATATTGTATAATCTGTATCAGAACTGGTGAAAGGAACATAGTGTAGGTTTCCCAATTTCAGGTGCACCTATGATGACAGCATCTTCTATAAGCCTCTGTGTTAAAAAGTTGTGTGGGTTTTCCCCTTCTTGAAACCTATAGTTGACTGAGTGTGCCTATGATTAATTTCAAGATGCCAACATTTCTGGTGGGAAAAAATTAAAATATGCAAGTTTATCTTAAAGTGTTTACATGTATGTAAATAAATGTATCATTTTTTAAATTTAAATCAAAATTTACAATTTCTGGAGTTTGAACATGAACAATACTGCATACAAAATCATCAACAATGTGTGCAGAATTATGTCAGTTGTGTTTAATTAGGGTCAGAAAAAGAGGGGAAATATGTATGGTTTTTTAAGAAAATAAGCCAGAGTTACAACGGGGTTTTTTTTGGTTTTTTTTAGTGTTTTTGGCCAACTTTTTCCCCGCTTCATAGCCATTTTTCTCCTGACAACATACTTTTATTTTAAGCATGGTTTTTGAGACAGACTTCTGTCTTCTATGTTTTGTTGCCTAATGTAAAGCAAGTCACTTGCTCAACCTTATTAAACCCAGTCCATTAGGAGAGTGTAGAGCCTTTATACTTCGATAAGTCTGAACACGATACACTTTATATCCACCGTATGGCCTGTCAAAATGCCTTGTTTTATGGATTGAATTTTTCCCGCACTGCATTTTCCGTACATGTATGTGTTGTTAAATTAACCATTTAAAGATTATTTTACTTATAACTGTACACTTAAGAAATATATATATGTCAGTCCATTTACCAGCACTTAGGCAAACAAAAATATTTAAAACAGTGTGGCTAAATGTGTGTTTTTATTTTGCTTTGTTTTATTTTTCAAGTTTTTAAAATACAAATTTTTAAAAAAAGAATTGGAAATGCTATAAAATGATGATTTTGAAATCGTGCTGCATGGAAATCTAACTCTTGATCCAAATCCGTTTCCGTTCTTAACCTTCTTTACTGATTTACTTTGAAAATCAAAAGATCACAGTCCTAGACGAGTAACATCATTTGTTCCATTTACAAAAAATCAATAATACTGTTCTCTGACTTAAGTGAAACAGACATAGTGATTAAATGTCACACCAACCTAAAGGCCCTGTCACACCATAACGTATCGCCTCAACGTATGCCAACGTATGCGAAATATCGGAAAATACGTTGGTGTACGTTGGCGTACGCTGATATAAGTTAGGGGTACGTTGGGAATACGTCGTTTACGTAAGAGCACGCTGTGATACGCTGTGACAATTAGGACCACGAAAATATATTGAGCATGCTCAAAATTTCCTGACGTACTCAACGCGTGCTTAATACGTTCTGTATAAGTTCCCGGTAAGTTTGTGGTACGTTAACTATACGTTGACATACGCTGACATACGTTAGTGGTACGTTACTCGTACGTTACTCGTAAGTTGGTATACGTCGATGAACGTAGGCTGGGGGAAACGTACAGCCAACGTAGTGATAACGAGTTGATAACGTATATGTGGCGTATGTCTAACGTATGCCTGACGTATTTCCAACGAGTTTCGACGTATTCTCACGTATTCACCTTATGCCGGGCGATCGTGTAAGGCCCTGTCACGTATCCATAGCGTATTGAACGCATACATAGCGTATGACTAACGTATTGATAGCGTATCACTAACTTATAACATACTTATGACAGCGTATTACAGCGTATGCGAGCGTATGACTAACGTATGCTTAACGTATACTTAACGTATGTCTGCCGTGTTCGACGTATCGTCAGCGTATCCTCGACGTACAACGAACACGTATCACGTATAAATACCGCGCCGATCTCACATTACATCATTCCCGCCGATGTCATCAAGCAGTTAACATGCCTCCCAAGAAGAAGCAAGCAACCAGGGGCCGAGGCCGAGGAGGAAAACGCAAGAAGGCCAAGACAGACCATGAAGAAGTGAGGATGAGATACTCAAGGGACCCATTAATATACTCAAACCCTCCATAAGTTTCCAAAACGCTGAATGCGCGCTAGCTGTACACGGTAACCCTGTCACACCATGGCGTATCGCCTTAACGTATAACAACGTATGCGAAATATCGAAAAATATGTTGGCGTACGTTGGTGTACGCTGATACAAGTTAGGGGTAAGTTTGGGATACGTCGTATACGTTAAGAGCACGCTGTGATACGTTGTGAAAATTTGTAACACATCGAGCCCGCGAAAAATTATTGAGCATGTTCAAAATTTCTCGACGTACTCAACGTGTGCTTAACTTACGTTCTGCATAAGTTCCCGATAGGTTCGTGGTACGTTAGACATACGTTTACAAACGCTGACATACGTTAGACATACGCTGACATACGTTAGAGGTACGTTAATCGTCTTAAGTTATAGGTTGGACGTATAGATTTACCCTTCTAGATATTTTAATAGTTATCATCTAGGCTGCGTTTACTTGAACTGGCAACACTTGTCCCACCGTGTATGAAACTCAATTTCTGCAACGGCATAAGTCACGTGTTCATTGTACGCCGAGGATACGCTGAGGATGCGTCGAGCACGGCAGACATACGCTACGAAACCGTTGGTCATACGCTCGCCGATCGCATACGCTGTGATACGCTGTCATAAGTTTGTTATAAAATAGTGATACGCTATCAATACGTTAGTCATACGCTATGTATGCGTTTAATACGCTATGGATACGTCCATTCCATCACCGATGTTGACGCAATTCGTTGGGAAGTTGGACGTTCTTGGACGTTCTCGGACTCTGACAATTTTCGAGCTATTTTTTGAATACGTCGGCATACGTTCAGGCCACGTTCAGGCCATACGCTATGGTGTGACAGGGTCTTAACATACAAGAGCCAGGAAAAATGGGATAAAGGCGTCAATTTTGATGTTAACTTTCAGGGGGGATATACTTACAACTTTAAAGGTGCAGTTGATATCGTATCTTTTTGTAAGATATCATTGGAGGAAATCAAAATAACAGAAATGGGATTAGAATGAAAACAATTATTGGAGTTGGGCCTACATGATGTTACAAGTTAATATGTTCTTGATGTATAATGCGTAGAATAAAACAAAAAACAGGTTGGTGGTATGGAAAAACAGTATTCATTCAAGTATAATAAAGTCAAAAAATATGAAGAAGTAAAAGCTCCACTAGCCTCCTAATCAAATCTGATTCAAATTGTTATTGTAACATTCCATGCCTCACCAAAAATGCAGCACAATAATTTGCGCACGAAGTTGCATTGCACTTGTTAACACAGATGCAGTAGTTCAAACCCATGTGGTGCATGCACTATGCGTTCACTATAATCATCAACCACTCACACGATGGACGCGCTCTCAAAACGAGATGCACCAGGCCCCTTGGAGTGCATTACATGGTGAGTGAAAAAGGTGAAGATTAAACGCAATCGAACCTTGTGCCTTGACGATGAAATTGAACAAAAAAAGGTCAAATACCATCCGATCGCACAGTGACCAAGGTTCGCCAGTACTCGGCTTGTGGATAAAGTTATCAAAAGTTAGGATATTCCTTTTTATGTGGCATCAATAGCATGCAGCTGTAATACAAAAACATAGATAAAAAGTCCATTGTGAAATATATATTGATAGATGAACCGCTTTTACCCTTTGAAAATGTATTCAAACTTATCATTCAATGCACATGGAAATCACATGCATGCATTAAATACCCCTCCCCTTCCTACTGCCTTCCGGCAAAACATCAATTATCTGTGCATAGCTTGTAAAACCTCCCAAGTAATTTCCGTCGATGTATTACCGGCTTGCAGCTGTAGACATAAACCCTTACAACTAGACTCATTTCCTGGACATAGTTCAATTGCCTCATACAATAGTGTAGTGCAAAAATTAATCCTTTGGCTCCTGGGGATGATTTTGCCCCTATCTTAAAAATGTTTCAGCAGTCAAAATTAAGCAGTGCCTATGTACAGTTAGCGGTGTACTGAGATATTAGCATTTTGGGTTCTGAGAATGATTGTCTAAAATCGAAATATTTTAGCCATGAAAATGTAGACATCTTGGTATATTGTACATGCATAAGCTTTCACAAGTTTTTCTCTCAAAAATCTTCTCTCTAAAGGTCTAGCCAAAATTATTTGTGTGCATCACCAACTTGTTATGTCTAGAGTGTGGTGACCCAAACCTGGGGCCACAATGCCCACATGGGAAGCAAACAGGAGGCTGAGCCTAGCACCTGAGGCTGACCCAATTGCCCATGCAGTCTCCTTTCCAATAATGCACCATTAGTATTTAATAGGGAAACATTAGGGAAACATAAAGTACCACAAGTGGGTGGCTGTGAGTGGGATAAACCAATCTACTGGATACCACCACTTCTAAAACTCCTTCATGAAGGCATTACTGATACCCTGAATCCAAGATGTCTGCTGGTAAGCACTAAACCTTGACCTTGGTAGATACATCCCAAGCAAGAGAGGGCGCTGTGACTACACGTAGCCAGAGGGGGCTTGATGCTAACAATAACTGCTGTTAATCTAAAAATATTAACTCTATCTAACACAAAAGGTTCCTGACCTGGTGCATAGCCCGCCGGCATTGGTATGTGAACGTTTTTTTAAAAGTTTTACAAAGTTCTCCGTAAGCTTGAATAAGCAAAAAAACAAACATATTTAAAAAAAAAAAAAAATGCATACCTCATAGCCTATTTTCTAAAAATAAATGTAAAAAAATAAATCGCACAGCACTTACCTTTTTTACACATTGTTTCTGAGACAGACTTTCTTCTTTGTTTGGCCTTACTTAGAACATCATAACTTTATGGGTTATCATCTTGCACTTTGTGGCGCTGTCTGTTTTTTTCCTTGTACAGCTCATACTACTCTTTTTACATCTCAATGTATTTTTTTTTTTCACAGGTCTGATAAAAGAATAAAGCGCTAGGTTGGTTTGTCCAACTCCAAATTTGAACCCATGCCAAGAGTCTGTTAATTCCTGCACTTAGATTGCCAAACTATTTAAACATATATACACTTGAAAATCACTTACAAATCTAGAGGCAATGCAATTACACACACAGTAAAACTAATAAAGGTTGCACAGATTTTAAAGGCAAAGCCAAATGTTTTAAAAAGATGCTTTTTGTTTTGTTTTTTGGAAGGGGTCGTGGAAGGGTCTTATTGACACAATTGGCCTCAAATAATATCAGAAAAGAAGCCCAGCTGTGTTACAATGAGACAGAAAATACCTAATTTTGTAACTACTGAAACTACTAAGTGCAATATGAAGATGCAATATGAAGAGACTTGAATAGGTTACACTGCAAAAACTACAGAACACATCGATGCGTAGAGAACACGTCAAGAACATGTTAAGAACGCGTCTGGACGTGTTCAAAAAATGTAACAGATTTAGAACATGTTCCTGGCCGTTACAGATGTGTTCTTGATGTTTTCTAGAAATGGCCCTTGAACACATGCAGAACACATGGTGATGCATAGAACACCTACAGAACACATTAGAACATCTACAGATCACATCTGAACACATGGACATGTTCTATATCTGTTACATTTGGACACTTCCGACACATCCTGAATGTGTGTAGAACACGTCGGAATGTGTTCTGTGAAGCGTCTGATGTGTTCTGTAGTTTTTGCAGTGTGGTTTTGCTCATAAAACCGGTAGTTGCAAAAACATTGGACAATTTTAAACCAGACATTGAGCTTTACAAGTGCTGCATTGCACCCAACACCTTTTATCCTCATCGGCTAACTAACCCATCATAACTTGGCTCACAAGAGGGATGATATACCCATAAACACCCACACATTCAATTGGGAATATTCATATCAAGTCAACTGTTTTGACATTCCATCCAGACTATAGGCGAGTGATAGATCACTTTATCCTTATTTACGCCCACATATTCAGTCGGGTATACGATGCCAAAGTAAGCTTGACACATAATGTTTCCGTTAACATACATATTTGATGTGACTGACAAGTTTCATTAAGATGTGTGCGTTTTCATGTAAGGTATAAACATACTCTCTTACATTTCGCATCAGTTGAATATTCAATCAAAAAGATTGATTTTTCAATCTACTGCCTATTGTGATTAGGGACAAATCTTTTTTGATCGAATATTCAGTGGAGTGATTTGAATGTTCAATCATTGAAAGATTGATATGCTTTTTTCAATCTTTTGCAGACTGCAATTAGGAACAAAACCATGACAATTGAAAAAAGGGTTGAAAATGCTCACTTAAAAAAAGTTTGAAAACTCATTCCATCCATATGCAACATATGTCATTTGGTAGTTCATTAGAAGTAACACTGATTGAATGGTAAAATCAGTCTACAAAAAGTGTATAAGTCAATCCAACAAATTATTTCAATCAATTTTTCAATCTATTTAGATTGACTCCTGTCATCAATCGCTAAAAGATTGAAATATTTCAATCAGCCAATTTTAGAGAGTAATTTGTTTAACTCCATTGGCTGTTTTCATTTAAGGTACATGTATGGGATGACTCCCACTGTAGGAATAAGGTTCATAAACATTGGCCAATCTGTTCCTGATTTGGACCTATTCCATTTAACATCAGAGGAACTACAATGGACCAATCACAATAATTGGGTCTGGAGGGTATAGGTTCGATCCCCGGTCAGGGACAACGAAGTTAGCACGCAAACCACGCATACAACTACATGGTTTCTTCGCCATTTTAGAACTATCTAACTTTAACATTTACATATATTTCTGCCTAAATCTTAGTCTAAAAATTACTTCACTGTCTGCCTTATTTATTCCTCTTTCTAAAACTGTAATTTATACGGTCTAAAACGAAGGAAATCGGGTGTAAGCTTGCTGTAAAGCGGACACTCTTCGTTTCGCGAGCGGTGAGTTGTGCACACGTAAGTCAATGGGTCAAATGGCGTTTCATGGATTTTCACCCTGAAACCCAAAATTGTAGTACAGACCTGATGATTGGATAAAATAAAAGACGGTATGTCATGTTGGCCAATCAGAATGTATCTTATATCAAAATTTAAAGGAATGCGAATCCTTTGTGATTCCGTTCCTGTCCGTCATTTATCTCGCTTTGTTTTCTTGAGAGAACCATGGAACGCCAGGCGGGACAAAAGTACTGACATTTTCCCGAAATATATGCTTAAAATCGTTCAAATATTGAACTTTTACGGGGAAGAAATATTAATTGACGGTACCAAATATTTGTTCTTATGAAGAATAAAAATATGATAATAGAGAGAGACATGTATGCTTCATATAACTCTTTCTGTTGTCATTTTACGACACTTAGAACTCATATGGTTGACATGAAAGCAAAATTGGTGTGAAGGTCCTGTATGCTTATTTAAGGAAATCATGCATGGTCTGGCGTGTATTCACTGTTGACTGCTTAGGTTGTGGGTGGAATTCATATGCTTAGTATTTCCCTGGATAGGCTGTTTTTTATATAGTGGCCCTATGAAGAGGCATTGAACCAAATGTGCCACGATTTCAAATCACTGCCTACCCCTCAATTGGAAGATTTAACTTTGCTGAAATGGTACTACATGTATAGATATGAGGCCCTGCATAATATGACAAACTGTAGTTTACTGGAATCAAGGAGGATTACTGAACTTTGTTCACCCCATTTCATTCATGCAAGTTTACATCACTTTCATAAAATCCCGCATCAATTACAAGAACATACTGAATAGACTAATACGCCATGATTCCGGTGAATGACGTATGATTGATTCCTTTCTGTAAGGCCGATCTACGAATATGTGCAAGGCCTCTAAAGGTATTTCATTCTCTATTACTATGTTAAAACAGTGGCGTAGCTAGGTTTTTCATAGGGGGGAATTCAAGTGAACCAACAAGTACTTTACTGAAAGTCAACTTTCGATGCCGCCGCCAGTCAAAAACTAGAGAGTGTTGGGGGAGGGGCGGGTGGTGGATTTGGTTGTGACGTGGTTTGCTCCAAACCGGCGCGAAGAAACAAGCTAGTGCCAGTCTAAATCGACAGTGCCATTCTCAAACAATAGTGCCTTTCTCAACCGACAGTGCCAATTAAACCAGAGAATGCCAAACTCAACCGACAGTGACAATCTCAACTGACAGGATTCTGTCTCAACAGACAGGATTCCAATATTGGGTACGCACTTATAAAACTCGCCCATTGCTTGTGTGGTGGATTTCGATCACGACAGGAGCATGCGCAGATGCGATTTTTGTGTAAGTGGTCTGTGATTTTGTCAATATTATATTTTTACTGTGATTTGTCGATCTGCATTAAATGCAAAAAGTAACAACGCCCCCGGCTGGACTCGAACCACCAACCTTTCGGTTAACAGCCGAACGCGCTAACCAATTGCGCCACGGAGGTGATTATTTACTAGGCTGTTTTGGTTTGCCATGTTCACCCGTACACTTCCCCGTACACTTTCTTGCAAAGTCGGGCATCGTTTTTTCTCAAATGTTGCTTGCATATTGCCGTTGCTGTCGCCTTTAATACATGTGCTGTCAGTTGAACTTGGAACCAACGTTTAATTTGAACTGTCTATTTTCAATAAAAAAATACTCCAATACGGGAAAAAAATCAGAAAAACTCACAGACAACAAATAAGAACATCATTTTACTCGACCTAGAATTTCAATCAACGTATTTCAATCATCGGGGAAACCCGATGATGCGAGTGACGTCATTTAATGAGCTCATTAGCATAATTTATGTCAGTGAAATGTACAATAGAGTTTTATAAGTGGTACGCCACTGGTTAAAAGCATCAGTAGTTGTTGGTGCAAATGGTTCAAATTATGGTAACACCATAACAAAGGTGTTGGGACACAAATCAAATTCTTTTTAGGATTATATAACATGTGATGTGATCAAGCAAAATGAGTCAGAACTCACAAATATTGAGTTTGAGATATAACAGAACAGACGATAGTATTTATTTTGTTTTCTACTGTTTTGAAAACCCTTAATTTGTTCAAATAGTTGCAATCAATTGTCCATTCTTAGGCAAAAAACAATTGTTTGGAGACTCTCAGAGAGGAGGGTCGGGCGGGCGGGCATATTTTTATTTATTTTTAATTTTCTTATACCAGCGGAAGGTTAGCTAACAAGAAGTTGAAATCACACTAAGAGTCGCACATATAATGTTATAAACACTATTACTAGTTTAATATTCAGGGCCATTTAAACTGTTTAAAAAAAAAATCTGGAAAAAAAAAAAAAAATCTGGAAAAAATCTGGAAAAAAATTTGGAGCGGCCCGAGGACAACATAACAATTTTTTTTTTTGGGGGGGGCCTTATGGTGTTTTTTGTGAATTGTTGCATTGCAAATGGCCGATACAATCAAGTAGAAAACTAAAAATGTGATATTGTCAACTTCAGATTCATTTTGCTTGATCTCATGGAATGTAATCAACGCTTTAATATATTTTGCTAACATGAAACAATGTTTAAAAATGTGCTAGATTAAGCTTCCCTCGGCCCAGATATACATGATTTAAATGAAAGATGTATCGCTTTAACCAAATATAGGTCTGAAAATTTGAACTCATACCAATTTTTTATCACGCAACATTTCTATCAAATCAATTTTTACATTTCCTTGAGTTTATTACATTGAAATGAGGTGAGCGTGCAGACATTCAATATCAAATTTCCTTTGAGGTGATCTGGAGGAGTACCTTATTGAAAATATACAATTGATGTCATTCTTGATTTTGTAAGGAAAATATGAATACAAATGTGCAAGGCATGTATGTGCCCCACATTCGGCTATATGTAATGTTGACATGGGTTTATAAAATGTGTGTCACACATGTGCAATCATCATTTAAATGTAGAACTCAGAGGCAACTCACTCAATCTATGGTGTTTGCATGTTCATAAGCTTAAAGGGGCACTGAGAGATACATATTGGAGTACGCCCTCAATTTTCCTGGAAATCAGGCTCTTTGCACCTATGTAATACTTAGACTATACTTACTACCATCGCTGAAACCGTTAACCTTAATTCGCCGTTCTATCGTGTACAATTTCACAATTTGGTCATTTCGATGTATCGAAATTATCAGCACCACTCGCCACATAAATTCCTTCAACAGAATTGGTAGCCCACCTGATCATGCCACGAGACCTGGGAAGCTTATGCTACCAGCACCTAATAGTGTTTTATAGTGGCGAGGAAAGTTGTGGTTAATAAAACTATATGTACATGATTTGTTGCCTTCATCGATCTTTACAGATCAGTGACCGCACTACTGTGCATTAGACTTATGTAGTCTGTAGTAGACAAGGGGCAGTCTCTACATTTTTTTCCATTGACATTTTTTGTCAAGGGGCAGTCCTTTGGAGGTTCTATTAGAACCAAATTTATATATAGTAGGCCAGTGGCAACCTACGTGTTCAGTGGAAGCGGCAATCCAACTGAACGGCTCTTTTCAGAGCCACCAATTCTTTCACAAGTAGGAAAGGGCACCTACTCTCAAATCATCGGGCAAGGGGCAGCCCAAATGATGATAACAAGAGAAGTGGCAATCTCTATGTTTTGTTTAATATTATAATAATTTGGTCCTGAAGAAGTCAGAGCTAATCCTGACGAAAGCTTGACAGATTAAAACTCGTCCGACGGCGAACCCGTTAAACTTTGAACTTATATTATGAATACCCGTCGTAAAAGCCTATCTCACAATATGATTTGTGTTCTACATTTGGCCTGGAGAACTGGACTGGAGAACTCAGCAACAAACAATCTAAGAGCTTTGCAAGTTATACAAGCGCAACACCTAATCTGTCTCAACATTTTGTTCATACATCAAACTCTCAGAATTTCCGTGGACTAATTATCCGAATAGATCATAATGTGCTTTGTATTCAATCAAGCACTACATGTGTAGTTTGAATTACAAGACACACTCGTAACATGAATCTAATAGCATGCATTTTCTTGGAAATGCACTCATAATGTTTGATGAAAAAGTTATTTTGCATGTTTAAGATTTGACATTTGCAGACGGTTTTTGATAATGTAATCAACCGAGCCTATATAGTGAGCGCAGTATGCGTTTACTGCATGAATGTATAGCTGAGAGCCATGCTTGCCTATGCCGGCCAGGGTTTTGGGTCCGGAGGGTCTGTGGTTCGATCCCCGGTCAGGGAGCGGCGATTTATTTGTTGATTTCTCTTCCAAAATTGTGATCCCGATTGAAAACCTGCTTAGGGTTATACGAGGGTCATTCAATAAGTTCTACCTCCTCCCTCATAATATCGCTAATATTAATGTTAACCTCATGACATTTGTCATGATTATAGCTCCGAATCATAGCTACAAATATATAGTAAATGATAATTGATATCTGTTTTACTTTTGTTATGACGCGGTCAAATCCAGAGAGAGATTTTGGACAACGGACACAGAAAATTACCTTAAAAATATACACATGTTTTCGGGTGTTTTTTCGTATTGTATGGTTAGATATAAAAGCATGATTTAAATACTGAAAATAGAAATGAATGAATGATATCTGATTATATTACAGTATTATCATGTATAGATAAGATTGTAAACAATATTTACTCTTGTAGGCTTGCAAATAGTGTACTATCAACTCAAATGTATTGCTATGCCTTTGGCATACCAGAATACTGCCATCAGTCACATTTTCGTTGTTACAACTAAAGCCACAATGATGCCTCGAATGTTAAATCTTTACCATAATAGTCACTTTATGAGTTTTTCTTATGTGCAACCTTCAGAATAGTCAATCAGGTAGTCAATGATAGAAAATTATCGCTTTGACAGACTTTAAATCCCTCCATTTAGCTCGATATATTGAAGATCGCTTAGTTATCATGAAAGTCAAATATGACTTTTACAGGGTTCTCTAGGGGAGGGGTAAACTGAATGGTTGTCCTGACCTGGATCCGGCTAATCAGAGGGCATATTTTTTCCAAACCAATCAGTCAACTTTATTGTTAACAGTCTGTTAAAGAGATATCTGACATTTAGAACGGTTATAATTGACCGACAGGTATGTTTTGCCACTTACAATAGGCCAATTGAAAAGCACTTCGGCGATATTTTGCTGCTTTTCATCCGTTTCCGTCACACTAAATCGAGGTTTGGTTCTCACTGCATGTCCAGAAAAGTACAACAAGTACTCAGATCAATTTACATTAGATTTGTAGCTGAGGTTCTAAGCTACAATCGTGTGATATTTGATAAGACTGGCTGATATAATAATAAAGTTATGACGTAGGAGGTAGAACTTATTGAATGACCCTCGTAGAAGCAAGCCTGATATAGTCTTGGTAAATATGGAATTCCCATGGATGAGGGGTGGTTTTTACGAGGAACAAATCATGGATTTTGATATTGTATAGGGGACATATCAACTCATAGGGGACATATCAACTCATAGGGGACATATCAACTCATAGGGGACATATCAACTCATAGGGGACATATCAACTCATAATAATAATAATAATAAAACCATGCTTATTGAGCTCATAACACAATTAAGTCCCTATGCGCTATAACAAATAAAACAGAAACGCAAATATACAAACTATACATGTAGTAATAGTAACAAAAGACACGACAAAAAGGAAAGCATGCATTAACATTAAATAGGTAAGTTTTTAGCGATGATTTGAACTGTTCAAGAGTTTTGGCTGATTTAACATGATATGGTAATTGATTCCAAAGTTCAGTAGAAGCATCTTGAAAAGAACGGCGTCCATATGATGTCGAAGGTGAAGAAACATGAGCAAGAAGATATTTTGAGCGAGAACGGAGATTGCGTGTGGGCTTGTAATGATGTATGAGATCTTGGAGGTACATAGGTGCAAGTCCACGAGAACATTTAAAAGTTAATAGAAGAATCTTGAACATAATGCGTGATTTTATTGGTAACCAGTGTAAGTCACGAAGGACAGGAGAAATGTGTCATAGGGGACATATCGACTCATAGGGGACATGAGGTGGGAATAAGTACTAATTGTCTCCATCTAGAATTACTGAATTGTGGGAGAAAAAAAACACCTGTTTGTCTTGAATTGCCTTTGTCTTTGTTCAGTGGAATATTTGTGTGCATCCAAATTGAAATCTAAGCAAGTTGTGTCTATTATAATTGTATTTCATACAGGATTTGGTGTTGTAATAAGGCCACAGATAACACCCACCTGTTCTACGGTCAAACGGACCTCTCAGGTAGAGGCAGTTGGTCAAGTTTTTTTTGGTGTGGGTTTTTTTCCTATACATTTTTGGAAAGTTTGGGTATATTTTCAGAAATTTCAAAACATTTAAAAAAAAAATTAAAAATTTCCTTCAAAATGTGCTTCAAAAATGTAAAAGAAAAAAATAAATAAAAAATGTCAGGCCTGGAGAACATTTTTTTTGCTGTGGCCTAATAAAGGGATACTAAGCTTTTGTCCCTTACAGACCTGTTTTGTCTTTGACTTAATGACTTTTGACATATCGGGGTCAATAGGCGATGACAGGAACACAACTATACTATGACCCGTCACTGTTACTCAATGAATCGTTATTTATAACAAACTGTTACAAAGACAAAGACTAACCGCTAATGTAAGATGCCGCAGTTAAATACAAATTGTAAATTGAACTATTTTATCAACAGGAACTAGACAGTGTATGCCTTTTCACCAGTGTTTCACTATTAGATTCATATATTTAAGGACAGCAGGTATGGATAGGATGAGAGCAATTTTAACACTTTCCACGCGGCAGGCGTGTGCAGACGACATTGTTTCAAAAATGGAGTAAAACCACTTTTAATTTTAAAATTCCCCCGAATGATAGTCAGAGGTGGGGGGAGGGGATACTTTGGTCATGCCACTGATTCCCCACCATTCAGGGCCGTATTCTCGTACTAAACACGGTTTTAGCTTAAAACCGTATTTAACTAAACGTGTGTCTAACTAAAACGTGAGTTTATCCTTTAAACGACGTGTTTAACAAAACACGATTTTAAACTCTGCAAATCTCGTTCCCAGAGTGGTCCTGCGTTGATTGTATACAGGTATTTAATTCATTGTGGCCCTAATGGAGTACAATGAATATCGACCGAATGCCTTCAATACACGGTACTTTTAAAGACCACACGATCCGCACGTCAGCTTGCACCGGGCACGGATGAGTGATCATTCAAGGCATACAGTTGGTGCGCGAGTTTAGTTAAACACGCATTAAACTACCCCCATACCCATGTTTAAAGTTAGACACATTTTGGCGAGTTAGACGCGTGTTTAAGTAAAACAAATGTACGAGAATTGCGTTTAGTTAAACGCTGTGTCTAAAGTCAAAGTTAGACGCGTGTTTAGCTTAAAATCGTGTTTAACTACGTACGAGAATACGGCCCTCAATGTTGAGTCCACATACTTGGTTGTTGAAGACGCAACTTAATCAACATTGATCTGGGAGAGCATTTGACCGGTATATAAAATGTGCCGGTATAGAACTATACAGCTTCAGCAATCCCTTGCAGTCAGTTCAAACCACTGCTGAATCATATATAGGGCATCAATAAGACATGTGATGCCAATAAATAAGATCTTTCATGCTTGCCAGACATAGGTTATTTGCGTGGGTCATAACAGCAAAGTTACACACAGCTATTTGCCACGCTTATAAATTGCTATCTACTCCTGATAGCTCTATTATTTGCCCGCTCTATATTTGATTAAAGCGCGGCCAAGTGCAAGCAAGAATTGGGTCGGGTTGGTGGAACTAACCCAGACAGATTGATATGTTTACTTTGATAACTATCACTCTTCCTTCACTCAATAACATGGCTGCTGTTGATATGGATATCAGAATCAGTTCACTTCCTCCAAGCAACTATTGCAGTATAAAATCATATGTCAAAGGTTCTCAACAGTAGGGCAAACTCAGAAACCTTTTAGGTAGGGATGTGCGGCAATTAAAATTGACCCAAACAATTACCAATTTTCGGGGGGGGGGAATGGACCCATATAGTTACCAGAGACCCGTAATTTGCCAACATAGTTGACATTGTTGCTAACATTTCTGTAAAAAACCCAGCAAATTTAAGGATTTTAGACCCATAACTTTACCAATAATGGCTATGAAAAGGGGTCATTCATTTACCAGACGGGTGAAAAATGGGACCCTATTTGGCAGCACATCCCTGTGACCTCATATCCACTAAAGTACCCCCCCCCCCCCCCCCCCCCGGGAGCGGTCAATCATGATACACCATTCTGTGTATAAATTGAAGCCAATTCTGCCATCAGTCTAAGATGATTGTATTTTTCACATTTTTGTACTTAGCTGAGCATGTTAATTCTCCACCTATTTCCATTTGCTTCACAAAGTCAAAGGAACATAAGTTTCAAGTGTTAATATCCTGTTAGACATTGGTTGGACAGCTACTTTAATATGACCTTCCAGGGCTGGACGTTAGCACCGGTCCGCCCGCCAGCGGCGGGTAACTTTGGTGTCGGACGGGTAGATTCTCAAAAGTACCCGTCCCGCTGGCGGGTAACATTTTTAACCAACTGAAGTGTTGATTCTATTGTCGAATGAGTAGCTGTAAGCAGTAAGCTTAAAATAAAAAATAAAACACCACACACACACACTTACACGCACGAAGAATAAACCCACCGCAACCAAACATTAAAGTTTGCCGAGTTTGAGAATTGGGAAACCCCCGCCCATTGCAATGACCATGCACGCCATCTTCTCCAGTCAAACGTACTGTACGTACACTGTACATGCAGCGTAACAGCTGATTGCTGGTACCCTGCCTCAATGACACCACGCACCAGCCACCAACGTACCCGTGACGAGTGGACAGCGTGCAGGGAACCAGCGTAAACAGCTGAGTCGTCGTAAAGAAGCAATGCCCATATCCCTCCCGGTAAAATATTTGCAATAACGATACCCCCAAAATAGCGAACTGCGCATGCGGATTTCTTTATTTACATGACAATTTGTTATGATTTCCTCATTGTTCGCTTCTCGTTTCAATGCATGTGTTATGTTATGTGTTTCAGATTTCCAAGTCAATAGATGGGGCAGGTAAATTCTCTTACGGACTGGTAACTTTCTCAAGTTACCAGTCCCACTGGCTAGTGCCAAAAAAAGTAAAGATCCACCCCTGTGACCTTCGAAATGCAAAATGTCAACAATAGCATGTTTTTGAGAATAAAACTATCAGGGGAGATAAGCAGGTTAAATTTGGGCGGAAAAAACGGCACCACTGGTGCCAGGGAACGAGCCTGGGTCACCTGCATGCAGTGGTGTAGCTAGGTTTTCATATTGGAGGGGCAAGATATAAAGTGAACC
This sequence comes from Ophiura sarsii, assembly GCA_035610835.1. Lineage (NCBI taxonomy): Eukaryota > Metazoa > Echinodermata > Ophiuroidea > Amphilepidida > Ophiuridae > Ophiura > Ophiura sarsii. The sequence continues at coordinate 61,690,258 of CM069448.1, forward strand.
GACAAGACTAAAATAGACTAAACTAATGTGCGCGCAGTGTTTGGAAATTCATGCTTTTACACTTATTTGGCCATGAATGGAGCTTCTAAAAAAGTTTCACAATAGCCATCTTTGTGTATATAGACAATCATAACTTAGTGATGGATTGATACAATGTTATGATTCGCATAAGAAACCACTTGAATATATATGAGCAAATGACGCATGTGTCTCAATGCAATGCAATAGGTTCATTGAACCCTTAATGTTTGCAATATCCCCAGTATAAGAGAATTTTAACACTTGTATGACAATGACTTGTGATATTAATTGTCTTAAGGACATCGTAGAGACAGTCTAAAATAAATTAAAGCTTATTTGGGAGCCTGTTGAAGAAGTATCACCTAGCAGTGTTTATTACATCCACAGTGGTGATATTATTTGCTCAAGGAACGAGTAACATGAAGAGGTCGGAGGAACATTTGTATATATTTCATCGCACTTGAAATTAACGAACATTACATCAGTGTGTATTTATTCTAGAGTAGATTCGTAAACTTTGGCCGATCGGTTATTGATTTGGACCTATTCCATTTATCGTTAGAGGAATATTGATCATCATTTCTAATCCTTCTTGTATAAATGAGGATTAAATTTGAAATCAAATCAAATTAGACAACGACACGAACAAATGTTGTCTTTATTCTGGATATGAACTACCTACGATATGATTCAAGACACAGGGAAGCATAGAACCATATGTATCAGTGATCAGATTAAGATTTCAAATAACTGCCTCCCCCCTCATTTGGAAGATATTACCTATACTGAAATGGTAAACCGGCCAAAGTCTGTGAATCTACTATAGTGATAGGTGCATCGATTACGTGCCAAGGCAGCAACAACAACAACTTTTTCTTTGGGAAATTTGTGAACCTTTTCTTTTTTCTCTCTTTTTTGTTGTAGAAAATTCAACAAAAAAATGACCAAAACCCCCCTGCACAAAACCGACCTAAAACAGGTTTCTTTTGGTCACCTTATACCAGAATTTGTCTTTAACTGACCACACGAGAACAGCAGCCAACACAACACATCATAATCATATGCATGATAATAAGCTATGTTCATAGAATACGCTTTGACGTCATTTGTCATACTTCAAGTGGGATGGAGTATTATAGACCCTGTACACACTAGCAAAAATCCCTTCATTCGATGAAGCGCTAATGATGATCAACTAATGAAGGTGCATAGTGTGTACGCTCCGCCCTTAATCGAACGAAGATTAAATCAGCTTCATTCGATGAACCTCGGGAGGTTCTTTCGACGAAGATAAATGTTAATTCGACGAAGCAAATGTGTAATGTGTACGCTCGCTTCGTCGAATGAAGCGAGTCATGCGTAACGATTGACATCCAAGGAGTCAACTTCCGGTATCGCGAAACAAAACAAACAACCCGATAAACACGGTCTTTTCTTCACGCACGCTGCATAGAGCAACATCAACACACATCTTCTCCCCCATTTATAAGGTTCAGGATTTCCCGTGATATTTTAGGTGAAAACAGTGGGCAGATTGTGCGAGGCGTGTTTTACCATGATTATTGAGATTTCAAGAAAAAACTGCGCGGTCATATTATTTTTAGGCATTAGAAGAAGCTATCGTAACAACCAATTTCCAGCGGCCTAGGCGCCCTTTCTGCTTCGTTTTGATGTACACATTTTGTTCGAAAGTTTGCATGAAATTAGTAATGAAACCTATATTTTTCGTACTAAATGCAGACAAAATGTTTTGTACAATGTTGAAATTAATAATAAAGCTGTTTTGCGCAACCATTTTTACAAATATAGCCCAAAAAACATTTTTTTAACATTTTTCATATTACGTTTTTTAATAAATTACTGTATGTGAATTCTTTTGTTTTCCCTGCGAGGTCATGACGTGACCTGAACACATGTAAACATTCGATCTTCGTTAATAAATTACCATGCAATGTGTACGCAACTCTATCTTCGTTAGTTGTAATGTGTACGCTCTCTTAATTAACTAATGAAGATCAACTAATCATCATCGAATGAAGCGATTTTGTAGTGTGTACGGGGTCTTAGTCCCATGTTTGATAAGAGTGTTGAAGTTGACTTTAAAGGTACATTCAGTCATTTCAACACAAGATTTCAATATTCAAATTTCCTTGAAACCCATAGAAAACACCATGAAATTGATAACAATCAATTATTTGTACTAAAAAAATGTCGTAAATATGGGAAACGTCCTTAATTTGACCAAATTCGAAACAGTTTCAGAATTATTCCAGAAATTTCAAAAAATTCAGGAAAATCCATAAAGATCAACTGTATGTACAGTATGTAATAAGAAATCAAATACACGTAGCTATCAGAAATGTAACATGCTGAAAAGCCTGATTTTAAAGCTAATCTTACTTCAAACCTGCAAATGACGAACAAACTTTTTGTATGTAGAAATTAAAGACGAAAGAGTAAAAATCTGAAAACCAAAGAAAGAAAAAACTCCCAGTAATAGCAGTTGGTACAATGTGAAGAACTTACCCGACCGCTGTTTCTAAGGTCGTTTTTTAAACAATAACAAGTAGCGTCTTAATAGGCACCGAGTTAAATATGTAAACAAGCAGTGGTTATACCTTTTAAACAGCGGCGGGAGTTACAGCTTTTAAGCAATAATGTTCAGTGCGCGCCATGCCTAGTTAAACATGTTTAAAGTTGTTTAAGGATTTCGCTATCGCCAAAGTAAGAGTGTAAGAATGATTGTATAATCATGTTCGACTTGATACTACAATACTAATCTATTCCAATATATCTGTCTGTTTTGTTTCATGTACCTCTTCATTGCTGTTGAATTTCTGCTATTCAGGTAAGTGGGCCCATTACATATACACATAGTTATAGTCATTATTCCTGGCAGGTGTTTGAAGCAATTTGATTATCAGCAAATACATCTTGTCACATGTAACATATAGCCATAGCCATAATGTAAAGGTATATAGGGTGAGTCAAAATAGTCAGGTCCTGATTTTACCGATTTTTTAAACAAGTTAATATGCAAAAAATAATATACTTATTGATATGCATAGTAAGAACACATTGTTAGGTATAACTTAAATTTTATATCATTCAAATCGGTTATTCTAAACGGGAGATATGTGCATTTTCCCAAATTCTGTGAAATTTAATCTGTTCCAGCTTTCAAGGTACCTCTATGAATGCAAAAGTTTAACGCATTTTGAATGTGTCGATCAATGCCTACCAAAGGAAAATGGGGTATATTTGAAACACTTTGGATTTTACGCTTTTTCGTTTATATGTTGTAATTATGACCTTGAATAAGGTATTTTATTGAAAGTTCTACCAAGTATGGAAAAGTATTTTAACTCCTATAAACAATGAAGAAATTTGCCAATTTTTAACAAGAAATATTTTTCCTGATTTTCAAAAAACGGGACCTGAATATTTTGACTCACCCTGTATAGGAATTAGGAATGTGGTACAGGAATGTGCCTTTATAATAGAGCGTCACCTGTGATCCCTAGGCATTCATCATCAAAATTATAAGGTTAGTCATTGAATTAGGGTAACGTGAAACATCATGATAATCAAGTCACTTGGGTCCGTATTAGGTTTAGGTATGTCTTGTACTTGTAGGAATATTCAAAGGGGTTTCCCCTTTCCGTGCAGTTTGGTTGTAATTTCAGAGTAAAATTGTGTTATCTTCATTGAACTTTATTGGCATCCTCTTGATGATAAAATGGTAGAGTATAGACTTGATTCAGAAGATATAGGTATCATCTTCCTGATTTGTAAGAACTCTCTGATATAGACACTTGTCATTTATCCAATTCCTTAGAATTATGTTCATGGATTTCCTCATATCCACAGTAGTCAGTGATGAGAAAAATGACATCATTCCGATGCAGTGAGCACAGTATTGTCACACTAAATGTACTCCTTTTTGTACTTGGTTTGATTAACCCATGTGTTTTGTAGCAATAAAACTAACAGGGGGAAACATGCCATGAAATAATGACACACAAAAATGGGGTGTGTCGCATCCAGGTGATCGTACATCATGCTAAGAGGATGGCACTCCTAAAAATATCCTTTCAGGGGCTATGTGCACCTTTGGGTGATTGCGCGGTGCTTCTGTTGCATTTTGTTGTATTTGGCAGTGGCTACCCTCCGTCGGTAGATTTGCGATTTTGACCATGTAATTTTTCGGCCGTTTATGTTGACAACTTCATCCCCACCCCCCACACTTATCAAGATTTCAGCTGGTCACGGGGAAAAAATTGTGCAAGTTTTACACACAAAAATTGGAGTCTGTAAAAAAATTGTCGGTACATCATGCCTTCTGTCGGTACAACTATGGTCGGGCCCCCCCCCCCCCCCCAGTTTCCAAAAGCTGGGTACGCCACTGGTATTTGGCATGAAGTTTCTCAAAAGAAATATTTTTGTTCAGAATATATCTATTACTGTGACCCTCCTTCATTCCCCCCTCCCCCCAACCTGTCTTTCTCCCACACACATTGTCCTTAACACTGGTGTACCAAATGAAAAGACTTGACATGGTATCACTGGAAAGAAGCTCTCTGGAGAGCTGCAGTCAAATGAAATGGAAGATTGTAATTACAGACACATCCATACAAGGTACCTCACACCTTTGGGGCAAAATAACACTATGTAGTTACAATATCACACAAGCTAAGACAGTACACTAGTGATGTCTTAACACTTTCCACGCGGCTATTAGTTTTACTATATGCAAAATAGATTTTTCAGACACCTTTCCCAACTTTCAAAGTCTATCTCAAGGATTACTGACCCAATACTAGGCATGTTTGTACTTATTTCAATGCATTTCTCGTGGTGATTCCAAATATGGTAATGAAAATCAATAATTCTGAAATGTTTGAAACATTTTGTGAAATTTGGAATGTCGTCTGCAGCTGCCTGCCGCGTGGAAAGTGTTAAAGCAATATTATGAGATATTTTTTACATATATTTTTACTTTCTTATAATGAAGTTTTACTTACAGGAAAGACTATTCTGGACTCATAAATCTATATTGACTGTATTTTCCGTGAAAACCATCGCAGAACTTTAGTAAATCATAATGTAAAAATTTTTTTCTTTCGATTTTCATCATAATGTATTCCATACTATTCTGTTCACTTGTACACAGTTGCGATCATAGCCTGAAAACGCTGTAAACGGCATTGATACGGGTTCAAACCGTGGAATTCTATTTACGAACAAAAAGACACTCAGAAAATAAGTTGTTGGAGCAGACCCCAATAGTTTATTTCAACGTATTCAAATCATGATTTTAAAGTAATTAGGAATCGTATCGCCTTGTTGCTTATAAAAATGTAAATCTGTAAGAAAGTCTGCTTTCAAAGTAAATATCTAGGAGTAGAGGGCATCGCTTGGAAAAGATTGCATAATATGACTTTAGCTCTCCTGTTGGTTGGCAGTCAGTTGGTAGCTACAATCAAGGAAAATAATAGTTGGCACACTTGACGCAACTTATTACATATATCCCTGTGCTCGCAATTGAGATCAGACTTGGGACATAGCACTGTTTAATAGAAAGCAAAAGTCTCCCCCTTTCTTATATCCTTCCCCATCCCCCATCAATCAATGTTGGGGGACCTACCATGGCTTCTGATACTATGACTCGGATCAACATTGCCTCCGGGGAGAGGGGCGGGTTTTTTCCGTAATTAAGACAAAGTGTGCCAACCTTTTTTCCTTGATTGTAGCTGTGTTGAGACGTGTTGGGAAATACAATTGACTATGTGACTATGAATAATTGAAAGAACACTGCAGGAAAAGGGTTATGCATTGCATGATGGTGTGAATACCCAAGAGCGTGACGATTTAGGGTCGTGATGGTCTGCATGCTGGGCACGAATGTTCATTCAGTTATCAGGCCAATTGTTGCATCCCCCTTTAAAAGTTCCCTAGAAATGCTTTTTGTGATGTTTGGCTTCTTTTTTAATTCCATGGGCACCATCAGTATAATAGGCGATGTCACCTGTAACGTCACAGCAGACAAGTGAGCAAAAGTTTTCCTGCCGGTGTGTGTGCGAATTATCTCCCACATACAAGCTTGCCTGCCCGTATGCGCGCGCAATGGGAGGGGGTGTCCACTATAATAAAGCATACACTAAATCAAACCAGTCATCTGTATACAACAGCAGTCAATGCAGCAGTCAATACATGTTCCCCCATCCATGGAATGGAACCGGGCACTCAACATTGTTGATCTATACAGACAAATAATTAACCATGTGTCACCAAGAATTTGAGTATTGTAATCAACAGGATCATATTGATCTTTTCCCCCAAATTTGTGCATCATTATCTTAAATTGACCTTTTGTACAATTCGTCGCTGTTCTGACATACCGGCACATCACAGAATTAAGTAAAGTGATGTGCCGGTATGTCAGAACAGCGACGAATTGATATCAACCAAGGCCCAGATATACACAGTTGCATTAACAAGCAACAATTATACACTGTCAAAATGGTGTCTTGGCGATTTTTTGAAGTCATTTCTTGCAAATAAACGTGTCTTCAACAATAAAAAGCATAGCAAAATATTTGGCTGAAGACACGGGCCAAGACATGTCTGGTGAAGCCAGTTTTGAGACATGTCTCCAGTAAAACACGAGTCACGTCTCTATGCAAGACATGTCCCGCAAAGAAGTATCTCCATGCAAGACACGTCTAAAATGAAAGACATGTCTTCAAAAAGTCGCCAAGACACCATTTTTACAGTGTATGCATTATTCACGATTACAGGTATCAAAAATAATTAGTCAGGTGTGCACTGCTTTTAGTTTTCTTAATCAAGGAAGACTTATAATATATGGCGCCTGTCAGATGAGCAAGGTTTCATTATAGACACTGTGTTAAGCTTAACCACGCGGCAGTCGTCTGCAGACGACAGTTCCAAAATTTCAAAATATTTCAAAGTTGTCAAAATTATTGAATTTCACATTGAACTTTACCACTATATTTGGAATCACCATGAGAAATACATAGGAATAAGTACAAACATGCCTGGTATTGGTTCAGTAATTCTTGAGATAGACTTTGAAAGTTGGGAAAGGTTTCTGAAAAATCTTGTGTTTTGTATGGTAAAACTAATAGCCTCCATGGAAAGCGTTAACACACGAGGAGGTTGTTTTCATTGGGAAAACCCCACATTCACAAGTGAGGAAAGAAAGTGGACAACTGATGACCAGCAAGGGGACCCCTTAGGGCTGGAGGTTGAATATGGGAAACCAAGTGATACATAACTAGACCAGGATAGCCACGTAAAATAATTATTTTGGGTACCAATATAGCTCATAAGCTGCCATAATTGTGCAATGAACACAGTGTTGCTGTGGTCCTCAGTTGTTGTTATTGTTGGGGGGGGGGGGGGGGGGGGGTGTACGTCTTTTGTTTCCCCCTTAAGGGTGACACAAATTACCCTTTTCAAAAACATGGGCCTCTTTTTGCCTGTATATACAGCGATTTCAGCGATTAAGATTGATGTGTATTGTGAGGTCACTACACAGTAAAAAAAAAAGTGAACAACATGTTTAAAAAATTGAACAACTGCTGTTTGACGGGTGAGCTGAGCAACTTGTTGCTCAAAATATTAAACATCTGGGGTTGTTTAAAGTTTTAAACACCTAGTTGTTTAACTTTTTAAACAACATGTTTAAAATCAGATTTTACACATTGGTGTTGTTTAAAAATTGTTGTTCAATTTTCAAGGGTTGTTTAAAGAAAGTTGTTCAATCCTCATGGGTTGTTCAAAGAAAGTTGTTCAATCATCTTGGGTTGTTCAAAGAAAGTTGTTCAATCATCTTGGGTTGTTCAAAGAAAGTTGTTCAATCATCTTGGGTTGTTCAAAGAAAGTTGTTCAATCCTCATGGATGAAATTGGCCTGTTTAAATAACCAGGGTTGTTTAATGGTGGTTGTTTAAAACTGCAGGGTTGTTTAAATGATGGTTGTTAAAAAAACAGGGTTGTTTAATGGTAGTTGTTTAAAATTCCAGCACGATTTGAAGACTTGAATTTCTTGTGTTGAAGTACACAGACAGAACGGCAGAACTGTCGAATTCGGATGCCTTCTGTCTGTGGAGCAAAATCGCGAAATTAAAATTATATTTGTGCAAAAAATATCCATCTTCGCCGTCTATCATCAAACTATATCGGTTCTTTGGTCATCATATTTCATTATTTTCTTGATTGTATTTCCCCATCTTGTCAGCAAAATCTTTAAAATGATGATTTAAAATCGAAATTTGTTTACCGAATGAAATACGGCGGCCGTTAATTTGAAGCATATCGCAAACGAATCATTGTGACACGTGACTTGTGACGTCACAAGTAAACAACGTTGTTCAAGATCACTTTGTATTGATGTGAACGGCGTTCTTTATACTGTAAACAACACCTGTTTAAAAAAATGTTGTCTTCTTTAAACAACGATGTATAACTTTTACACATCTGTTGTTTGAAAAAGTGTACAACAGAAATTGAACAGCGATATTTTGTACATCGTTTTCTCTGTGTAGGATATAAACAGTTTCAGATCTACTTTACAAGCAGAATATTGCAACCTATTCTTTCAACGCATTGCTTAGATCCCTCTGATCACATGACCACTTCTTGAGCGAGATCATTTGACTGCAGGCCACCATAGATTGAGCTGTATGAAAACATTAAACTATAATTTAGGTTTGAGAACATGATAGGTTCTGCTTAGAGTCTAGTCTGTGTGCCAAGTATTTTGCTTATTTGTCTAGTTTTAAGCGATTTGAAGTTTACATTACCGTAATTGCAGTTAAATTGAAGGAAAGTATTCGATTATAGTAGGACAAGGGGCAGAATTGTGAGATGAAAAATGCTGTGATTCTATATTTCTTCCGATAGTTGGATGTATTACGGTTATTCATACGCACTATGACAAAACATAAATTGTGCCAAGATATCCAATATCCAATAGGCATTTATGTAATACAAGCGATGCTATACTGTTGAGAAAGTCATGATATGAGGATTACTGATGCTTGAAATAACTATGAATGTAGTTTTTGTGACGTGCCTTTGGGGAATTACTCGCATGCCAGGAGGAGGGACCAAAACACACAAAGAATAATTACACAGACAAAGCGTCTAAGTTTAACATAATTTTATATGCATTTTTATTTATTCACTCAATGTTCAACTTACTCATAAAGGGGTACAAAAAGTAAGTCCCCCCTTTTAAAATTTGATCACGTTTGTTTGCATAATCTCATAAGAGATTGAAACACTTATGAAAAGCAAAAACACTTGGCTACCCATAGAATGTTTCTCCATTTCAATATCATTATTACTTTTCCCAAAATAGTCACATTTCAAAAAATCATGTTTAATTTTTTTTTTTTAAACTTAAGCGTTTTGAGAGATTGAAACCTTTGCGAAAAGGGAAAATCCTTGGCTACCCACACAAAGTTCCCCCTTTTCAATACCATGTTTACTTTTCCCCAAAAAGTCACATTTCCCCAAAATGATGTTTTCCTGAAAGTGGCACTTTTCAAAGGGAAGTTATCGACGTGAATGGTGGACACTATTGGCTAGTCATGCATGAAATAAAATAATTTATTTTCAATTTAGAATAAGGACCCGTTAAAGAAAGAAAATACTTTCTTTTAATTGAAAAAAAGACAATTGAAATTAATTTTAAACAGCACTGGAGACATTTTTGTAACTTTCTTGCATAAGATTTTGAAAAGTGCCACTTTTTCTGAAGACATCATTTAGGGGAAATGTAAATGTTTTGGAAGAAGTGAACATGCTATTGAAAATAAAAAAAACTTTTGATGGGTAGCCAAGGGTTTTCCCTTTTTATAAACGTTTCAATTTGTCAAAACGTACATTTATGTGTGGAGTTATGCAAACAAACATGATAGAATTTTAGGGGAACTTACTTTTTTTTACCCCTTTATATAGCAAACAGCACCCAGCATATTGACTAATCCTTTATTAAACTAATATGAAGGTACCAATCTGAGCTTCTGTAAATCAGAAGCATCACCTGTTGTGTAAATAAAACATGGCCTAAATTATTATTGATAACCTCCTGGAGTGGCGAGTCAGCTCGAATTGCTGTCCACGTATACGTAATTAAGATTCGTACACAGCGGGACAAGTGTTGCCAGTTTAAGTATTCGCGGCCTAAATAATAGATATTGAAATATCTAGAATTACGGGTAAATCAGTGTCACAACATAAGCATTGAGACATATCCATTTATGATGAAGGCGTGTATATGTATCCTGACACCTGCCACTCACAATGTCAAATAGTATCTTCCATTTCCACATTACATGATTTATATTCTTACATCTAGTAGGCTATCTTGTTTATAAATGCGAGTGATTTGGGCATGTAGCCTATTTTTTTAGGCGACGAAAAAAACACACCCTGTTTAACGGGCCCGACTGACCCTCTTTTTGTGTTTTTCAAGAATTTCTTTCTTTTCTTTTTTTTAGCTTTTTTTTGGTCAAATCATGTCAAATCAGCCGTTTTTTTGGCGAAAATGTGTCGAACATGTGTTTTAACAAATTTGTAAAAAAATCCAGATTTTTGCAGATTTTGGTGACATTTTGGGTACATTTTTATTATTTTATTTTTTAAAACCTGACCGATCGACCCTACTTGACAGGTCCGTCTGCCCGTAAAAATGGATTGTTGTTTTTTGTCGCCTTATGGCAACATTTGTAGTTTGTTAATTTATGAAATTCTCATTTGCTAAACCTACAATGTGAGCATTTGAATAGCACTTTCCTTATTGCTTTTCATTCAAGGTGTCGAATCAAACACATTTTAACAGCCAAAGCATTCAAATACAAGACTTTGTAATTCATTTAGATAATAAACAACATGCTAAGGCAACCAAAAAACACCTGTTTTACGGGCAAACGGACCTTACAGGTAGGGTTGGTCGGTCGGTTGTTTTTTTCATGTGCCACCGAGTCAGAAATTAGAGAGAGGAGACGAGAGGAGGGGGTTCCCAAAATATTGTTTTTAGAGGGGGAGTCCCTCAAACTGGACCATTTTGGGTTTTTTTCTGAAATATTTCAGAAATTATTTGTGCTTCGAAAATTTAATTTTAGTTTTTTAGAAGCCAAAATGTACCTCAATCATGGCAAAATCAGTGTGTTCCTGCTATGCACATCTTTTTTTAGTCGGTATCAGTAAACTTTCATTTTTCGCACCACCACCCCTCCTGATATGAAAAACATAGCTACGCCTGTGATATTTCTCTCACCTCCACAGTTCCCCACTTATGAATATAGCTACTCGTCCTTATTAGATAATGATATTATTTAGACCCTGACTAGACTTCTGATGTTTCACTATTATCATTGGAAGTGGATATACACTAATTTATATAGTTGAATATGATAATGAACTGGTAGATAAGCAAATAGGAAGGCAAGGAAAACACTCTATGGAAAAGCAACATAGTGTCTAATGTATTTAGAGATGAACGTTTAGAGAGTTGATAAGATAGAGCTTTGTTTGAGTTGTATAGATAAATGTATTTTTAATGATGCCAAATACATAATTTTAGTTTGTTTCTATGGACCTGATAAAAAGAACAATTTGTCCAGCCTACCGACCCTACCTGAAAGGTCCATTTACCAGATATAACCCTTTGAACCCTGACTGTGCCAGGCAATGTGTACCGCTGACCCTGGCCATTCCGGGGGTAACACACAAAATATTGATTTTTGCAGGAAATGGATAAAACAATACTAAACTTGTTCGGAATCATCTGTAATATTATGAAATCATATAAAATAATAACAGTTTACTTGGATAGTGCTTTCAGGACAAAAATAATAAAAATGGCGACATTTTGGACCCCAAAACCCACCTGTACATGTACATTACACAAATACATGAAAAGCTTATGACTTCAATCAATGCCTATTCTGTCGTCAATATTTTATATTGTCACCATCAGATTCAGTCTCAAAATCATCTTAACAAATCCTCAGCAGTATTCCTATCGTCCAGCATGTCCAAAACGCGCCATATTACAATGTAATTTTGAAGCAAAAAGTCAAGAATCACGCCCGGCAAAATGTACTGCTAAAAACACTCGCAAATTAAAAATAACATCAATTTGAACTTTGACCCGGCAGTTTCTAGATGCCCAATGGTCTTATCCATTTAAAAAAAAACCTTTAGACATCCTACACTGAGCCTATAGTCTGTCTCATATGGTTGATTGCATACATACCTGTAAGCCGCTACACCGTCTCACCGGGTATACGGTACACATATGCGTAAGCCGGTCTGGCGGCTCATAGGGTTCAAAGGGTTAAGGCATATTTTACCACATTTTTGTGGTCATGTTTTCAAAGGTTTTCAAAATAAGGCAAGTAAATTGCCAATCAAAATGGGCTAAGTACACAGTAAATAGAGTCCCTGTCTAGTGTATACCAATTCCACCTTTTAAAATACACATTGAAAGAGCAAAACGTTTTGAACAAACTTTGGATTTAGCTGAACATGATTGAATGGCCAATGGCCATAATATCATTCTTCCAATTTAATATATATTTGATCATATGTTATGCACCATATGAAAGAAGAATGCCCAAAAGGAATATAATATATAGGATTCATAATTATTGAACATTTTAACCATGTCACAATTTCCACAGCCAGATGAATCTGCTTGAATTGGCTTCTAATATTTGCTATATCTAGGTTTTTTACCCCAAGGCCCGATATAGACATGTGTGTATTGTAATATCTGCCATTAGCATATAGTCTGGTTAAAACTCTTATTGCTTTTCATGCGGCAGGCGTCTGCAGACGACATTCCAAAATTTCACAAAATGTTTCAAAAATGTCAAAATAACAAAATTTCATTACCATATTTGGAATTACCATGAGAAATGAATTAAAATAAATACAAACATGCCTAGTATTGGTTCAGTAATCCTTGAGATAGACTTTGAAAGTTGGGAAAGGTTTCTGAAAAATCTGTTTTGTAATTTATGGTAAAACTAATAGCCACATGGAAATTGTTAAGTAATTGCTATGAAAGAAACATGGGGCAGCTATAGGATTTAGTAGATGTTCCTATATCAAATAGCTGCCATGTGTATATTTTGGGTAATGTCAGGGACTGACAATAAATATAACAACTCACCGAGATATACCAGTGACATTTGGGAGCACCAGCCGGGATTCGAACCCGAGACCTTCCGCTTAAATGTTAAGCACGCCCATGTATAGACCATAAAGGACTTCCCTGTCAGGTCTATGACACTTAACACACCTATACCTGGTGACAGTAGCATATGTAGAACCAATACTAAGAATGCAAATATCCACACAAGGGAGCTACACCGGGCCTCGAGGCATGAAGCCCTAGATATACAGTCATCACAATAAGTAACTGACCAGGTAATAAACATGCTGATATCTCTAAGAGTATTTAATTATAAAGTTGTTAAGAAATTTCTCTTCTTGAATTTGAGATATTACACGCTAAGAATGGTTGATTAATAAGGAAGTTACGATCCCAAACGTTAGGGAAAGTCTGATTTTCATTTTAACATTTTCTTTTCAACACGGGGAGAGTATGACAGGTAAAGCGTGTGTGTCGTATTGATCAACCGTAACAATGCCACCGGCCGACTATCCAACAACCAGGCTATCGACCGGTGAATTGGCACTACCACTACCAGTAATCAATAAGTTGCCGGTCTGAGTCCCCGTGTTGAAAATGAAAATGTGAAAATGAAAATCAGACTTGACAGTACATTTGGGATTGTAACTTCCTTAATAATCAGCCATTCTTGGCGTGTAATATCTCAAATTCAAGAAGAGAAATTTCTCAACATGTTTATAATTTAATATGTTTATGTAGGAGTTATACTTTAAGAGTTATCAGCACATTTATAACCTGGTCAGTTACTTATTGTGATGACTGTATACCAGTAGCCTTATTTTCATGAATGTTTGCTTGTTTGAGGCAACAGAAAAGTCTCATATGGGAATTATTGGGCACTTCCCCATCATGTTAAGTCAACCAATGGATTATCTAGTACTCCCTGGTGTGAAGCCTCTAATCAACTACTATGAATCTATGCAAACACATCAAGTTAAAATGTTGCTTATGTATATATAATGCATAGCAAGGCTTTATCCTAACATAACATAACATAACATAAGGGTGTTCCTCTTACGAATATGTTGAATAAACCATGAGCAAAGGGATTGGTAAATGTAGTTTACATTGTCTGGAGTTTTACACATTGCATTTTATATGCATTCGTGTTTGTCTGCTTTTCAATTACCTTGACATTGTATACATTGTTATTTACAGTTACAGTAGAAAGCAAGCATTAGCAAAACACTTTACCATCCATGTCGAGAGAGGAACAGGTTTTGCTGTTATGGATAACCCAAAGGATGTTTAAACTAAAGTTCTTACATATCTTCTTTTAAAAAGTTAGGAATTTTAGAAAAATCACTCTTTTTGGTTATTCTTTAATTCTTTACATTTTTGAAATAGGAATCGAACATACAATAAATGTTTTTGATGTGGCAGCCAATTTAGATCAAGTAATATGTAACGCATTAGACAACAACAAGAAAGTGTGTCTCAAATGACCAGCGCGCATTACCAAAACCGCCCGTGTTAACTTTTTTTTCTTCATGTTTTTTCATTTTGGTTGTTGTTTGTTTTAATTTCCTCAAAAATCAGCCAACATTCAGGTCTGAATTGAAAGTAAAAAAAGTCTCTCATGTCATCTGAGACAAACTCTTTTTTTTGGCCTTAGCAACAAAGATATACAACCTCACAACTCCTGGTAAAATATGGTAGACTGCAAAACTGAACAAATTGTTTGCTTGTATCATGCCATGCTTGTATAATAAGAAAGCATGTAATGAATAGTTGCTATTTACATTGGATTAGGGCCTAGCAAGTGTGTATTACATTTTTGCTATCTACAGTAGATAGCAACTGGGTTATTAATAGTTCCTGTTTTCAATATATAGCAAACCTGTAAATAACAGTTGCTATCAACAGTAGATAGCATGTGTATATAGTATTGCCATTATATACAGTTAATATCGAGCAAAATAACACATGGTAGCCTACACACAAATCCTACACAAAATGACAATGCCCTTTCGTCCACGTTGCCATGGTAATAAAGAAAGATTGAGGTCTTTGTCCCACACTTATTAATCTGTTTCATGCCAAGTATGTCAGTGAGATACTGTAAAAATGGTAATTTTTGCGTGAATAAATGTTCGCGCTCTACCGACTTTCAGCCATTTCGCTTGTTTTTAAATTCGCGATTTGAAAGTTCATTACATAGACTTAAACACAAAATAAATATGTTTGTGTGTTTTTATTTTCGCGGTAGCTGCTTGGAGAGCGAAAAAGCGTGAACATTAATGTAGCGCGAACATTTTCACATTTAGAGTGTGATTATTTGATTGGCAGGTGGCACTGGGGACAACAGTGAAACTGTAATTGACATTTAAATATGACATTTGAACAAGTCAATTTATTTATTTATTTAAAGTAAAGATAAAAGAATTTGAAATCAGTACTGTAAAATGGTGATTTCGAAAGATTAAGCTGTCCATGTTGAATTATAGCATAAATTATAAATCGTACAAGGAAATTAAAACTGTTGGATACACCGCAGGGTATCCATACCCTTCATATTTCTGACTTATCATGGACTTGAACTGACATCTCATCTCATTGGGGTTGTATGTCTTTCTTTTTCGTATAATTTTAAATGTCCTATTATTTAAGGGGTGAAAATCAAACAGCTATAGTTGAATCAGTTCCAAATTGGCGAGAAATATTAGGTTTTTATCTCTCCGCGCACACTAAAGTAATCCAAGCGTACGCACGAGTTTATGGCCACACACACGGTTTTGTCCGTACGTACGTGTCACGCATATGATGCACAGTGCGCTTATTGCGTTCATGCGTGCCCACATCCTTCTGTATTCATTCGCTGCTGTAAGAAGGCTTTGCCAATTTAAGGCTGATCAAACTATAGAACACATTTGAATACTATATACTGTTCATAGTGCAGTTATGCTCCACGGCAAACGAGCGACAACCCTTGACACACATACCGGGTTTAACAAAACTGTAATCCTGTTTCACAAATTAGCCCCGATTAGTCAATTGATACTTGAGCGCTCTTAGCCAATGAACGAGCTTGTCAACGACCTACAGGTCGACCCGTTCATCTATTGTTTGAGCTGATACTGATAAGGAATAGTCGATATCTAAACAAAGTAGGGGTGTTTGTTAAGAAATAGGCCCGATGTTGAAGCAAATGGACTTATTATATAGAATAATGGTTGAATCAACGCCTGATTAGAGATAGATGGAAACATTATTGAAATTATTATTGTTTAGAATTAGTATTGTCTAAAATATCTACAATTTAAATGAATTCTTATTTGTTATTCCAAATTCTGGTACTTGTTTTATAAATAGATATGTATTTTATACCTATTTATACCCATATATTATAACACATAATACTGTAAAACGACTTAATTTTGCTAGCAATTTAATTTCGCGATACGGTCCAATTCACCAAATTAATTTGCTTTCAATTATATCACATTATTTCATATTATTCATCAATGGTTATAGCCTACTGAAAGATCATACGAATTTGTAAAATTAAACTGCCCCAAATATATTAATGCTAAATTCACTAAATTTAGTTGCCGTGAAATTAAAGTGTTTTACTTATGTCCCAATTAGTCTCAACAACCATGTCCATGGGTGTATTGAGCCACCATCCCTAACCAAAAATGGTAGGGCCAATCGATAAGGTCGATCTCTTCACACGCACGGTCCGCTGATCGCTAAATTTTTACTGGTTAACTTGTGATAACTAGTGGAAATATAGGTTTGTTGAAGCGTCTATGGTACTGCTTTCCCAGGGTCCTATAATACCAAACAAAGGCTTAAAATGTTAAGTGGGCCGCCCTCTTTATACATCCGCCCGATTAAAATGGTTACCTCAAGTGGTTTTTATATAGCGATGAAAACAGTGAGGGCCAGTTTGTGAGAAAGATGACAGGTTTTGCCATTGACATAACGTGACAAATTTCGACACGGCAATAAAGAGACCTCAAAAGTCGAGATATAGTCCTAATAAAAGTGGCAATGGTACCAAATTCTCGTTAACCTATACCCATATAAATTAAGTATGTTATATCTAAAGGTATCAACGTGTAATAACCGCCCGATTAAAACTAATCAGCCGGTTAGTTTTCATGATATAACTGAAAGCAATTTGTCCCTATTCGAATTGCATGTGAACTTTGTGCGTGCAGCGGGTCAATAATACTTCAATTACAAGCGCACTGTACTGTGTTCAATGGTAAAACGGACAGTAACTGCAAGATGTGTAACTACAATTTGAAATTTGGACTTGATCCCGCTACATGGTTTTACAGATCTGTTTCGTAAGGACCGTTAGGTCCTCACTCGTCAGAAACTTGATACAGAATGATGGTACACATTAATATAATAAGCACCAGTGCAATCATGTTGTACTGTTGTAACTATCAAATTTTGATTGGAGCTATATGTACTGTAAAATATAATAATTTCGCGGATGCTTTATTTCACGAATTTAAAGATACTGCTATTTTAGCGGGCATTTTGTATTTGCGAATCAGGAAGTGTTACTGTTACTTTCAATGCGAAATTGTCATTTTAGCGGGTATTTCATTTCGTCAATCCTCGCCCCTCGCAAAATTTGCAAAATTAAATCCCTGGTGAAAATTAAATGGTTTTACAGAATATCGCACACAAGAGATTCTGGCCCTCTGTTATGCTCTTGGACCAGATTTATAGTAAGAATGTTGACTTCACGGAATGGAACAGTCTGGAACTGTATCTGATTTTATTGCAAGAAGCTTGTCATAGGACAAACAATACAGCAACTTGACATTAGAAAAAGGCATTAGAGGCAGTGCTCTCTCTCTCTCTCTCTCTCTCTCTCTCTCTCTCTCTCTCTCTTTATATAAATATATAAACAAAAAGTTGTAACCTTTGCTTGACTGAAAAATATTTTATATTATATCCTTCATCAATATATTCCTGTTCATTAATTGGTTAAATGTGTGTCACATGATCAAAAATAGTCTCACCATTAGGCAAGAAGACCAAAAATGCTATTGACGAGGGAGAGAGGTACTATTTGGAGAATGAAATAGTCTACTATTACCTTATGACCTCGATTTACGTGTCAAAGTTCTCTTTATGTTAATATTATGACAGTTGACTTTAGGATTGACAAGCCTTAAAACGTAAACAGACAACAACAGTTTCAACAATGGAGGCTGTTGGTGAAACTCCACGGTTTCGGCGTGTAAATGAGGATCAATTGACTCAATTTATTGACAGCGCAGACAGCGAGACCACTAAAAACAAAATAAAGTATGGGGTGTAAGTTTTTCGCGAATTTTGCAAGGAAACCAACGCCGATTATACACTTTATTGGTAAACGCCGTACTCGACATATTGCTTTCCAAGTTTATGCCGGTGCCCCGCGTAACCGAATGAAATTTGAATTGAACAGTTCGTGAGTTGGAACTTTTTGAAACTGTTGAACAGTTAGCTTTTGACTTTGAAACATATTGCAGCTACTCTATTATTAGTGCCAGCTGGTGAGTAATTTTTAAAAAAAATCTCGTTGCCTACGGCCTATGCCTAGGCTAACATTTACAAAGCTTAGTCTTAGCCTAGTAATGCCTAGGCTTAGCTCAGTCTTGAGAGTCTACTTTTAACAAATTAATGAACAAGAAATATATTGATGAAGGATATAAAACAAATATTTTCTGCTCTTTATTCGGGATCTGGTGGAATCTATTGGGCCCCTCGGTGAACTGGAGACCGTGGGGTACTATTTTCCCTCGACCTTCGGTCTCGGGAAAATAGTACCCCACGGTCTCCAGTTCACCTCGGGGCCCAATAGATTCCACCAGACCCCTCAAGAGCAGTAAATATTTGTATAATATACAAACTGCACATGTCCATCCTTAACAATAGGAATGAGTTAGTTAGCCGTTGCAGACATAAGACAAAACAGCTGCTATGCAACCTCAGATAAACTTGGCTTTGTACTTGGCAATTTGAAATTATATGCATCGTATTTGTACGCGTGCATTTCAGCGTAATCTAGTGTGTAAGCAACCCGCGTTTGCGTGTGCATCACGCTATTCTACAGGTTGTAATTCCGATCATGTTTATTGCATTATTCAACTCACGAGTGTGGACGGATGCCCACACGAAACAAATTTGTATTGAATAAAATAACATTGATGTTTAAAGTTTACTCACAATCGTGTATTATTATTGCTCCCATGCGGTTGAGCACTTTATCTATCCAATGATTCATGTAAACAACTCTGAATATATATATACATATATATGGCTGTGTATCCACACATTGAATGTCAACTGTGCGTTATATCCAGAATACAATTAGGCCATCCTCTCTGCGCACGTAATTAATGTGTTAAATTGTCTGATGGGAATTGAGATGATACAGGTAAATACTCGTTATTTGTAGTCACTTAAAATAGACTACAGATTACAAGAGTCAATTAACAGGGTCATGGCAGGAAATCTTATTAAGGCCGGCTCGTAGATCTTTACACTTACACTATATTACAGCGTTTCTAAAAGAGACAAGATTAGTGTTTGAAACAGTATATTTGGAAGGGTATTGGAAGAAATGCAACAATTCTTAATAATGTACCCTTGACATTGTATGAATGGCTTGTCAGTAAATGAGAATATTTTGAGTCAATTTCTAAACTGGTCCGACTTAGAATGTGTTGAGGACCATATGAGTGTGTATATACCCCATTCCATCACATCCCCTCACAAACCCTTGTACAAGGTGTCCCAAAAGTCTATGCACGACTTTGAAGCTTTGTATTTCACAAAATATAAGTCGTATTGAAAATATGAATTCATATTTAGAAAGAGGAGATGTGGGAAATAATTTTGATACCAAACATTGGAGTAACATCTGTTTGTAATGCCACCCTAGAAGAAAAATATGTATTACTGCAAAAATGTAATGTTATACTTCGGAGGAATAAAGTTCATAAATCCATACCTATTGAGATTAACAAAAAGACGGGTAGAGTTGGTTACACGGAAAGTGATCCGTCAAATGTAATATTTAAAATTTTACCTTACAGTGATCCCATTCATAATAACAAACTATATCACACATAATTTTCATTTCTATAGTGAAATATAGTTTAAATGTTTCGTTTGATCTGAATCTTGTATGGAAACTTCTTCAAGTCCTTACGCATAATTCTGTGAACAGTTGATCTTTTAATCTTGTTTTCTGCGGAAAGTCGGCGAATAGATCTCTTTGGTCTTTTAACATCAATGTGGCTTGTTGATCAACCAGTCTTTTTTCTACCACATCGAGACAAATCATGCACAGTTCCTGTGCTCAAAAATGTATCCACCAACTTCAAAATAGATATTCTTCCTGGTGCGCGTTTCACTTTGAAATGTTTTCTGAACTTTTGTTGAGTAAGTTGAACTGAATTTGTCTCAGCGTAGAACCATACAATTTGTAATCGATTATCTATGCTGTAAACCATCTTGAATGAAGACTTTTGCTGTGCAATGTTGTCTGCTGCGCCTATTTATGTTGTGAGTGACAGAGTTTGGTAATAACATTAATGTTTCAAGGTAAGCAGTGAACTGTGACTAATGCGCAGCGTTGCTTTCATACCGTTAATTTATGCGCACCTGGTTTTAGCAACAATGTGTGGTATTTGGTATGGGTAGGTCTCACACGGCCAAAAACTTTCAACCAGTTTTATAATGTTGGTGGTTCACCAATAGGGTTGTGTTTGGTATCAAAATAATTTCCCAAATCTCGTCTATCAAAATATGGTTAAATTTATACCATATGATTTATATTTTATGAGATATGACTCTTCAAAAACGTGCATAGACTTTTGGGACACCCTGTATATAGCAATATCAGTATACACCTATTTTTGAAATATGTGTACCATCGCTACAAAAGGGTGCAGCTGTCGGTAACATTCATTTTGAGATATTGATGGAATTAGGCATGAAAAAACCAAAGAAAATAAACACAATTATACTAAACTAAACCACTGTAATTTGTCTTCATTAAAATCAGAAAGCAGTATCCAATCTTAACTAAAAAAGTGTCATTTTGAAGCATTTAAAAAGCTCCCTTTGTTGGTATTAAGATCTCAACTTTTGCTTTGAGAGACAATTGCACCCTTTTGCTGCGGCTATACACATATTTGAAATATGTGTGACACAACCAATCCAACCAGCATATGCTATATGTTTTCGTGTTTTACTTAGGTATAACCAGTATTACCGTATGCCTTTAACAATATTATAATAATGCACTTGGATCTGCCTGAGACCCTACCCTATGCAACAAGCTACAAAAATATGCCAACGGATAATTCTTTTCACCCATATCCGTATCCATTTTTCCTGACTCGCATCTTTTGTTCCAATAACAAATGGGTAATAGAATCTGTGATATATCCAGCAGGAGCTGTGTGATGATCACCTTGCAAAGGATAAAGACCTTTGCAGTACATGGTGAGCAAGAAGTGCCTTTTTGCCATAGCTGCTATGTGTTATATTGCTTCGTAGCCCATACAATGAACTGTAAGTGACATGGAGCAGCTATTGCACAAGGTGTAATCTTGTACTAAAAGCTTTTGGGAATTTGTGACCTGTTCCCACAAAACCTGACATAAGTCGCCAGAACACTTATGGAGATACAGCTCAATAGAGTTGTCACAAATCAATAGAAAACAAAGGAAATTTCAAGAGAAATATTGATTTTTCATGGACAAAAGTTTGAGCAATTATCCCAAGTAATTCATCATTTTAAAGCTCGTTATTTCAGCTTTTTAAATCTCAACAAATTCAGAAAAAAATATTTATCAGCATGTATGTCTGGTTTTGTGGGAGTAGGTCACATTTATAATCCAGCACTGAATAAATTGATTATTGGTTTTATTTCAACAAATTGCTTGAAATAACAAAACAATGTAAAAAAGACAAACACAATTGGCTCATACAATTCTAATACAGTTCAATTTCAATTGAAATACGATTCAAAAAATAGAAACCACACAAATTTCAGATGGAATTGAATGAACTTGCAAACATATCTGCAGGCAAAACCAGCAGCTTATATGCACGCACGCTTTGTCTAACCTCTCACCTAATTCTGGAAGAGGATACAGTTTGCCTTGGGAGGAAAGACGAAGATGAAGCCATGGAGAAGCTTGTTAAGGGGAGATAAGCGCTGGGTAACTGGATCAGAGCCGTGAGGAGGAATACCTGGCTAGGATAAAACAGAATTTTATGCGGTACAAAGTGATAGGATAAATCGGAGGAACGGGAGGAGGGAAAAAATGTAGTTCATTTAATTTGTGTATCGTGGTGATATTGAAATTGATTGAATTGAAAATGATACATAACAGGTTGTTATTATGAATGGAAGAAGATTGGATCACTGAAAGTGTAATCTAATTATGATATAGGATCAATCTGAAAAGTATTGATAGAATTATGAAGTATTTTTTAATTATAGTCATAGATTTTTACACAATTTTATACTAGGGCTGTGACATAATGGGAGTTGTGTGGGTTATTTCGAGTCACTTATGGGTCATCCATATACAAGTTCAGTGGCGAACCCAGGGGGAGTCCCCCTGAAATAACCCAGCCGGTAAATCTGAGCCTCTGTCGGTAGATTTGCGATTTTGACCATGCAATTTTTGTTCTGCCTGTTTTGTGGTCAACCTCATCTCTACCCCCCCCCCCCCCCCCCCCCACTTATCAATATTTCGGCTGCTGACGGGGAAAAAAAGTGTGCAATTTGTACCATTTTTTTGGAGTCTGTAAAAAAAGTTGTCGGTACGTCGGTACATCTATGGTCGTGCCCCCCCCCCCCTCACCCCCGTTTCCAAAAGCTGGGTACGCCACTGTACAAATTCATATTTATACTTCTGGGTATCCAAAATAACAGGTCCTGGTCACAGCCTCATGTGATAGGCAAAATGGTTAAGTAGAGCAGAAAGGAGAAGACATTTTGTTAACACCATCCTGGGGGTGGGGGGGGGAGGTACTTAGTGGATATAAGGCCACAGGGATGCGCTGCCAAATAGGGTCCCATTTTTCACCCTTCTGGTTATGACCCCTTTTCATAGCCATTGTTGGTAAATTTATGGGTCTAAAATCCTTAAATTTGCTCATTTTCACAGAAATTATAGCAAAATCTGTCAAATATGTAGGAAAATAAATGATGGGATTTTGGTAAATATATGGGTCCAATTTCCCCCCGAAAATTGGTAAATGTTTGGGTCAATTTTCTTTTTGCTGGCAGCACATCCCTACCAAAACATCTGAGTACACCCCCCCCCCCTTCCCGGACACCATCAAGGCACTAAATGTTGTTTTCTTCTCATTTATATATTTTTATTATCATTTCCTTCGCTGAAAAGATCACATACATCATATAACAAATTATATTTACCAAGGGGTACATTTATATACGAACACATTTTATTTAGATTTAGGCACTAAATGTTGTTGTTTTTATTTCGTAAGGATTGATGGCTGAAAGCCACACAACATTTTTTAATATTAACTAATGTTGTTTTGAAAAGAATATGCCTATATTGAATGGCTCTCGAGATGACCTCATCCATATATAGCTAAGTGTGTAATATCATGTGAGGCATTTGTGGTTTCTAATATGTTATTCCAAATTGGGTTTTCGAGGTTCCTAGTTTGAATTATTGATAAGGCTCTGTAACAGACCTTCTCAGAGGTTGGGTCGGTCCGTCAGGATTTTTTTTTTCCCCTTCAAATTGAACCAACAAAATCAAAACAAAATCAAAACAATCTATACAAATTTGGGGTTGGTATTCATTTGTATGTTAAAATCTTATTCCCCAATTTTCTCATAAAATGTGTTGCACGGCCCGTAGGTCAGGGTTTTGTTGTTACCTAAGCTTTTTTTGCTTTTTTTTCCTATTGCTTTTTATTTTTTGAAACTTACAACACATTAAGACATTTTACAGATACAGAAAAAGTACAAAAATACAGAGAAATACAAATGCATATATAATACGCTCAATAAAATTATGTATCCCAATGCGACACATGGTGATATACAATCATAAAATGCTAATTATTTTGCTTTTTGATATTGTTGGGAAATTTTAGCAAAAGTGTGATTTTTTTTGGGGGGGGGGGGGTTGATGTTCTCCCATACTGTTTCAACTATAACTTTACAGTATGTGATATTTTTGATTGGATGATTAATTTCACAATCAAAGTGTGACCGGTAAAATTAAGCTAACATAAACAATAATAAAAACTACAAGTCAAGTACACTTTATAAACACTATCCTGATACAGTACACCACCCACTTACCCGCTATACACTATTTATAGACCCTGATACATTATGTATCCGTGATTACATTTACATGAAATGAGATTTTTTCGTCCCCCCATTTGTCAAATCCGCATATAGTCAGTCGCAAGTCATAGGTAAGGTTAGATGATCGCTGCACTAGATTCAAAAGTTCCGACTGTGTGCACGGCACAGTAAATAGCGTACATGTTTGTTATACACGACACTGCTCAACCCACGTATTACAGGTGTATGGAGTAAAAGAGAACAGTTAGTATAGTAGATAGTTATCAAGCTCTACCTGGCCAAAATCTCCTTGCTGTGTGTGTGTATGGTGGTACGGATAGTATAGCCATAGCACATGTAAACCTCATTCATTCATGAGCTATAATGCACACTTATGCTGGTAACAGGGGCTCTTATGTGCTCTGACCGAATGCATTGCATCGCATGGACTTATAGGGAGTTTTACACATAAAGGAGGGACATTGACTGAATTGGTTTGGTTGAGAACTCGGCCAACCGATTGCTTGATTCCCGTAGCGACCGCCATCAAACAAACGAGCGGCTCTGGTGGCTGCAGCGGCATATCTGTGTTTAATGATGCACCTGTTTCGTAAAGGTGAGTGTGTTAGGGATGGAATCTTTAACATGTGTTGTCTCTTTATGGTACAATGGACGGTCCATACGTGTCATTTTTGGCTAGACGCCGAAGTTGACATGTGTTTCTCCCTGAGGGGCATAATTATGAAGACCTGTGTCCAGTCAGGGAGAGCCGGATGCATAAGCATGAATAGTGTCATTAATGGTTAGTATTGGTTCAATTAATTACTTGTATCTTCAGAATTAAAACAAACAAATAATTGTCAAAATTGTCAGCTATAACCCTAACCCCCTTAAATGCTAAAAAAATACTATTTCTCTAAGCGCATACATTGCGGACGGTTTTCAATGACGTAATAAACCGAGCCTAGAGAGCGCGGTATACTGCGAGAACAGGTAGGGTTGTGGCTTAGTGGGTGGGCCGACGTGCGGAGGGTCCCCGGATCAATTCCAGGTTGGTCCCTGGCGATTTCTCTTCCAAAATAGTGATCCCAGTTAAAAACCAGGTTAAGGGGTTAGGGTTAAGTGGACTTTTTCAAATATCTGTTATTAACAGAAAATCAGTCATGTTAGATTATTTACATTTGATTTATGTAGAAGTTTTACTTTTTGGAGGGTATTATAGCTTCACAAAAAAAAAGTCTCATACAATTTGCTTGTGTAGTTATGTCATATGCTTATATTTGCAAAATTAAATATTTGTTAAAGCATATGTTGGTAATTCACATAAAAAATTAGTGGCAACACAATTTTACTGTTTTCCAGTATATTTACATAATCTGGTTTTGATCTTCCCACTTCCCACGTGGCATTTGTCTGCAGACGACAGTTCCAAAATGTCACCAAAAATGTCAAAATTATTGAATTTCATCACCATATTTGGAATCAATATAAGAAATGCATTGAAATAAATTCAAACATGCCTATTATTGGTTCAGTAATTCTTGAGATAAGACTGAAAGTTGGGAAATATTTCTAACAAAAATTGTTGTGAGTATGGTACAACTAATACTATAGCAGCGTGGAAAGAGTTAACCTCTCGATTAAAATCATGCAACACTGTATATAACCTCTTCTATCAAATCACATGTAGTGCAGTTATGTAGCATGCTGACCATCTAAAAATGTTAAAGGCATATTATGTGATCTTTTCCAAGTAGCGCCCTCTATCATTGATTTTTACTATGAAAGCAGATTTTCTTGCAGATTTGCATTATTGATCATAAATCATAAAGATCTTCTAAGTTACAGATCGATACGATTCCTAATTACTTTGAAAATAGATTGTACCTAGCGGTACAATTTTTTTCTTCTTCAAATTTTACTCTAAATTCACTCTAAAACTATGATTTTGAGGTAATTAGGAATCGTATCGCTCTGTAACTTGGAATGTATGTACGATTTGTGATCAGAAATGTAAATCTGCAAGAAAATTTACTTTCTAAAAAAAATCATGAATAGAGGGCGCTCTCTGGAAAAGATCACATAATATGCCTTTAACCTCTCGATTAAAATCATGCAACACCGTATATAACCTCTTCTATTAAATCACATGTAGTGCAGTTATGTAGCATGATGACCATCTAAATAGGTTAACATACTGACGTGGAATAAGTATCACATAATGTTTTGCAGTGATTTTATCTCAAAATATTAAAAGATGGAATAGTGTGCATTGTTGAATACATTGACCCATCTTACATAGTGTCAACATGTTTTGATTATAGATGTATGAGTGTAAGAGACATAATAAGTCTACATTATACAGCCCACATATTTATACCGGTTATTTTTAATGTATATTTGATTGTATTTTCTCGACTTCATTTCCCCGCGTGTATGGTTCCAAGGAAGCGTACATAATGTCATTATTATGATTATGGTCAAACTGCTCTTATATATGGCCTTCTTATGTATGATGTGATGTGTGTATAATGTAAGAGGTTTTTTTGTGGTTTTTGCAATTATTTTGACGAATGACAATTTTCCACAAAATTTACAGCTCACTAAGGTTGCAAAACCCCCCTGGCCTACAAGCAAATGAACCTGTCAGGTAGGGTTGGTCGGTCGGTCATTTTTTTCGGTTGTTTTGAGCGTTCTCCCCCCCCCCCCCCCCCCCCCCTCCCAACAAATTGTTAAAAAAATACAAAAACATGTCATACATTTTCCACAGAAAAAAATGAAAAACAATGGGTCGGTCGGGTCTGCAGAACAGGGTTTATTTTTCATGGCCTTATCTTTATATATTTCAAAGTGCTTATTAAAAAAAATGAATTAGAGCAATATAAAAAATGCACACAATGACATAATTATGCTAAAATTCATGAAAATACCTATAAATTACAGTACTGCCATTCGCAAATTATGTTTTCTAACATTTTGTGTTTGTTAATCACTTGGGGTTAGTTCCTCTTCGTTCTCATAAAACATGAAAATAAAGGTTGCATAAAATATTCCACGCAAACAGTGTGCCAAAATAAAATAGCTATAATAGTCAATTTAATGTTATTGGTCTATGTACCAGCATATTTCTAAAAATGAATGACATAACACCAACAAGAGGAGCAAGGGGCACAGAACAGTCCGGGCCGATTTCCCATTCAGGAAGCATTCCTGAATTGGAAGTATTACCAATAATGCAATGCGATATTTTGGGGTAGTCCTCTACAGGAACCCGCTTTTCATAAGGCTAAGAGAACTGTAGCATGCAAATTAAACCTAGACCTATTTCAATATGGGTGAAACATGTTGTATAATATAATGATAGATTTTATTGTCGTTCTCAGCGTTCAGTGGCTCATTTTAATCTCATTATTTTGATTTGAGGGTCTATGAAGCAGACTACAAGCTAAAATAGATATCGATTTGTCAGTTTAATTTGCAACATGCTCAAACTTGGTAATATGAAAGATCATATAATTATTCAAATTTCTATCAAAGGAAAAAAAGTGTTAGGCATACTTTTTTTTAAAAAGAGTTTGAATATTTAATGAGGTAATTAGCCCAATTACTTAATTGCAATCAATTAGGAAAATCACCACAATAATATCTATTAATTATGATTAAACAGTTTATCTTATATTTTGACTCATTTACTGATCGTCATTGACTCAAAGATCCATCATATTTGGTTAAAATAAATAAATTGGTCTTTTGGTATTACCACTACAAATACTATGCAATATATACATTCGCAAGGGATTATGGGTAATACTTCTCGTTCAGGAATGCTTCCTGAACGGGAAATCGGCCCAGACTGCTGAACTATCTCTCCCTGGCTGCTGCCCACATTTCACCAGGAACAACAATAATTGGTGCTAAGGCCAAGAAAGAAAGAAAAAAGTTGTCTCAGAAGACCGCACATAGCTTTTAAAATTTTACCGCATAACCTCTTTTTCCCCCCATTTTTTCTTCAACTTTTGAAAATGATGGTGTATATTTTTTCCAATATTGAAACAGTATTTAAACTCAAGAAAAACAACTACTCCAGTGATTTATTGGACTATGTATGCTTCTTCAAATTTTAATTTCACATTGTGAAGTACCATAATAAGCTTCATTTTCTAGCTTCGCAGAGACGGTATCATGTTTAAAGGGGCATTGAGAGATGTATCGATATACTAAATGAGCAAATAACATGAAGATAATCATCAACATAGCCCAAATCCAAAATGTCATACAATTCTGACATCGCCTTCATGCCAAATAAGCAAATAACGGCACTTCCGGGTTGAGATTTGCCGTGAAAGTCTGTGAGTAAAATGATGCATAACTTCTGAATTCAGCACCTTTAGTTTCGATATGATTATATCGAAACTAAGAAAATCATGAAATGTTATATGATAAACGGCGAATGTTGGTAAACTGTTTCAGATGGTAGTTAGCATATGCCTAAGTAATACTTTGATGCAAAAATACTGATTTCCAGGATAATTGAAGGCGTACTCCCATACGTATCTCTCAATGCCCCTTTAAGAAAAGAAGAAGAAACGATACCGCATTTCCCACAGCATTTTTAACTAATAACACAAATATCGCATCCCGCTTAGCATATTTTCAGTTTTCTTCCGAGACAAACTTTTTTTAAAATTTTGCCTAATTACTTTTAAAACCTTTTTAACTAGGGAAAATATCTAAAAAGTGGGAGTTTGCCCCCTCTGTCACAAGTGATGCCTTTTACACTCTGGTATACAGGGTGACCCAAAAAAATGTTAACACTCCGGGCACATAAGATATTTTAAAAGGACAGAAACACATGGGTCTAATCTTGATGTATTATGAAAGCTGAGTAAATAAGCTTTCATTTGCATTTTATTGCGTTCCAATTGGTTATTTAGAACGGGAGATATGCTTCAGCAAACATGAGGAAGCAAAATCGGCTTGGTCCAATTTGCATTATTTACAACTATGATTACGAACTTGTAAGAATGCCAACAACATTATTGTGCAGTAATTCAAAAGTAACAATACCATTGCAACATTTAATCATAAGTTAGAATGTATCGATTATCGATTATTGACTATTTGAAAGCTCTTGTTTTACCTGAAGGATTCATTACGTGCAATTGATTTATGGTTAATTTCAGTGCAATACTAGTTTTATTTCAGTGCAATATTAGTTTATTTATTTAATTGGATGGACCATTTCAACAAAGAACATGAAATGTTTCAATTTCAATTTTAAAGACTGCTTTACTGACAGCTACCCATTGCACATGGAAAAAGAGTATAGAACTTGAACTCATGACAAAATACCTATATAATTTATGTGGAATATATTTATTTATGTCGTTTAAGCTTGAAAAGAATCGAAAGAATGCGTTGAAAAGAACAAAGAAGAGATTAACTGATGTGTGTGTGTGACTTAATCATGTTGCTTCTTGCTTCGTGCATTTTAAAAGCTTTACTTTCATACTGAGAGGATTGGACCAAGCCGATTTTGCTTCCTCATGTTTGCTGAAGCATATCTCCCGTTCTAAATACCCAATTGGAACGCAATAAAATGCAAATGAAAGCTTATTTACTCAGCTTTTATAATACATTAAGATTAGACTCGTGTGTTCCTGTCCTTTTAAGATATCTTATGTGCCCGGAGTGTTAACATTTTTTGGGGTCACCCTGTACTTGTATATAGACAGTTAGGGATTAAATCATGTTTCAGCGTTTATGTATGAGCGTGTTTTAACTGAGGCACTGGATTTAATGCAAAGTTGAAATAACGGTAATTGCCTGAGTGAAATAAACACACAGACGCATGATTTAATCCCTTTCAACAACGACCAAAGGTTCGAAAACAATATCATAAAATAAACAATGCAAATAAGAACATAATTTAAATGTACTTCATTTTTAACAATTTCATTCAAACTATTTTTCAAAAACCTTAATATTACTCAAGTTCCTTTTAGTTTCAAAATGCGATGTTTACAGCGTGTGCACGATCACTCCAAAAACACACTGTGGTTGCTATAACTTAGCTCGTAAACACATTATCTGTGTGTTGCGGTTTGATCGGTGTGATTGGTTTCCCATGGCAGCGTGGTTATCTCAAATCAACAACGCTTTGCTACTGTACTTAGGTATGGAGGAGTTGTTGAATATATATTAACATGCAACACAAATAAGAATACTTCCATTAGGTATGTTTACAACACCAACAATAGATGTATTAATAATATTGTTTGCTACATTTTGATCAGTGTTTGAATAGTGAAGGTTATAAGTCATGTTATAGTACATCAACAGCTTGCAGTCAAAGATCATGCTTTGAATTTTAATAAAATCGTCAAGTGATACATCTTTCAACAGCCCGAATGCTCGCCTTCTGACCGCCTCCGAGCAAGTGTAATCATCATCCATGTGATAAATTTTCTGCAAAATCGAAAATCAACATTTTGCAATATCCTGAGTACAACAAGATATCAACTTTCATTTTATTTATTGCATGCTACCCTCAGCATACTACCCTCATGCCAAACGGATTCCCAAAAGGACCAATTTATCACATAATTATGTTTCAATGAGTCTAAGTGTTGATAATAATTGGATCCCAAACATAAATGATAACATTGGATGCTTTTCGCCCAATATTGATTGGTCTTGCTATGAGTGTTAAAATAATTTTTTTTAATTAAAAAAAAAAAATGTGCAGGTGTAGTTGTATGGTACTAGTTCTTTATTAGGTATTTTTACAACATTAATAGTAACATTATTACATTTATATGCTACATTTTATAATTATTGTTTGAAAAGTGTGTATCAAGTAATCAATGTACATCAACAAACTCTTTACAATGCGCAAACTCTTTACAGTGAGAAATCATACGTATTTGATACATTCATATAATAAGCATATTAGTGGTTTGAATTTTGCTTTAAAGCTTTCCACGTGGCAGGCATCTGCAGACGACATTCCAAAATGTCATGAAATATTTCACAAAAGTCAGAATTATTGAATTTCACTACCATATTTGGGATGAGTAATGCATTGAAAGAAGTACAAACATGCCTAGTATTGAGATAGACTTTGAAAATTGTGATATGTTTCTGAAAAATCTGTTTTGTATATGGTAAAACTAAAAGCAGCATGGAAAGTGTTAAGTATGTTTGCAATATCAATTATAAAGGTATCGATATGCTTGTTTGCTACATATTGTAATCACTGTTTGAATAATGTATATTGACTTGTACATACATCCAATGAGTAAACCTACAATGAGAAAACATACATATTTGATACATTCATTAATAGTTGTATCAATATTAATGGTTTAATGGTTTAATCTATTATAAATGTTACAAGATTTCTACATCAATTATTGATGACAAAACATGCTGGCTAGCTGGTGGCTACACACAGGTCTTATGCATTTGGTCAGAAGTCACAAACTGGTCCAAAAAAAAGTTTCACTTCTTATAATGTTGAGAAATGCACCAATTCTGATTAAACGGGACAAAACTTAAGTTTTACATACTTAATGACCCACAAACTATATATTGTTGGAAAGCTTAAGATTCAAGGTTTTTTATTTTTGCAAAAAAGAATCAAATTATACAGGGTGTGTACAATTTTTACAGGGTGGAACATAACAAATTTGATCGTTTTTGCTCCTCACAAAATAGTTTGATAGTTTGTACAATTAGGGTTTAGCTGAAAATAGTCACAAAAATCAGAACAACCGCAGAAGGTGCTACCAAATTTGCTAAGAATCATTTGCCCAAAATGTACACAGGAAAAGTACAGGGTGTCTAAAATGATGATGAAATAATGCATAAAATTAATGTTTGTATATAATATTCTATGAAATTTAGTTAGCATGGACCATTTAATTTAAAAGAAAATGATTATCAAAATGAACTACATGAATATCGTTAAAGTTCCTTTTATTTTGAATACAGGGTGGTCCAAAATAGGTCTAAATAGCAAATTTTTCATAAATCTATGAACAATTCTGTGAAGAAACACTTCTGGCTTTTTTAGTTAAATGTTTTACTACCCAGGGTAGAAAAGGACTGAAGATTCACACAAATGAAATAGAGAGACTGCGATTTGGCCATTGTTTAATCAATAAAATGAATAAAACTGTGTATTTTTTACATTAAAACACTCCCTGAATTGAACATCATATTCTAGTAGAGAATGTCTAGATAACAATTCAATATTAGTATTTATAGTAGCAGGCACATGTTATTAACACATATGAGAAGTTTGAAAACTTTCCTATGTATACTTTTAAAATGGCATCAATTTCAAAAGTTCTAGTTTTCCGCTATTTTGTGTACAAACCTATGGGCTCCTCGTCCACCGGCTCCTCGTCCACCGCTCCCACCCTTGACTCACTCGACGTTTAGATTGATAACTTTACTGTTGCTAAACATGTGGCTTTAATTCTTTTTTTATTCGGTAGCTGGATAAATTGTCTTTAATATGATACCAAAAATGTTATGTTTTTTTGACAACTTCTATTTAAAATAGAGACACGTATCACGATTTTAAGGATTTTTTGAAACGATCCCACCTTATTTGATATACCTATTAGTGACCTGTGACCATTTGTTGATTTTCTTTGAATGAGTAACAAAGGCAGGTGTCCACACCTACCTGGAGACATTCTATTCAAGTGAAAGAGGTTCATGTCACGTGCAATCTTGAATAGGTTTAATTTTGTCTGGTATATAGCTATGTCAGTTGAGATATGAAGTAGTATTTTGTGTGAGGGGTAGTCAAAGTCAATCTAATGTAGTAAACCGTAAACAGGTGAAGCATGACAATTTGGACACCAGAAGTGAAACTAATAGCTATCATTTACAACTAAACTGTCTTTGGCTGACTATAGGACATTTATTATACGCAAAGAGGTTTAATTATATGTTTCATGATCATTGTAAGTGGTCATTGTTTTGTGGGGTAGTGCTTTGGTGACAGGTATTCATAACACAGGTAAAGACCTTTTTGTTGCTTTTGTCAGGATTAGCTCTGATTTCCTCAGGACCATATTATTATAAAAAATATGTATGGATGTCCCCTGTCTATACACAGTGGTGGAACTTTAGATTTTTGTCAACCAGCCAGTCGGGCAGGTAATTCATAAAAATACCACCAGCCAGTGTATTTCACTAACACTCCGAGTTTGAATATTTTGACCCTAGTCGGTCGGGTACTTTTCTTCACCCACCCGACGCAAAAGTTACCGTCTATGGGCAGGTGGGCGGGTGTTATTTCCAGGCCTGTCTATATACATGATATGGAGTATCATTTTATATGGCCACTTGTCTATAGAGTATTATCATGTAGGCTTTTCCTTGGCAGAAGATGTAGATTGGGCACCTGTAGTCCTATTGAGCAGATCACCAAGAGCACGTGTGTAAATGATAGTCAAAACGATATCCATTGCAACTACCACTGGCTATATACAAAACCTTCATGGATGTGTAAGTTCTATATGTATTGTTGTAAAAGGACTTGATTTAGGTTATTGCCCAAAGGGCTATTGCTTTGCAGATCATTTAACAAAATAATTAGGACAGTAGGTACAAATGTAACCTATAGCTGA
This sequence comes from Ophiura sarsii, assembly GCA_035610835.1. NCBI lineage: Eukaryota > Metazoa > Echinodermata > Ophiuroidea > Amphilepidida > Ophiuridae > Ophiura > Ophiura sarsii. The sequence goes on from CM069448.1 coordinate 61,724,482, forward strand.
GCACAGATGATCAGATCAATTTCATTTGTAGGTGGTTTTGCTTTAGAAAGATGTGTATAGTTGTTGTTGAAATAATATGTATCAGTGTCATACTCAATGTAGAGGTCATGGTTGTTTTGAGACGAAGTAACTTGAACAATTTGTTTAACAGGTAGGCCTATTGATGGAAGCTTTGTGTATATTGATAACCATGGCTTGTGCAGGATTTAGTTACATCAAGAGAAGCTAGCTCAAAAAGCAAATATATATAAAAGATGTTTGAGATATTTATGAATGTCCCAAATGTCTTTAAAAGATGGAAAGGGTTTGGGGCCGAGCTTTGTCAATGGATTACTTGATTTTAAGATACAATGACCCTAAGCGTGCTCGATAAGACAAATGAGAAATGATATCAGGCATACAATTTGTTGCCTGTATGATATGTGTTACTTCATGCCGGTAAATATATGAATAGATCTAGCAGTAGCCATTTTAATGCTACAGTTATATAATTTCATGACCATTTGGTTGATAATAAACCATTTTCTGAGGAGGTCAATAGGCTCCATTGCAAGTGAATAGTCAACTATCATTTGTAACACTACAAATGTAGTATTAGATAAATGATAGTTATTCACTTGCAATAGAGCCTATAGACCTCCTCAGAATCTAAAATAGGGGTTAACAATACAGCCAGTTCACATTCCGAGGACTACTTTGGGTAGATTGCATCAACATTGGTTAGGCAAAAGAAAAATAGTCGTGTTGCCCTCACAAGCCTAAAATCGGGAAGGACGGCTGACCGGATTTAAAAATTAAAAAAATGTTTACAAATTTTAAATTTTACCAAATCAATGATTTTATACCTATTATTTCAGTCAACATGTGTGAAGATACTAAGGAAAACGCTTACTGGATGTATTTTCAACCCAATGGTGAATATTTTGGTTTCTTGCCCATCTCTGTGCAATTTTCACAGATTGGAAGATCTTAAGAAGAAGAAAAATCTTGAAAAAAAATCTTGAAAAAAGAAAGAAAAAAAGGGAAAGAAAAAAAGGGGAAAAAAAGAAGAAATTCTTTAAAAAAAAAAAAAAAAAAAATAGATTGCACCGCTTGGTACAATCTATTTTTCAAACCATGGTTTTGAAGTAATTAGGAATTGTATCGATCTGTAACTTAGAAAATCTTTATGATTTATGATCAAAAATGCAAATCTGCAAGAAAATCTGCTTTCATAGTCAAAATCAATGATAGAGGGGAGGGCACTACTTGGAAAAGATCACATAATATGCCTTTAAATGTCCCCTTCATATAGTACTATCTGATATCTGCACTTCCATTGCAGGCGCATTATTGATTTGAATGCTGCGGAACACTTGTATCTCAATCTCTCGGGGTCATTTGACCCTATTCCAATGTGTCAAAATACCTGTTATTGGATAGACGACGGAATCCCTAAATTATTCATGATACCAGGAACAAATCCATTTGAAGTAGATTGAGATTTTTTGGTTTAATCTGGCACTACAAAATACATGCTTCAATTTCAGACCAAATTGTATTCCAATGATATGTGTTACTTATTTTTTATTGCTAGAAATATACAGAAACAAAGCTCTGTAATGGAATACAGGACATTTTGACCAGGTATATCTCAATTTAACAGCAGGAGGACTTGACATGTTTCTTATTTAAATCCAAACACGCAGCTGTTTCCTCACAATCTCAAGAGAGAAACAACTCGACTAGTTATTGGATATCGTGCGCGATATCATCAACTCAAGTTCCAGCCAGACCATCTGACCCATGCCAAATCGGGAAAACCAATCAATTTGTGTCGTCGAATAAGATGACTATAGGCGCACCTATAAAGTGGGAGTGAATTAATGACAGGACTGTCAAATTTTGCTACAAGATTTTGTTGCCAGGTTTTTTGATTGCTGCTAGCCAATGAACATGCCAATATACCGTCTTGCTGATTTGTTTTCTTGTGTAATTGAAAGTCATTTTACAAGGTAGATGACCGGGTAGATGACCCTCTGTTGCCATGGTCACAGCATTTAACAATTTGTAGTCATCAATGGGAGGGGCAGATATGTTGACAAGTCTTCTTACATTTTTGAGGTGAAACAGGTGTTTTACTTCATAACTGAGATTACTACTTCGGACAGTGCCTCGTCTTGTTACGTTAACAACCATCAACAGACATTTCCAGGAAGTCTTCTGTGCATATATGCTGAGACCAAACTTAGGTTTTCAGGTTTGAGATTGGCAACATGTGGTTGTATAGAGACAGAGCATACACTTATCAGTATAATATCCCATCACAAACTTTTTTGAAAACACTGTTTTATTTTGCATTTGCACATACTAACATTTTTGCTGTTGGAGACTTTGTGAAGCATAATGTTTTAATAATATTAATAATAATAATAATACATAATACTTATTATAGAGCGCCTTACAACAAGTTCTCAAAACACTATTGCCAATATTTTGCTGTCATTAGGAAATCGTCAGAATCATTTCGCTCCATATACGTGGCTACTGCACTGTAAATATCAACGCTATATTCCAACGCGTTGTAGTGTTAATTCACTCAAGTTTTTAATACGATGGTGTTAAAATTAGTGTATATACTGACCTTCGTAATTATTAGTAACATGGTCTTCGTCAACGCCTAATGTCAATATAGCGTGAATGTGTTAACATTTTAGAAAGAAGTCGCAAGGTTTGCAAATGTTAACGCTAGTATTAACACGGCGTTAATAAAAACTAGTAATTCGATAACTTTTAACACGCAAACGCGTTAATAAACCCTTGAAATGTGATCCGGGAAACCCGATGTGTTGTTACGTCAAAAATCATACACGCCATAATTATTGTTGCGTACTTCGTAAGACGATTCTGGGGATGAAAATAAAGCTGATTTTGAGTGCTTTCGCAATCAAGATAAATATGACTTTGGCAGTGGTTTAGACCGGGGGTTTAGAACCAGAAATTGCTGATATAGTGACACGGTTAGCCATGGAATAATCGACAATGAGTGGTGTATTTCACTATAGGCCTACTGTTTGCCACGCAATGTCGGTTGTCCCCTTGCTAAACCGTACAAAAAGCAACACGGCGGATTTTACTATTTACTAGTCGTCACTGCATAAAAAGGCTATCACGGAATAATGGAATGGAAGGTACCTTTGTTTTTATTTCGTTTTCTTATTTTTTGTGTATGATCGGTTGATTTATTATAAATTTAATTTATAGGCTTATAAAAATATTAGCCTATAAGCTTACACACATGTCTTATTATTTTTTAACACTTTAATGTGTTATTTTTTAACATTTCAACGTGTTAATTAAGTGTTATCCAAACACGTTAAAAATGATATTGACAAATTAACACCACAACGTGTTAAAACTAGATTTATTAACACTATGCCTACAACATGTTAATTAAGTGTTATCCATACACATTAAAAATAACGTTGACAAATTAACACCACAACGTGTTAAAAACTAGAATTATTAACACTTCAACATGTTAATTAAGTGTTATCCAAACACATTAAAAATAAGCTAATTTAGCGTTTAGATATTAACACCACTTTTTACAGTGTGGCTAGGCACACACAGTATCAGCACTTAGATTGTAATATCACCCTTTTTAACAGCTCCCCAATCTCGCTTGATGTGTAAAATGATAATTAACAATTATTAAACATTGAAACTAATTTGTGAGAAGTATGACGTTTAAAACATTTAATATGTATGATATCTGTACCTGTAAATACAAGTGGCCCCTGGGTTTAAATCCATAATGTATTGATTCATATTAGCATAATACTTCAGATCATCTTCTCTTTACAATTTAGATGAGATAAATTTTTCAAAGGAAAGTTGAGTGCCCCCTTAAGGGAAAGCCAGCATTTCATTAGCGTTTTACGAATCTGAAGAGCTTTTGAGATAAACAATGAAGTTACTAGAGATCAACAAGTCATGAACGAAGAAGTGTTTCTGCTTAGATAAATGCTAAGACAAAACTGGAGATTCTATGGGCTATTCCATTTGAAATCCATACACCCCCTTATTTATTTATTTATTTTCGGAATACACTTTCAAAACAGCGGCACCCACCCTAAGGTGGTGCATCCAAAAGAAAACAAGACTAAGTGTTAAATACACAAATAAAAAAATAAACTTACAATCATCAATATTATGTCATACACAGAGATGGATGACAGATGATGTTCTCAATCTGTCCCATCACACAGAGCATAGATTTCAAATGGAGTCACTCATGCAAGTAACCCCATTTGAAATGAACGCCACCTGTGTGGATGATTAAGGTCATGTCTTCCACAGGGGGTGTATGGATTTAAAACGGAATAGCCCATTAATCTGTTTTCGCTTTAATTATATTGAAATTATTCATAGTATCCATCGGTTCTTCCCCTAAAATCCTCCCACTCAAAAGTTACGGGGTTGAGAAAGGCGGTGGCACTCATGTATAATAGTTGAAACCATTCATCATTCGGCGCCTCCCTCCCCCATTTTTTGTCTAATGATAGTTAACTATTTCCACGTGGCTATTACTTTCACCATATACAAAACAGATATTTCAGAAACCTTTTCCAACTTTCAAAGTCTTATCTCAAGAATACTAGGTATGTTTGCACTTATTTTAATGCATTTCCCATGGTGATTCCAAATATGGTAATGAAATTAAATCATTTTGACATTTTTGAAACATTTTGTGACATTTTGGAATGTTGTCTGCAGACGCCTGTCGCGTTGAAAGTGTTAATCTTCCTAATGTTCATTCAAAGAAATGTTTGCAACTTCAGTTGAGTTCTTACCTTCCCTCTGCGGGTGGAAACTGTTCCAATTGCATATTGAAGATAGAGTCATGTTGTTTTTGGTATTGATTCTTGATTATAATTTCATGGCGGACAGGACAGGTACATTAGCCCTGAGACGGATATAAGTTAATAATGGTGGCTAGCTCAGCTGGTGTAGCATGAAGAAAGTCAAATAGGCAGTCACAAAGTCAAATAGGCAGTCACACGTAACTAATCAATTTGAGTCAATTATAGATGGATGGAAGACAACTGTGTCATATCCATTGACCTTCATAGTTTGATCATGTCACGTCCACCACTGGCTGGGCAGTGATTTGTTGAAACAGGAGGAATCATGGGTGATTTGGTCTTATATTTGATGAATATAGATCCAATGACGATGCCAGTAGCTGTCAGTGGTATAAACGTTGTTGACATTCAACCTTACCTACTCTATCAATTCCTTATATTGAAAATAATCTAATAAGATTGTTAGGGGGGGGGGGGGACACATTTGAAATGAGATTGAAAAGTATTAAACTACTCTCTTAAATTGGCCATTTGAAATATTTCAATCTTTTAGCGATTGATGACAGGAGTCAATCTAAATAGATTGAAAATCGATTTTTGGATTGACTTTTACACTTTTTGTAGACTGATTTTACCATTTAATTAACTGTTACTTCTATTGTACTACCAAATGACATACGTTGCATATGGATGGAATGAGTTTTCAAACTTTTAAAGTAAACATCTTTTTATCAATCGTTACGGATTTGTCCCTAATTACAGTCGGCAAAAGATTGTAAAACCAATCTCTTGATTGAATATTCAATCTGAAAAGAATTGTCACTAACTTCAATCGCTATTAGAAGATTGAGAATCACTCCTTGTGATTGATAGAAAGATTGAACATTCAAATGACTCCACTGAATATTCAATCAAAAAAGATTTGTCCCTAATCACAATCGGCGGTAGATTGAAAATTCAATATTTTTGATTGAATAGTCAAAATGTAAGAGAGTATGAATTAGATTAACATTTTATAATCTTATATATTGCAATTCAAATCTATTAAATCACTATTGTTTACTCTTAACATTGTTTATTTGCCTTTCTTTCTTCAACCCTTTGTAATTGTTTTAAACAATTGTTTTATATTTCACTACTTTTACTACTTCTACTTTTACTATTACTATTTTACTACTACTACTGCTTTTGAGGGCTTTTAAAAAAAACCTCAATACCCGAACCTAAACTCCATGTACCTGTGTGAGCCATCTGAGTTTATTAGTGTATCTGGCAGATAATAATGTACTAAGTCGCAGTGTGTCATCTTAAGACTGTGTATTTTTAAAACCCAGCCGCATCTCGGGGATGAAGGTTGGAGAAATCATTTCATATTTGGTCCACACATCAGTTATGATGAACCATCTCATATTATGGTGATAAATCTTTCATCGCGAGTCCCAGTGTTTCTAGATCAAAACACCCTAAATTTGCCAATTTTGACCATTTTAGCCTATATTCAGAAACGGGTAGTTTTAGTTTAAACCCTCCAACTGCAAAACGATTTTGCACAAGACACTTACACTGCAGTATCATCTTAAGATACCTATAGAGTATATAACATGCGCATTACATTTAGTTTAGCTTCTGTAACTTTTGTTTTATAATGGGATCAAACTTGTGTTTTTCATGAAAAATAGCTCAAATTATGTGTCAAATTAAAAACGGGAATTATTTTACGTCAAGCAACCAATTTTAAAAATTCACATATTAATGCAATCTATACATATTAATCTTCAACATATAAAAAATCACCGTTGGCTTTTTATTCCTACAAGTCGCTGTGTGACGTCAAAGTTACGTGTGTATATCACTCTATATAAATTGTTGGAAAATGAATGACGCATAGTATATCAACCATCTCGGTCATATGAAGGATGAAATGTTGTGTTTACGACGTGCATCTAAATATTTGATATATCCCATCTTAATAACAGTCTTCAAATCCAAGATGGCCTCCAAAATGGCCGCCATAATTGCCAAAATACATATAGAATGCTCATATTGAATTCCATACACTAAATTATGCAGTTTCAATGCCTATGATCGAAATGCCTGAAAGGAGACACTAATTTAAGACGTTCTTGAGGATTCTTTACCTTCCATGATGGCCGCCGATCATGTCAAAATGGACATTAAACGTATGGAACAATGATTCTTTATTTGTTATAACTATCTTTTTTAAGACTAGGGTTTAACAAAACGTATACGATATCGTTATTATGTATCAAATTAAGAACAGGAATTAGTTTACGTCAATTAACCAATTTTAATAATCTACAAATCAATGCTGTCTATACATATTAACCTTTAAAATAAACATAATCATTATTAGCTTTTTATTCCTACATGTCGTTGTATGTAAGTCCTAAAAAATCATGGTACCATACAGACACATGTGGCTGAATTAGAATCACCGATTGATATACTTAATTTTCATTTCTCAATTTTTTGCTAGACATATTTAATTTTCCAATGTATCTTTATAGCAATGTAGGCCTATGCAGAAATTCGTTTTGGGGGTACCGTTCACTATTTAGACATTCAACCAGTTGCTGGTCACATTTTAAATGGTGAATATGTGCCTTCAATGATCCTTACCATACACACATTATGTAACTGCTAGCAATGTATTGGCCATTTTGTTTTGTTTGTTTGTTTATACACGGTGGGTCCGCACGGACACACGCTTGGTTCCTGATTTTAATGCCCGTTTTAATGGCAAGCAGAAACGTTTGACTATTCTGTGGTCAATAATCACTTGCCACGCTTAAATCACAATATCTCTCCCAATTCACTCATATCATAAACCAAAATTTTGTTTTCCAATGGACAATGGACAGCTTACACTAAAAGCAATGGATACTATACCGGTATGTCATTAACATGTCACCGAACACATTTCAAGCATTTCATGGCCACATTCAGCATTTAGTGGTCAACATAGTTATTTCAAGATACCCATGATTAGTTATATGGTGCCTAAATATTATACTGTAATAACGATATTATATGATCTTTTTTTAAATTTTAAACCTCGTCTTACAGAAGATAGGTATGACAAATAAAGAAGCTTTGTTTCAGCCATTTAATGTCCAATTTGACATATCGGCGGCCATTGTGGAAGCTAAAGAATCCTCAAGAATGTCTCAAATGTGTGTCTCCTTTCAGGCATTTCGAGCATAGGCATTGAAACTGCATAATTTAGTATATGGAATTTAATACACGCGTTCTTTATGTATTTTGGTGATTATGGCGGCCATTTTGGATTTGAAGATTGTTATCAAGATGGGATATATTATTTATTTAGATGCACGTCGTAAACACGACATTTCATCCCTCATATGACGGAGATGGTTGATACACTATGCGTCATTCATTTTCCAACATTTCATGTAGAGTGATATACACGCGTAACTTTGACGTCACACAGCGACTTGTAGGAATAAAAAGCCAACGGTGATTTTTTATATGTTGAAGACTAACATGTATAGATTGCATTAATATATGAATTTTTAAAATTGGTTACTTGACGTCAAATAATTCCCGTTTTTAATTTGACACATAATTTGAGCTATTTTTCATGAAAAACACAAGTTTGATCCCGTTATAAAACAAAAGTTACAGAAGCTAAACAAAATGTAATGCACATGTTATATACTCTATAGGTATCTTAAGATGATACTGCAGTGTAAGTGTCTTGTGCAAAATCGTTTTGCGGTTGGAGGGTTTAAACTAAAACTACCCGTTTCTGAATATAGGCTAAAATGGTCGAAATTAGCAAATTTAGGGTGTTTTGATCTAGAAACACTGGGACTCGCGATGAAAGATTTATCACCATAATATGAGATGGTTCATCATAACTGATGTGTGGACCAAGTATGAAATGATTTCTCCAACCTTCATCCCCGAGATGCTACTGGGTTTTAAAAATACACAGTCTTAACACTTTCCACGCGGCAGGCAGCTGCAGACGACATTCCAAAATTTCACAAAATGTTTTAAAAAATGTCAAAAATATGGAATTTCATTACCATATTTAGAATCACCATGAGAAATGCATTGGCATAAGTACAAACATGCCTAGTATTGGGTCAGTAATCCTTGAGATAGACTTTGAAAATTGTGAAAGGTGTCTGACAAATCTGTTTTGTGTATGTTAAAAAGAATAGCCGCGTGGAAAGTGTTAAGATATTTTGTGCCAGCTGAGCTCCTATTTTCCGTCTGTTGAAAGAATTTCAATAGATTTTAACAGGATGCTCACGTTGACTTTTATGAAATCTCAAGGCTCTTATGGGACTCTTGACTAAAAACTTACACTATCGAAAGCATTTTAATTGTAATAATATCCGCAATACGTGACTTAAGGATTGTAATGTAAAAGTACTGATTTGCTATCAAATCGGATCAGTGGAACATTTGAACAAATATACTCTCGGCAAAGAAAAAGTTTATGAAGGGTTCTAATGGAACCTCTAACGGTTCTCCATTGAACCTACAGTAGCTCTAAAAAGGTTGTAAAAACTATATTTGGTTCACGCAAGCACTTTTTTGGTTCATCAATGTTTAAGAACCATTTTTGAGGGTTTTGTTCTTTAGTGTTCCATATCAAGGACAAAGGTTCAAACAATTTTGGTGGGAGTGTACAGGCGATTCTAAAAATGAACATTGCATTATATCGTAACAAAATATTAATTCTTTTTAGGTTATTACTGTTCTATCATGGTAGGTGATTTTTGATGAATGTTTTACATGATTATTCCATCATAACTTCATTTAACCTATGTCAGATTGCTGGTATGACTTCTTTAAGATACTCTATAATTTCTTTAACACATTTGCTGCTTAAACACATTACAAATACTCTACATGATTAAAAATCACGATTCAAGTTCCTTGTTGAACGTCGTATATACCCTAGTCGACCAGCAGTTAAATCTGGTGTTTCATCTTATTGATTTCTTCAAGAATCAGAGATATCTGTTACCACAATGGGAAGATGAATTTAAGCAAATAAGCGTATACTTGCGCTACCACATATTCAAGCTAAAAACATGCTCGAAACATGTCATTAATGCCAATAAAAGGAACAATAACATAGATTAAACGCTAACAGCATCACAGAAGTGTTCAATGCATTCAGATTTTATGTTAAATATGAGGTAGAAAATCCTTGTTATTTTCTTTATTTTTTATTTTTCACGATTTATTTCATGAATATCTTCAAATGCATGCTGCTGATAATAAGACCCCATTTTGGTGTGACTGGTCACATATGGTTATAAATCTTTATGTTTAAAAATGGTTTTGTCCTATCCCCCATACTGCATACAAAATTTAAGCATTTCATTTCCTTTCAACCGCTCACCACCCATATTGCGTACATGATGACTTCTTAGGTTGTCATGGTAACCAATTGGTATTACGATAAACCACAAGTGCACATTGTTGCATATCGCCTGATGTAATCAGAAAGAGACTATGTTATCACTATTTCTGTCCGCCGTATGCCGTCCGCCGTGTGCTAATAAATACCTTTGTGACGCGATATCTGGAGATCCGTAAGGCCTATCGTGATGGGACTTGGTGGAGGGAAGGGGGGTGGTGCGTTCTGTTGCTGATTGATTTTTCAAGGTCATCGGGGGTCATACAAGGTCATCGGGGTCAAATATGCTTAAAACTTTTGAGACGCGTTGTGACGCGATATCTAGAGATCCGTAAGGCCTATCTTGATGGGACTTGATGTCAGGGAAGGGGGTGGGGTGTTCTTTTGCTGATTAGATTTTCAAGGTCATTGGAGGTCATTCAAGGTCATCGGGGTCAAATATGCAGTCAAATAAGATCCGTAAGGCCGATCTTGATGGGATTTGGTGGAGGGAAGGGGGTGGTGTGTTCTTTTTGCTGATTAAATTTTCAAGGTCATCGGAGGTCATTCAAGGTCATCGGGGGTCAAATATGGGGTCAAATAGATCAGTAAGGCCTATCTTGATTGGATTTGGTGGAGGGAAGGGGGGTGGTGTATTCTTTTTGCTGATTAAATTTTCAAGGTCATCGGAGGTCATTCAAGGTCATCTGGGGTCAAATAAGATCCGTAAGGCCTATCTTGATGGGATTTGATGGACGGAAGAGGGATGGTGTGTTCTTTTTGTTGATTAATTTGTCGAGGTCATCAGAGGTCATCTGGGGTCAAATAAGATCCGTAAGGCCTATCTTGATGTGATTTGGTGGAGGGAAGGGGGTTGGTGTGTTCTTTTGGCTGATTAAATTTTCAAGGTCATCAGAGGTCATCTGGGGTCAAATAAGATCTGTAAGGCCTATCTTGATGTGATTTGGTGTAGGGAAGGGGGTTGGTGTGTTCTTTTTGTTGATTAAATTTTTCAAGGCATTACATCCCTTGCATTAACTACAATGCATACCTCTGTGACAGTGCTACATTGTATCATATGTTTCATCATCATTTCTTTCAAGTCACTTTTGATGAACAGGCGAGACGCGCCGTTCGAGAACCGCCTTGTAAATTATTCACAATACCTCACGATAATTGTGGGGGGGGGGGGGGCACGAGGGAGGGACAGACCTGTGAATGGGGGGATAACAAACAATTGTTTGTATACATAGAGTTTGACATTTCATGGGGGATGCCTTGTGGCAGCAGGGACCCAGGCAGGGGTGGTTGATCTTTCCCTTTCTATATTTTTTAATTTCATACCCCCGTCCGTCCATACCCCTCCATTTTGACAGCGTTTGTTTTGTTTTTTCAGCTCATCCCTTGATTCTAGGTATATTCCCACTTACTTCTATTACTTTAGCTCATCCCTTGATTCTAGGTATTCTCACTTACTTCTATTATGATGCGATCATGCATTTGCCTCTTTACATGTCAACAAACTTTGGTCTATTCACATGTATTAGTCTGTTTATGTTTTTCTTAATGACCTGTTACCCTTGTTTTTGTCATCAACACTCATCTCTTTTATGTTAGATTTCTAATCCTCTTTATGTTCTTCCTTCTGTGCTTCTGTCTCCTCACTATCTCTTTGCAGTATGTTTTTGTTGCTCCTATGAAATGCACATTGTGGTTTTCTTGGACACCATGTATGGCATGGTGTCTAAAAAAGTGCCCAATGTGAAACATGATTTTTTAGCCAATGAAAAATATGAAAATTGACTCATGGGGCACGTTTTTTTGAGACAAGAATGTCACTACATGTAGTATTATTAGTCTCAGCATGGAAATAGTAGAAGAAATAACAAATTTCCAATCACATTGCTGAACTTTATTGTTATTTAAATCCTATTATAAAGAGGATCCATTTTCTTTACATTGTAAAACATGTTCAAAAAATATGTTTATCGCAAAAAAACTTAGCTTAATGCTATAATCCTGCCCACTTCTGTATAGCCATGGAATACTGTATAGCCATGGAATAGTGTCTGTTGGCCGGCGGGAGTTTTGAACAGGTGTATCAAGCACATTGTTGAATACATTAACATGATAATAGAATCATGATGAGATTGTCCCTGCTCATTAACATGATAATAGAATCATGATGAGCCCATTGTCCCTGCTCGTCTCACTCCAATAGGAAAACCCTATTGTATTGAACTCATTATACATGCTATATGGACCACTTGATAGTGGTGGCAAAGTATGTTTGGCTTATAAAATGGGATTTTCTCTGATGCATGGGGCAGTCTGGGGCACTCATATGGCAAATTTGAGTGTGTGTTTTGTTAATTGCAAGCAGAATATTTGATATTAATTAATGCAATTTAATCATATGTAATATTTCAAAACAGGGTAATATTACCGGTATATATTATGGTCTGTATGTCGTTACCCAAAATGTTCAGATTATTAAGAAACATATAATACACATGTGGATAACGCATTATTCAAACTAGTGCGCTATACAGGTGTGTCAAAAAGTGCCCCATGAGCTAGAAACTTAATTACAAAAACATCCTATGTCTTTTTGTTTTAAAAAAAAGACCGTTTGTGCGTCTTTAGTCTTCTATCAAATACGCTTCACCCCAGTGATTTCACCCTCTTACTACCGAGATATGATCAATTCAGTAAAGAGTGTGAATCCACCTTTGCCCACTTTTGAACAAGAAAATGACTTTCGTCTGAAAAAAACTGACTTTGTAATTCCGAATATGATTGCAGGATATGTCAACGTTTTGTTAAAATTCAAATATTTGATGCTACGTCATGGATGGATATTATGGTTGAATTTGTTTCTTCTTTTTTCAAATTTATCTCTTACTATCAACATTTAGTAGGTATATTATTATTGATTTGATTGATTATGTTCAATTACACACTGAATGACGATTCTAATAAGAGTTTTCTAAACATGAAAAGTGGTCAAAGCTGAATTTGACATGCCTGAGTAGATTTGCCATAATTTGATAACGGAAGCTCCAAAATGGATAGAACTATATTATTATGGCGCATTAAAGATTGCTGAACATGATTATTAGTATTTCATGCACAATTTTTATATTTTTCATGGCTAAACACTTTGTTTTGACATGCCCTGTACTCAAATGATGAGGCAATGCTACTTAAACTTACATGACTGAACAATGATTATCGATTGGCCATTTAATAACAATGCCGGCAGACCTGGATCGCTGCACACACCAGCAGGTATGAATGGGCACTTCTGATCTTTAGGTATTTTGTCTTGGGTCAGAGCAGTGATACAAACAATTAAATCAAGATGCAATTCTATAAATATTCATGACTTTGTTATTAGAATTGTACATTGTGATTATAAGATGAGTGTTAAAACTGTGATTATAAGATGAGTGTTAAAACTTGGCATTTTATTATCTACAGAGGGCTAATGTTGGGTTCAGATATGGTGTTGAAAATTGGCATTGTATTACCAACAGAGGGCTAATATAGTGTTCAAACATGGTCTACAGTATGGAAACACCATATATACTATATTTATGGTATTGGGTGACTATATAAGCCCATCTGTTACTTCTTATAGTAAGCCATTTGTACACTGCGCAGGATGTACAAGCAGACTTCGGAAACGGAGTGAGATAGCCTACGGGTTAACTAATCATCTGCAGTAACGTTAAGTTACACATGGTAGTATTTGTGGATACTAATCGTACTTAGGTACACCAGGTTAGATCTTACGTGTGCTTTGCAAACATACACGGTCTAGGGGCCATGATCTAGTTTCCCTTAAATGTACCACATTCAGTATATACGGAGGTAAACCTAAACATGTCGGTTTAGCTAAGAATCACGAAGGCTGGCTTCGCAACACAGGGAGCCTCGTCGTACAAGGCATACGGTTTATCTTTTGATATTTTTACAATAGTATTAGTCAAAATGAGATACAGGGCCAACCTTTTCATAATACTTGGAAATACATCTATGAAAGACAGGATAAAACAGATTTTCATGAAGACCCATAATGAAACCTGACCCGTGTACGTACACGGTCTAGGGGCCATGATCTAATATCCAAACATGGATAATTCTTTTTATATTTTTACAATAATATTACTCAAAATGGGAGAGACCCGTAAACCTACAAATACCATGAAATACACAGATAGCATAATTATAAATGTGTAAATGCTATCAGTATAGCTTAAGTGGGTTTCCCAAGGCCGTCTGTTGACTATCATCCCAAGGGGTTATTTATAGACGGAACCTTCAAATTTGCATCATATGTAACCCTTTTTGTCTCGCCTGATGTAATCAGAAAGAGACTATGTTATCACTATTTCTGTCCGGCGTCCGCCGTATGCCGTCCGCCGTCAGCCGTCAGCCGTGTGCTAAGAAATACCTTTGTGACGCGATATCTGGAGATCCGTAAGGCCTATCGTGATGGGACTTGGTGGAGGGAAGGTGGGTGGTGCGTTCTGTTGCTGATTGATTTTTCAAGGTCATCGGGGGTCATACAAGGTCATCGGGGTCAAATATGCTTAAAACTTTTGAGACGCGTTGTGACGCGATATCTAGAGATCCGTAAGGCCTATCTTGATGGGACTTGATGTCAGGAAAGGGGGTGGGGTGTTCTTTTGCTGATTAGATTTTCAAGGTCATTGGAGGTCATTTAAGGTCATCGGGGTCAAATATGGGGTCAAATAAGATCCGTAAGGCCGATCTTGATGGGATTTGGTGGAGGGAAGGGGGTGGTGTGTTCTTTTTGCTGATTAAATTTTCAAGGTCATCGGAGGTCATTCAAGGTCATCGGGGGTCAAATATGGGGTCAAATAGATCAGTAAGGACTATCTTGATGGGATTTGGTGGAGGGAAGGGGGGTGGTGTGTTCTTTTTGATGATTAAATTTTCAAGGTCACCAGAGGTCATCGGGGTCAAATATGGGGTCAAATAGATCAGTAAGGCCTATATTGATGAGATTTGGTGGAGGGAAGGGGAGTGGTGTGTTCTTTTTGCTGAATAAATTTCCAAGGTCATCAGAGGTCATTCAAGGTCATCGGGGGTCAAATAAGATCCATAAGGCCTATCTTGATTGGATTTGGTGGAGGGAAGGGGGATGGTGTGTTCTTTTTGTTCTTAATTTTTCGGGGTCATCAGGGGTCAAATATGGGGTCAAATAGATCAGTAAGGCCTATCTTGATGGGATTTGGTGGAGGGAAGGGGGGGGGGTGTGTTCTTTTTGTTGATTAATTTTCCGGGGTCATCGGGGGTCAAATATGGGGTCAAATAGATCAGTAAGGCCTATCTTGATGGGATTTGGTGGAGGGAAGGGGGGTGGTGTGTTCTTTTTGTTGATTAATTTTTTCGGGGTCATCGGGGGTCAAATATGGGGTCAAATAGATCAGTAAGGCCTATCTTGATGGGATTTGGTGGACGGAAGAGGGATGGTGTGTTCTTTTTGTTGATTAATTTTTCGGGGTCATCGGGTCAAATATGGGGTCAAATAGATCAGTAAGGCCTATCTTGATGGGATTTGGTGGACGGAAGAGGGATGGGGTGTTCTTTTTGTTGATTATTTTTTCGGGGTCATCGGGGGTCAAATATGGGGTCAAATAGATCAGTAAGGCCTATCTTGATGGGATTTGGTGGACGGAAGAGGGATGGTGTGTTCTTTTTGTTGATTAATTTTTCGGGGTCATCGGGTCAAATATGGGGTCAAATAGATCAGTAAGGCCTATCTTGATGGGATTTGGTGGACGGAAGAGGGATGGGGTGTTCTTTTTGTTGATTATTTTTTCGGGGTCATCGGGGGTCAAATATGGGGTCAAATAGATCAGTAAGGCCTATCTTGATGGGATTTGGTGGACGGAAGAGGGATGGTGTGTTCTTTTTGTTGATGAATTTTTCGGGGTCATCGGGGGTTAAATATGGGGTCAAATAGATCAGTAAGGCCTATCTTGATGGGATTTGGTGGAGGGAAGGGGGTGGTGTGTTCTTTTTGTTGATTAATTTGTCGGGGTCATCGGGGGTCAAATATGGGGTCAAATAGATCAGTAAGGCCTATCTTGATGGGATTTGGTGGACGGAAGAGGGATGGTGTGTTCTTTTTGTTGATTAATTTGTCGGGGTCATTGGGGTCAAATATGGGGTCAAATAGATCAGTAAGGCCTATCTTGATGGGATTTGGTGGACGGAAGAGGAGTGGTGTGTTCTTTTTGTTGATTAATTTTTCGGGGTCATCGGGGGTCAAATATGGGGTCAAATAGATCAGTAAGGCCTATCTTGATGGGATTTGGTGGACGGAAGAGGGATGGTGTGTTCTTTTTGTTGATTAATTTTTCGGGGTCATGGGGGTCAAATATGGGGTCAAATAGATCAGTAAGGCCTATCTTGATGGGATTTGGTGGAGGGAAGGGGGGTGGTGTGTTCTTTTTGTTGATTAATTTTTCGGGGTCATCGGGGGTCAAATATGGGGTCAAATAGATCAGTAAGGCCTATCTTGATGGGCTTTGGTGGAGGGAAGGGGGGTGGTGTGTTCTTTTTGTTGATTAATTTTTCGGGGTCATCGGGGGTCAAATATGGGGTCAAATAGATCAGTAAGGCCTATCTTGATGGGCTTTGGTGGACGGAAGAGGGATGGTGTGTTCTTTTTGTTGATTAATTTTTCGGGGTCATCGGGGGTCAAATATGGGGTCAAATAGATCAGTAAGGCCTATCTTGATGGGATTTGGTGGACGGAAGAGGGATGGGGTGTTCTTTTTGTTGATTAGTAAGGCCTATCTTGATGTGATTTGGTGTAGGGAAGGGGGTCGGTGTGTTCTTTTTGTTGATTAAATTTTTCAAGGTATTACATCCCTTGCATTAACTACAATGCATACCTCTGTGACAGTGCTACATTGTATCATATGTTTCATCATCATTTCTTTCAAGTCACTTTTGATGAACAGGCGAGACGCGCCATTGGAGAACCGCCTTGTTCAACTTGACGTAAACCCTCGTTTGTTACGAGTGGCCACTAGGCCAGGCTGGTTATAATGTGTACTTATATGTACGCGATTATCGACTTCCCTGTTGGGACGAGCCTGCTAAACAAACAAACATATAGTATAAGGTATGTGTGCAAATTTCCCTAGGGTATGATTTGTGCTGGAAAATCATAAACATAGGTTCCATACACACACACACAAAAAAACATGGGATAAATCCCCCAGTCAAATCAGCCATTTGTTTAGGTAAAAAAGTGTAAAATGGTTCAGGATTTAAACCTTCAGCACCCCCCCCCCCCCCCCCCCCCCTGTGGTGGTGATTTTCATGTGATTATTTGTTGGGCTTTTACAGAAGCCTATTTTATCATTTGAGTGCCGCTGCACAAGTGGGTTGTACATAAGCACATTTAAAGATATGATACAAGTCTGGGTTCAAAGTACTTGCAATTTGTATGAGAGGAAGAAAAAAAGACATTAAATACCAAAAGAAAACAACCGAAAGCTGAGCAAAAACGACAACTCTTGCAACGTGACATGAATGCAAGATATGACATTTTCTTGCACCGAAGCAATAATTGAAAAGTACATGAAAAGGGGTTCCTATATGCCTTAGCCATCTCACTATATCTACACGAGACAGACTCATTATAGTTCATCAATGTCTTTGAGATATACGTGGGAGGGAGCTAATCGTAATATGTGATGTGATCAAGCAAAACGAGTTGGAAGTCGCAAATATTGGTTTTGAGATATAGCTGAGTAAAGGCTATAATTGCTTTTGTTTTCTTGTTGTTTTGTAAATCCTTCATTTGCTCATTTCTTTCAAATTAATTTTCCATTCTTATTGGGGTTTCCTGCAAAATGTTGCGGTGAAACTGACCAATGCAATTAAGTAGAAAATTAAAAATGTGATATTTTTGACTTCTGGCTCGTTTGGCTTGATCGCATCATATATATTACTCCTTTTTCTTGTTTTCTTTTTGTCTCTCTTATGGTAAATAAGGGCATCATGGGATTCTAAATTTATACACAAATGTTTCCTTCCTTTTAAAAAGCCTTATTTCGACTGTTGCAAAACATTGCTCTCTAAAATGTTTCCTCACATTTCTAGTTGCCTAGTACTCATGGATGAGTAGAGTAAGTGTTGCGTATATTCCCATGTGTACACCGGATCATGTAAATCCAATAAAAAGCCCCCCCCCCCTCCCCTAAACCTTGCGGGTATTTTACATAATGGATCTATGGGTGTCGCTGGCATAGGCAAGTGTTTTAAACGTGCAATATGCTTCAACGAGTCAGTTGTAATAAAGCATTCATGCTGATTATTACAGAGTATTTATTAACATTGGCCCATATACATTTAAGACTGTGTATTTTTAAAACCCAGCCGCATCTCGGGGATGAAGGTTGGAGAAATCATTTCATACTTGGTCCACACATCAGTTATGATGAACCATCTCATATTATGGTGATAAATCTTTCATCGCGAGTCCCAGTGTTTCTAGATCAAAACACCCTAAATTTGCCAATTTCGACCATTTTAGCCTATATTCAGAAACGAGTAGTTTTAGTTTAAACCCTCCAACCGCAAAACGATTTTGCACAAGACACTTACACTGCAGTATCATCTTAAGATACCTATAGAGTATATAACATGTGCATTGCATTTTGTTTAGCTTCTGTAACTTTTGTTTTATAACGGGATCAAACTTGTGTTTTTCATGAAAAATAGCTCAAATTATGTGTCAAATTAAAAACGGGAATTATTTTACGTCAAGTAACCAATTTTAAAAATTCATATATTAATGCAATCTATACATATTAGTCTTCAACATATAAAAAATCACCGTTGGCTTTTTATTCCTACAAGTCGCTGTGTGACGTCAAAGTTACGCGTGTATATCACTCTACATGAAATGTTGGAAAATGAATGACGCATAGTGTATCAACCATCTCCGTCATATGAGGGATGAAATGTCGTGTTTACGACGTGCATCTAAATATATAATATATCCCATCTTGATAACAATCTTCAAATCCAAGATGCCTCCAAAATGGCCGCCATAATCACCAAAATACATAAAGAACGCGTGTATTAAATTCCATACACTAAATTATGCAGTTTCAATGCCTATGCTCGAAATGCCTGAAAGGAGACACACATTTGAGACATTCTTGAGGATTCTTTAGCTTCCATAATGGCCGCCGATATGTCAAATTGGACATTAAATGGCTGAAACAAAGCTTCTTTATTTGTCATACCTATCTTCTGTAAGACGAGGTTTTAAAAAAAAAAATCATATAATATCGTTATCACAGTATAATATTTAGGCACCATATAACAAATCATGGGTATCTTGAAATAACTATGTTGACCACCAAATGCTGAATGTGGCCATGAAATGCTTGAAATGTCTTCGGTGACATGTTAATGACATACCGGTATAGTATCCATTGCTTTTAGTGTAAGCTGTCCATTGTCCATTGGAAAACACAATTTTGGTTTATGATATGAGTGAATTGGGAGAGATATTGTGATTTAAGCGTAGCAAGTGATTAATGACCACAGAATAGTCAAACGTTTCTGCTTGCCATTAAAACGGGCATTAAAATCAGGACCCAAGCGTGTGTCCGTGCGGACCCACCGTGTATAAACAAACAAACAAAACAAAATGGCCAATACATTGCTAGCAGTTACATAATGAGTGTATGGTAAGGATCATTGAAGGCACAGATTTACCATTTAAAATGTGATCAGCAACTGGTTGAATGTCTAAATAGTGAACGGTACCCCCAAAACGAATTTCTGCATAGGCCTACATTGCTATAAAGATACATTGGAAAATTAAATATGTCTAGCAAAAAAATTGAGAAATGAAAATTAAGTATATCAATCGGTGATTCCAATTCAGCCACATGTGTCTGTATGGTACCATGATTTTTTAGGACTTACATACAACGACATGTAGGAATAAAAAGCTAATAATGATTATGTTTATTTTAAAGGTTAATATGTATAGACAGCATTGATTTGTAGATTATTAAAATTGGTTAATTGACGTAAACTAATTCCTATTCTTAATTTGATACATAATAACGATATCGTATACGTTTTGTTAAACCCTAGTCTTAAAGAAGATAGTTATAACAATAAAGAATCATTGTTCCATCCATTTAATGTCCATTTTGACATGATCGGCGGCCATCATGGAAGGTAAATAATCCTCAAGAACGTCTTAAATTAGTGTCTCCTTTCAGGCATTTCGATCATAGGCATTGAAACTGCATAATTTAGTGTATAGAATTCAATATGAGCATTCTATATGTATTTTGGCAATTATGGCGGCCATTTTGGAGGCCATCTTAGATTTGAAGATTGTTATCAAGATGGGATATATCAAATATTTAGATGCACGTCGTAAACACAATATTTCATCCCTCATATGACCGAGATGGTTGATATACTATGCGTCATTCATTTTCCAACAATTTATATAGAGTGATATACACACGTAACTTTGACGTCACACAGCGACTTGTAGGAATAAAAAGCCAACGGTGATTTTTTATATGTTGAAGATTAATACGTATAGATTGCATTAATATGTGAATTTTTAAAATTGGTTGCTTGACGTAAAATAATTCCCGTTTTTAATTTGACACATAATTTGAGCTATTTTTCATGAAAAACACAAGTTTGATCCCATTATAAAACAAATGTTACAGAAGCTAAACTAAATGTAATGCACATGTTATATACTCTATAGGTATCTTAAGATGATACTGCAGTGTAAGTGTCTTGTGCAAAATCGTTTTGCAGTTGGAGGGTTTAAACTAAAACTACCCGTTTCTGAATATAGGCTAAAATGGTCGAAATTGGCAAATTTAGGGTGATTTGATCTAGAAACACTGGGACTCGCGATGAAAGATTTATCACCATAATATGAGATGGTTCATCATAACTGATGTGTGGACCAAGTATGAAATGATTTCTCCAACCTTCATCCCCGAGATGCGGCTGGGTTTTAAAAATACACAGTCTTAACACTTTCCATGCGGCTACTTGTTTTACAATATTATATATATTCTTCAGAAACCTTTCCCAATTTTTAAAGTCTATCACAAGAATTACTGAACCCATACTAGGCATGTTTGTACTTATTTCAATGCATTTCTCATGGTGATTCCAAATATGGTAATGAAATACAATAATTGTGACATTTTACAAACATTTTGTGTAATTTTGGAATGTTGTCTGCAGACGACTATCACGTAAAAAGCGTTAACATTGCCCCATATATACATTTAAGAATAAACAGTGTTGGCTGACTGGGTTGCAACAGTTCTGAGGCTATGAATAATGAAAATGTATAATGCCAAGCACTGTCTTTAACATTTAAGAATGATATGCTATTATAAAAAGCAGTTTTATTTTTATAAATTGTTACGCCTCATCTACATATAACTGTTGTAAGTCCTGTGCCATTATTATGTGCGTGGAAAATGTCAACATTAATGTTTTGTGAAGGCAGGTGAAGCAGTATAGTTGCCCACAGCATTTGTCCTTCTTGCCTTAACCAAAACTACTTTGTTTTGGTAGTGGAAATGGATAGGCTAAGTTAAAAAAGAAATAGACTTGTTTGGCAAAACAAAAACAAAAAGCTTTGCAATCCAAAATCCTTTTACCAGAGGAGCACCACCTCGGGCTGAGAAAAAATTGATTTTTTTTCTTTCTGGTAATCTGGGCTTCCTGACTTTGTCCGAGAGGAGGTGTTTGTATTTTACTGCTGCCAAAAATCCTATAGTGCCACCCAATCCCAGGGAAATTAATCCTTCTGGTAATCACCCCGAGGTTGAAGAGTACCTCTAAAGAATATAATGGTCTGGGTAAAAAAAGTAATGATTAGATCATAGTTCTGTAACTAGATACTAAAATTGTAAATTGCAAGTTAACATCGTTATTTCCAATTGACACCCTGACAAACTGTTAAGCTCCTGTAAAACCAAACAATCTTCACTCTGTGTAATCGTCGTATACCTTTAATGTCTGTTTTCAATACACTTGTGTATAAGTACAAATGACAGGTAATCATGCAATTCATCTACACTCAGTGATGTGTTTGCACTGGATTGTTTACCGAGTCTTGAGGGGACAAATGACAGGTTGTCGACACCTGGCGTCCTTCTCGCTCGGACTTATTCCCCCCACCTCCTGACGTGCATCCGTGTTACTTCCGTAGAATGTCCTTCTAGTCATATTATTTCCCCCACCTGATGCTTAAGTGTGTATAACGTCTATTGAAAAGCTTTCAATATACTCAAATGTCACTGTTTCACTGTTGAAGATGTTCTAAAATTGTGAAGCTTGTAGCCATTGAACTTCAAAATCTTAAGCTGTGTACTAGGAAGCAATTATGAGCGACACCTATAGCGTAAAGCAGGTGTACTATATCATCAGCAGTTACCAAACATAAAAGTATTGATATTTATATTTGTGTGATACTTGTTTGCTATCTTCAGTAGATAGCAAATATGATACAATTGATATTTACATTTGTGCAATACTGCAAATATAATAATAATGATATTTACATTTGTGTAATATTTGTTTGCTATCTTCAGTAGATAGCAAATATAATAACATTGATATTTACATTTGTGTGATACTTGTTTCCTATCTTCAGTGGATAGCAAATATAATAACAAGATTTTTTTGGGCAAATTTCTCTAAACATAGGGTATGATTTGTGCTGGAAAATCATAAACATGGGTCCCATATTAAAAAACCAAAACAAAAAAAACCATGGGTACCGAGTCAAATCAGCCATTTTATTAGGTAAAAAAGTGTAAAATTGGTCAGGATTTTAAACCTCCAACAGCCACTGCAAGTGGGTTGTACATAAGCAAATTTCAAGATATGATACAAGTCTGGGTTCAAAGTACTTGCAATGTGTATGAGAGGAAGAAAAAAAGACATTAAATACCAAAAGAAAACAAACAGAAAGCTGAGCAAAAACGACAACTCTTGCAACGTGACATGAATGCAAGATATGACATTTTCTTGCACCGAAGCAATAATTGAAAAGTACATGAATAGGGGTTCCTATATGCCTTAGGCATCTCACTATACCTACACGAGACAGACTCATTATCGTTCATCAATGTCTTTGAGATATACGTGGGAGGGAGCTAATCGTAATAATGTGATGTGATCAAGCAAAACGAGTCGGAAGTCGCAAATATTGATTTTGAGATATAGCCAAGTAAAGGATGGAATTTCTTTTGTTTTCTTTCGTTTTGAAAACCCTTCATTTGCTCATTTCTTTCAAATTAATTGTCCATTTTTATTAGGGTTTCCTGCAAAATGTTGCGTTGCAACTGACCAATGCAATCAAGTAGGAAACTAAAAATGTGATATTTTTTACTTCTGACTCATTTTGCTTGATCGCGTCATATATAAAACTCTTTTTTCTTGTTTTCTTTTTGTCTCTCTTATGGTAAATAAGGGCATCATGGGATTCTAAATTTCTACACAAATGTTTCCTTCCTTTTAAAAAGCCTTATTTCGACTGTTGCAAAACATTGCTCTCTAAAATGTTTCCTCACATTTCTAGTTGCCTAGTACTCATGGATGAGTAGAGTAATTGTTGCGTATATTCCCACGTGTACACCGAATCATGTATATCCAATAAAAAGCCCCTCCCCCTCCCCCAAACCTTGCGGGTATTTTACATAATGGATCTACGGGTGTCGCAGGCATAGGCAAGTGTTTTAAACGTGCAATATGCTTCAACGAGTCAGTTGTAATAAAGCATTCATGCTGATTATTACAGAGTATTTATTAACATTGGCCCATATATACATTTAACACTTTCCACGCGGCTACTTGTTTTACAATATATAGATTCTTCAGAAACCTTTCCCAATTTTCAAAGTCTATTACAAGAATTACTGAACCCTTACTTGGCATGTTTGTATTTATTTCAATGCATTTCTCATGGTGATTCCAGATATGATAATGAAAATCAATAATTGTGTGTAATTTTGGACTGTTGTCTGCAGACGACTATCGCGTGGAAAGCGTTAACATTGCCCCATATATACATTTAACACTTTCCACGCGGCAGGCGGCTGCAGACAACATTCCAAAATGTCACAAAATGTTTCAAAAATGTTAAAATTATTGAATGTCATTACCATATTTGGAATCACCTTGAAAAATGCATTCAAATAAGTACAAACATGCCTTGTATTGGTTCAATAATCCTTGAGATAGACCTTGGAATTTGGGAAAGGTTTCTGAAAATACTGTTTTGTGTATGGTAAACCAATAGCCGTGTGGAAAGTGTTAGTGTTGGCTGACTGGGTTGCAACAGTTCTGAGGCTATGAATAATGAGAATGTATAATGCCAAGCACTGTCTTTAACATTTAAGAATGATATGCTATTATAAAAAACAGGTTTATTTTTATAAATTGTTACGCCTCATCTACATATAACGGTTTAAGTCCTGTGCCATTATTATGTGCGCGTAAAATGTCAACATTAATGTATTGTGAAGGCAGGTGAAGCGCTATAGTTGCCCACAGCATTTGTCCTTCTTGCCTTAACCAAAACTACTTTGTTTTGGTAGTGGAAATGGACAGGCTAAGTTAAAAAAGAAATAGACTTGTTTGGCAAAAAAAAAGAAAAAAAGCTTTGCAATCCAAAATCCTTTTACCAGAGGAGCACCACCTCGGGCTGAGAAAAAAATTCTTCTGGTAATCTGGGCTTCCTGACTTTGTCCGAGAGGAGGTGTTTGTATTTTACTGCTGCCAAAAATCCTATAGTGCCACCCAATCCCAGGGAAATTAATCCTTCTGTTAAAGGGGCATTGAGAGATACGTATGGGAGTGCGCCCTCAATTATCCTGGAAATCAGGTTTTTGCATCAAAGTAATACTTAGGCATATACTAACTACCATGTGAAACAGTTTACCAACATTCGCCGTTTATCATATAAAATTTCATGATTTTCTTAGTTTCGATATTAGTTTCGATATGATCATATCGAAACTAAGGTGCTGAATTCGGAAGTTATGCTAAGTTTTACTCACATACTTTCGCGGCAAATCTCAACCCGGAAGTGCCGTTATTTGCTTAGTTTGGCATGAAGGCGATGTCGGAATTGTATGATATTTTGGATTTGGGCTATGTTGATGATTATCTTTACGTTATTTGCTCATTTAGTATATCGATCAGTGCCCCTTTAATCACCCCGGTTGAAGAGTACCTCTAAAGAATATAAAGGTCGGGGTAAAAAAAGATAATGATTAGATCATAGTTCTGTGACTAGATACTAAAATTGTAAATTGCAAGTTAACATCGTTATTTCCAATTGCTATTAACAGTTGCGTTGGCTTCAAATCGGGGAGGAATTTTTGGAAAGGATTATGTTAGAGTATGAAAGAATTGGGGACATTATTTATAGTGTTTCAGGAATAATAGACACCTCTGACAACCAGTTTAACTCCTACAGCACCACACTCCTGACTCTGAAGTAATATACCTTCAATGTCTGATTTCAAGAGGATTAGACACCCTGGCAAACTGTTAAACTCCTGTAAAACCAAACAATCTTCACTCTGTGTAATCGTATACCTTTAATGTCTGTTTTCAATACACTTGTGTATAAGTACAAATGACAGGTAATCATGCAATTCATCTACACTCAGTGATGTGTTTGCACTGGGATTGTTTACTGAGTCTTGAGGGGACAAATGACAGGTTGTTGACACCTGGCGTCCTTCTCGCTCGGACTTATTCCCCCCACCTTCTGACGTGCATCCGTGTAACTTCCGTAGAATGTCCTTCTAGTCATATTATTTCCCCCACCTGATGCGGTAGTGAATGAAACGTCTATTGAAAAGCTTTTAAAATACTCAAATGTCACTGTTTCACTGTTGAAGATGTTGTGATGTTGCTAAAATTGTGATGCTTGTAGCAATTGAACTTCAAATTCTTAAGCTGTGTACATAGGAAGCAATTATGAGCGACTCCTATAGCGTAAAGCAGGTTTACTTTATCATCAGCCTGTACCAAACATAAAAGTATTGATATTTATGTGTGTGATACTTGTTTGCTATCTTCAGTAGATAGCAAATATGATAATACTGATATTTACATTTGTGCAATACTCAAATATAATAATTATGATATTTACATTTGTGTAATATTTGTTTGCTATCTTCAGTATATATCAAATATAATAACATTGATATTTACATTTGTGTAATATTTGTTTGCTATCTTCAGTAGATAGTAAATATAATAACATTGATATTTACATTTGTGTAACACTTGTTTTCTATCTTCAGTAGATAGCAAATATAATAACATTGATATTTACATTTCTGTAATATTTGTTTGCTATCTTCAGTAGATAGCAAATATAATAGCACTGATATTTACATTTGTGTGATATTTGAAGAAAGCAAATATAATAACAATGATATTTACATTTGTGTAATACTTGTTTACTATCTTCAGTAAATAGTAAATATAATAATATTGATATTTACATTTGTGTAACATTTGTTTGCTATATTCAGAAGATATATCATTGGTTGCTATTGCTATTCCCACGTTCTTGTCTGCTATTTTTAGTAGATAGCAAAGATTACAATACTTATTTACACCTAGAAATTTAAATGCCCCCATGTTTTAGCTTGCCAAGATGAAATGATCATGATTTAAATCAAATATCAAGTCAGTGGTGGCAAGAGAAAGAAATTAGAGGGGAGTCAAGATGCATGAACATTCGTCAGCCCGCTTCGATAATTGCCTAACTCATTTGTTCTAGTTTTTAGAAAACAACAAAAATATGAAAAGTGAGTTAGGCAATTATCGAAGCAGGCTGACGATATGTTGAATAGCACCATGAATAGTGCAGGTGAATTCCAACAGGAGCAGTCTCTGTTGGATAGAATTAGGTTGGAGATATACCTTTAAGTGAAATGTGGCTTGTTATAGGCCTAATACGAGTTACTATGACCCATTTTAGACATTTTACATAATTATTACAATCTGCCTAACTCACAAGGCTGACTTAGGCAGAATTTAAATTGAGCATTTATCAACAATTTTAATTGGTCAATGACTTAGGTATTATTACAGCATGTGCATAATGTAATGAAGTCATGTTTTATGCAAAAAGCTCAACTTCGCTGAAAAGTGAGTTAGGCAATTATTGAAGCAGGCTGACAATATGTAGAAGCCCTACATTGTACAAGATGCCTAAGATAGGTATTATTTGATCCAAAACTAACATTTCAGACCAACTGTTAAGTTGCTTTAAGGTAATTTTGTAATTTAATTACAACATCTTCTGTTCAATTTTAGTTCAATAAATGTGCACCCACCCCCCTTCACAAGGCATCGCTTCTAGTTCAAATCCATTTGTCTCCTCTCCCTGTGATTACATTCTGTAACTTTTTCATATCATCCTCATCAAGTCACTTTTAAGTGACTTGATTGAAAAAGTTACTTAGAAGTTATCTTTATTAATGAATGAGACAAATGATTTATCTTTGTCAATTTATAATACCCCAAATATGCCATGCTCCAATCTCGGCGTCTGTTTTTCTATTTGTCGTTTCAATTTAAGCTAACCCAATTTCAGCGCCGCTAACGCTTAAGCAAACTAATTTGCCTATCCTGTCTGCCGGCTTGTTTAGATAGATTTGCACCATAAAAACCTGACAAAAGACGTCAATGAACTTTGTTTTGTCATCAGGCATACAGTGAAAGTTGTGGAATGTTAAAGATAGGCATCAGTATTCCATGCATTGATCATATGTGAATTATCATTCGTAGGAAATTGCTTAAAAACATCTAATTGAAAACAATGTATCAGAATGATCTATACCGGGTTTCAAAAATATTAAAAAATATAAAACAAATGGTGTTTTCAAATTTAAGACTTGCGATATGATGGTGGAAATGTTTCCTATTTATTCCGTTAATTTCAATGAGAGATCTCTTTTTGTTCCGCTGTGGCAAGACATAATTGAAAGTTGATGAAATACATATTTTCATATTTTGGTTCACATAATTCATCTTTAGTGCTACAGAATTCATCTCTCTAGCACTACCAGCGTTTCAAACAATGAACCCCACACCTCATAAGTTATATTCAAAAACTCTCGCCAAAGAAAGGAAGGTTAAAAGGACTCAAGCAAAACAAATCCTGCCCTGTTTAATAAAAGTTTTGTTTTCTATGCACACAATAATCAATTGTTATCAGAAAGTTAATTAAAATTAGAAGAGGGTGCAATAATAATGCGAATATTTAAAATGGTTAGTGACTTTATAGATTTTCATAATGGGTCATTTCACCCTGAAATCTATTATCAATACAAAAAAGTCTGTATTTTCCATCACAATTGTCGATTTTCAAAATCTAAAATTCCTAAGAAAGCTGAGCGTTTGCGCAAGATATATATGAAAACGATTTAGACAAGAACAATAAAGATCACACCAAAATAAATTGTATTACCTAGGTATAGATCATTCTGAGACACCCTGTATGTATGTTTTAGATACTTGCCTAGAGAAAGATGTTGTATAAATGAATGCATGCGAGCGTGAGAAAGCTGTTCTTTATCGATTGTGAAATTGAAAGTGTTTGCGAAGCATGGTAGTATAGATACTGGTTCATGTACCATCGCTATTGATCAGGGTACGAGAAATAAAAGGATGCTGAAGACGGAAATTATATTAAAAAAATCTAAAATTGGTATTAATTTATGGAAAAAATCATAAAACATATTATGAGATGGCTACGTTCTTATCCCCCACTTATGCATTTTGATCCTTTTTTGTTGTTGATTAATTTTGGTTGATTCTGTTGGATCTTAGTTGCTTACTTATTGACTACAAACCACATTTGTCTGTAACTTATTACAAAAATAAAACTAATAAGTTTTGCATACATTAAATTACTAGATATCTGAGAACGTAGGCATCAGTTTTAATTTGAATCATGGAGGAGGACATTTGGTGGGGGGGGGGGGGGGTGGGGGGAAGAACTTATCATCCGTCACCCTCCCTTCATCCCAAATTAAAACATATCTCCAACTATTTCAAGACGTTGGGACAACAAGGGCTTAACTTTATAACAAATTGTCCAAAAGTGACCAAGTTTTCCTTTAACATATCCGGCATCATCGATGCATACGGTCATTCGGTTGCGGTCACTTCCAGTAGATCGATCACAAATCATGTAATTTCCCCCGGGCATAGTCGTATAAAAATATGACATGACAGGAAAACGTATCGCCTTTGTGGACAATTATCACGGTGTGTTTCTCGGCAGGACATAGGTTAAATGAGTAATGGATCAAATACTTTTGAGATGGCGGGATGTCAAAAGAAGGAGAGATAGATGAGTAGTGTTTGATGATAAGCATACAAGATTTTGAGACAGTTATTCTTCCATTTTAAAAGCACACAGGAAATTCATTTTGAGACAGGATTGTTAAAAACAGGTGATGTATTTGTTCAGTCTTACTTAACACTTTCCACGCGACTATTATGTTACCTACAAAATAGATTTTTCAGAAACCTTTCCCAACTTTCAAAGTCTATCTAAAGGATAACTGAACCAATACTAGGCATATCTGTACATATTTCAATGCATTTCACACGGTGATTCCAAATATGGTAATGAAATTCAATAATTTTGACATTTTTGAAACATTTTGAGGGAATTTGTTAATGTTGTCTGCAGACGCGTGGAAAGTGTTAAGGCGAGTGCAGATGGTGTCTGTGAGAGAAAGTTTCTCTATAGAGTTAAGATGTTTTGTTAATGACTGTCACACATTCACAGGATTGGGAGTTATGTGCTGAAGTTAATTTCAGAGTAAAGGTCCTGTACACTCGTAAATCACTGTCGGCTTACCAGAGATGTCACAGAGTTAACATTTGTGGGAGAGTCAATTACATAGACCTATTGGACTTATGATTGTGAGTGGAGAGAGTGATTATTTAGACATCCTCTTACAAGGCTCACTGCATTGGTACCTATGGATGCATGAGAAAGAGTTGATATTGTGAGGTTTAATCAGTAGAGAACTCTCTTGGAACTACCATTGAGATCTAACTGAACTATAGTTTCATCAGCTCCATATTTGCAAAGCCTTCTTTAACAGCAACAAATACAGAAGGACGTGGGCATGCATGATGGCAACAAGACAAGAGCGCTGTGCATCATATGCGTGATGGGCGTGTGCGACCAAAACCTTGTGCGTGTGGCCATAATTGTGCGTGTGTACTTTGATTACTTTTGTGCGCGGAAAGATAAAAACTAAATATATCTCGCCAATTTATAACTCATATATTAAATTTGTAATAATCCGTATGAATCCACTCTCAAAATCTACCCTTAACGCAGACTCTCGAAGAAGGAAAAAGTGACCCTGAACAAGGATTATTGCTTGACGAATCATACTCATAGCAAAGGCTATAGGTCATCAAGACAGTTTAGACTGAAAAAACGTATGAAGTAATTGTGTGATTCAGTTTTGTTACTAAACTTGTCTTAACCATTTTTGGCTATTTTTACAATAATGACACATGACTATCGGCCCAAGCTATACCCTTAGCATGGATTCAGGTTGAAAAAGACACCCTTATTCTCTGAAATTTGCAATTTGAATACCCTAAGCACGGGCCCGCGTTGTGGTAGAAAAAAACACCCTTAATCTGCGCTTTCGTTCACACGTATGATTACAACATTATACCGAAATGCCCCCCCCCCCCACCTGGATATTACAGTATTTCAGGGTACACTGCAAAAACTCCGGTGTTAATTTAACACCATGGGTGTCACTATAGGACCGGACCACTTTACACCGGTCCTATAGTGACACCCATGGTGTTAAATTCAACACCGGAGGTTTTGCAGTGTACAGTGTTCCTCTTGGATTCATTTTCCATTGTCACCGGTTCTTGAAGCATGGTGGGGTTGGAGAAAGGATGCTAATTGAAGCCCAGTTTAATGTAAATAAAAGCAAGTCTGAGTATAGTTAAAGTAGTAAAGCTTTGGGAATTGCACATGATTAACTTCAACCTTATAAATGTCATACGAATTTCAGATGTGCTCATAAAACTTCTTACAAAACACAATTCCTGATTGTTTATGCAATTCAGTGAGTTGCACATTAATGTGCCATGCCTGCCACTAGCAATATTCTGCCTGGATGTACAATTTGCTTTCATTTCTAGATAAATGGGTTTAAAAAACATGGTGAAATGGAGAAAATGTACTATATGTGAAATCACAGTGAAAAGACCCTATAGTGTCAAATGCAATCAATATTATGAGGTTTCAGCACCTTATAGCTGCCTTATTGTATATATGGTTTTGAGATGGGTCTATATTATTGGTGAATAAGAATATAAGACAGGGCAGCTATTTGGTGTAGGGACTTCTTTGCACTAAACCTAGAATGGCTGCTCTGTGTTACTTTGTCAAATGTTTACAGGATGGTTGAAAAAGTTAACCCATTTCTGAACCCATTTCTAAAGGACATTTTCACATATTTAACTAATACATATCTGTACAGTTTATGTGCTCATGGCAGCTATATAGCACATATGGCTCCTATGGTATTAAACCAAGATGACTGTTGTATGTGCTCATGGCAGCTATTATAGTACATAATGGTTCCCATGGTATTAAACCACCATCTATGATTAAACCAAGTTGGCTGCTGTATGTGCTCTATGACTTGGCAGCTATTGGGTTAAAATAAATCTCCTGATACCAACACTGGCATCTCCTGATACTAAAACTGGCTTGCCATCTATTATTTTGTTACTATATAATGTACTTAGCACTCCATACAGAATGCGCTCCATACCGACTAACTCATATAAACACTATCCACACGGATTAGTTTAACCATATACAAAACAGATTTTTCAGAAACCTTCCTAACTTTCAAAGTATCTCAAGAATTGCTGAACCGATATTAGGCATGTTTGTATTTTTTGTAATGCAATTCTCATGGTGATTCCAAATATGATGATGAAATTCAATGATTTTGACATTTTTGAAACATTTTGTGAAATTTTGGAATGTCGTCTGCAGACGCCTGCTGCGTGGAAAGTGTTAAACACATTATAGCTATTGCATGTATAGCTTCTGGCACAAAACTCCCCACAAGCAATGTCTTTCCGCTTCTCTTAGAAGACAATATTACCGAGAAAAAATATTCAGTTGTTTTCCTCGATATTCTAGGGTAAGTGCGTGAGAGGAGAGAGCTTCTTAAATTTTAAGTAGCTAACTTATCAAAGATGTATCTCTGTCATAACACTATTAAATGAAAAGAAAGTAGAACTTGCGATAAACAAATTGGAATTTCAAAACAGAAAGGTAGATTTAATTTTTAGGTTAGTTCTCTGTCATATGTAACACTATTAAACAACATTAATGATTGTGACTGGTTTGAAATATTTAACAAATATTTGAACGAAAGTAGACCTTATAATAACAATATTTGTAATTTAAAAACAGGAAGGTATATTAATTTTTCTGCCATAAAACTTTCTTTTTTCACAGTTTTTAAAAAAAAAACATCTGAAAGAAAGTAAAACTTTTGAGCAGGAAAACAAAAATGGATTTTTAAAACATGATGGTATATTTAATTTTCCACCCTAAAACATTTTTTTCACAATTTTTGAAATAGAAATCTGAAAGAAAATAGAACTTCTGAAGTAAATTTAAAAAGATTTAATTTTCTACCCTAAAACACTTTTTCACAGTTTTTGAAATAGCATAGCATCAGACAGCAGAGGAGCAATCTATATCTATCTTGCTTAACACTTTCCATGCGGCTGCAGACGGCATTCCAAAATGTCACAAAATGTTTCAAAAATGTCAACATTATTAAATTTCATCATCATATTTGGAATCACCTTGAGAAATGCATTAAAATAAGTACAAACATTCCTTGTATTGGTGCAGAGATCCTTCAGATAGACTTTGAAAGTTGGGAAATGTTTCTGAAAAATCTGTTTTGTGTATGGTAAAAAACAATAGCCGCGCTGAAAGTGTTAATGTGAAAATAACCTATATACATAAGAGACACATTAAAGGTATATTATGTGATCTTTCCAGGGAACGCCCTCAACATCGAAAAAAAAATAGAAAGCAGATTTTCTTGCAGATTTACATTTCCGATCATAAATCATACATACATTCCAAGTTACAGAGCGATATGATTCCTAATTACTTCAAAATCATGGTTTTAGAGTGAAAATAAACTGTCCGAATCCTGACACTTTATATTTTTCACTCTAAATTCACCATGATTTTGAGGTAATTAGGAATCGTATCGCTCTGTAACTTGGAATGTATGTATGATTTATGATCGGAAATGTAAATCTGCAAGAAAATCTACTTTCTAAAAAAAATAATGAATAGAGGGCGCCCTCTGGAAAAGATCACATAATATGCCTTTAATAGGCAAACTGCCTCTCATGTGAGAATAACCTACATATGAGACACATTAATGGGCAAACTGCCTCTCATGTGAGAATAACCTACATATGAGATACATTAATGGGCAAACTGCCTCTCATGTCGCAGCAAATTTACGCTTCAGTTGCAAGAGAAACAAAGCAAAAAGTGGGTTACGAGGCGCAGATTTGTTTTAATAACCCGCAGGAAGGGAAATAGATGTGGCGCATCTAATAATGTAGCTCAATGTTATAGGTATTGGATATGATGATGAGAGTTCAGGGGGTGCACACATGTTTGTTCATGGGATAAAGGGCGTAGATTTATTTTAATAACCCGCAGGATGTAGCGTATTTAATAATGTAGCTCAATGTTATAGGTATTGGATATGATGGGGTAGGGGGGTGCCCGCATATGTGTTTTGTTTGGGATGTTTGATGGCAAAAGGAAAAGAAAACAAAGGATTCATAACTTTTCGCCAAAAATGGATATTGTTGGTAAACCTGAGTGTAGAATTATGCTAACATTTTAGATTATATGAAAATGTGTTGATATTTCTTAAAAGATCTGGTCATTTTGCACATTTATCAGGAGAAATGCAAGTTTCTAGATATAAGAACTGTTGATATGCCAAAAAGAAATGGGAGACTAAAATGAGGTATAATTTGTTTGCATAAAGAGCTAAGGTGAACTGATAGTATTACAATGTATCCATATAACCTGTATTTTATTATAATATGCCCCACAAATTGTGATGAGTTCTACCCAATCCAGACACAATTGGGCAAGATATCAACATTAGTTATTAAAGTAGAGATCTTCAGCTTTACAGTGGTCTTTTTTTTTTAATCGGACTTCCCAAAGCGGAGTTACATCATTTTCAAGTTGTCTGTACGAAAACTCCAAACTGAGATATCGTCCTTTAAAGCTTTTAAAAAATAAAAATAAATAAAAAATGCATTTTATTTGTGTGGTTTAATGTTTTAATCTGAAAATTTCACAATAATGTTATAAACACTCTGAAGATTAATTATTTACAAGAAACTCAAATTCCCCCAAAAATCACCCCCAATTAGGTTTTGGGCTATTAGAGCTCTGCCAAATTCCGTCTGGTTTTGGTAGAACGTGTCACAATTATGATTGAGTAACCCCTACATCTACCCCTTCCTGAGAATTGATAACCCCAGGTAATGATGCGTAATAATCATATTTCAATCTGAAAATTATTTGTGCAGATTTTCAGCTGAAAGTACACTGACAGCGCATCATTTCAGATATTAACAAAGGTTGATGATTTTGGTTACGTCATTATCAATCTAATTTTCAATATAGGCGTGGGAGTTATGATTGGTGTATCCACTGTTTTATTGTAAAATCTCATCAATTTTGAGGTATTTATATATATATATTGTTTTTATAATGTATGCACAAATATATTGAAAGTATGTGTTCGAACACCTAAATAATGTGGGTTATTTCACCATAAACTCCTTGAACAAAAAGGAACACTTTGTCAGGGTCTTTTAATTGAGCCCATTCATTGTGCATGTTCATAAAGCCTCTGCACATTATCACATTTCTCAAGTGGGTCTTTAATTTATTAAAATGTCCATTTGCAAAAATAAAACCTTTGTGAAAAAATCAAGTAGAAATTTGAGTCAAGTCTTTTAAACAAGTGATTTCGGGTAAGTCAACTCTTTTGACAAGTTTTAAAACAGCAATTAACTTGAGTCATGTCAAGTTTTGTTCTCATGGACTAAAGTGAAGTTACGCCATTTAAAAAAGGGTAACTCTACATCTCCCATAGGTTTACACGTGAAATGCACAATTTTAAAATGGATATTTCTCGACGTTATAAGAAACTGGTATCTTGAAATTTGGTTTCAACTTGAAGATGAAAGCCATGACTACACTCTTAAGACAACCTAGTCAAATTTGACCAGAATCTAGTCAAATTTGACTAGAAAGCCGGGCCAGATATGACTTTACTAGGGTCTAGTAATTTTGACTAAAAAAATCTAGTCACGTCAAGTGACTAGAAAATCATGTTATAATTTGACTAGAATCTAGTCAAGTTGACCAGATCTAGCCTAGTCCAAATTTGACCAGAATCTAGTCAAATTTGACTAGATCTAGTCAAATTATAACATGATTTTCTAGTCACTTGACGTGACTAGATTTGTTTAGTCAAAATGACTAGACCCTAGTAAAGTCATATCTGGCCCGGCTTTCTAGTCAAATTTGACTAGATCTCCAAGTAAAATAACATTTTTCCTAGTTCTGGTCATTTTGACTAGAATATTATCATTAAGGCTGTAGTGATGAAAAGATGCCGCAATTAACGCAACTCCTCTGAACATGTTTCATCACTTAAGGCTTTGGCAAACTGCTAAAACCCAGAGAAACACGGGTGCTGTGTATTTTCAAAACCTGCCATAAATGTCATGGAAAGAAGAGGCTAATTATAATATAAATACACAACACTTCAAATATTTTGAATGACTCATCAATTTATTGACATATTTTTGATACCAACTGGTCAAAGTTATGTGTGACTATATTCTTGTGTTGCCTGAAATGTATTTCTTATATCAATTTCATATGTATTCTAAAACTAAACTCCAATTTTAATTTCAGTTCAGTTCAATTCAATTCAAATTTATTTGTAACAGTTGATAACTTCTTTCCAATAACTTGGGATGTTTTTTCTTCTTCTTGGAGGCCGAGTTGTCTTGTGGCCGAGTTGTCTCGAAGGCCGAGTTGTCCTGGAGGTAGATTTCTGGAAGGGGAAATATAAAACAGAAAGATATAATTTAATACTGGTTGATACTTCCAAAGTCAAAGTATTTTGCCATTAAATAATCATATGCTGCCTTTGATGCTATGCATAATATCATCCTCTCCTCTGTTGAACAGACTTCTGATGCATCAAGAAATGATTGTCTCCTGTCACATCTAGTAGGCTATTATTATCAAATGGTTACAATATCATAGATGGCAATTCATTTAATATTTATTTATAATTAAACACCTACCTTTATTGACATCTTCGGTCACCCTGGCGAAGATTCGGTAACTACACTTGACGTCTTCGGATTGCGTTTACTTAACCATCACTAGGTCAGTACAGTACGAGTACAAACACATGTAGGCCTAGTAGGCTTTTACTGTAAAACAAATGCAGAAGTAAAAAAATATTAAAAAAGGCTTTGATCTGAATGTGTTTTGCCGGTGGCGTTTTCCGAGCAAAGCCTTTGTTACAATGTTCACACTCATAGGGCATTCATAGCAGGGATAGCACTGGATCAAAAATGTGAGAGGTCCCGTAGGATTTCAAAAAACAAATTTAAGGGGTCCCCGAAGAAATTGAGGGGTCCTGAAGTTTGGGTATTTGAAAATTTTACTTTTTTACGGACAGTTTAATGAATTTATATTGTGAGCAAAGGATGGACATGTAATTTACAGAATTTCTTAAGGTTTCCATTTACATACGTTTATACATCGTCATATTTAAGGGGTCCCTTCAATTTTGATCGGGACCCGCTAGTCTTTCAAATTTGAAACCTGACGCGTCACTAATAGAGGTCTAGGACGCGCAGACGCGTCAAAATGCGACCCCTGATTCATAGTGTAAAATGACATCAATGATCAATGTTTACAATGTGGATGGCAATTTATTTAAACTAATTTATTTAAAATTCAAACACCCACCTTTCTTTATTGACATCTTCGGACACCCTGGCGCTGGCAAAGATTTGGTAACTACACTTGACACCTTCGGATTATGTTCACTTCACCATCCATCACTACGTCAGTACAAGTACAAACACATGTAGGCTTTTACTGTAAAATAAATACAGAAGTAACTAGACATGACCTGTGATCGGAGATCACGAATATTAGTCGGGTGTGTTACATGTTAACCCCTTCGAGTGGTAAATGGAGTAAATAAATACAGTTGAACCCCTAGTGACCTTTTCTTGACCTCTGACCCAAAACTTGTAATTGACTTATTTGCTTGGCTGATCAATGCGCACAAGAAAAAGGTAGTCCCGTCAAAATCGGAGCATGTTTTAAGATTTTCACTTGTAAAGTTCAATGACCTCTAGTGACCCCGTGTGACATGTCACTTTTAGTGGAGAAGGACCCTATATGAACATGGATGAGAGGAACCTTTTGACTAATTCTGACAATCATAGGTCATTTCCTCTCGGACAAGTAGCATTTTGAGTGAATGGAGTGAAAATTTACATTTTGACCCCTAGTGACCCCAAATATTTTTTGATTTTAAAAACCGAACTATTGTACATGCGTACGGTCAAAAGGAATATGTTGACCAATTCTGACGATCCTAGGTCATTTCACTAAATTGCAAATTCGTTTTTAGTGAAAATCACGTTTTGACCCCTAGTGACCTTTTTTTGACCTCTGACCCAAAACTTGTAATTGACTTTTTTGCTTGGCTGATCAATGCGCACAAGAAAAAAGTAGTCTTGTCAAAATCGGAGCATGTCTTAAGATTTTCACCTGTATAGTTCAATGACCTCTAGTGACCTCGTGTGACATGTCACTTTTTGTGAAGAAGGACCCTATATGGACATGGATAAGAGGAATCTTTTGACCAATTCTGACAATCATAGGTCATTATCTCTTGGACAAGTAGTATTTTGAGTGCGAGGAGTGAAAATGTACATTTTGACCCCTAGTGACCTTTTCTTGACCTTCGATCTTAACGGTATGATTAACTTTTGTTCTTGTCTTATCAATGCCCACAAAATAAAAGGAACCCGGTCAAAATCGAAGCATGCCTTATATTTTTCCCCTGTAAAGTTCAATGACCTCTAGTGACCTCGTTTGACATGTCACTTTTAGTGTGGAAGGACCCTATATGAACATTGATCAAAGAAATCTTTTGACCAATTCTGAGTATCATCAGTCATTTTCCCTCGGACAAGTAGGGTTTTGAGTGAATGGAGTAAAATTTACATTTTGACCCCTAGTGACCCCAAATGATTTTTAATTTTAAAAACCGTTCTTTTGTAGATGCGTACGGTCAAAAGGAATATGTGGACCAATTTTGACGATCCTAGGTCATTTCACTAAATTGCAAATGCGTTTTTAGTAAAAATCACGTTTTGACCCCTAGTGACCCCTGTGTGACCTTTGACCCCTTATGCTTTACAACCTGAGTAGTGGTGCACATAAGGGTTCTTATGACCAAATATGGTCAAAATCGGCTCAACGGTTACGGAGCTATAGGTCCCATGACAGAAAAAGAAGAAGAAAGAAAGAAACTAGAGATAATTGTGATCTTAGATCACGGATATTAGTCGAGGGCTTTGACCTTTGACCTTGCTATATGTTGTCAAAGGGCAATAACCTTAAGTTGTACTATATGTGATAATTGTTTTTATAAATTTCAGCCCTGAAGTAGTTAAAAAAATACATTTTGAACCCTAATGACCTTTTCTTGACCTTTGACCCCAAACTTATAATTGACTTTTTTTCTTGGCTTATCAATGCGCACAAGAAAAAAGTAGTCCGGTCAAAATCAGAGCATGTCTTCAGTTTTACACCTGTATAGTTCAATGACCCCTAGTGACCCCGTTTGACATGTCACTTTTAATGGAGAAGCACCCTATTTGAACATGGATAAGAGGAATCTTTTGACAAATTCTGACAATCATCGGTCATTTCGTCTCGGACAAGTAGTATTTTGAGTGCGCGGAGTGAAAATGTACATTTTGACCCCTAGGGACCTTTTCTTGACCTTTGACCTTAATGGTATGATTGACTTTTGTTCTTGTCTCATCAATGCCCACATAATAAAAGAAACCCAGTCAAAATCGGAGCATGCCATATATTTTCCCCCTGTAAAGTTCAATGACCCCTAGTGACCCCGTTTGACATTTCATTTTTAGTGGAGAAGCACCCTATATGTACATGTATCCAAGGAATCTTTTGACCAATTCTGAGTATCATCAGTCATTTTCCCTCGGACAAGTAGGGTTTTGAGTGAATGGAGTAAAATTTACATTTTGACCCCTAGTAACCCCAAACATTTTTCGATTTAAAAAACCGAACTATTATACATGCGTACGGTCAAAAGGAATATGTTGGCCAATTCTCAAGATCCTAGGTCATTTCAATAAATTGCAAATGCGTTTTAAGTGAAAATCACGTTTTGGCCCCTAGTTACCCTTGTGTGACCTTTGACCCCCTATGCTTTACAACCTGAGTAGTGGTGCACATAAGGGTACTTATGACCAAATATGGTCAAAATCGGCTCAATGGTTACGGAGCTATAGGCCTTATGACAGGAGAAAGAAAGAACTAGAGATAATTGTGATCTTAGATCACGGATATTAGTCGAGGGCTTTGACCTTTGACCTTGCTATATTTTGTCAAAGGGCAATAACCTTAAGTTGTACTATATGTGATAATTGTTTTTATAAATTTCAGCCCTGAAGTAGTTAAAAAAATACATTTTGAACCCTAATGACCTTTTCTTGACCTTTGACCCCAAACTTATAATTGACTTTTTTTCTTGGCTTATCAATGCGCACAAGAAAAAAGTAGTCCGGTCAAAATCAGAGCATGTCTTCAGTTTTACACCTGTATAGTTCAATGACCCCTAGTGACCCCGTTTGACATGTCACTTTTAATGGAGAAGCACCCTATTTGAACATGGATAAGAGGAATCTTTTGACAAATTCTGACAATCATCGGTCATTTCGTCTCGGACAAGTAGTATTTTGAGTGCGCGGAGTGAAAATGTACATTTTGACTCCTAGGGACCTTTTCTTGACCTTTGACCTTAATGGTATGATTGACTTTTGTTCTTGTCTCATCAATGCCCACATAATAAAAGAAACCCAGTCAAAATCGGAGCATGCCTTATATTTTCCCCTTGTAAAGTTCAATGACCCCTAGTGACCCCGTTTGACATTTCATTTTTAGTGGAGAAGCACCCTATATGTACATGGATCCAAGGAATCTTTTGACCAATTCTGAGTATCATCAGTCATTTTCCCTCGGACAAGTAGGGTTTTGAGTGAATGGAGTAAAATTTACATTTTGACCCCTAGTAACCCCAAACATTTTTCGATTTAAAAAACCGAACTATTATACATGCGTACGGTCAAAAGGAATATGTTGGCCAATTCTCAAGATCCTAGGTCATTTCAATAAATTGCAAATGCGTTTTAAGTGAAAATCACGTTTTGGCCCCTAGTTACCCTTGTGTGACCTTTGACCCCTTATGCTTTACAACCTGAGTAGTGGTGCACATAAGGGTACTTATGACCAAATATGGTCAAAATCGGCTCAATGGTTACGGAGCTATAGGCCTTATGACAGGAGAAAGAAAGAAAGAAGAAGAAGAAACAGCTAGAATACAGTATATTAGTCGTTTCTCGACTAATATAAAGAAAGAAGAAGAAGAAACAGCTAGAATACAGTATATTAGTCGTTTCTCGACTAATATAACAGGACAAATACAGTATATTAGTCGTTTCTCGACTAATATAAAAAATTATTAAAATAGGCTTTAGGCCTAGGCCTACTTAGTAGATCTGAATGCATAAATGTGTTTTGTCAGTAGTGTCAGTGGCGTTTCTGTGCATGGCATTTGTTACAATGTTCACATTCTAGTTGTTACACTAACATGAGCCTTGATGTGATTAGGACTAGAAAGGTTTGCATGTCTATTTGATTCATTGATTGGGAATATGGGGATCCAAATTCAGTCGAAGTTTGTTTTTACTTTTTAATTTAAGTTTTTAGAAATTAAAATTAAAATGAGCTATTTTAAACGAGTGCATAACCTTCAGTACCATGGTATAGGCGATGTTCGGTAATTTAAAAATAATCGTAATTGCCCAATTTCTTGACTTAAAATACCAGTAAATTAACATGGAACTCATCGTATACCTACCATGCCTACGTGTAGGCTATGCGGTATAGGAGGAATTGTACACACAATTGGCCGGGTGATTTAACGCGACACGTTTTATGTCGATTCACCGCTAAAAACACAAAGTTATATCAAGAGAGACGTCCAGAAAGTTTCTCTTACCTGCCTACTTCACGAAGAAACAGCTCGGATAATGTTTACATCAAAATTAGAGGCATAAAAGGCTTCTTTTAGGCCCTGTTTTCTCGGGCGCCTGCTCGCACAAATTGGCTGCGATGACTTGCGAGTTCATCGGTAATCATCCATCATGCAATGCGCGACTTCCGTTTTCTACGAGGGATTTACGACGAGATTTTCGTGTCATTTCTTGGATGCAGATGTGACCCGAAACGCGTTACAAATTACTAGACTCTAGTTGAAACGTAAATATGTTACTAGAATACCTTGTCAAACTGACTAGGTTCTAGTCAAAATATTTTGACTAGACTCCCTCGTCGCTCAAATGACGAGTTGTCTTAAGAGTGTACTAACTCAACAACTCATATATGGGGAGTAACCGGCATTTTTTTGAGCTAGAGCCTTTTCAAAAAAGTACGAGTTGTGTTTTCCTGGTCACACGCAATTGTTGATTTAGATGATGGCGTCAGATACCGGAAATGACCTGAACACAAATGTCTCTGTTAAAATATTAAAAAATCATCATTGCATCAATTTTTTTGGACCTGAAGAACGCTGATGTGTCTGTCAAAATTCACACTATATTAATTTTGCCATAACATGTGGTAAATACCCTAATTTTAAACTGTAATTTACAATAGGTCTCCCGTTTCGGCATAGAAACGGGCTGGTTTTGGACTATTGCCTCAAAGGGGGTAGGGCCAGACGTTATTTAGTGGTGTGAAACCCTAAGGCCAAGTGAAGTGAATAGTTTCAAGTCATTTCTGTGCTGCCTTTTTCAAGATGAAGAGGAGGAGGATGGTGCAAGAGGAATATGACAAATGATATCTTATCTGTCGCTGTTGTTTGTAGACACACAGCCACGGCACGGTGCTTCATCCATCATCAATTGCATTTTTTAAAAATGAAGATTGGCAAGAAAAAGTTAATGTTTTAAAATCTGACATTTAGCAATCCTCAAAATGACATGGCACACAAAATTCCCATGCTCTTGCATATTCCCAGGAGATCGCAAACTAAATCCACATATCCACGCAATTGATGAATTCTAACATTAGATTTAGCATACCGACTGATTGGGTCTAATCCTGCTATATATTATCAATGGCTCTGCCCATGAGCTGTTCTCGTCTAGAAACCTGACACAGTTTATCCGATGTATAATGCTGTAGAGATTAGTTTCAAGAGATAAGATTTTCAAATGGCCCCATTTTGGGATCCATTTTCTAAGTTTACATTTATCATCTAATAAGGTAAATGATTTTATTTTGTTAACAAGAATCGATTCTACTGCTAAACTGTCAAATAAAGCTGAAAAAAGTTCAAATCCAGCCCAAGTACAAGTTCACACAACACTTTCTTTTACCTAGTGTATAAGCTAAAACTTCATTCTGGTTCAAATTGAAGAAAATTGCAAATTTAGCTAGATTTATATTTGTTCCTATCTGTGATAGATACTTGACCTTGGCACAGTACTTCTTCCACACTCTAAGGAAAGGTAGATATAGGCAAAATGGTTCGTGT
The DNA here is from genome assembly GCA_035610835.1 of Ophiura sarsii. Taxonomy (NCBI): domain Eukaryota; kingdom Metazoa; phylum Echinodermata; class Ophiuroidea; order Amphilepidida; family Ophiuridae; genus Ophiura; species Ophiura sarsii. The sequence goes on from CM069448.1 coordinate 61,767,894, forward strand.
TTTGAAATCTGACATTTAGTAAATCCTCAAAACGAGATACTGCACAAAATTACCATGCCTATATTCCCAGAAGATCACAAACTAAATCCACATCCCACACAATTGATTAATTCTAACTTTAGATTTAGCATACCGACTGATTACGTCTAATCCTGCTATATATTATCAATGGCTCTGCTGATAAGCTGTTCTTGTCTAGAAACCTGACACAGTTTATCCGATGTGTAATGCTGTAGTGATTAGTTTCAAGAGATAAGATTTTAAAATGGCCCCATTTTGGGATCCATTTTCTAAGTTTACATTTATCATCTAATAAGGTAAATTATTTCATTTTGTTAACAAGAATCGATTCTACTGCTAAACTGGCAAATATAGCTGGAAATTTAATGTCAAAATCCAGCCCAAGTACAAGTCCACACAACACTTTCTTTTACCTAGTGTATAAGCTAAAGTTTGATTCTGGTTCAAATTGAAGAAAATGGAAAATTTAGATATATATTTGTTGCTATTGTGATAGATACTTGACCTTGGCACAGTACTTCTTCCACACTAAAATAAAGCAAGATAGGCAAAATGGTTTGTGTTTTGAAATCTGACATTTAACAAATCCTCAAAACGACATGCTGCACAAAATTACCATGTCTATATTCCCAGGAGATCACAAACTAAATCCACATACCCACACAATTGATGAATTCTAACTTTAGATTTAGCGTACCGACTGATTACGTCTAATCCTGCCATAGTTGATTTAAAGGGACATTAAGTGGTGTTGAAAATTTTAAATGTTTAAAAATTTACTTCAGAATTCAAGATGAACATCAAAAATTGCTATTATTGTTGTTTCTACTAACAAAAACACAGCAAAACTTGATTAAAACAATATCATCGCTATTTATTGAAAAACGCCCTCTATGCAAATATGGTTCGCGTTATGTATCATGCGTACTGCAGTGAGATACTGTTGGACGTAAAATGCTCGTCCCGGCTGTACGAGCATTTTTGAATCGACGTTTTCTTGTACAAAGAGGGCTGATTTGTCTTAATCCTTATAGGTGTAAGTTCATACATGTAATACAATTATAAAAATATACTAATCCCAGTTTTTATCATAATTGAGGGCGCAGCCTCCAACACACCTCTTAGTGCCCCTTTAAGTGGCTCTGCTGATGAGTCGTTCCCATCTAGAAACCTGATGCGGTTTAAGTTTCACAGAGATCCAATGTATGCCGTAGTGATTTGTTTCAAGAGATTGAATGTTGCAATGGCCCCATTTTGTGATCTATTTTCTAAAAAGTATACATTTATCTTCAAGTAAACTTTAACATTAGTAACCATTGTTACAGTTAGTGCATATAGTTCCTTGTAAATTTTGGTATTCTTAACCAAAGTTGATTCAACTGCCAAGAAATACTTAGAGAATAAAGGTATTGTTTTTAAACCGTACCCGTGTTATATTGGTTGGTTGGTACGTCTCCGTCATGACTGACAGCTCGTGACTTTACAGATGACGTGCCACTTTCGGCGGTCAGCAGCCAGTTTGTAAATATTTGGAATCGGTTGACCAACCAAGTTCTTTATTCTGTCAAACCATCTTGCTCTTGGCCTGCCTCGTCTCCTTGAGCCCTCAATCATACCCTGCATAATTGTTTTTTCTAAGCAGGAACCTGTGCGCCTGGCTATATGGCCGAAGTAGGAGAGTGTCTGGGAGTTTATATTGGCAATCAGACGTTTTGTAGCACCGATATCCTGCAGGACACTTAAGTTGGTTCTTTTCATTGTCCAATTGATTTGAAGAATTCAAATCGTGTTATATTGTCTGACATAAATGCGTTCGGTAGTATTATTTTTTGCGTAGAACAACGACGCCGCTCATTCTTAAACAATAATACTTTAAACATTTATCAAAGAAATAAGTACATTGTATTGTCCACATCTGACAACTTTTACCCCTGCTAGGATCGAATAACCCACAAACATTCCATCTAAATCCCACCAGTACACCCGGCATAAGCGCAGTAAAGGCGCCAAAGACGCACTGCAAAAACGCGCGTTATGGAGCAAACCACGCATTGTGAATGTCGGACGCACTGTTAAAATGAAAGCCCCACCTTCCCGTGTTCAATTGTCTCATCTAAATGTCGCGGATTTCTGTGAGAACCAATGGGATTGCTTAAACTCTCTTAGCTGTTTAATAAGAATGAGATATATCAATTGCATGTAATGCGATGAATTGTATTACAACCATACATTGTAGCAGTATGTGAAAAATTTCTGCGCATTTGGACACCTCATTTGTTACAATAGCACCAATATTGATGAAGCAGGGGCCATTAAAATAACAAATGATGCAGTTTCCAATGTTGCACTTAATGCATGCCAAATTTCCCGCCATTGTAACATTTAATTCCCTAACCAGTGCCCTGAGATCACGGTATTCACAGTGCTGAAATTTAATGATATAAATGACCTACGTGTTCGAGATTTTCTGTGAGAAAAGAGTAGGACTTAAAGTTTAAGTATCTTAAGTTTATTTTACTGACACGTGTCACGGTTCAGAGATTTTCAATAGTTGCAGGTATTTATTGAATGCCCCTCGTATAATAAATCGCCATCAGAGTGCATAGCAAAGTCATTTTGAATGGATCAAGTCGATGGCACATGTTCTTGTGTGACGTGACATAAATAAGGATTACTTTTAATATGTTATTCATCTAGGACAAGATTGTTTATGCTGTGATTAGGGTGTTAAAACACTTTCCACGCAGCTATCATGTTACCATACAAAACAGATTTTTTTCAGAAACATTTCCCAACTTTCAAAGTTGATCTCAAGAATTACTGAACCAATACTAGGGATGGTTGTACTTATTCTAATGCATTTCTCATGGTGATTCCAAATATGGTAAATAAATTCAATAATGTTGTGATTTTTGAAACATTTTGTGAAATTTTGGAATGTCGTCTGCAGACGCCTGCCACGTCGAAAGTGTTAAGATACAGACATTGAATGTCACTTATTGACTGCTTTAAGTAAAGTCATTTTAAATGGATCAAGCAACAGGCATCATGTTCCTGTTTCATGTTTCAATTGTTCGCTAGGAAAAAAATAATGTACGAAAGGATATGGAATGAAATCCAGACATTTGGAGACCTCTATTGAGTCCCAGAGTATGTACACAGTCATTTTCTTATGCTGCAACCATTAACTCTGTTGCTGTGTGACATATGGTTGTACCACACAGGTACTGTACAGTAGGTACTCTGCATACAATACCTGGACAGTACAGCTGGCAGCCGAGTAATCATGATGTTGGGCATAAGAAAATGACTGTATAGGAAAGTCGCTTTTAAGGGATCAAGTCAATGTGCATTATGTTCTCGTGTGGAGGTGACAAAAATAAGAATATAAAATAGGGACGGATGTTTTTAGTTATTTGCTTTGCTTGGACAATGCTGTGATCAGGGATGAGAGACCCCTCCCCCTCCACCGTTAAGTCCCCATAGTGCTTTAGTGCCATTTTATTAAATGATAAAATTCAATGGCGCATAGACTCATGCGAGGTTCAATGGTGCTGGATGACACAGGCACAACACTAATGCTAGTCAGAGGGGGGGGGGGGGGGGGGGGGGGGGGGGGGGGGGGGGGGCAGAATACTGGTTTTGGGTGGCATTTCCTGATGAAAATGTGGCTTAAGCCTGCAGGTAAAGATGGTATAATTAGGCACAATTTCCCCCTTTTTTCTGCTTAGCAAAGGCCACCAGGTAGTGGTAGGAAAATTGCATTCTGCCTTCTCTCTGGGTGCCAAGTGTAGACAGCTTTGTTCAGCACCCCCTCTCTTACCCCCATTGTGTTCAGTACCCCTTCCCGACCTACCCCCGGCCCAAACCTCATCTGCTACCTGGGTATATTCTAACAGCTCCACAGCTCATTCACAATGAATCATTAATCAGTTGGCACATCCGTATTAATGAACTCGAGCAAATGATCTTTACCACACAATGCCATTATTTCACGAGAGTATTAATACGCCCAGCACTAGATTTGTCAACCATTACAGCCTCTGTGTCCGCCTGGCGGCCACGAAACATTTTTTTGTTTGGAAGGTAATGTTACAAAATGGTTACCGTCAAAACTTATGTTATCCAATTGTTTCCTTGTTTTATAACAAAATATCATGAGTTTAACATGAATGTTGTGATCGCAAAATTTGATATATTAATTACATTTTTCTTCTCTGTTTTTTCTTGCTTTTCACGCTGCTGTTTGGGATTATATCTTCTCTAACAGGTAAGTCATTCAACCCATTTCTTAACAAACTTTAATCAAAGATGTTGTGAAAACAATATTTATAAGTTTATTGGTTTATGTGAAGCATATTATCGTGAAGAATATTGAAACAAGAGTGGATATTCACCTCAGTGTGTGCACTAAACATTGGGAACACATCACCATTCTAAATATGGTAGAAAAAGGAGTCGTGTTTTTCTTTCATTGACCAGGTATACAAATCTCTGGGAGTTCAAAGGTGGCATTTTTGGAAGTCCGTGTCCATGTCAAAATTATATAGAATTGATGAATTGCCAAAAAATGTGAACAAAATTGATTTTTTGTTTTACACTTTTTAGTCTAGATTAGGTAAAAAAAACAAATTGTCCCTTCAAGGGTGTCTTTACATCATCATAAAGCGATTTGGGCATTTTTTACTCACAATTATTTGTGTTAGCTTGTTTAAAAAAAATTGGGTCAAAAAAGTGATTTGGTTTGATTTTTCTCAAAAAAGCAACATGTTTGGTCGAAATAGATGCCAGATTTAGATTCTCTGATCCATTTTCTTTCCAAAAAAGTATACTTTTAATTACATTTGAGTCATAGTTCAATAATTCCAGCACTCACAAGATTCAACAACAAACCATGGTGATTCCAAATATGGTGATGAAATTCAATAATTTTGACATTTTTGAAACAATTTGTGAAATTTTGGAATGTCCTCTGCAGACGCCTGCCGCATGGAAAGTGTTATACACCAGCCTTAAGTTGCTTTGTAATCATGCAAATGGTTCCAATACATTGCAGCTGCCAAGTCTGAAGCATTGAAGAAGAATTTCCTGTGGGATCATTTTTGGAATTTAGGATTAACATTTTAGATATGCCGAGGGGCTGAGGGGTGGGGTAGCAAGAAGATGCTATGCTATTAAGCCATACAAGTTTGTCAGCCATGTTCCAGCTTTTATTTCAAAATTCGGAATTGAGATTTGGAGGGAGTGGATTGAATGCCATAGTATAGCAAAAGTATGGTGCCATACCAGGGGTTTTGAGGTAGTTTGGGTTCAAAGTCAAAGGCAACTGTTGATCTTGAACCCAACCTTATCAAACCCGGTTTATATAGACATTACAGGAATATTGATTGCCTGTGCACTTTGAAATACAATGCTAATCTACAGTTCCAGATATGCCCATTGACTTTTGTCGTATTCATAGGTTGAATTTTGTGTGAAATCTTTCAATCGTAACCTTCATTTGAAAGTGTGATGTACCCGCATAACAGCAAGTGTTCGGGCATTGTTAATCACATTTCTATTCAGTACCACACAGTCTATACAGCTCTGTCATGTTTCAGACATGGTTCTAGATAGATAAGCTTTTACCGCCCGCCTCTCAGCAAAAGTGTGAATACAAGTGCGGTTTGGCATGATACGAGGTTAGCAACCTTCATGAAGCAAAATACACGGTATTAGCGTTAAGTCAACATATCAATGCTACGGCAGCGATAACCAGACACTTGTTATCGCCTTTTTTATCTTTACACATGACTTTACAAATTACATGTATGAACCGTCGCCGCCGTTGATTGCAAAATGTGGGCTAGCTGTACCCATGCCAAAGAGTTGCCAAACAATGAGTTCTTAACCCCTTGAGAAATACCTGCTGATTGGTCAGAAAGTTGGATTCATCATGTGTTGCACCGTACCCCCACGCTTTTGTTGATTTTTTGATTTCTTTGATTGAATCAGAGACATTGTAAGACAAATTGTGTTCCTGATGAAGATGGGAGCGAAATATTTGATACGCAGTACTTCAATTGGTTATTCAAATGAGCATATCTTATAATTAACCAATCACAACCACTGTTAGATAGGCAGGTTTGGTAGTGCTCATAGCGTGTTTCTGCTGGGGCACTGCAAAAAGTTAATGTTAATAAACGCTAAGTTTCAATCGGTCGGTTTTTAATCCTCCCGGTTTCTACTCACGAAAAAGTTACCGCTAAGTTTATCGATTCTAGTCGATGGGCCACGACATTTGACCTCTTGTAAAACCAAACAATGCCACCGCACCTGAAAAAGATTGCTTCACAATAATGTGTATAACCCGCGTGACATGGTTCACAGCGCAGACCGCTAAGAATCACCTTTCAGTTTCTATTGGGTTTATTGCCGATTATTGCCGGTTCCAAACCTGGTTTGTGAAGGTTTTTGGGATTACAAAAAATACTGATTATTGCAGGGTTCTGTCTGTTTCTACTGGGCAAACTTAGCGTTTATTAGCGGTTTCTTTCCCCAGCAGAAATACACTCATAGTGTTAATAGACAACCAAATAGTGGCAAGAATTGGTAGTAGTGATCCTTGAGGTAGAAATACTAAGGATATACAGAATGGATAGCACAATTGGGCTACATATCCATAAGTCTGACAAAACTCGCTGAACTTAAAGTAAAAAGAAATTAAGGCTGATCAATGATCTCTGAGATGGAACTAAAGAACATCCCAGTGTTCCAGAAGAGACATATTAGGCACATAAAATTCAATGTTATGTTTTCCATAACCCGCCCACATTATGATTGTTTGCCCGCGTTTGAGATTCGAAATCCCCAAAAAGTTCATTATTTTGTATATTGTACAAACATATCTTGTTCCTTTGAAATAAATCGACCATAAATACCTGAAAAATGGTTGAATATATTTTATAAAATACAAATATGTGTGTAAGTTGTGCAGAGTGGTGTTTTGACACAATATTTATTGTCAGTTATGCGCGCTATAATTTAAAATCCTGCAAAATAATGAATAATGAAAAAGTTGCCTCATTATGGTTGGGAAAAAATGTTACGGGAAACATAACATTGACTTTCCTTAGGCTCTTTCCTCACCATAGAGGTTATCCATATAGCCATGTGCAACAGACTGCAAAGAGGAGTCGTATCCTGCATATACTACATTCAATTGTCTGAAAATCTTAAACACACAGTTTATTATTCCCGTGAAGATGGGCAGCTAATCCAAAACACGGATAACGTCTATACTTTTACTAGTAACAGACTGAATTATAGCATATGAAGTGTATCAGCTAAATGCCAACTTACTCATTGACAGCACATTCGCCGCTTTGGGCCTCATTGGCATGCAGATTAGTCGGTTCCCTGTCAGTATTGATATCCTGTGTACAAGTATTAGGATTTATCAAGAGTCTGAAGTAGACAGGGTACCTTCACTGCTGGGTAATTCATCCAGCACTGAAAGCGTGGTTTATAGAGTTGGGACTTGTTATAAAGTAAAGCGTGTGAAACGGTTGTACCGCAGGCTCAATGTGCTCTCAATGAACCGTACATGTAGCACGTGCATAGCATGAATACGCTGATTGTAGATGATAGCAGTGCGATTGCACTTCTTGTTATGTTAAAGTGTTTTATGATGTGAGATCGAGGTGGGATAACTAATATGGTAGCGCTGCCTATGCTTAGTCTGTGATTGTTCTGTAGTGTATTGGAATGGTATACAGTTTTGAGAACAATTGGAACAGTGTACTGACTATTGCATGTAGCAGCTTTTAAACACTTTCCATGCGCCAATTAGTTTTACCATATGTGATGCGATCTGTGAAAACCTGCCACATGGTGGCATTTTTCATATTTGAAATATTTATATCAAAAGAAAGCTAAAACTGTTCTGATTACAAAACTGTTTCGATCATTTTTCTACGATCACTACAAAAAAAGTTATGAGTGAATGATGATTGTGATGTCATCAAAAGCTACAAATCAAGAAATCATTAAAACAGACCAAAAAGATACATAATTAAATATAATAACATTATAAGGGTAATAATAAAAGTGACTAAAGTAAGTTTTTGAAGGTGAAATTAAATGAAAGATGATGACACAAAGTATTGGAAACTAATTTTTAATTAAAAAATCTATAAAAAAAAGAAAAAGTTGTTTTATTTTTTTATTTTTTTAAATTTGTATTTTACCCATAATCCCTAGTTCACATTTTGCGACATCCGACGGGTTTTTCACAGATCACATCACATATGCAAAACAGATTTGTCTGAAACCTCTCCCAACTTTCAAAGTCTTATCTCATGAATTACCAAACTAATACTAGGTATGTTTGTACTTATCTTAATGTATTTCTCATGGTGATTCCAAATATGGTAATGAAATTCAATAATTTTGACATTTTTAAAACATTTTGTGAAATTTTGAAACTGTTGTATGCAGATGCCTGCCGCATGGAAAGCTTTAATATGTGACCATGTCACAATTCATAATGTAGGGAAGGCATTGTATTTGTATTTGAAAGAGGGTGTAGATATTTGTTGCCCTGAATTCCTACTTTTGCAGTGTTGATAGTTTCCCAGGTATTTGTGTGCTATCTTCAGTAGATAGCATTTTTAAAAGTGCTTTACCACAAGTCTTATGGCAAGTCTATCTTCAGTATAGTAGCACAGAAATTGCATTGCATTCTGGCGCAAGTGTCAGTGTTGTTTATCCTGTACACAACACAATATAACATTTTGTGCAATCTTTATAGTTTGTGTCATGATAATTGCAACATACATCACATAGATTTGCTGATTGCATACCGTTTGACCTAATTTGACAGCCTTTCAACTTTCAACTATTATCATTTCATAAAGCTTACTCAGGCATGAGATTTCCCAAAAGATATTTGGAGATTTCCTTTCTAACCAGCTGTTCTCAGCTGATATTTTTACTATTCATTTAATATCAGCCCATTTAGGAGTTAGGTGATAGAAAATCAACAACCCTGCTTTACAGGCGGACGGGCGGTTTGTATGTGTTTTTTTTTACTTATTTCTTTATTTTGTATTTATTTTTTACCTAAAATGTCACCGAAACCTGCAAAAATCAGGATTTTTTTTAAAGATTCATGAGAACAACATGTTGACAGATTTTCAGCCAAAAAACGGCTGAATTTACATGATTTGATAAGAAACATTATAAACAAAATTATAAACAAAAATATTAAACAAATCTTGAAACTCAAAAAGTGCGTCGGTTGGGCCTGTAAAACAGGTTTTTTTGTCCTCGCCTAATTGTTACATTATTTTCAGCCTTTTTACCTGCATATGTCTCATCCTCGCATATATAGAAAAGTGTTGATATTATTCAACAGATGGGTTCAAATGCACCTCGATGCACCATGCCCACATGGAGTATCAAATGTCAGTTATGGCATCTAATAATGGTACACTATAGTTTGATCAGTTCCAAATTGGCCAAAAAGCTGCCTTACAGCAGCGAATGAATACAGAGGATGCCAGAGCGCTTGAAGGCAACTAGTGTACTGTGCATCATATGCATGCGTTGAGCCAAAGCTGTATGCGTGTGGACATAATTGCTCAAGCACGCTTGGATTACTTTTGCTAATTGCGCCCTCCAAGGTCTGCCAGACCCAATCATATGTCCCTAACTTTTGAAAAACAAACAAATATTTTTGGCCAATTTGTAACTGATTGAATGAACTATGGTGCCAATAGCACTATTTGAATACGTGCACATCGCACTCAGTCACATCTTTTAACTTGAGACTCCAGAGAGCCAACCACTAGTATGTTCACTATTTTCACACAGATTAAATTTTACACTCATTTTGAGCAGTTCTACATGCTGTTCATTTGCTGTGTTTAGCGTTTTTCACATAGGCCTTTGCATATGAAAACTTACATTTTTTGCGCTTTTATATTTGCACAAGTTACTCAATACAAAATGTGAAAATAAATAAGCACAGCGCAAACATTCTCACCCTCAGCACAGTAGCTATACATAAAGCACAGGCTTCTGGCACGTTTCTTAATGCTCGCCCGAGAAAATTGAGCAGCTGCGAACGGAAATGTCACCAAGACCACCAGGGACGGAATAGTCCAAAATGACATTTTATTTCTCGCTACAATTTCTTATTTTGCGATTTTATTTCTTCTTCTCCTTTCGAGTATGGAAAGGATAGAATTCCCCTCGGCTAAATCAACAAGCTCTTGAATAGTGAGGTATTTGCCATACACACTCTCAAAAACCACCTGTATGATTGGCTATAGATGATGTGGTCTCATATCGTCAGCCTGCTTCGATAATTGCCTAACTCATTTTTTCTAGTTTAAAAAAAAAAAATGAAATGTGAGTTAAGCAATTATCGGAGCAGGCTGACGATATGTTAAATAGCATCATGCAGGTTATTTCCAACAGGAGCAGTAACTGTTGGATAGAAATATATATATAGAGAGAGAGAGATACACTGAAAACATTTATCGGTTAATGCCAATGCTGAACTAAGAAATTTTAGTAAAAATGATTAGTTCAGGGAGTACAACTAATTTTTCCAATCTTTCAGTAGGATATCGTTAATTGATAACTAGTTTTATTTCGTATAGTAATGTCCAAATTGGTTCAGCTATCCAAACTAATCTACCTCTACCAAGAGCATTCACTGGAACTAATTAAGTGCGACTCAGTAAACTTAGTTTAGCTCTAAATATTCGTATAACCAACCGAACTAAAATACAAATACTGTCCGCGACTAACATATGTTCGTAGAAGTTGTTGGCAACTAATTTGTCAACTAACTTTTTAGCGCCGCGATGCTGTGTTCAAAAACAGACTGTTGCCATGGTTGCAGCCGCCATTTTGTTCAGTACAAGGGAAGCGATTGTTGACTTCCGAAAACCGAGTGACGAAAATGGCTCAAAGGTACGTAAAATGATGCAAAATGTATGTCAAATCATTTGTTTTTAAAGAGTATAAATATGTAGATGCTTCTGGACAGTTCAATTTTTGTGACAGAAGTTTGTGTGACGTGCAATTTTAATTCATGAATTTACGTACCGACCACAGCATAATTCTCAGTTCATTGCATGTCGTGATACTGTTGTTCCAACTCCTTTGCCAAGATTTAAATCATCGAAGGATTAAGTAAAATATTCAATATCGTGTTTGGTTTCAAAATACAGTAACTTTACCGAAATAGTCATATCTGGTAAACGGTACCATGAAATGTCATGATTCTTTTTGCTGGTGATAGTGAATAAATACATCTATTGCCGCATACATTGGTTGCCTTCATATTCTGATAATACATATTATTAATAATTATTTTACTTTGAGTACACCTTTTTTATTCACCCTGTATACCCCAGACTGCCCCTTGTCATATAATGCATCAAAGACAATCACATTTTATAATTAAGCCAAACATGTGGTCCATACAATTCAATATGGTTTTCTTATTGGACCAAGATGGGCAGGGACAAACTCATCTTAATATGCTATGTCATTTTATTGTATGTATAACTGGAAATTTTCACGAGTTTAAAATTTCATGAATCAGCAATAGTGGCCTAATTCTTTTCATTTAAAATTTCACGAATGTAACTTTGCAATGCACTGCTACAAAGTAGATTGGAAATATTTATGGCATAACATTTTTGCGAGTAAGTGCTCCTTGCAAAATTAGATCAATTTAAATGCATGCAAACATTTCTGGTTTTACAGTTATTGATATACCTGTTCAAAAGTCCCGCCAACAGACCATGAACCATTTCGATGGCTATACATGATCGCATTTGTAGCTAGGCAAAGCTAAAGGATAAGGCTCTCTAATAGGATTGAATCAGTGTTAAAGATCTGCAATTTGATTGGAGCTTTAATCATGGACCATTGTTATTGGCAAAAGGAATGAGGGATTTCCTGTTGCTAGTATTTCAATGGTCATAATGAATGAGGGGGGGGGGGGATGCTCAACTTTGATAGGGATGTGCTATGATGTGTAATCAGGGTTTCCAAAGTGGCAGCTTTGGTAACCAATTTGAATAAGAAGAATTATAGGTGTCATATCCGGGTGTCATATGAACTAATCCAACTTGCAAATGAAGGTATCGTAAAGACCATCAAAGGCATCTTCAGACTGTCATATGTATACTTTAAATGTTATTACTTCCAACTTACCCCTGCGTGCCTCCCCCACCTGTTGGCCCAGCAGGAATGCAGAAAACAGTTGTTGGAAATAGATACATCAATTGTTGTATCACTTGAATAATAAAGGAGGCCTATTAAGAGCAGTGATACAAACAATCAAATCAAGAAACATGTTGAGCGTTTATTCATAAGTATTTGTGACTTTGTTATTTAAAATTCTCCATTGTGAATACAATAAGTATTGAAAATTAGCTTTTGATAATTTATAGAGGGCCAATTTTGTATATTGACATGGTCTTCACTTACATATTTTATCTATTAAATAAGCATATACAAAACACCAGAAAACAGCTACCACTGTTTTCAAATAGACACAAAGCCTACACATGCAAAAACATTGTGATCTCCGAAAATAACACAAGCAAAAAGCACATTAACTCCGAAATTGAGCCAGTTTACAATTGCCTGCAGATTCCACTTGTTGTAATAATAAATGAATAAATGGTGTAATAAAATATACCCCAAAACACCATAGATTCCATATGCATGGTATTTGGCTTACATATATAAGTAAGTGACTATGTAGTAAAGTAGGCTGTGTTGCGGACTCCTCACGGAGTGATGATAGTCTTTTAGACATGTTTAGCATCCGCGGTAGCGTTTAGTTACACATAGCCAGTGTTTGGTGGATACTAATGGTTTCTGGGCACTCTTCCCAGTACACCAGGTTAGATACTAGTGTTTGAAGCATACATGGTCTAGGGGCCGTATCTAATCTCCCTTAACTGTACCACATTCGGTCAAATATGGAGGTGAACCTAAACATGTCTGTCGGTTTCGCTAGAGGCCACGAAGGCTGGCTTCGCAGTACAGGGAGCCTCGTCGTACAAGGCATACGGTTTATCTTTTGATATTTTTACAATAGTATTAGTCAAAATGAGATACAGGGCCAACCTTTTCATAATACTTGGAAATACATCTATGAAAGACAGGATAAAACAGATTTTCTGCTACAAACCAGAAATGCATTTATTAAAAAACCATAAATCAATTAAACTCACTTCTAACAAAAGGAGTTAAAAGTCTAACATTTTTAAAAATGTACTTTTATGATTTGAAATGCATAAACACTTGATGTAATGTGTCCATATTGAAAGTTCATGGTGACACATAAAATTGTCAAGTTGATGGTGACACATATAATTGTCAAGTGGAGACTAGACCACAAATGGTTAGTTGGATAGTTGCACATTTTTAAAATGTACTTTGGCACATTTCGGCTCATGTTTCTAATGAAACAGGCCCCCGTGTATGCTACCCAATTTGTAAATGAAACAAGTGCGGTATTGTCTCCCCCCTCCCCCTCGGCATGAAATGTAAAATAACAGGTGAGGCGGAGCCAAACTTGTTATTCAAACATTAATTCATGCCAAAGGTTAGCATTGGTGTATTTGCTCCTTCATCACATGCACTGCCAATACAGCCACGCATTGACTAAAACCATCCGTCATAACCATCATGACGACTTTGCGCTGTTTATATTATAGCTTGCTGAGTGCATTAAAATACCAGGTCTGAAAGACCTTGAAATTTCACAAAAATTATGAAATCTCTGGGTCTTTTCTTATGAAAGAAATTTGAAAAACACCCACCCATACACAAGATCCACAAGAAAAGATGACACCAATGCACAACACAGATCAGCTATCACAAAGATTTTCTAGTATTGGTTGTTCACGCTATGTCATTCGAACTTTGATGGCCGTTAGCGGAATTATTGGAGAAATGACAGGCATGGTAGAAAAAAGCTACATAGTATTTTGTGATTTGACATACATTTAAGATTATTTTACGTATCTTTGAACTATTTTCTTCGCTCGGTAATCTGGAGTCAACGCTTGCTTCACGTGCACTGCACACAATTAGTAGACCATCATGGTTAACTAATTTATAAAATTAGTAGACCATCTTAGTTCAACTGAATGAACTAAGCAAGATTTGTGGAAATCGACATCGTTTCTACTAATTTTTAAGTTAGTAGAGCGACCCTAAAAATTAGTAGAACAAATTGGTTTATCATACTGAACTAATTTTTAACATCACTGAACTAAATTTTGACAATAATTTGTTGAACTAATTTTAATTAGTTCAAAAACTAGTTTAACATGGTCAACTAATTTATAAGTTGGTTAGAGAATGCTTGAACTAATATTAAGTTAGTAGAAACAGACATCGTTTTTACTAATTTATTTTAGTACAGATAACCGAAAAATGTTTTCAGTGATAGGTTGGAGATATACCTTTGGATGGAGATATACCTTTAAGTGAAATGTGGCATGTTAAAGGCCTAATACGAGTTAATATGACCGATTATAAACATTTTACATCATAATGACAATCTGCCTAACTCACAAGGCTGACTTAGACAGAATTGAAATTGTGCAATTATCAACACTTTTGATTGGTCAATGACTTAATACTTTCCACATGGCTGTTAGTTTTACCATACAAAATAGATTTTTCAGAAACCTTTCCCAACTTTCATAGTCTATCTCAAGGATTACTGAACCAATACTATGCATGTTTATACTTATTTCAATGCATTTTTCATGGTGATTCCAAATATGGTAATGAAATTCAATACTTTTGACATTTTTAAAACATTTTGTGAAATGTTGGAATGTCGTCTGCAGCCGCCTGCCGCATGAAAAGTGTTAAGCATTATTATAGTATATGCATACTGTAATAAAGTCATGATTAATGCTAAAAGCTTAATTTCGCTGAGAAGTGAGTTACGCAATCATGGACTGCTGTGTAAGTTGTGAACTTGGTGGTTGAAGATCGTGTTCTGACAAACTGGTAAGGGAACAGTTCCATTTGTACGCGATAAAAATTGCGAGAATGTTCCGGGCCCCGATGAGTTTTTTATCAGGCCCCGATGAGATTTTTATCGCGAACAGTTGCGAGTAGCAAAGGATTATTTATCGCGTAGCGTATTACTGCTTGTTTAAATATAACGAAAGATAAGTGGTCGGTATGTAAATAGAGCTTCGGGTTATTTATTCTAGTTGTAAGGTACAAATTCAGCATTTCATGTTTTTAGAGATAATGTTATTGATTATGGATGTTTAACGTAAATTGTATTATCCTCGTGTATTTGCTAAACAATGTCCCGCTCTATTTGCTAAACATACCCCATGGTATGGCAGAGGCCTCGTATCGGGCCCCGATGTCTATTTTATCGGGGCCTGATGACTATTTTATCGTGAATCAAATTGAAAAACATCGGGTCCAAAACATATCAGGCCCTGATACAGTCGCGATAAATTTATCGCGTATAAATGGAACTGCTCCCTAATGTGGGTGTAATTACGCTACGATCTATGAATATTTTTTTAACCATTGCAACATTTAGTTTCATGGTTCATGAAATGTAACATGGTAATCAGTGTAGAAATGGATTTACTGATACTTGAAATTATCTGTCATATTTGAATTACCAATGACAAATTTCTCTGTAAGGTACGTGGCTTTATGTTCTGAAACATGATTAAGTATGACGATAGTTTCAACCGCTTCAATATGTGAGTCGTGACTATCGTACGTAGTACATGATTAATCCATATATAGCATGCATGACATTTTCAGTGATGTGATCAACAATGTAATATCAATTACACTTTTTACAAAAATGTCAATTCATCATATATAGAATATTCCATTTTGATATTTGTTGGATTTTCAGATTTGTTTTATGCCGTCATTGAAAACTTGACATTTTTGCGGAATTTAGGAAAATGATTGGGACAAAATGGTGTTTTAAGAGTAATTCAGTAGCCAGTATGAGAAGCTTGGTAGGGTCTGCCCATAGTAAAATATATATTGTAATACACTTACTGTATGGTGGCTGCAGGGAAAAAATACATAATCTGTAGCATGCACAATCTGTGCAAGAGATTGCCAGTTTGGGTTGTCCATCAGATTGATCATATGTCTGAATAGAGCATCATATGAATTCCTTTCAGGGCAATTAGAATGATGTCTTGAATGACGTCTTGAAACTGGATAGAAATGGAATAAAACCACTTAAATTCCCCGGTGCAATTCAACCGAATGATTGTCAGGGGTGCGGCCCCCTGGTCGCCCCTTTGTACACGCCACTGCCGCAGTGTTTGAGTACATCATCGTTGTTTATTTAGGTATATGTGTGGTGGTATGGGAAAACCCGTCGGAAGTAAATAGTGTTAATATTGAGATATCTGGGTCATACCAAAATATAACTAACAAATGAGTTCAAAATCAATTTTCCAACTTTGGTCCCAAGATTGAACTTTAGTCTCCAGGAGTTTTTGTCTTCAAAATTCCAGATGTTAAGTTTATTTTAGTACTTTTCTGAACCTTGTTTATCAAATTGTATGTGTAAAATGCTACGTTTAAAATGCTATGTAAATGACATTGTTACCATGGTAACCACTTGTGAATTCCTACAATGCATTGTAAAGATTTTGAAAGTGAAGAACTTACAATTGTTAATAATATCGCAAAAAACTAGGTTCATATCAAAAGTCTTTTTCATATGACAAGCTATGCTGTGTGACATAACAATGTAGTTTTATTATTATTAGAGCATTTAAAAGATTTTGTGTACACCTTTGAATTGTCAGTTTCAAATTTTAGTGTTGCGTTTAAACTTGCCGACTTTAAAATACTATTACTGTAGTTCTAGATGGAATTTCTGAAAAATTTAAACAGTCCAATACTCAGTAGATTATGAAGATCTCCGCCATAGAAAAAACCCAAGTTGCTAGAAAATGACCATGTGAAGGGTTTTCCATGCCACCACACATATAGCGGGCGTTGAAGTGTGTTAACAAAAGACTTGGACAAGACTATGCATTTGATCAATGCTCGTGGAGAAAATTACGGTAATGTCTTCCATAGGGGTGCATGGATTTCAAATGGAATAACATTTACTGGGAGTGTACCGTACACCAAATGTTCTACATGAAAATAACTTAATTTGAAATTAAAAAAAGAACTTCCCAGGTAAACCGCGCTTGAACCAGCTACCATGAAAAGTTACCACTAAGTGTACTGATCCTAGTCGATTGGCCACGACATTTGACCTTTTGTAATACCAAACAATGCCACCCCACCTGATAAAAGATTGCTTCACAATGTGTATAACCCAGCGTGACACAGTTCGCGACAAATAACGGTAAGATTAATCGGCTTTCTGTTTCTACTGGGTTTCTTGCCGTTTCTTAGCGATACCAAACCTGGTTTGTGAAGGTTTTTGGGATTACCCAAAATACCGATTCTTAACGGTATCTGGCTGTTTCCACTGGTCAAACTTATCGATTCTTAACGGTATCTTCCCCAGTAGAAACATGCTCATAGCTTCAAACGTCTTGGCGCACATAAGTATCCCTGTACTAGAAATTCATTGCTTAAATGGTCTGTCCACCCGTAGAACAGAGTTGTTTACATCGCCTAGGCTAAGTCTCACAAATGCTAAGTACTGTTGCAGGATTAGCATCTCGTCCATCGTCCGCTGCGAATGAACTTCAAGCCAAAGCCACATGAACTGTGCACTGATTGATGCGTTGGGACAGCGTTGTGAAGTCTACGGAAATGAAACCAATAAATTGTACACGCTTAGCCTGCTCCTGGCCGTGTGTGTTAAATACACCAATAAATCAAGGTCTTGTTTCAAAATGGCTTGGTTCACAATAGCTGCCTATTGCGGATTCAAACTTTTCACAGATGCCTCTACATAGAACTAACATTATAGCATATCACAAATATGGAATCTGGCAGCTATTTTAGATCAGGCTTTTTGATACAACCTGTGCTTAAACATTATACATGGGTTACCTTTCTTGGGATTGTTCTCGCTAAATATACTAATTTGCTGTTCTAGATCTGTCTGTGTGCATACAATAAGGTTGTATTAAACCATAATTCGATCGATTATTCAATGATGTGTTGATTGCTGAAAGTGTAATCAAAAGGTAAATGAACTAATATAGTTTTGTGAGTTCATACCTAAAATAATGGTCCAGGGGCATGATACCTTTCTACCTGGTTTAACACTTTCCACGCAGCAGGGGTCTGCAGACAACATTCCAAAATGTCACAAAATGTTTCAAAAATGTCAAAATTATTTAAATAAGTACAAACATGCCTAGTATTGGTTCAGTAATCCTTGAAAAATACCTGAAAATCTCTTTTGTATATGGTAAAACCAATAACCTCATGGAAAGTGTTAACCCAGAATCAAACAATTTTCTTGGTTTGATTTTGAAGGAGGAAAAAAAGGGAAAACAATCCGACAATCAAGCCTGGATATTATATTATAAAGCACCCACCCGCCTGCCCATAGCGGGTAACTTTTGCATCCTGCGGGTGAAGATAGGCCTACCAAATTACCCGCCCGATTGAAACATTTTTTAAACTCACAGTGTAAGTGAGTTACAGTGACTGGTGGAATTTCTGTTGGGCAGTAACTCATAAAAAAACAAAATCTGAAATTCCATCCCGGCCAACAATATTTAAAAAAAAGATACATTGAGGAACCCTACCTCATCCTCCCTTGAATAGATTGGAATGAGAAAAAAAATGCTGGTTAACGACTCCTGGTGCAGACAAATCAAACGAAATATCCATATTAATTTGATAAAATAATACATGCGTAAGGCCACATCAAAACAACAAAACTGTTCTATGGGCAAACGGACCTCTCAGGTAGGGTCGGTTGATCTGGCTTTTTGGGGTAGGGGTTGCAAACATGTTGTGAACTTTTCAGGAATTTTCAACAATTTTCAAAATTTACAAAAATGGGTCGGTCGGGCCTGTAGAACAGAGTGTGGTTTTTTTTGTGGCCTAATGGTGGTGTATTGATTATTGATATCCTTCACCTAGAACATGCGAGATGATTAGGTTTATATGAAGAGGTATTTTGCAAAAGGGCCTACATCCACTTTGGCTCTTATTGAGAAAAAGTCAAAAAACTGTTTCTAAATATTCAAGTTGAGCAATTGAAAAACTGAATGGATTATGAAAGAGGTACACTACATACTAATTGAAATTGATATAAATTTTAAATGTGCTAGTTTTAAATTTTTTTAAAATCATGTTTACATTTTTTGAAAATTTGGATGTAGGCCCTTTTGCAACAAAACTCCATCTGTTTGTACATAAAGAAAAAATACCACACACAAAAAATCATTTATTTTAATCATTGAAAATAAATAAGTTTGATATTGAAATGTATAGGTCACAATCATATGTTTCAAGGAAATAAAGTCATTTTTTTCAAAAATACCTACATCTCATTGTAAACAGCCATTGAAGTTGTTGTTTTGTTGCAAAAGGGCCTGTATCCCGATATAATTCTGGATACAGGCCCTTTTGCAACAAAACAACAATTTCAATGGCTGTTTACAATGAGATGTAGGTCTTTTTGAAAAAAATGACTTTGTTTCCTTGAAACATATTATTTTTCCCTATACATTTCTATATCAAACTCATTTTTTGAAAAAATGCACCATAGCCCTTTTGCAAAATACCTCTTCATATTGTAAAAGTATGATGTTTGAATAGAATCTAGAGGTTTCATTACTTTCATTGGTCAAAACCCCTGATTCTGAATAAATTTTGGGTCAGCAAGTCACCCAGTTTCACCGAGAGAATTCTCAGGTTCGTCGTATATCCCTTGAACTGATCCAAGATAGAGGAGGAGTCTGATCAAATATTTCTACCCATATAGCCCCACCCCACATTGCCCTTACACTATTCCCTCTCATGCTTAAAATCAAGAACCCCCCTGGTAAGGTAGACTTTCAGGAAATACATCAGTACCATGTGTCCTTACTAATTAACACTTCACAAGTCAGAACCCGATAACATCATCGAATTGGATTGCTGTGCTATACTGCATAGATTCAGCTAGAGAGGACTTGCAACTTTCAAATGAAAATTCAGTCCCTCTTGGTTTATTTATGTGATTGATTAGCAGGAAATGCCCCATCACAGAAAATATAGGGCACATTGGGACACCAGTTTATTATTGACCTGATTACCCTGCATATGGCTCTAATATAGTTTATATGCGACCAGTCACGTCAAAAAGGACATGTTGTCGGCAAAAACTGTTTTGAGATAGAGGCCGATATATTTGGTGAAATATAAAGAAAATAATAGAAGAAAATACGCTTCTTCAAAACATATCTTGTGATTACAAAGTCTGATAACCTTCATCATGATATCATTTCAAAGCTTAGAATGTACTTTTTCAAGTCATACCAATAACTCGAATTTGACTCGGGCCTCCAACATGTCCATTTTGATGTTCCTGCTAATCAGAACAGGATCTCATCCCACTGGGAAAAAAAGGTTGAGAATAGTGGCTGTTAACACTTTTCAGGCAGATATTAGTTTACTGATTTTTCAGATACCTTTCCCAACTTTCAATGTCTATCTTAAGAATTACTGAACCGATACTAGGCATGTTTGTATATATTTTAATGCATTTCTCTCGGTGATTTCAAATATGGTGATGAAATTCAATAATGTTGAAATTTTTCAAACATTTTGTCACATTTTAACTGTCATCTGCAGACGACTGCCGCATGGAAAGTGCTTCAATGGGCGTGGCTTGCTATTTTAGAACTGGTTTGATGAATTAGGTGATGAGTACAATTAAGCTACAGTAGGATGTAACTAATAGAAAACACATACTATTTTTGGCAATGTAATTTAATATTGTCAAGGGGAAGGTAAGCCTTGCTTATTAGCTTATATAGCGCAAGTGATTTAATACAAAAGGAGAGCACAAAATACAGTAACGGATCATATGCTTGTCATATGCGTATTTTGTTTGTTATCTGTTTGCTTTGTTTGAATATTGTTGATGTTTTGTAAATGTTGTTATATGGAAAATAAATGATTGATTGATTGATATGCATGGCGTTGTAAAAGTTTAAATAAGCTTGCAAAGAATTTACATATGGCAATGACCCTTTGAAAAATGAAAATAGGTAAAGGTAATATTATGTAAATTTATATTATACAAAAGACCATACAAAGTGACCAGTTCGGACCTCGACCTAATCAGGTTGTTTACACTAAAGACTTGATTAGGTCATAAAAGACTCGATTAAGTCATCAAGGAGTCAAATCAATACGGAAGTGGCCCACAGTGAATCGCGGCCACTTAAAAGTATACAAGGAGATTGATGGAGCACTGAACACATTATTTGAAGTTGTTGATGCGAAATTCTTTCGTTGATATACATTTTAATTGTCAATGAAACTTTATTTTTGTTTAATCCATCGTGGGATTTGTGTGCAATTTAACGGAGAAAAAAAGCAAATGATCCAATTGCGTGCTACATGTATACTGTACACATTGTTGTTGTTGGCTAACTTCTACAAAATCTTTAAAATTCACAGCAAAAATGCATCAAAACATACGCTATACGCTGAAATGTTTTAATTAGAAAAGCAATTACACACATGTTTTGTGGCGTCAATTTATGGAAGCAAGGTATTTTTTTGCCGTTTGCAATCAAACGGCTGTGGCTGAGACTATCGATGATTTGACCCCAGGAAATGGTGATTCCCACGATGAAAACTGTGGGGAGTACGACCCAATCGAGTTGTAAAAGGCAACAGATTAAGTTTCTTGCAATTCAATCAACCACGCGACCTAACCAGGCGATGGGGACTTGATTTGGTCGCGGTCCGAACAGGTTACATAGATAGAGCAATACAAAAAAAAGGGGGGAAAAAGGACACACAGCATACTCATGGGTAGTTCATATGTTCGTTTCTTTAGGGTTCTATGTGTGTTTATCACCTTATCAGGGTGATGGCGACTTGATTTGGTCGCGGTCTGAACAGGTTACATAGATAGAGCAATACAAAAAAAAGGAAGAAAAAAAGGACACACAGCATACTCATGGGTAGTTCATATGTTCGTTTCTTTAGGGTTCTATGTGTGTTTATCACCTTATCAGGGTGATGGCGACTTGATTTGGTCGCGGTCCGAACAGGTTACATAGATAGAGCAATACAAAAAAAAGGGGGAAAAAAGGACACACAGCATACTCATGGGTAGTTCATATGTTCGTTTCTTTAGGGTTCTATGTGTGTTTATCACCTTATCAGGGTGATGGCGACTTGATTTGGTCGCGGTCCGAACAGGTTACATAGATAGAGCAATACAAAAAAAAAGGAAGAAAAAAAGGACACACAGCATACTCATGGGTAGTTCATATGTTCGTTTCTTTAGGGTTCTATGTGTGTTTATCACCTTATCAGGGTGATGACGACTTGATTTGGTCGCGGTCCGAACAGGTTACATAGATAGAGCAATACAAAATAAAGGAACACAAAAAAGGACACACAGCATACTCATGGGTAGTTCATATGTTCGTTTCTTTAGGGTTCTATGTGTGTTTTATCACCTTATCAGGGTGATGGCGACTTGATTTGGTCGCGGTCCGAACAGGTTATATAGATAGAGCAATACAAAAAAAAGGAAGAAAAAAAGGACACACAGCATACTCATGGGTAGTTCATTCGTTCGTTTCTTTAGGGTATGTGTGTTTATTTTGTTTGTTTATTTGTTTGTTTGTTTTAAAATGGTCATGAAAACAAGCCGACCAAGCATGTCTGATTAAGTACGGAAATTGGTCGCTGGTGGCTCACGTGACGTCGGAGTCCGAGCGGGGCCAGAGTATAATGCACAAGTATATAGTCTGATATATAGCAACGCACAACATAGATGACATGGACAGGCGAATGACATGCCATGTATGTCAAAATGTCATTGTTGACGCTGAATCACTTCAGGATAATACATTCAAATTCAATTATTTTTAATCTGCCTTTAGGACATAGGTTTTTACTTACCAGTATTCTACATAATAGTCCAATCAAGAAGATTGTTTTGGCTATCGTCGCTGTTCTTTCAAAACCTCATGTTTTTCCGGCCCTTCAATATGTATAGATTAAAACTGCCCAAAGGTTATGCATAGGAAGTGTTATTTTATACATGTTCAGTTTCAATAGCTCTTACTAGGTTTGAATATTTATGTTTGTGGCCCTTGAACATGCTTAAAGCAAACTGCCAAAGGATATACATAATAAGTCTTACTTTATACATACTGAAGGGCCATATGGAAATGCAAGATTTTGACAGTTAGCCCAGCAAGTATTGCTGGGCTTATAATCTTGTTAGGCAGGTGGAAGAAACAAGAAATAAATTGGATCTTGTGGTAACCTTGTCTTTAAATACATGGGACTTATTTTGAATGAATGGAATTTGATTTTGAATTTCAATTATAATCTAGCACCTATCATGGATGATAATAACACCCTGACTTTGTTGACCTTGTTATCGACTCATTATTTTATTCTCTCAGTTATATTTTAGAATTTCATGTTTCATAAAAGTCTCCATTGGAAATCTAGGGTAATAAGGCATTTGAAAAGGAAAATAACTCTTGCTGTTGGGGCCAGTAAATCAAGGCAACCCCCCTCTATGACTTTTGAAGGTGACACATTTAATCTGAATTTGGGATGACCCATTTAAAGTCCTGCATTGTTTGAAACAAGAGTTTATATTAGAATATGCAGCATTACAAATATAGTTAGGGACAGGAGATTTTATTTTGAAAATAAGCCCATTTCAACTTGAAATTCTTCAGAAAAGGCAGCATCAAAATAACTGCCATTAGCCTTTAAGCATATTTAGAGCTATTTAATGAAAATAGTCGCATGTTATGTTATATTCAGCTAGACGGTTTTGGATACCTTGAACCCTGTTCAAGTCATTTAAATCTTTTTCTATTTTACACACAGAATTGATTACACAAGGGTATAGACCTATAGCTCATAAACTGAATACCGCACTATGTATTGCATAATATCTGATACTGGGACACCAATTTCTCACAGCCAATTTCAAATCTAAAAGCGAATTAAACCCGATCTCACATTGATGATAACATTGAACACTAAGAATGTCATTGGATATGGGTAGACCTAGACAATGTTTACACAGGTGTGATTGTGGGTCATATGATCGTGTAAATAATGTTGGTGAAAAACGACACATAGAAATACAAATGAAACCAAGATAGTAGATTAATTTGATATCTGTATCGAGTGATGCCAAGAGTTTACTGTTACATTATTATTATATTATTTTCATATCAACCAGGGGCATACTGAACTTGCTATGGAGTGAATGTTACAACCGCTAAACTTTGTTCCTTATGTCTGATGCTATCTACTGAAGATAGCAACATGCATACACATGTGATATATATGTATGTATGCTATAACATGCATACACATGTGATATATATGTATGTATGCTATCTACTGAAGATAGCAACATGCATACGCATGTGATATATATGTATGGGTGCTATCTACTGAAGATAGCAACATGCATACACATGTGATATATATATGTCTGTATGCTATCTACTGAAGATAGCAACATGCATATACATGTGATATATATGTATGTATGCTATCTACTGAAGATAGCAACATGCATACACATGTGATATATATATATGTCTGTATGCTATCTACTGAAGATAGCAACATGCATACACATGTGATATATATATCTGTATGCTATCTACTGAAGATAGCAACATGCATACACATGTGATATATGTCTGCATGCTATCTACTGAAGATAGCAACATGCATACACATGTGATATATATATCTGTATGCTATCTACTGAAGATAGCAACATGCATACACATGTGATATATATGTCTGCATGCTATCTACTGAAGATAGCAACATGCATACACATGTGATCTATCTGTATGCTATCTACTGAAGATAGCAACAAGCATACGCATGGGATATATATATGTCTGTATGCTATCTACTGAAGATAGCAACATGTATACGCATGGGATATATATGTCTGTATGCTATCTACTGAAGATAGCAACATGTATACACATGTGATATGTCTGTATGCAATCAACTGAAGATAGCAACATGCATACGCATGTTATATATATGTCTGTATGCTACATTACAACAACTTTGTGCAGCGCTCGGACATTTATTAATTAGGTATGACGTAGTGCAACTACCTTGCGTCATTAGCATATCAATACAGACCGACCTTTCAAAGTTAGCGTACCGTGAAAGGGCCACACAGATATCACACGCTGACCTGTACACTCGCGCATGACCTCAATTCACTTGCATGGGGCTTCGACACTCAAGCCAGGCGCACATGGCTTTCGACCAAACTGCTTTCGATCATGTAGGATACATCATGAATATTAGAAATAACTAATGGTCAAGGAAAAATTTGATCGGTGACTTTTAGATGATATTGTAGCTTATGATTGACATAAACAATAAAGTTAGGTTGTTTTTATGAATGGTGGACTCCCGCGGAGATACACGGTGGTTTTGCCCGAGGAATTCTGGCTTAATGGAAGATGCTCGCAACGCGTGTTATGAATGGGGAATCGGCCTATTTTGGGGTCCGTGATATGAAAAGAACTGCCGAAGATATGTATATTAACAGTTGTGCAAAGTTAGTATTTATAATAAATGTTTATATGATTGGAAAGAAGAGATGTTAAGCTTTATAAAAATATAGGTTGTTTACAGCAAAGGTATAATGTGAATGGCATACGTACAAAGCCCCTATACCATGTTAGTGTGATGCTGTGCGTGTATGCTCCAATCAATGCAGGATGTCCTCAACTTATTGTAATGATCTACTGAAGATAGCAACATGCATACACATGTGATATATATGTCTGTTTGTTATCTACTGAAGATAGCAACATGCATACACATGTGATGTCTGTATGCTATCTACTGAAGATAGCAACATGCATACACATGTGATATATATGTCTGTATGCTATCTACTGAAGATAGCAACATGCATATGCATGTGATATGTCTGTATGCTATCTACTGAAGATAGCAACATGCATACACATGTGATATATGTTATCCCAAAGACCCCTTACCTCTCATAATAGAGGTGATAGAGTAAAGAATGCTTTTGTAATTTTTCCTGATTAGGGAACAAAAATAAAACTCTGTTGTGTAGGTGGACTTCTCAGTTAGGTTTGGTCAATCAGGCCTTTTTTCATCGGTTATTTTTTTGCTCTTTTCCCCCTAAATTATCTAAAAAATGCAGGAACATTTTCAAAATATTCAAAATTGTTCCTTTAAGTTTTTCAAAAAAATGTTTCAATTTTTTAAATCTCACAAAAACAACAAAATGGGTCGGTCATGCCCAAAGAACAGTTTTTTCCCCTCCTTTGGCCTTAAAGGTAGATATGTGTCGAACTCTTGGCTAGAAATAAATAGTGTCAATATGGATTGTATGTGAATTCATCTCACTTGTTGTACATATGTTGCCCTAGTTAGCATCAGATTGCAATGAGGGTAATGAATCCCTAATGTAGTTTGTCCTGATTATTAGACAAGATGGTTATAGGTTGAACTATAATTGCCTATCAATAATTGGTGTCAATATAGGCAACTGTAAATGTGAAATTACATCTCATGTGAGAGTGATGCCCTACTTTAAGCCAGCGTCAGATGGCAGTCAAAGTACTGTATTTTTTTTCTGAAAATTTAAAAAAGCCTGTTTCATGTGCGGACAGATCTGGAAGGAGTTCGTCTCTAAAATGTTCAACAATTTTGAACGTTAAAAAAATAATCTCAAATAAAAAAAGAAATAGGTCAGTCGGGCCCATAGAATAGGGTTTATTCCTCCTTTTGCTACTCATGGTTTTTATAAAAAGTGTCAATAGGCAACTAACTGTATGTAACCCCCCCCCCCCCCTTATTGTATACATACACTGCAAATCCATTGGTCAAACAAATAGTTGGGCAATCACTTTACTAATTTGTTGGTTAAAACTAATGACTGTTGGTCAAACAAAATCATCGCCCAATACGGTTGGGCAGGGTTGACAACATTATTGGTCACTGGAAGGTCCTTAGTTTATTCGATGAATTTTTGCCCATCAAAATGTTTATTTTTTCAGGGCATTTGTCACGCGATACGACATTTCCAGAAGAGTTGGGTACTTTGTGACTACATGTTGGGCAAACTTCGCGGGATGTCATTTTCAATATTTTCTGCAGAATGGCGGACACGGCAGCTGACCTAGGAGAGCTCGTAGAAGAATACGACCTTGGATAGCTCGCAGAAACCATCCAAAATATAAAATCCACAGAAACATCCGAGCCATTACTTTGAGTACTGTGCACTTTTGTTTTCAGTAAATGACAACAAAAAGGAGCATAGCACGTTGCTGTATTGAGTGTTAATATTAAGCTTATTAGGTTGAGTCTATTTGCTGCACAAATTTGTGCATGTTTGATAAGTCTCACCTTTTTACAACGGATATTATATTTAGATTTTCCTGTTCACGTCTTACCGCAGAAGATATAACGAGTTATAAAAGTTTGTCGTGAAAGGATGCAAGAAAGCTTTTTTACTTAAACTGAACTATTTGCGAACCAATCTTGCAACCTTAATGGTGTATGACGTGCAAAAACAAGATATGGAAGATGCAATCTTTGTGGATTAGTATTCCCTAATCCCCTTTACATTATACAGGTATAATACCAATGGGACTTTTAATGGGGTTTCCCCATGCTTTTAACGGGGTTTCCCCATGCTTAAAAGCCTATTTCAAAAGGACACTGAACCAACCGTGTTATTATTACATAATTATATTTCACTTAGATTTTAAACTATATGCCTATTTTTACCATTTTACCATGAATAATATATAAAAAAACTGAAATATTTCCCTGAATGGCTAATGGATATTGGATCTGCTGATAGATTATTATTTTTAAATATTTACAGCCAGTACGCAACAGTCGCTTTTAAAGCGTGACCTTGCCGATTTCTAACCCGCAGAATGATCGATTTCAGGATGTCTCCCTTTAGCTAAATACCCTATGTCAGCCTTACGACAAGTTAGTTTTACCAGCATACACTGCGATAGGATCAGTTTGCAGTCAAATAGCTAGATAGGTATAATCACCGTAATTTTCTTAATAATATGGGACCAAATTGACCATTTTTGGTCCACAAACAGTGATTTTATCGCTTATTTTAGAATCTAACAACTTTTGTGACTTTGCTTCTTGTATCTATTCACTTGACTGGACTAAGAATCGTACGATATTTTAAGAGCAATTTTCATACTAACGGAAGTTCAAGCTTTAATTTCATATCAAAATCATTGATGCCCGAGTTCTTTTTTGATGAGAAAATCGAGTCTTAATTTTCAGCGATTTTCGGTCAGAAAACGAAACTTACGATCCCCCGTTAGGCCTCGCCAACTTGATTTTTAGTCTCCTATAAACCCGCCCGCGCTTCATTTTCATGCCCGCGTTTGAATTCATTAGAAATTTTGGGAAAAAATACCGTTTTTGCAATGAAAACGTCCGAATTTATGTATTTTGTGTGATGAAATTGTGGAAAATGATTTTGACGAGAAAAAAAAAATCATACGGAATTGTGCAGAGCAGAAGGATCGATTTCGAACCCCGGACCTCTTGCTCTTCAGTCTAGCGCTCTACCATCTGAGCTATCAAGCGAAACTAATTCTATTCGTGAGATTTAAACACTTGATCAACAACCCAACGACGGTACGAAATGAATATAGCTCGAACCAGATTCGGACACCCATTTTATTATCCATTCACTTGACTGGACTAAGTAATGTCATACTATTTTAAGCATGTTTCTAGTTACAAAAGACTATGAATATTATGATACCATCAATACAATTGATGCCTAATTCTTCAAAAAGGGACTATTTACCGTGAATTTGGCTTTAGTTTCGTCAAGTTTTTCTCGAATTCGGATGTGTGTGATGACAATAATTTGCACCGAAAATGCAACATGTCATGAAGTCACAGCTAATATTAGATAATATTATTCGCATAATATGCCTTTTTATTTTACAATTTCATGGCAAATGTGTTTGAAATGTGTGATTATAATCATGAAAAGAGCTCATTTACATCGTGCTATTACGAGGTCAACTATGACTGCAAAGCCGTATCGCTACGGATGAGTACTTCCGGGTCGCTTTGCTGGGTTAGAAAAGGAACGACTTTTCGTGTGCTTGCATACTGGCTGTTTAGGCCAAACAAAAGAAGGAAGTCCGTCTCAGAAACATTGTGCAAAAGTCCTGAGCGATTTGTTTTTTTTCCAGATTTTTTTCTATTTTTAGAAAATAGGCTATGGGGTATGCAAAAAAAAATTAGATGTTGTTTTTTTTGCTAATTTTTTGTTGTTGCTTATCCAAGCTTACAGAGACCTTTTTTAAACTTTTTAAAAAATTCAAAAAAAAAAGAAGAAAAAATATGTTTGTATGTTTTTATTTTTGCGGTAGCTAATTGGAGAGCAAAATGCGAAAATCAGGGGTGTACCTTCATTTTTTTTTCCAACCAGCCAACAGGGTTGGTAGCATGTAAACATTACCAGCCCGACTGTAAACTTACCAGCCAAACAAGTAATCTTCATACCAACAGCAAAATTCTTTTGGCCAGCCAGGTGTGTATATTTGAAAAGTTACCCGCCCGACGCAAAAGTTACCCGCCACAGGCGTGTGGGTGGTTACTAAGTACAGCCCTGGCGAAAATTAATGTAGCGTGAAAATGTACACATTTACAGTACATGGTAAGTTATCCTAGCATAATCCATACTGTGTGATGAATCCTGAGTTACTGCACCAATAAGGTGTTTCTTTCTTATGAGCATCAAAGATAAAGCAATCAGATTGATTGAATTACAAGTTCCGTCCGAAACATTCAATCCTATCGTCATGATTGTGTGATTGGTTTAATCAGAAGGCCTCTCGATTCATTCATCCATCCATGTTGCAATTTAATTTGAAAGCTGATGATATTTGTAAGTGATATGTGTTGTTGTCTTTCAGAGTTTTTGGATTGAACTAGGGAGAGAATAGTTAAAATTGGATTTTATAATCAAATTGAAAAGAAACAGAGATAGGTGTAGCATCAGTTATTGTAAGGTAGTTCCCAAACCAATTAAGAAGTAGTGTAACTAGAAATTTTCATTATGGTGGGAGGGGGGAGGGGGTATGGAGGGGACAAGAACATTTGTAGGGGGATCTTTAACTACGACCTTTCAGCAAACTCCTGTTCAGCAAACTCCTGTTGAAAGTTGAACCCAATTAGCTCATTAAATATTCAGACTCTTTTATCTAAAAAAGTGCACAATAACTTTTTCTTCTTCTTTTAAACAATTTTGCAAAAGTGTATGATCTTCAATATTACCAAGTTAGAGCAAGTTGCAAATTAAAAAAAAGAATCGATATTCATTTATAGTTTGTAGTATATATTTTCGTAAACCCTCAAATTAATATAATCCATTTAAAATGAGCCGCTGATTGATAAGAATAAGAATGGCACTAAAATATATCATTGTATTATACAATTTTTGTTACCTATTTCGAAATAAGTCTAGGTCTAAATTATGCTATACAATTCCTGTTATGAAAAAAGGGTTCCTTTATTTGACTAGGCAAAATTATCGCATTGTATTATGGGTAATACTCGTACTTCCCCAAAAAGAAGGCTTCCTGTAGTAGTTATCAGCCCGAACTGGTTGTGTTTTTGCCTCACCTCCTAGAAGGTTTCTCAACAAGCCCCTGCTGTACCTTGATGAGTTTAGATGGACTGTTTCTCATATTTGTGCTATTACGCATTTGCTCAACCATAGGCTTACTACTTCTTCCTAGAAACATGCAATAAATCCTCTGTAAAAAGTGCCACTTAACTATAGTAAGAACAAATCATATCTAATGTATCATATATTTATGAATATTTTATAATACTTCAATCTAAATATATAAAACCCTATGGAGGTGATTTCAAACACTGAATGAAATCATAGTCCCAACACCTCGTAAGTGGTTGGTGTGACGCCATCCCTTCATTATATAAGCACACTCTATTGTTTGCATATTTTTGTACGTAGGCGTCATTTGCAATTCATCTTATTACCTTTAAAATATGAAATTTTGAATATTTTAGAACAAATCTGATGGATTCTATAGAAAGCCGAAATAGAATAGAAATTGGGTGATTACTTTTTTCATTATTGTACTCCAAGATCTATAAAAGACTGAAATGAATAGTTCCCATTTTGAAATTCCCACTATGAATTGAATACTGATTATTGAACTGCACCAATACGGACCACTAATGTGAAGCCCAAGGGGGCTCCCACCAATCCACCCGAAGCAGGGACTCTCCCCCACTAAATGCGGGAGACAAGCATACAAGGAAACCAATTTGCCGGAACGGGGGAAGTAGCTGCTCCAACCCCCAGTCCAGATCAGCTGAGACAATGTAATGGCGACAGACAGACTGATTGTCCCAAAGACCAGACTGAAGTGGAAGCGTGATGGGGCCTAAGAGAAGGACCCAACGCTGACCCGATCGCCCACTTACGTGAGAAAGACCTCACGGTTACCGATCGTCAGATACAGCTACTTTCCCAAGGAAAGAATAGAGCAATGATGGGAAAGCCTATAGAGAGGCTGAGTAATGACAATTCCCAATAGGGAGGCAGTGGGTGGGAAAGAGAACCAGGGAGGCTCTGTGCACACAGACAGCCATGTTGATAGTTGCTATGTGATCCCAAAAACAAGTGAGGGCGCTATTTTATATGCTACCACTTATCAGAGGGGGTCACACACAAGGCACATAATACTCTATTAGGTTAGGTATCAGAGGGGGTCACACACAAGGCACATAATACTCTGTCAGGTTAGTTGCACCTCTTGGTTTGTTCAATAAAATTAGTTAATAAAACTTAACCTCCCCTTATTGAACTGCACCAATACGGACCACTAATGTGAAGCCCAAGGGGGCTCCCACCAATCCACCCGAAGCAGGGACTCTCCCCCACTAAATGCGGGAGACAAGCATACAAGGAAACCAATTTGCCGGAACGGGGGAAGTAGCTGCTCCAACCCCCAGTCCAGATCAGCTGAGACAATGTAATGGCGACAGACAGACTGATTGTCCCAAAGACCAGACTGAAGTGGAAGCGTGATGGGGCCTAAGAGAAGGACCCAACGCTGACCCGATCGCCCAAATTAGCCCAAAATGTGGTAATAGGGTATAAGAGCCCAAGAGTTCTGGCCCACAGTTGTAAGAAATTACTACCGAGTACACAGTGTCATATGAAACAAAATAGAATCCAGGGCACAGGAATAGGCCTCGATTTTGTATACATGTAGGTAGCTGGCCAACTAACCTGAAACCCAATGATGCACAATTGCAAGGATGCAGAGTCACAAGTCATTGATTGTGAAGGGATGCCATGAATCTGACTGACATATGAGCGCTTTTGAAGACCAATGGTTTTGCCAAAAGACTAACCCAAATAATTACAGCTATAACTATCAAGCTCAAGTGCCACTGATGCTTAATGAACGACCACCACTTTGGCTTGTATCAATGATAATAGATAGATGAGATGGCTGACAATCTGTGAGCTAAATAACCATGTCTGAAAAGGGCTGACCGTTGGGGTGACACATAGATGATTGGCCATAAGCAATAAGCTGATCATGTGAGAATGTGACTGACCATGAGAACTGGCCACAAGTAAATATGTAGAATGAGACAATTGTATTGCCAGCACTTGGGATAACATGCATGGCACCAAGACATTGGATTGTGCAAACTGCCTGTGACACATTGACCATGTGTGATGATCATGTTAAAAGTCATCAAGTCGTTTGTGTGGGCTGACACATAGACGATTGGCCATAAGCAATAAGCTGATCATGTGAGAATGTGACTGACCATGAGAACTGGCCACAAGTAAATATGTAGAATGAGACACTTGTATTGCCAGCACGTGGGATAACATGCATGGCACCAAGACATTGGATTGTGCAAACTGCCTTTGACACATTGACCATGGGTGTTGATTACGTTAAAAGACATCAAGCCGCTTGTGTGGACTGAGTATGGATAATTCATGACCAACCATGGATAACTACTGATGGTACTTAAAGGAGTGACATTCGTCATGTGCACTGATTGGCCATGAATCAACTGTCCTTACAGAAAATGAGTCATTGCTGATGGTTGACCATGAGTCATGAGTTTACTGATTATAATTAACTATTAGTATTTGAGTTAGTGATGCTGGCTAATAAGGCATGGCATGGGTGATATTGTGTGCTGACTGACCACAAATTGTGGCCCTTAGTGCTACACTGAAGGCACATGTCTTACTATTATTAAGATGATTGACCATGGTACTAGTTGAGTGACCATAACTCCTTGTGCTACACTGTCCATGAGTCATTTGGGCAGAGACATTCAGGATCCAATGCAATAATTGGCAGAGACATGCTATGAGTGTGACTGACATGGGAGCGCTTATTGAGCACAAAAATGATCTATAGGCCTTGATTAAGTATACAGCCTAAATTAAGCCTACACAAGCAGACACGTGGATTGACCATGTCTTACGACGCGATGATTGACCATGGTACTTGTTGAGTGACCATGAATCATTGTGCTAACTGTCCGTGAGTCATTTGCGCTGAGTGACCCTGAATTGCTTTGTGCTAGTCAAAACCGATGATGATTCATGACTGATTTGTGTTGAATAAACATTATGTCACTGATGGTGAATAATAGGAGAGGTGAGTCACATATTGTGTTGATTGACTGAGAAGCATTGTGCCTATTCGCTATAATGAGTCGTTGCTGATGATTTACTACGACCATCTTGAATGAGCGTAACTAACTCAGTGAAAAACCATGTAATGTATGTGCAACTGATGGTTACAAAATGATCAATCTGTTCTGACCAAAGAAGTGTGTGTCCCCTGACCATGAGGCATAACCGATACGGCTGGATAGTAATAAAGGTGACTTGAGTTGTTGTACTGGTGAAATTTGACCCGTGTATGGGCTGATCCTAGATCGTACACGATACACTGGACTGATAACGTCTGTGATGCCATAATGACTGATTAAGATACCATTACCATGTGGAATGAACATAATTCAATGCAACAATTGGCAGACATTCAGGATGATCTGACCATGCAACACTTGCCTGGACAGCCATATTAATGGTTTGTGCTGACTGAGTGAGCACTAAGAAGTAAGAAACCATTCATGAGACATTGAGCTATGAGATTAATAAGAGGACACAATTCATACGCCAACTGATCTTGGAACGTGCCTGATAATCATGACTTATGATTGTCATGAGTCATTTGACCTGATATAAGACTCATTAGAGCTTATTGACTGTGAGAATCTAAACAAGACTGATACAAGTCATGTGGACGTAACGAAAGATTGTATGAAACCATGCCTTATTAGAATGAGGGCAAACTGTGAGTTGAGATGATTGACCATTATGCATCCATTGATGGGAATCATAGCGATGATAGAACCAGAGTATACTGATTGAGTACAACATAGAGAGCGACCATGAGACACTTGAGCTTAACTACGAGTGCAATCAGCCCTCTTGAGCTAGCAACACTATAAGACTTTAATGTTGTAAGATTGATTGATTATATTAGTGCAATGCATGGCCATGATGGTTAGCGACCATACCTTATAAGCAATGGGCTTAGGGAGCCCATGGTATAGCAATAACGCTGACGTACCATGGTCCATGGCGTAAGTTGGGCATTGAGTATAGGGGGGCCTAAGGCATGGGAATGACGCTGTACTATGGCAACCGTACCATAGAAACAGTGAGTTAAAGGGGTCTATGACGTGGCAATTACACTATACCATAGTCAAT
This sequence comes from Ophiura sarsii, assembly GCA_035610835.1. Lineage (NCBI taxonomy): Eukaryota > Metazoa > Echinodermata > Ophiuroidea > Amphilepidida > Ophiuridae > Ophiura > Ophiura sarsii. The sequence continues at coordinate 61,802,986 of CM069448.1, forward strand.
GGCATATGTCAGCAACAGTACCATATACACAATGAGCTAGGGAGCCTATGGGTGGGTAACGATGTCGCTGTACCACGATTTATGGCGAAGGGGTCAACCGTACCATATAACAATTAGTTAATGAGATAATTACGGTATGGCCGTTAAGCTGTAGCATGGCCATGGTGTGGGTCAGCAACAGTACCATATAAACAATGAGCTAGGAAACCTATAATGCTGACATAGATTTGACATGCCAATATGCTGACAAAGATATGGTATGCCAATATGCTGACATAGATTTGATAAGCCAATCTGCTGACATAAGATTGATACACCAAGGAGGCTCTGTGCACACAGACAGCCATGTTGATAGTTGCTATGTGATCCCAAAAACAAGTGAGGGCGCTATTTTATATGCTACCACTTATCAGAGGGGGTCACACACAAGGCACATAATACTCTATTAGGTTAGGTATCAGAGGGGGTCACACACAAGGCACATAATACTCTGTCAGGTTAGTTGCACCTCTTGGTTTGTTCAATAAAATTAGTTAATAAAACTTAACCTCCCCATAAAATAGTGAGGTGTATCATTTAAGTTGACATTTTTTTCTTGAAGTCATCATTTATTTTCTTTTTTATTGTCTGTTTTTGTAGATTTACAGGGAATTATTCATCGCAAATGTTCTAATAATTCTGTACTAGTTTTGATAGAACAGGTTATTTATATTGGTTTTGCGCAGCAAACCAATATACTGTTATCCTCATTTTCTTTCTTTCTTTCTTTCTTTCTTTCTTCTTTCTTCCAACGCATGCTACTTCTCCTACAGTTTACATGTCACAATCGCCACAATTGGTCAAATGGTTCCTTATGACCATGTGCATATAGGGTCTCCTGCGATTAAAATTCACATGTCATATGGGGTCACTAGGGGTCATTGAACTTTACAGGCATAAAAGTTAAGACATTGTCCGATTTGGACCAAACTTTGACATCTTGTTTGGTTTGATGAGCCAAGAAAATAAGTCAATCATTTGAATTAGGTCAAAGGTCAACAAGGGGTCACTAGAGGTCAAAATGTGAATATCCTTAAAAACGCTACTCCTCCTACAGTTTACATGTTACAATCGCCACAATTAGTCAAATGATTCCTTATGACCATGTGCATATAGGGTCTCCTGCTATTAAAATTCACATGTCATATGGGGGTCACTAGGGGTCATTGAACTTTACAGGCATAAAAGTGAAGACATTGTCCGATTTGGACCAAACTTTGACATCTTGTTTGGTTTGATGAGCCAAGAAAATAAGTCAATCATTTGAATTAGGTCAAAGGTCAACAAGGGGTCACTAGAGGTCAAAATGTGAATATCCTTAAAAACGCTACTCCTCCTACAGTTTACATGTTACAATCGCCACAATTAGTCAAATGATTCCTTATGACCATGTGCATATAGGGTCTCCTGCTATTAAAATTCACATGTCATATGGGGTCACTAGGGGTCATTGAACTTTACAGGCATAAAAGTTAAGACATTGTCCGATTTGGACCAAACTTTGACATCTTGTTTGGTTTGATGAGCCAAGAAAATAAGTCAATCATTTGAATTAGGTCAAAGGTCAACAAGGGGTCACTAGAGGTCAAAATGTGAATATCCTTAAAAACGCTACTCCTCCTACAGTTTACATGTTACAATCGCCACAATTAGTCAAATGATTCCTGATGAATATGTGCATATAGGGTCTCCTGCTATTAAAATTCACATGTCATATGGGGTCACTAGGGGTCATTGAACTTTACAGGCATAAAAGTTAAGACATTGTCCGATTTGGACTAAACTTTGACATCTTGTTTGGTTTGATGAGCCAAGAAAATAAGTCAATCATTTGAATTAGGTCAAAGGTCAACAAGGGGTCACTAGAGGTCAAAATGTGAATATCCTTAAAAACGCTACTCCTCCTACAGTTTACATGTTACAATCGCCACAATAAGTCAAATGATTCCTTATGACCATGTGCATATAGGGTCTCCTGCTATTAAAATTCACATGTCATATGGGGTCACTAGGGGTCATTGAACTTTACAGGCATAAAAGTTAAGACATTGTCCGATTTGGACCAAACTTTGACATCTTGTTTGGTTTGATGAGCCAAGAAAATAAGTCAATCATTTGAATTAGGTCAAAGGTCAACAAGGGGTCACTAGAGGTCAAAATGTGAATATCCTTAAAAACGCTACTCCTCCTACAGTTTACATGTTACAATCGCCACAATTAGTCAAATGATTCCTTATGACCATGTGCATATAGGGTCTCCTGCTATTAAAATTCACATGTCATATGGGGTCACTAGGGGTCATTGAACTTTACAGGCATAAAAGTTAAGACATTGTCCGATTTTGACTGAACTTTAACATCTTGTTTGGTTTGATGAGCCAAGAAAATAAGTCAACCATTTGAATTAGTTCAAAGGTCAACAAGGGGTCACTAGAGGTCAAAATGTGAATATCCTTAAAAACGCTACTCCTCCTACAGTTTACATGTTACAATCGCCACAATTAGTCAAATGATTCCTTATGACCATGTGCACATAGGGTCTCCTGCTATTAAAATTCACATGTCATATGGGGCACTAGGGGTCATTGAACTTTACAGGCGTAAAAGTTAAGACATTGTCCGATTTGGACCGGACTTGTTTTATCTTGTTTGGTTTGATGAGCCAAGAAAATATGTCCATCAGTACAATTAGGTCAAAGGTCAACAAGGGGTCACTAGAGGTCAAAATGTGAATATTCAGTTATTTCACGTAAACAGCTATTAAAATTAACATGTCATATGGGGTCACAAGGGGTCAATGACCGCTTGTCAGATTTTCAATGTACATCTGGTGAATAACTAACAATCACTATATCCACGGACAGTCTGACGATTATGAACAACAACTGCAACTACCGTATACAGTCTCGTGGCTAATAAACACTCATTACACCTATCTACAGTGTAGAGGTTAATAAATAAATAGTCAGGAACAACTGGATTTATTTTAAAATTGTATACAATAACACGTTTGTAATCTAAGTCTTTTTATGTTCTATGATTGGCCACGCATTGTATTTTATGTAAGTTATTAACAAGTTTAATTGAAAATAAAACAATTTCTTAATTAAAAAATGCTTCTAGGGTCACTAAGGGTCATTGACCTATTGTAATTAATTAACAAAACCAATATTCGTGCTTCTCGAAGCACAAGTCCTGTCTAGTTAACCTTTGTATTCTTTGTTTTTATTAAAGGGGCATTGAGAGATACGTATGGGAGTGCGCCCTCAATTATCCTGGAAATCAGTTTTTTTTCATCAAAGTAATACTTAGGCATTATACTAACTATCATCTGAAACAGTTTACCAACATTCGCCGTTTATCATATAAAATTTCATGATTTTCTTAGTTTCGATATGATCATATCGAAACTAGGTGCTGAATTCGGAAGTTATGCTATCGTTTTGCATGCGGCCTTTCGCGGCAAATCTCAACCCGGAAGTGCCGTTATTTGCTTATTTTGGCAAGTGTTAAGCTTTATATCTGTTCTCAAAAGATGAAACAGTGTGGCTAAATTTTGGATCACAAATATTGCATCATGATTATCTATAAGATAAACTGTGGACAGTAGTAATTGGATGAGGAAGAGTATTTATTCTCAGTGCCTTCACGGAATATTCGCATAAACTAAAATACATAGGCAAAATCTACACAATAACCAATACATTTTATGATATGATGATCAAAGCTCTTTTTCATCAATTGTCTTTTTCAAAATCCGGCGAATTGGTTCATTTTGTGTGACATTAAATCTTTGTAGTAAATTATAATAATGTTTAATCATGATAATGGCCTATACAAACATGATTCTAGCATCTAGAATTAGTGTTCAAATTAGTTGGTTGTCCGGTTAGCCAAGACAACCAAAATTAGCCATGGACAACCAAAATGCACTTTTGCAATTGTCCACCGGACAACCAAATATCTTACTAGAAGTTAACACATACATTTAAATATTTCACAGAACTGTAAATGAAACAAAATCAACTGCTAAATACTAATAAAATTCAAATTTTAGGGGTTTTAGTACGGCAACGTTGGCAAATATCCATCTAATCATCGACATTCATCGTACCTCCATGATATAATTTGGGCCTTTCTGTACATGTATCCTATTCTAAACCATAAAACCAAATAAATACATACAATACGGACAACCAAAAATTGTGGCGGACAACCAAAATGTCCTGCTAGGTTGTCCGCTGGACAACCAGTTTTCCCCCTTTAATTCGGACGCTGTTAGAATCTACTACAAGCGAAACTCAATCAAACTTAATCAAACATTAAAGCTTTTGCAAATTTGATCATTTGTTGGTGGTAAAAGAGAGAGGGTTGATCAATAGTGATACAAAAGCCTGCAACATTAGGGTAAAACGCAGGTTTCATGGCTACTGGTAGGCCCCGCAACAACAAACTATCCAAAATAATGTCCTAGCTGTAAAAGTAGGCCTATAAATACTTTAGATATTATCAAATATTGAGGTATTTAATCCCCTTTTATTTCAAAAGTAAAGTCTAGAGCTTTCCTTCACCAATCCGGCAAATTGGTCCATGTTATGTGACATATGTAAAACCTGTTGGTCACAAGCCACGCTGCCATTCCATAGCACCTCTGGCAAATTGGTCCATCTTATGTGACATATGTAAACACTTGTTGGCCACAAGTCACCCTGCCATTCCATAGCACCTCTGGCAAATTGGTCCATCTTATGTGACATATGTAAACACTTGTTGGCCACAAGTCACCCTGCCATTCCATGTATTTTATTTCATACACACCAATCTGCTGTTATTAAATTCCTACTAAGTATATCAAAGACACAGTGGGTTTTAATCTCTCCATGTAGAGCTATCCAGCACCAATCCGGCAAATTGGTCCATGTTATGTGACATATATAAACACTTGTTGACCACAAGTCACCCTGCCATTCCATGTATTTTATTTCATTCATACCAATCTACTGTTTTTAAATTCCTAATAAATATATCAATGACACAGTAGGTTTTAATTTCAAAATTCAAGTCTACAGGTAGAGCTTCCCAGCACCAATCTGGCAAATTGGTCCACGTTATGTGACATATATAAACACTTGTTGGCTACATGTCACCCTACCATTCCATGTGTTTTATTTCATTCACATTAATCTACTGTTATTAAATTCCTACTAAATACATTAAAGACACAGTGGGTTTTAATTCCAAAATTCAAGTCTCCATGTAGAGCTATCCAGCACCAATCCGGCAAATTGGTCCATGTTATGTGACATATGTAAACACTTGTTGGTCAGACGTTACCTTGCCATTCCATGTATTTTATTTCATACACACCAATCTACTGTTATTAAATAACTATATCAAAGACACAGTGGGTTTTAATTTCAAATTCAAGTCTACATGTAGAGCTACCCAGCACCAATCCGTCAAATTGGTCCATGTTATGTGACCTTTGTAAACACTTGTTGGCCACAAGTCACCCTGCCATTCCATGTATTTTATTTCATTCACACCAATTTGTTTTAATTTTAAGTCTAAATGTAGAGCTATACACAGCACTAATCTGGCAAATTGGTCCACGTTATGTGACATATGTAAACACTTGTTGGCTACAAGTCAACCTGCCATTCCATGTATTTTATTTCATTCACACCAATCTACTGTAATTAAATACCTACTAAATATATCAAAGGCACAACACCAATCAGCACCAATCTGGCAAATTGGTCCATGTTATGTGACATATGTAAACACTTGTTGGTCACAAGTCACCCTGCCATTCCATGTATTTTACACACCAATCTGCTGTTATTAAATACCTACTAAGTATATCAAAGACACAGTAGGTTTTAATTCCAACGTCAAGTCTACATGAAGAGCTTTTCCCAGCACCAATCCGGCAAATTGGTGCATCTTATGTGACATATATAAACACTTGTTGGTCACAAGTCACCCTACCATTCCATGTATTTTATTTCATACACACCAATCTACTATTATTAAATTCCTACTAAGTATATCAAAGACACAGCTGGTTTTAATTTCAAATTTCAAGTCTACTTGTAGAGCTCCGGCAACTTGGTCCATGTAATGTGACATTTGTAAACACTTGTTGTTCACAAGTCACCCTGCCATTCCATGTATTTCATTTTATTCATACCAATCTGCTGTTATTAATTTCCTACGAAGTATATCAAAGACACATGTAGGTTTTAATTTCAAAATTTAAGTCTACATGTAGAGCAAGCGTGTGCAACCTGCGGCCCGCCAGCCTCTAATCTGCGGCCCGCGAAGCAATCCCAAAATTCCCATTGATGCGGCCCGTTTTAACCGGATACACAAATGGCGAATTGATTTAGTGGGGTGACACAGTGGCGTAGCCAGAGGGAGGGGCGAGAGGCAATTTCCCCCAATATTGACTGTCGTGTCGGTTGGGAATGGCACTGTCGGTTCATTCATCATGGAATTATGATGGTCAAAAGTACACAGACCTAAATGTTTCGCGGGCTATGCGCGCATAATGCACCCCAAATGGAATATTTGTTAGTAGAAACTTGTTTAAAGCAGAAATGTACCTCAATCATAGCAAATATAAGTGTAAAGTCAAAATAAATTGTGCGCTACGCGCTAATTTCTTTGGTCGGAACAATCTTGTGATTGCGTGTTAAAATACCTGGTTAAAAGGGCTCTTACAGCAGCAACAGCGAGTAAAAAGAGGAAATTACACGAAGAGAAGCGGGTATCAGGACGCGTTTTTGAATGTTTGACAATCACTGCGGCCCGTGAATGGATCTCAAAATCACAATGCGGCCCGGGTGGTGGAAAAGGTTGCACATGCTTGATGTAGAGCATCCCAGCACCAATCCGGCAAATTGGTCCATGTTATGTGACATTTGTAAATACTTGTTTTGGTTGCATTTTTGCCTTTCCTAGCCATTGTTGAGAGACTAAATTGAAATAAAATAGATGAAAACAATCTACATCAGCATCTTGTGTCCTGCTCTCCCTCTGATAGATTGACAGATATAGGTCTGCTGCCATCTCTTGATATTTTGTTATTTTCTTGTGCATAAAACAAATGTTAGAGTGCATCATCGACTGGCGTGTTCTATTCACTCTATATGCAGTATGATACAACAGATGATAGCGGGCATGCTGATGCAGTCCTTATTTCAGACATATTTAAACCTAGTATTTTGACAATATAACTATATACATCTACAATGTGTATAAATCACAATTATAACATATAGGTTTATGTGATCTTTTCCAGGGAGCGCCCTCTATTCATGATTTTTTTTAGACAGTAAATTTTCTTGCAGATTTACATTTCTGATCATAAATCGTCCATACATTCCAAGTTACAGAGCGATACGATTCCTAATTACCTCAAAATCATGGATTTAGAGCGAATTTAGACTAGAGTAAAATAAGTTGTCGGACATTGTATTTTCACTCCATGATTTTGAAGTAATTAAAAATCGTATCGCCCTGTAACTTGGAATGTATGTACGATTTATGCTCAGAAATGTAAATCTGCAAAATAATCTGCTTTCATTTTTTTGGGGATGTGGAGGGCGTTCCCTGGAAAAGATCACATAATATACCTTTTACACTTATAAACCGAGAACACAATCCAGAAACATGTATTGGATAAAAACTGATGTTGAATAAATAGGGTTAAATCAATTTAAATTGTTAGTATTTATAACGTGGGACATATTGGATTTGTGCGGCTACTATGATGGTACATCATAAAGGAACTATATTCCAGAACAGATTTTAAGAAGTCAATTTTAGATGGAGGAGGAAACGGGATAACCTGGAGAAAAAAAACATGCAGGAATGAGTATGAATTGAGAAACCAAATTCACATAAAGCCTTTGAGAACAGGAATCAAACTAGGGACCCAATGTGAAAGACGAGGGAAGATAAGGTTAAGGCCAAGAAAAAATAACACTGTTCTATTTTCTTTCTTTCTTTTTTTCTTTTGACTGAGCGATTGCCCTTACCTGAAAGATCCAAAATCCATAGAAACCTTTTTTCTTTTTGTTCTTTCTTTCTTTTTTTCTTTTTCTACTGGGGGGGGGGGGGGGGGGGGGGGGCGGGGTTCTTTGCTGCCTAAGGCCAAACAAAGAAGAAAGTCTGTCTTAGAAACATTTTGCAAATAAGCTAAGTGCATGCTGTGCAATTTATTTATTTTTTGATTTTTAGAAAATAGGCTTTGAGGTATGCAATTTTTTTTTCTAATCCAAGCTTCAGGGAACTTTTTTATAACTTTTTCTAAAAAGAAAAAAGAAGAAGTTTTTTAGGCCTCAGCTCATTTCACATACCAATGCCGGCGGGCTTCTGAGACAGACTATCTTCTTTGTGTGGCCTAATGGGGATACTAAAGGTATTGCCAGTAAAAATAGAAGACATTGACTGAAGTACTTGTTCAGAGTATCCTATAGCTTGTCAAGGAAAGAAACTTGCCTAGGGTCTATTCTAAAACTAAAAGTGCATATACCTGAGCATAACATCCATCATGTGTATACAAATACACCCTGGTTGAGTTTGCAATATGATGCATCACTGTCTCTAAATTTGTTTGAATGTGATAATGCTGAGTTTACAGTAAACCGACACATCGCCGTGTCTATTTTTAAATGTGGTAATGTCTATAGAATGTGCTTGTTTTATATACTCCATGAAATAAGACCTCAGGGAAAATTTGTAGACAGGGCGGGGTATATCATTTATTATTGTAAATGTGAGTATTCATTTGAGACAGAAGGGGAGAGAAAAGGTATTCAAGCATATGATTTTTTTTCTCTATTTCTCATTTGAAGACATCAGTTTAAAATGCACTTACGGATGGGTCAAGACCATATTAAATATCCGGAGATAATCTAATACATTGACGTGTTTCAATTGAATTTTAAAGAAAGCTGACAAGATAAACATTGAATATTTCATTACTTTAGTTGTAAAAATACACCTTTAATCAAATAAAACAAGGAATGAGTCCATTTTGTTTGCTCATGAAAGCAATTATAAAGCTTGGATTTTGAGAACTTCAGAAATACAAAACCTGAATCATTTGATCCAATACAAGTTGAACATTATTTAATAACATTCATCAAGTGTTGTTGATTGCTATCTACAGGAGATAGAAGACTGAGCAATGTAATCTGCAACAAAATAACAAAATCAGTTGATCTTTCTTGTGCCTGAAATTGGAGTCAATCTAATAAACTGCTCACAAAAGTATCGAAACACTTAGAAATGATCCAATATATAACGGTTCGAAAGGGTATGCATTAATCGAAGCAAATAACCAAGTGCATAATTTTGTTCTGCGTAATTTGACACCTCGATCGATTAGATACGATGTTGCGGAGCGGAGTTATTGTCATTTCAATGGTCGTGGGACCAGTTTTAAAAGTGACAATCATCCTATAGAAAGAGGTTTGCATTACTGTTTAGAATGATCAGATTCGTGTTTTTCAGGGATGAGTGTCATTTTTGAAACTGGACTCACGATCATTGAAATGACAATAACTCAGCTCCACAACACTGTATCTCAACGATCGAGGTGTCAAAATATGCAGAACAAAATTATGTACTTGGTTATTTGCATCGATTAATGCAAACACTTTCAAGCCGTTATATATTGGATCATTTCTAAGTGTTTCGATACTTTTTGTGAGCAGTATATATAGACTACACTACAGGCAGTGGCAAGCCATACAGGTGCGACAAAGGTAGACATAGCACATTATTTTGATATAGACGATCGTCCCTGCTTTTGATACTCTTTGGTTTGACAAGAAGTTGGCGTAAGAGCTTGAAAGGTAACTGCTCTATGTCAATTTGATAGAATTAATTAGCCACTCCAACTGCTGTACAATGACATCTAAACTTGGGAGGTCAATGAGGCGGATAACAGTCTGTCTTAGATAAAGGATTTAAAGACTCAAGATGGGTTTGAATAAAGTAAACAAGAAGTTACTCTCTTATTGGACAAATCTATTCTCTGACTGGACCAATCTACCCTAAACTGCATTTCTCACCTCGGACCAATGACCTCTCTTATTTCTGTGACTTCAAGGTAGAGAGAATGAACATAGTGAGCGGTACAAGAATTGATTCGCTCGGGCTATATTAAACAAAATGTTCTGTCTCAAAGCTCTTCAGTTTTTCAAAACCTAATGCGGAATGTGTTTTTTTTAAAGTTTTTTTGTTTTTGTTTTTAAATATAAAATATTGAAATCCTTGTAAAAGTTACCTTTTGTATTTAAAATGTTAAATTGCAAAAAAATTGGTGTCATGTGACGTAATTTACCAATATTGGTCTCACTTTCGTTATGATTAGTGACGTCACATCAGAGTATATATGTCTCCCTCTTTAGCTTGAAATCACCAATTACGAATACAGCTATAGTTGTGTGGTTTGAAACTTCCTCTCCTATATCATAGACTCCCTGGTTACAGTAGCAAAACAGGTGTCTATGTGAATTGGTGCCCCCTCCCGGTCAGTCACACTGTGTTGATTAACATTGTTAATATTGCATGCACTTTTTGCTCAGTTGAACACCTTTCTAAAACTAAATACATCCGCAATACGCTGGCCCCGTTGAAGTTAATTGTGTTGAGGCCAAAGTGGTATCTTGTAATTGGACAGTTGTCCATTAGTATGATGATGATAGTGGATTGATAGTGACATAACCAATTGAAACCCCCTTCTTGGGACTTCTACACCATACCGCTACCTTCTTCCTTTACTAAATCTCATTTGGGCAATTCAATGCCTATAGACCATGTCATCTCTTGTTGATCAACAGTGTTAAAGGGGCATTGAGAGATGTATCGATATACTAAATGAGCAAATAATGTAAAGATAATCATCAACATAGCCCAAATCCAAAATATCATACAATTCCGACATCGCCTTTATGCCAAACTGAGCAAATAACGGCACTTCCGGGTTGAGATTTGCCGCGAAATTCAGTGAGTAAAACTTAGCATAACTTCCAAATTCAGCACCTTAGTTTCGATATGATCATATCGAAACTAAGAAAATCATGAAATTTTATATGATAAACGGCGAATGTTGGTAAACTGTTTCAGATGGTAGTTAGTATATGCCTAAGTATTACTTTGATGCAAAAAAAATAAATCCAGGATAATTGAGGGTGCACTCCCATACGTATCTCTCAATGCCCCTTTAAGTGCCTACAATCCTGGAAAAAGTCTTGGAATGCTTAATACTCGTTAACAATGTTGAGGAATGTTAATGTCTTCAGCAGTTGTTCAAGGTGTCCCAACATTGATCATGGGGTGTGGGGAAGGGAAAATTGTTGTTCAGAGTTTAACAAAATAAAAATCATTTAAAGATCAGCAAAAAAAAACCTGCACATAATGCCCAAAATGTGTTAACAATCAAAGGACTTTTTTCCAAGATTGTAGTTCCCTTCCACGCATGTTGTATTGACTGCTGTTATACAGATGACTGGTTTGGTTTAGTGTCCGTTTCATAATGGACAACCCCTTCGAATGCTTGCGCATACCGGCAGGCAAGCTATTGCTTGGCAGACAATTTGCGCGCACATTGGCAGGCAAGCTTTTGTTTGCATGTCTATTGTGACGTTACAGGTGCAAGGCATTGGTGTTTTTAAAAGAGACGTATGAGAAGAAAAATACATTATCCATCCATTTAGGATTAAAATGTCATTTTCATGAATTGCAATGTAATAGCAACATATTATTACCCCATGTAACTTAAAGGCATATTATGTGATTTTTTCCAGGGGGCGCCCCTCTCTTCATTATTTTTATTTAGAAAGTAGATTTTCTTGCAGATTTACATTTCTGATCATAAATCATAAATATATTTTTATTTTCACTCTTCAAACCATGATTTTGAAGGAATTAGGAATCGTATCGCTCTGTAACTCACCTGGAAAAGATCACATGATGGCCTAAGGCACTTTTGAATAAGACTGTTGAATTATGTGCACCATGTGCACATTTTTCAAGATCCCATTTATCGGCAAACACACAATATTGAATCAGATTGAATGGTAATCTATATTCTTTTAGCCAATCATTTTGCGAAGTCACACTCTGCATTGGGCGCAGGTGCGAGATCCCATGCATTCTTTTTACTTCTATAGATATTAAGTCAATTTGAGTTATAAACATAACATAGCTCAATTATATTTGAACCACCGGTTGAGCAAACATAAAGTTTTATTTCAGCACATGCATTTACCTACATGTAGTGGGAGTTGACTTTGCGGATTCTATAATTGATTTGAGCTTCTCATAAGTATTCTGCTGTGTAATGGGCTATTCCATCTGAATTACATACACCCCTATGGAAGACATTATCTTAATCTTCCACACAGGGAGTGTGGATTTCAAATGGGGTTCCCTGCATGAATGACTCCATTTAAAAGCCACACTCCCTGTGTGGAAGATTAAGATCATGTATTCCATAGGGGGTGTATGGATTTCAACTGGAATAGCCCAATCTCTTTTAGTAACTACTGATGCAGTGATACATGGATATGCTCCAACTATTGCTATACACATCCACTTGTGTCTTATTGCATGCAAACTATGCCTGGATCCCGGGGGTGGTCAATGAACATACCTAGCGGGTACACATGCGCGTCCAAGCACCTCTGAAATGGACCCTAAATGGCGTAAACCAAAACACTATTTTGATACCCCTAAATGGCGTAACACATACAAACCCTATCCTAAACGGCGTTACCAACACTCAATAATGCACCCCTAAATGGCGTAATATAGTAATGCTCAAAATAATCTTAATTCATAATCATGTGACATTTATACAGAATGCATGTGATATGCATGATGTAGAATGCATGCAAAAAGTAGGGAAATATTGAAGATTTTTGTCAACATTTTGCATGTTTATTGAAAAGTCACACATACAACAATTAGCCCGGCAATTAGTACCCCTAAACGTCGATACCTCGATGCTGTAATGGATACCCTAAAGTGTGATGCCCCCTTAAAAAGGACCCCTTTTTCAGAAAGACGTCGACGACGTCGTGTGGTGAAATCTGGACCCTTTTCGATGGTTTTTTGGACGCGGATGCGTACCCGCTTGGTATGTTCACTGACCCCCCCCCCCCCCCCCCCCGGGCCTGGATGTCCTTAGTAAGCGTATAAATCTTTGACATGAAGTCATAGTACAACCAGGGATTCTATTAAATTTGGGATAGGAAAGTCCTAGTCTGCACGTACGTAGATAACAGGTCCAGTTTGCATCCATTAAAAATGCAACAGCGCCACTTTATGATGATTACTTGAATGAAAGGAATGTATAGACTTGCATCAAGTCTGTCAGACACAAACAATGATGGTATGGTGTAAAGTGAGAAAATTAAATCAAATGCATAAAATAAACAATGAAACGTGAAGTATCATATATTTCAGGCTTGTAAAAACCGTCCTGCATGTATGTTTTATCATTTCTTTCAAAACCGCACTATTTTTTTGGCATTTTCCCAACAATTCCGTGTAAATTTCAATTAAGTCTATACATAAAGCAGACGACAAACAGCGCCATCAAAAATATGACAATCACCAAACTTGGTTACCTCGTCACATCTTCCTCCAAGACATCCTTGCTAAGAAAGAGTATAACTAGATGGTGATGAGAGTGGTTCTGCTATTCATCATATCCTCTCTCATAAGATGTTGTCAAGGTTGTTCTCCTGCACTACCCAGGGTTAGTGCGGGTCATGGAAAACCATGGAAAGTCATTGAATATTGCATTTGCATTTTTGCCAGGCCTTGAAAGTCATGGAAAAAAACTCTTCACATTTAGAAGTCATTGCATATTTGCCAGTCCTTGAAAGTCATGGAAAAAGCTCTTCACATTTAGAAGTCATTGATTTTGCAAGATACGTAGATAGAGGAACTAATTGAACTCAGATGAATGCATTAAAAATTCAGGATCTGAGGGCTGGAAAAGTCATGGAAAAGTCATTGAATACTTGTAGTAATTGTCATGGAAGGTCATGGAATTATGTAAGTAACATTAAATTTTGAAACTTTAAATCGGACTGAAAAGATGTAACCCTGCTGCCATAAACTGGTTGGTACTGAGTGGCAGTCTGATGCCTGCCTGGGTAGTTTGTTCCATAAATTGATCGTTTGAGGAATAATTGCTGGAATGAAATAATTTACACTTTCCACACGGCTATTAGTTTTACCATGTACAAAACAGATTCCTTTTTTCAGAAACCTTTCCCAATTTTCAAAGTCTATCTCAAGGATTACTGAACCAATACTAGGAATGTTTGTACTCATTTTAATGCATTTCTTATGGTGATTACAAATATGGTAATAAGATATAATTATGTTGACATTTTTTAAACATTTTGTGAAATTTTGGAATGTTGTCTGCAGACGCCTGCCGCGAGGAAAGTGTTAACTCATAAAGAATATCACTGTTATGATACATGTATGAGGTAGATATGATAACATGCTCCAGGAGCATTATTGTAGGTCAACAACTTACAGAATCAATCTTCTTGAAGGAAATCACTAAAAGCCACACTAAAGATGAAGTCCCATTAACATGACTCTAAATCGGGTTAAGCTTAAGCTAATTGACATTCAGTATGGGGATAATGCGTTTAGTGTGGATGAATTACCTGTTAATTGCATGCGGTATTTAGTTTAATTGACAGACAGAACCCACAAATTACCACATAATTACATTTGTTAGTATGTTTCATATCGTTTGCCCTTGGGCCGTGTGGTATCTATAAATCGGAATTGGAAGAGGTGAAAGTAGAACGCAAGAGGCTTGTTTGAGGAATGAAGGAGGTTTGTTTAAGGACCGGTAGAGGCAATGAACAGATGATGTATCTAAGGCCAAATTAAATTAATTGTTTGTCTCAAAGCTCCTCTCCTGTTGTAAAACTAATGCGGAATGCGGGTTTTTTTTATTTATTTTTTAAATTGTTGTTTTTTTAAATATAAAATATTGAAATCCTTGTAAAAGTGAACTTTTGTATTTAAGATGATGTGATCAATGAAAATCTGAAAAATCGGTGAAATTTAAAAAAAAAAAAAAAAAAAATCTAATGCGCACCAATAAACTAACGCGCGCGGGAGCTTTGAGACAAACAATTAATTTAATTTGGCCTAAACATACCTTTGGCATACGTTATATGTAAATATTCATATTCATCTTCAATTTAGTTGTTGAAGATATATGCAGTAATGGAAATACATTATCCATTGTGCGCGTGGGTTCGAGTTTAGTTCTATAACAACACTGGGTGGAGAAGTTATGTACAATTATCACACATATAGTAAAATCAATCGGACACGGTGAATGTATGTGATAATTTAATATGTTGAAATTGTTAGAAGTATTTACACTTTCACCGTGCCATCTCGTTTTTAACGTTAGTTTTGTGTCACAATGTCACTACAAGGGCCATGTTGTTGTCGCAAGAGACTACCAATGCCCATACTAATCACCGCTCTATTCAAACACGCCATGTCATACAGGTGCTATGAAACACACATAGTATCAGTTCTTATTCGACATTTCAATAGAGATCATAATCCCTGTACTAGAAAATCTTTGGTTAGAGGAACCCATTTTGACCAATAATGAAACAGCGGTACTTGTAGTTATTATCATGATTATTTGCGCTCCATAATCAAATGCTATTCATGATAGTGTGGCTTTATGAATAGGGCTGATCATATAGCTTTACAATCACGACAACCAAAAACTTAATCCAGCAGCTTCAAATGTGTTATCCCTTTGGAAGCGGTTACCACAATAAAAAAAAATCGACCATCATCGACCGTATACAGGTTTCGAAAGTAAAATATTATGTATGTCATTTTATCTATTCATAATTTAGTGGATACTTTTCATTATTTTCCGTTTTTATTATGCACGTGGAATAAAGGAAACATTAAAATGAAAATAACAGTTCTACGTATTTATTTGCGAGAAAAAACCGGAAAATAATTCAATAATCATACCTAGGTACAAAACCATTTGTCCTAATTAAATGGAAAAACAGTTATATCAACCAAGATACGGATTACAAACGTTACTTTAAGTATTTCTGGCTATGAGACCACCTGAATATCTTTATCAATTTATCTGAATAACAATACATTTCTTTATCGTTATGCCGACAATCCAACCGCAAGTTCCCTGTCACTAGGTACATAGTGGTGACTACATCACAGTAGTACATGCACACGAAGACACGGTATTAACCTTGCATATTACGATTAAATTCGAGTGCCTCCCCCTCTTTTGCTTCTGTTACCTTTTTACTGAAATGGTAAATCGCTAAAATCGGCCAATGTCTGCGAATCGACTATAGTCTACTGATTAAGTGACATGCTTTGCAATGTAGAGGTCCATGGTTCAATTCCTAATAGGACCACCTTTTTCAACTGATTTATATTCTTTTGTAAAAGTTAGAGTTAGAAATATATTCTAAGTCCACAAAGTGTGTAGTTCCTACCTAGACAACCCAGGGTAGAGAGTCATGCTGTGTGTATATATATATACACCATCAAATACCAGTGTGACAAATACTTACATGATGTGGGAACCTTTAGGTGAAGCAAGTATAGTAAAGTTAACACTTTCCACGTGACTTTCCAAAATTTCACAAGATGTTTCAAAAATGTCAAAATGATTGAATTTTATTATCATATTTGGAATCACCATGAGAAATGCATTGAAATAAGTACAAACATGCCTAGTATAGGTTCAGTAATTCTTGAGAAAGACTTTGAAAGTTGGTTTCTGAAATAT
This sequence comes from Ophiura sarsii, assembly GCA_035610835.1. Classification (NCBI taxonomy): domain Eukaryota; kingdom Metazoa; phylum Echinodermata; class Ophiuroidea; order Amphilepidida; family Ophiuridae; genus Ophiura; species Ophiura sarsii. The sequence continues at coordinate 61,819,889 of CM069448.1, forward strand.
CTGTTTTGTATAATATGGTAAAACTAAAACCTTGTGGAAAGTGTTAAGACACAAATAATCACAGGAAGTCTTGAATAAAATACAGGATTTATTATACTAAATGGGCATTTTATGGGAAATTTGTTAAAACTCTGTAAAATTATGTTTGAAAGTGTTTTGGATAAAAAATATAAAGTACTAAACAACCTAAAGAGATGATTTGCAATATTTACCTCTTATTCAGTTTGATATTAGAAAGGGATTACACAAGTTGCAAAAACTTAGAATGACTAGTGAGGCATGTAAATCTCTCAAATTATTTTTGCTATCTACAGTAGATAGCAGAATTGCAAGTTTCTCAATAAGCTAGTACACACCTGATTGGTTTGTAAATAGATATTTTTATGATGCAAAGACATTTTTGTGCCTCAATATTTCCAAACTCACCAAGTTTAATCTTCCCAAAGACATTACACAATCAAAGTTGATGTTTGTAAAGGGGCACTGAGAGATTGCCGAGAAAAATTGAAGTTTGGAAAAAATGAATTGTTTCAATAGATAAGGTACGTAGGAACCCTGAATGATAATAGTTGGTAATGATAATGGTTTAAAATAATGGCGCTAGATAGATATTTAGTTGAAGCAATTTACATGGTGAGTGATGCTGTTAATTTCTATGTGATCAACATCAAAAATTCCAAATCATAAAATTGTACATGATAGACAGGGAATTAAGGTAAACATTTTCAGATGGTAGGCCTAGTTAGTATATGCCCAAGTATTACTTAGGTGCAAAAAACCTGATTTCCAGGAAAATTGAGGGCGCTCTCCTATACGTATATCTCAATGCCCCTTTAATTGTGTGGTACATACAATGTCTTGTCACACACAAAAACAAGATCCCTGGTAAAAAATCCACTTGTGAGTGAAAATGTTACATAATCTCCTCAATATCATAACATCCCCCACTTAATGTAATCCTAGATCTAAGCATGTAACATGTGTAATAACCATATACATATTTCCACAATTGCTTCATCATTTATGCATAACCCAAACGGTTCATTGACATACATCGTAAATCAAGAGGAAAAACTCCTGAAAGGACTATATTAATAAACTTAATAAAACATGTGATTCCACAGGAATCTTGTAATCCTTTATTCTGTCGATATTTTTACTCTCAACAAGAAATCCCAGGTAGCATAATAATAACCGAAGAGCGACAATTTTTCATCGCCAGCTTTGTGCTTATCGTTGCAACAAGCAGCGATAAAAATTCATAAGTTGTGTTTTTATAAGCCTAAGGTTCATGCATTAATGATAACTATTTGAGGCCATTGTCCCATACTCGTACACGACTTGGGTGAGTGGGTGGGCGTCTAGAGAGTGAGTCAAAGTCAAAAAAATTGAATCCTAATTTGAAGAAACAAATCCTGCACTTCTGACTGAGGTTTTGATTCTTCTGCACCATAATAGTTCCAGGATTTTTATTTATGAGGGTATAGGGTTATGATTTGGTCATACAAACTAATTTAAAGTCATATTATGCAATCTTTTCCAAGTGACGCCCTCTATTCTTGATTTTTACTTTGAAAGCAGATTTTCTTGCAAATTTGCATTTTTTATTATGAAACCTAACGATCTTATAAGTAACAGAGCGATACAATTCCTAATGGACCTACGGCACATAATCTCCTCTCCACAGTTCGACATACGTGGGCGCACTTCGATCAGGCTGCGCACGCATGCTTGAACTCACAAAATACTGCCAACCAACAACACCAAAGCACCTGATTGGTCAAATTTAAACGGAAGCTTTTTTAACGATCGTCACGCTGCACCGTATCCACCAACGCAGTGCTCCCGCTGCGCCATAACCACCGACGCAGTGGGGCGTGATGGTGCGTGGAAAAGCTCATGAGTTTTTCAGTTCTCACGTTTGAGCACCAACCAATCAGAGCCTTGAGGTCGAGATGACATAGTGCGCACAACGGATAACCACGGCACCGTTTTTGGGTGAGATTGAGCAGGCGTACTTTACGCGAGCTCAACCTCGTGGGCCCATTACTTCAAAAGCATGGTTTGAATAGGTTGAAATAAACTGTTGGGGTCTAACTGTTGGGGCCTGTGTCAACTGTCGGAGTCTGCGCCTACAACTTATTTTCTGAGTGTTTTTTCATTAGTAAATAGAATGCCATGGTTTGACACCGTGTTAAAGGTATATTATGTGATCTTTTCCAGGGGACGCCCTCAATCCTCAAAAAGAAAATTGGAAGCAGATTTTCTTGCATATTTACTTTTCTGATCATAAATCATAAATATATTCCAAGTAACAGAGCGATACGATTCCTAATAACCTCAAAATCATAGTTTTAGAGTGAATTTAGAGTAAAATTAGAAAAAATAGATTGTACCGCTCGATACAATCTATTTTCAAACCATGATTTTGAAGTAATTAGGAATCGTATTGATCTGTAACTTAGAAGATCTTTATGATTTATGATCAAAAATGCAAATCTGCAAGAAAATCTGCTTTCATAGTAAAAATCAATGATAGAGGGTGCTACTTGGAAAAGATCACATAATATGCCTTTAATGACGTTGACAGTATTTCCAGCTACTATTGCAACTGTTCACAAGTGAACACAATAGTATGGATGGAATGCTTTATGATGAAAATTGAAGCAAATATGTTGACAAATTCCTTACAAATTGGAAGCAGATTTCCATTATGATTCAGTAAAGTTCTGTGATGGTTTTTTAACAGAAATTACAGTCAAAATAGATTTATGAGTCCAGAAAAAATCTTTCCTTAGATAGTCAAAAAATTGTGTTAAAAATTGACAAATATATCATAACATTGCTTTCACAGGAGAATCTAAAAAATGCCTCCCCTTTTAATTCTAACTAATATTATTTTAGTGTGAAATGCGTACAATGGTTTTGAAATCATAGCTTGTATATTGAAGCTATTGCAAACCTTCCATTTCTATGTAAGTTTAAGTTATAAAAGTCCAATTAGGGTTTTATCTTATAACAGAACCTTCTTGCTTTCTGATTGGCTTATTTAAATACAAACATCATTAGATAATCAGAAGAAAAAAATGATTTTTGTGTGGTGTACAGGGTGGTTCAATAAAACGTTGACAGTTTTTTGAAGCCATATTTTTTGAAATTCTGTAGATTTTTAAAAAAATCTTTTTCAATATTTATCAACTGTCAACGTTTTATTGAACCACCCTGTATATTCAATGTCTTGTCACACAGTTCTGTCAGATTTCGCAAGGCCGTTACATTTTTAGAAGCACTCAAAAAATGTGCAAAACATTTACAGACGTTGTTGCTGCCTTAAAATGAATACATGATGTAACAAATAACATAACATCATAGTAAATAATCATAATGCTATAGTCTTGTTTTCTGTAGCAAATTTTAACCATATTTCTTTTTGTATCTGTTTTTATTGCATATTCCTCGTTGTGTGTTCCGATGCGGCATTTCACATCTTGATCAAATTAGGTAAGTAATATAAATATAGTTGCAATATTTTTAGATATGAATTTTGTCCCAGTAGGGAGCTATTGATGTGAATGATATGGTTAAGTTCATCATTGTGTCTAGTATATTTACTGACTTTGAGGCAGGCCCATCACAACAATATTTGTCATTGGTGCGTCCAAAAGATTGGACAGGGTGTGACAAAATATGGTTCAAAGAGACGAATTATTATTTTTGAACACTTTTTGTGTAACTTTCTTGGTCATCTGACACAAAATGACTAGAACCAGAGTCAAAACCCTTTTTCAGTTGGTGTATACGCAACTTGCACGCAATCACCATTTTAGAATGAAAGGAAGGCTATCCCCTCAGCGCGTGCGCCCAACCGCATCACGCCATGCACAAACCTGCGTGAAACCATGACGCAGTCTGGCGTGATAGTGCGTGGTGAGGGGAAAGACTCGCTTTCAAATACTCGCTTTTTAAGTATATAGACACTGTTCTACCCCTTTATTGCAGAAAGTAGAGCCTAGCATAGTTTTAAATATCAATCTGCTAATCACTAATGATAAAACTTATGCAGGAAACTAGCTTGGCCAAATACTCTGTTAATTTAACTCTGTGAATTTAGAACATATTCTTGTAACTGTTGCAGCAATTGCACATGAGTACTGGGATTCGCCTTTAATTGCGTGGTTACTTACACAAGTACTTTACAATCGTGCGCCACATGATGATCAAGTGCAAAATACACTCTGACGTCACTGCATAGAGAACAATAAATCAAGTACTGTAAAAACTAGAAATGTTCGCGTGCATTCAAATTTGGCTAATTTCACTTACTTGCAAGTATTCCATGCCGCAAATATTTTCAATCTACTTTGTAGCAGAGCTTTGCAAAGTTACACAATGTAACTCCAAAGTTTACATTCACAATGTGCGAATTAGGCCAGTATTGCTGATTCGTGAACTTTTTAACTCGCAAATATTTCTGGTTGACAGTATAATCAGTGAGATGATTCTTAAATCTCAGCTTGGGTTACCTTGGCAATGTTAATCCAGTGATTCTTAACTGTCACTGGTTAATCTCAATTATCAAGTTATATTTAAGTATATTTCTCTCCTCCCCTCATATCCTCACTGGTTCCTGTTATAACCCTCTTGATTCTGATTACCCACACAATATTTTATATTACAGCATGTCCCAAAAAACTGGGTTCAAAAGTTTGCGAGCTTATAACTTAAAAAGTAGGAAACATGGATAGTATATATTTAAGGATAATATTAACAATATATACTTGACCCTAATTGGTTAATTGCTGTGACTTCAATAACGTTTTGTCTTGCATTCATCCTTTACAAAGACTTGGACAGTAAACAAAATTATCTGGGTCATTGCAATAAAACAAGTTCATTATTTACATAACATTAAACAAAATGTTCTTTGTTTTAGTTCTTTCGGTGAATAAACCCCATGCCAGGAATACTGCATGTAGCGCACAGTTTCATGCAACGCATGGATGATTTATTCCTTAAATCGGGACAAATGGGTTCTGACCATGCTCCATTCAAATCTTTGTATTCAAAAAGTTTACATTGGATTGGTCTCCGAATTTACCCAATTAAGGTCAGGTATGTTTTGTTTGATATCCTTAAATATAAACTATCCATGTTTCCTACTTATTTCATTATAAGCTCGCAAACTTTTGCACCCAGTTTTTTGGGACACGCTGTATATACAAATTCACCACAGTAAGAGGCCATACCCGCCCCCGGCCATCCTACTAGGTCCTGATTAGAGATGGATGTGCTTTATTAGAAATATGATACCATAGAAATAATTCGCATCGGAAAAAAGATCATCATGTGCCACTCAGATGACTGTGTGCATCCGCTAACATTCACAAATGTTGTTGTAAACAATGAAATAAGCGTGGATGAAATTCAATGACAGACTCAATTGAGGTTATATGTGATGCAATCTGTGAAAACCCGTTGGATGTTGCAAAATGTGAAATAGGGATTATGGGTAAAATTTAAAAAAATTAAAATAAAAAAATAAAAAATTTTTTTAAATTTTTTTTTAAAGATTTTGTTAAGAAAATTAATTTCTATTACTTTGTGTCATCACCTTTATGAAATTTCACCTTCAAAAACTTACTTAAGTCACTTTTCTAATTAGTCTTATAATGTTATTCTATTGAACTATGTATCTTTTATGGCCTGTTTTCATGATTTCTTGTTTTGTAGCGTTTTATGACATCACAATCATCATTCACTCATAACTTTTGTTGCAGTGATCGTAGAAAAATGATCAAAACAGTTCTGTAATCAGCACAGATTCAGCTTTATTATGATATAAATATCTCCAATATGAAAAATCCCGACATGTGGCGGGTTTTCACAGATCGCATCACATATATGCATGTTTCAGTCAGCTATTAGTCTTACCATGATTTTTTTTAACTAGCTCAGAAAATGATGTTAAAAGTTAGACCACGACAAATTTCAACTCATATCTCTAGTCATGTATCACCATCTGATATGAGCGATATAAGCTCAGTTAAGTTAAACATAGCCCCTAAAGCAAGAGGTGTCATACCATTTGGAGGGAAACAGCTTAAGAGATAAGACGGTAATTAATAAAAACAGGGGATGATGGATAGATGGAAGGAGGGAGGGATGGGTTCAACTATTTGGAGTTGACCTACATATTGTACTTTTTCGCCATAGACAGTGTGAATGCTCATTTAAATAGCATGCGTAATGAATAAAGCTGTATTCTAATTTCAAGGGTACAAATTCCTCTCAGTTGTTCTGAAATACACCTTAACACTCTCCACGCGGCAGGCGGCTGCAGACGACATTCCAAAATGTCACAAAATGTTTCAAAAATTTCAACACTATTGAATTTCATTACCATATTTGGAATCACCGTGAGAAATGCATTGAAATAAGTACAAACATGCTTAGGATTAATTCAGTAATCCTTAAGATAGACCTTGAAAGTTGGTAAAGATTTCTAAAAGATCTTGGTTTTTTGTGGTAAAAATAATGATCACGTGGAAAGTGTTAAGGGCACCAGATACCATCAAATTATGATCAATGAAATGTTTCAATTACATTGAACCTATTTTAAAAAGCTGTTCAATTATCGAAATATATCACTATAGTTCAGGCAGTCCAAATTGGTGGGCCTCCTTACAGCAGCAAAATAATACCGAGTTCAACATTTTCTGACACTCTTTGTCTAATCCCATACTAAAACTCTATGTTCTGTATTTTATGCATCAATAATAAGTAAATGAGGATCAAAATTCAAAATGCTCTGAGTGAGTTGATGTTTGTTATATAATAATGCAATAGCTTATATAAGCAGTAATTTGATCCATATCAAAAGTCATTGACACACTCCAAAGGGATAAAAACATCATCTCAGAATAATTTGGGGACAATTTGATACAGCCACTTCCAGTGATATATCTTATTTCGGGTTCAATTTCCCGTTAATTGAGTCTCGCGTATCGTTTAAAATATAACACTATTATTCAGGAACACATTAGCTTGCTTTAGCAGCTGAAGTTATGGAATAAAGCTCTTCAAAAGCTACATGGGCGCACTTTGTTACAACATTTTGGAATGGCTATTCTATTTGAAGTCCATGCACCCCATGGAAGACATGACCTTAATCTTCCACACAGTGAGTGAAGATTTCAAATGGAGTCACCCATGCAGGTAGCCCTAATTGAAATTCATACTCCCGGTGTAAAAGAGTAAAGTATGTCTTCCATAGGAGAGGGGAAGATTAAGGTAATGTCTTCCATAGGGGGTGTATGGATTGCAAATGGAATAGCCAAATGATGTTCATTGTGTTTAGAACCTTAACAAATGGGACATCTACGACGATAGTTTATCCTCCTCTTTTTTAAATCTCAATCAATTTGCTGGAAAATTTGAGAAAACTGCTGAAGATATGCATCAACATTTCATGGTAGATTGTGGCTTTTTTAACATAGAATTGTTTCAAGACTTCTTTTGTGCATGTTTATAGTTGTCCAAAAGTAGAAATGTAGAGAGAAAAAAAAACTGATTTTGAGCTCACTCCTGCCCCTCCCTCCCCCTCCTCACCCTAAACAGATTTTGAAGCCCCCCTGTCAGATTTCTTGTAAGGTTCCTTCCTTGACAGTTTGAAGGCGGCAATATTTGCAGCAATGCTGCAGCTAAGAATCATGTTACAAACGTAGATTGTTCCGGAAATGATTACTTTCAATAATTCAGTTATTATTTTCAAGAACAAAAATAGTTGAGACGGTTTGGATTCCTTCAAAATGAAATACAATCTCTGGCGATGTATCATTTAATGGATCCATTTCAGATAAATGGTTCACCTGCTGAGTGCTGATGTCACTGGGAAGATGGACTGGCCAGATGTAATGCAATTTAACATCAGTGGAGGAAACCCCCGGGGATGGGGGGGGGGGGTACTTGGTGGATATGAAGTCCCAGGGTTGTGCTGCCAAATAGGGTCCCATTTTTCACCCGTCTCGTAAATGAATGACCCCTTTTCATAGCCATTTTTGGTAAATTTATGGGTCTAAAATTGTTTAATTTGCTGTTTTTCACAGAAATGTTAGTAACATTTGGTCTCTGGTATATATATGTGCCCATTTCCCCCCAGAAAATTGGTCAATTTTTAAAGTTTGCTGGCAGCACATCCCTACCTAAAATAATCTGACTGCCTCCCCCCCCCTCGTATTGAAATTAGAGACTTATTTCATTATATCACAGTGATTATATATCTTCTCTAGCCAAAATGTGTCTAACCATTTCTTGGCTTGGAATAGCTTTTCGGTCCAATCTTTTATATATTTGGCATTTAAGATCAAAATGTAACAAAGAGAGATATATATGAAATACAGAAATGATAGATTGGCAAAGATTATTTTGAAAATATTTCGGAACACTCAATGCTAAAACAGTGATTTTATTGTCAGAACATCTTCCAAACCAGATAAGTTGTGTAAAGAATCTGCTATTTGTTCACAACCCTGCCAATACACTGCCGACATCCATTTTGTCCACAATCCCCCACAATGCATCACAAACATATTTTTCACACCCTCCATTGCACATTACACCACAATCCTCTAAACGCATTATCAGAATTAATTTGGTGTTCACCATTTCCCCTCCCCACGATGCATTGCAGGTTTGTCAAGCTGAAATTCGTAAGACCAGATCAATGACCCCTACCCACAAAGCATTGCAAGTTTGCAAAGCTGAACGTCAAATCAGAATATTGACCCTGTTCTGTCAATATCTGTACAGGGGTTAACGTAACTTGTGCACATCAATCATGCGAACAGGTTGCAATATCATCTGTCCATTCAACACCTGCGTCGACTTCCTTACTTATGGCTTTAAATCGCTTAAAATTATCTCAGTCCCTTACTTAATACAATATAATAATAATAAATAACATTTATACCGCGCCTTTGCCTAGGGATACAAAGCGCAAAACATGAAAAATACAACTGCAAAAAGAAATGCAATGACAAAATGGAAAACAATTAAAGGTAGATGTTCAGATTGCTGGCCCGATTTTCAACTTGATGTTTTCTATTTTACATGAAAGGTCATCCTTAAAATAGCCACATTCCAAAGTTTGAGTTGCATAAACTCCAATTGTTCTTATTTTAGAAGGACAAGGTCACAATAAACTTGATTCCTACTTTTGGACAACCATTTCCCCTCCCCACGATGCATTGCAGGTTTGTCAAGCTGAAATTAGTAAGACCATATCATTGACCCCTACCCACAAAGCATTGCAAGTTTACAAAGCTGAGCTGAACCGTCAAATCAGAATATTGACCGTGTTCTGTCAATATCTGTACGAGGTTAACATAACTTGTTGTCATTGTGCACATCAATCATGCGAACAGGTTGCAATATCATCTGTCCAGTCAACACCTGCGTCAACTTCCTTACTTTTGGCTTTAAAATTATCTCAATCGCTTAAAATTATCTCAGTCCTTTACTTAATACAATATAATAATAATAAATAACATTTATACCGCCCTTTGCCTAGGGATACAAAGCGCAAAACATGAAAAATACAACTGCAAAAAGAAATACAATGACAAAATGGAAAACAATTAAGGAAACAGATAATTTTTGAGTTTGGACTTAAAACATTGTACACTTGTGGCATTTCTAACAGACGCAGGCAATTTATTCCACATACGTGGAGCCACTACCGAGTAGGCTCTATCCCCAGTTGATTTCTTGGTGACAGGAACGATAGAATTAATACTGCCAGCAGAGCGTGTTCTCATAGTGCTTTGAGATTGTTTTTTTAACAAGACAGTCTTGAATGTACTGGGGACAAAGCCCTTCCAAAGAAGGGCATTGTCTTATACATACTACGCTCATCAACTGGTAACCAGTGTAATTTAGCCAACAATGGAGATACATGCTCACGTCTGGGCTTCAGATATACTAGTATTGCACACTTGTTCTGCAATATTTGCAACCGTTTCAGAAAGGATCACGCACTCTATGTGACGAAAGAAGATATGCAATTCTCCTTGTAACATATAGGATCATATTTGTTATTGATATACCCTATACATTACTCACTCACCCCACATAATTATTGTCACCGTTGTCATTTATAAAATATGTCATTTATCAAAGATGAAAGCAGCGCATTGTAAGATTAATCAACCTTAGACGTGTTAAAAGTAACAGTTTTCAAAATAAATTGACCTCTGAAGTGTTAAGTGCAACATATTTCAAAATCAATAGTCCATGATGGTGCAAAAAGTAACATAAAATCACTGTTTTGTCAAAACCTTGTATGTTTTTCTGGCCCTTCAGCATATATAAAGTAAAACTGCCAAATGGTTATCCATAGGATGTGTTGCTTTGTACATGTTCAGGCACAAGAACACTTTTAAGTTATGGTAGATGTGTTATGGCCCTTGAGCATGTGTAGAGCAGACTGCCCAAAAGGTTTTACATGGGAAATATTATTTTATACATGCTGAAGGTCCAGATGGAGATACCCGGTTTTGATAGAACAGCGACAAAATGTGATCCATCTTAACTGTGCAGAGCCATTTGTCAAATAAGTCACGTTAGGAGTTATTTGATCACTTATTCCCAGCTATGGCTCGCACTGGAACACTGTCAACAAATAGTTCTGTCTTTTCAGCTGATTGATGGTGTACTTCTTTAGGAAATGTTACCATAGCGATGGATGTCAATTTTTTAGATAACATCACCAATTGATGACAAAACCATTGATAACGATTGTAGGGCAATCAATATTGTGGAAAGGGGATATTTTTAGGAAAGTAGCCTTGAAACGATAAAAAAAATTGTGTTTTCTAACAACAAAAAAAAGGAAATAAAATGGACCGGAGGACTCGATTTATGAAGTACATCAATTTCCCGTGTATAAGTTTGGACTAAAGTGATCATTCTGTAGCCAAATTTGCCCAGAGTGCGATTATAAAAGACCATTTGTAAAAGAGATTTGCTTCCAATTTGGTGAGTTTGTCACCATATTTTGCTTGATTTTCATACTACAGCATCATTGTAAGGGGAGGTTAAGTTGTATTAACTGATTTTACTGTACACCTAAACCTAACAGAGTATTTAATGGAGCCTTGTGCGTGACCCCCTCTGATAAGTGGTAGCTCATAAATAGCGCCCTCACTTGTTTTAGGTTCACATAGCAACTGTCATCATAGCTGTGTGCACATAGGCTCCCTGTGGCACCATTGTAAACAGGGGTAACAACTTAAAACAGACTGTTGGTGTTTTTTCACTAATTTCTACAAGAAAAGAGCCAATCGGGTCCATAGAATGGTGTCTCTTTTTTCTGTCGCCTTAAACAATTCTAATAGTACGACAACATCTAACTTTGAAATGTTACTGCAAGGTGTCCCAGAATGATTTATTCAGAGAAAATTGCATTTATTTGTCTATGATTTCTATTAAATAAGTAAGTATTCATCGATTGTACATACAAAGCAATAATTGTATGGCACAAAGGATTTGTTCAGCTTGAGTGACCTAAAACGTGAAGTTTAATATTTTATATGTGCTGAAACTGAAGAAAAAGTTATCCCTGATTTTCAATATCATGCCACACCATCTCGTGAGGGAGGAAACATGTTTGCCATTACATTAAAATTAGATACGCTGTTGATTTTATATTTTATTTCATTTTGTTCAAACATGTTATTAATCATTCTGGGACACCCTGTGTAAAACCTATGAGCGTGTTTCTACTGGGGCACTGCAAAGTAAACGCTAAGATTAATCGGTAAGTTTTTAATCCCCCCTGTTTCTACTCGCGAAAAGTTACTGCTAAGTTTATCGATCCTAGTCGATGGGCCACGACATTTGACCTTTTGTAATACCAAACAATGCCATCCCACCTGAAAAAGATTGCTACAAAAACCCAGCGTGACATGGTTTACGGCACAAAACGGTAAGATTAATCACCTTTCTGTTTCTATTGGGTTTCTTGCCGTTTCTTACCCGGTTCCAAACCTGGTTTGTGAAGGTTTTTGGGATTACCAAAAATACCGATCCTTAGCGGTATCTGGCTGTTTCTACTGGGAAAACTTACCGATTCTTAGCGGTTTCTTCCCCAGTAGAAACACGCTGAATATGTTTAAACGTGCAAAAACCTGAAACATTTTGTGTGATCCAAAATGGGTATGTGTTCCATATCTTCCCAGCCTGAGGTATATGTCTTTCAGAAAACTTCTAAATAAATAATAATTTCATTTTCCACTCCATCTATCTATCTAAGTGAGAGTTGTTTAATACACTCCCTAATCATATATTTAGATTAAGTTTTACACCGCTGCTTGCAAGGGTATGCATATAGGGGAAAGTGGGGTAATCCCCAAACAGAAATGTGATATCATTAAATAATGATGATGATCATAACTATTTTACTTTTTAGTAATAGCACTATTTTATTGCATGTTGGTATTGCCCCCCCCCCCCCCCCCCCCCCCCCCCCCCCCCCCCCCCCCCCGTTTCCCCTCTCCCAAAAAAATTGAAGCTGGTGCCGCCACTGATTACCTACAATAACATTACCCACAACACAGTAATTATATCGCAAAATCAGTTGTTACCAAGTCCCTGCTTCAACACTTTTCTCTGCAGGCGTACAAAATGACCCCATTCTCTCCTACCACTATCATATGCATGATCTAGTTTTACTGGCTCCATGATTTTTCATTCCATTTATAACAAGGTTAAGTTTTGTGTGTCGTCATGTCATAGACCTTTCGGCTATGTTGCGTGCAAGTCACCCATCAATGATATATGGTATAGTCTTAACGGATGCATGTTCTATTTAGGAATGAAATGGATATATGAAGAATGGTGGCTGCCATGGTGGCGGCAAATGATATAATGAATTAAATGTTGTGTTAAAGTGTGGCATAATGTGCAGATAACCACCGCAACTCTTGCAACTTTAGTGCCATTAAACATTTTATGTACGTGTGTACATACAGCTATTTGAATTTACCGACCATTTCCATGGTTCCTGGTTGGCTTCTGAGTTTAAGTGATATAGGCAGGGTTTTTTCTAGATGAATATCAGGAAAGTCTATGGGTAAAGCCATGGGTATAACATGGGTGTCAAATGTGTATCTTGTGGGTGTCACATGGATTTTTCTGGCATTTTACTTCAACATTTATAATATAGATCAGCCATCAGAAAGAAAAGTGTAAGGCCCGGGGTGTAAAGGCAGACATTGGTATCTCATGGTGTCACATGGGTAGCCTATATCTTATAGTTGTTACATGGGTATCTCATGGTCATCATATAGGTACCTCATGGTTGTCACATGGGTATCTCATGGTCATCATATGGGTATATCATGGTCATCATATGGGTATCTCATGGTCATCATATAGGTACCTCATGGTTGTCACATGGGTATCTCATGGTCATCATATGGGTATCTCATGGTTGTCACATGGGTATCTTATGGTCATCATATGGGAATTTCATGGTCATCATATGGGTACCTCATGGTTGTCACATGGGTATCTCATGGGTGTCTCACAGGTATCACATGGGTGTCTCACATTTTGTATATATATATAAAGCACCTGAATATACCAGTGATATACTGTACAGCTTATCAGAACAGAACAGAATATTCAGACAGTTCAGCAGGAGGGGGAGGGGGGAAGATTCCAGGGCTGAAAGTTTCAGTATTTACTATCATAGCTCCCTCGATGACCAATGAAATAAAGTATCCTGCTTCCATTATGATTAGTGAGGGAAAAGTTGAAGATCAGATTAAGTACTACATAATTTATCTTTCTCTGTATGCCTATAAGGATGGTATCCTTGGGCTATTCCATTTAAAATTCCTACACCCCATATGGCAAACATGACATGAATCTTCCACACAGGGAGTGTAGATTTCAAATGGAGTCATCCATGAGGGTATCCCCATTTAAAACTCACATTCACTGTGAAGAAGATCGGGGTCATGTCTTCCATACACTCTTAGAAAAAATGGTTCGTTTAAGAACCCTTTTTTGTCCCGCGGGGAGCACCTTTTGGCCTAAAAGGTTCTAAAAAGAACCTTAGAATGGTTCTTTGAAGAACTTTCAAATTTTAAATAAGACCTAAAGGTATATTTACTTTTTTGTTTTTATGTAATATGCAAATTCAAGAGAAATGTAAACAAATTTAATCCTTTTCAACTGTTAAAAATCATTTCTTCTTGGCTAAAAACATTTTTTACCGTTTTACCAAGAACCATTGAGGGTTCTCCATAATTTTTTCCAAAAAGGTTCTTGAAGCTTGAGGAACCATTTTCTTGGCTAAAGAACCCTTTTAGAACCTTTTTTGGTTCTAAAAGGAACCCTATAGAAATTTCATTGGGTTCCTTTTAGAACCAAAAAAGGTTCTAAAAGGGTTCTTTAGCCAAGAAAATGGTTCCTCAAGCTTCAAGAACCTTTTGGGGAAAAATTATGGAGAACCCTCAATGGTTCTTGGTAAAACGGTAAAAAATGTTTTAGCCAAGAAGAAATGATTTTTAACAGTTGAAAAGGACTAAATTTGTTTACATTTCTCTTGAATTTGCATATTACATAAAAACAAAAAAGTAAATATACCTTTGTCTTATTTAAAATTTGAAAGTTCTTCAAAGAACCATTCTAAGGTTCTTTTTAGAACCTTTTAGGCCAAAAGGTGCTCCCCGCGGGACAAAAAAGGGTTCTTAAACGAACCATTTTTTCTAAGAGTGTAGGTGCCTCATAGGGGGTATGGATTTAAAATGGACTAGCCAAATTGGATAGTTATACCATGAAATTGTTTCCTTTTTGTTTTTGCTACTGGTAAATGTTCACAAACCTCATCAATCCCCATGAAGAAAAGAAACACATATATAGGACACTAAATGTGAACTGACACATATGAATCGTATCAGCCTAATGGAATTCAATACAAAAGTAGATTATCATTCAAATAATGAAAATAATGGTCAGCATTTGTACATTTTAAATTAATATAATCGCTCGCGCAGTATATGTAATACTGTAAAAGCTTAAATGTTCGCAGTGGTTTTGTTTTTCCGCAAAAATTATAACACGCAAAAATATTATTTTCAACATTCATGCATCCAGAAGGCAGCCCGCAAAAAAAAACAATTTGCGAAATGTCTATGATATCAAAATGCGCGAAAATATCTTTACGAAAAATATTGGCTTTTATGGTAGTTGAAATCCAACGACCATGGTCAAGGTCTAGAGCCTTGAGCCTTGATATAAATGAAACTCTCCAAGAGCCTAGCTATACTAATCAGATTGTAGTTTGATTAACTTCCCAAAATCAAATGTGCTTTGTGCAATGTATAGATATGAGGATATTATTACATGACTTGAAGTCCTTTTCCAGTGCGCTACTTATAGGCATGATTTATTTTAAATTTAAATTTTGTTTGCCGTAATCCACCTGACTCTAATTAAAATTACTGTCCCACACTTTTTTCCCATTTGAAGAAATATCATTATCTGACTGACATGGAGTTGTATGTGTTCTTCATTTGTCTAATTTGTGGAGATTTGGGCATTGAAAATTTCTTTTAAAGAAGAAAAAATAGCCCTAAAAGACCTACATAACTTTTTTTTCTTTCTATTTATACTAAACAAACCATCTCTATCTGTGCATCTTCAAACCAACACCTACTTTGTAGTAGTTTTTATTCTCATCTATCTATCTATGCCTTATTTTAATTTGTACTATCATTTATTCATTGTCGTTAGATATCTGGCTACATGTAAAAGGCAGTAATTGCTATTTACTTCCCAAACATTTACTTCCTTTTACCAGTTGAGATGCAAAATCAGGTCAGAAATCATGAAATTAGAACTCTGTGTTGCAAATAAAATGGCCTCTAGGGGTAAATTGATGACAGTAATCAAAATAATTGCCTAAGTTTAGCGCAATATGATCATTAATGATGCATGTAATCGTGATTGTGAGATTCTTTAGCTTACAAATGTATTACATATTAAAATTGGGAGTCGAATAATTGTATTAGAAATGTATCGCAACATATTAAAGCAGTGCTTTAGGCAATATGTGTTAACAATATTATTAATCTATGACATATTAACCCAATCCATAGGTGTGTATAAGTACAGTAAGCAGAATCCAATAAATTAAAACAGGCAATTGATATTTATTACTCCTATGTTTTTAATTTTATTTTGGACAGGCAAATAAATTGCGTCCTTATATGCATCAACTAAACCCGCATGTTTTTAAACAAAATTAACAATTTCAGAAAAATTCAACAGAATAGCATCAAATTATTTATAGAACCGATAATTTTCATGGTATTCAGATAAGCAATTTAGAAGATCTAAAATAACAATCATAGACAATTTTAATTTTAAAAGAACAAAAACCCAAACAAAAACCAATCAGAATTGAGCATTCTACACCAGAGATTGTCACACATTGTTCATAAACCAACATTTTCAGAGAAGAATTACAATCCAATACAATCCATGGCAAATTTAAGAAACCACAGTAGTTGCTATGCAATCTCCATGGCAACTGATTAAATGTGGGGTATTTTTTTACTACTGTTTGAGTCATGGGTGACACCAAGGATGAAATGAAAAGTGTGGAAAGTGTACCTTTTTGCATATACAGTTAGCATGTACTGATATTAAGGATTGATATTATGCCATATACAAGAAGGTGCATATGAAGTTTCAAACAAATTTTCAGCACAGAATAAGTGAAAGTGAATGATAGAATTTATGATAACATATTATGCCAGATTTTGCTATCTTAAGTAGATGGCACAATATTTACCAAAATATAGTATCTAAGCAAGTAAATAACACATGTGTGTACCAGAATTGCTCGATATCATAATTCTTCTACTTATACGAAGATGTTTGCTGTCTTAGGAAGATAGCACATCATATGTGTTATAACATTTACAAACAATGGTGTAGTATCATTGAAACCAGTGACTGGGGCCAAACGTGGCTATTAGTTTTACCATTATACAAAACAGATTTTTAAAAAACCTTTCCCAACTTTCAAAGTCTATCTCAAGGATTACTGAACCAATACTAGGCATGTTTGTACTTATTTCAATGCATTTCTCATGGTGATTCCAAATATATGGTAATGAAATTCAATAATTGTGACATTCAGGAATGTCGTCTACAGACGCCTGCCGAGTGGAAAGTGTTAAAGATTGATATCAAATTGTATTTCTTACTTCCCAGATCTAGCAGAGACATTTCCACCATGCATCCTATGTGTCAGCAGGTTCCCATAGAGACTGCTTCTTTTATTCATACTCCAGGCAATGTTGGACATCATTTGCCATGGGAGTCTGCATACACCCAAAGGGGAGGTGTTTGCAACTTGAAATATAAGGTTGGGAATTTGGAACTATGTTTGTGCCATGCCGCGGACAATGGGGCGCTTGAAGCGGTACAGCACAGTGACCTATTTGTTTAATGAAGGAAAAATTGGTAAATTAAAAATCATTTTACTTTTTGGGTTATGATGATGAATTGAGTATGATGCCAGTCAACAGTCGTGATAGGTTGAGAGTGTGTTAGGGTTTGGGTAGGGAGGGAATCCAAAATTGTGGGTTGTGGTGGAGGGTTCCCTAAATTTTTTTAAAAACATTTTGAGGGGAACAAGATCTGTAACAGGCAGTACGCTATTATTTTATATTTTGGTTAATTTCCCGGCAATTTTCAAAATATTTCACAAATGTTAAACAATTTCAACATTTTTTTTAAAAATGGGTCAGTAGCGCCCGTACAACAGCATGTTATTTTTGTGTGGCCTTATCAAGCCGTGTATGTCTGGCACAAATGTTTTAATAGAGTTTGATTGACATTGGTATCCATTCTTAGCACATGTTGGAGACTTTCATCTGAATGACAATAATCCACTTAGGCACAACATATAATTTTGATGTACTTATGATCAGATTGACTGAGATAGTGGGAACATTCGTTTGCATCAGGACATTCTATATTGTCTTGTACACTGATTTATTATACTCCATTGATAAGGTCTAATGTTGCCCGTGTAATTACACTAAGTGGTCTAAAGTGAGTGTTTTCCTATTAGTGCATTCTACGATGGTCTTGAAAGTTGTCTAGAAGAAAGGTTATTCAACTACAAGGAAGAGATATGGATTTGATGTAAATCAATTAACATTCTGCTAAAATTGTCATGAAATATCAGTGTATATGAGTATGGAATTAGTAAATTAGTATCTACTATTTCTATTTTATGATATGAGTGAACGTGGTTACTTTTCTGCAGAATAGTAAGTTTATTACTACAATAACTATATCCCCACCCACCAAAATGTCCACAATTGAACATAAGTGTATCAGATAGCTTTTTGCTGTTCAATCTTAGGTACCGTATTATCCCTATTGAGTGCCCATGCCCTTATAAGCGCCCACCCCTCTTTTTCCCAATGACTACCAAAAAGTAACACCTAATAAGCGCCCATCTTTTAGCCACTGCAGCTCAAAATAAAGCATGAAAGTAGCGTCCGAAATTCCCGGCATCAACAACATGTTGGTGATCCACGTATTGGCGGGCTGTGCACATTTTCCACCAAAAATGTGCATCAAAATTCGGAAACAATTTGACAGTTTCCATGTAACTTAATAAGCGCCCATCCAAAATGACTTTGCTAAGAGCTCTGGGCGCTTAATAGGGATAATACGGTAACTAGAAATGTGTTGTTGTTGTTACTGTTTTCAGTATCGTTCTTGAATATCTTCATCAAGTTTATCATATTGATTACTAAGACGATTCTTTTGTTAAAACCAATATAAATGTACCAACCTTCATTACTGTTTCGAGTGACGTCCTCTGATTATAATTGGTATGTCCTGACTTGTTGTTTTTTGCTGTTGTCAGTAAAAAAAATTGTTTCTCATAATCATAGTATCATGGAATTATTTGGTAAACTTTATAGATTAAGATTAAGATGGCAGGGACATCAATAAGATTGTATATTTTTAGTAGTGCCTCAGTTTATGAACGTCCTAATACAACAACATTTTGTTTTTCGCAATACAAATGCATCTATATTATTATACAATGCCCTAAGATCATCAGTCTTTAAATGCAACTGTCCAGTAACCAGCAAAATTTTTGTTTAGGCCCTGTCAATTACCGCAAGGTTATCTGTATACCATATCTACTTAGGCTGGTAAATTAGTCAAATTAAAAACAGCGGTGTGTGTACGTAGCAATTAGTAAAATCAGAAGAAACATGAATGGACGGATGAGTCAATTAATTAGTAGAAACTAATGGCTGTTTTGTTTGAAGATAGCCTTGGTCATGTAGCATCAATTATTCATGAGATGAATAATTTTTTAGCATGTACATTTAATATTTTGTATAGATCTTGTTGAGTGCCGGTCCACTCATTTTTTAATGCTTTGTTTTAATTATCATCATGCATTATTATGTCGTTTTTTTTAAGAGTAGTTGTATTTTATTGCTTGTATCTGTGTTTTTTTTTATTGTAAAGCGCCTAGAGGCCTTTGTTGGTATTTCTGCGCTATACAAGAGCCTATTTATTATTATATTGTATTATAATATGAAATGATTGTTGGTTTACTTTAAAGGCATTGAGAGATGTATCAATATACTAAATGAGCAACATAGCCCAAATCCAAAATGTCATACAATTCCGACATCGCCTTCATGCCAAATAAACAAATAACGGCACTTCCAGGTTGAGACTTGTCGCGAAAGGCCGCGAGTAAAACGATCACATAACTTCGGAATTCAGCACCTAGTTTCGATATAATCATATCGAAACTAAGAAAATCATGACATTTTACATGATATAAAAAACGACGAATTTTGGTAAACTGTTTCAGATGGTAGTTACTATATGCCTAAGTATTACTTTGGTGCAAAAAAAAACCCCATTTCCATACAAATTGAGGACGCCACTCCATACGTATCTCTCAATGCCCCTTTAACACAATTTGAATGTAACTCTATTATTGTGTGTGTTATTTCAACATGGCAAGCAATGAACTTAAATGTCTGCACCAAAGGGTACTTTGGATAAAGTACCTTAAAGGCATATTATGTGATCTTTTCCAGAGAGCGCCCTCTATTCATGATTGTTTTAGAAAGTAGATTTTCTTGCAGATTTACATTTCTGATCATAAATCGTACATACATTCCAAGTTACAGAGCGATACGATTCCTAATTACCTCAAAATCATGGTTTTAGATTGAATTTAGAGTGAAAATAATAAACTGTCGGAATTCCGACAGATTATTTTCACTCTAAAACCATGATTTTGAAGTGATTAAGAATCGTATCGCCCTGTAACTTGGAATATATGTACAATTTATGATCAGAAATGTAAATCTGCAAGAAAATCTGCTTCAATTTTTTTTTTGATGTTGAGGGCGTTCCCTGGAAAGATCACATAATATACTTTTAACACTTTCCACACGGCTATTAGAGTTACCATATACAAAACAGATTTTCCAGAAACCTTTCCTAACTTTCAAAGTATATTTCAAGGATTACTGAACCAATATTTTTACTTATTTTAATGCATTTCTCATGGTGTTTCCAGATATGGTGATGAAATTCAATAATTTAAACATTTTGGAATAATGTTGTGAAATTTTTGAACTGACGTCTGCAGATGCCTGTGTTAAGTGTTAAAAAAGCTATTTGTTCATTTGTTATCTACTAAAGTAAAATACAGTTAAGCACTACCAAACTACCGAATTCATGATGCTCTTTGCAATTCTAAAATCCTTGCATCATTCTACTCGAGTTTACCATTTAAAAAACAAATCTCTGAATTATGAATTTCTAGAATTTCTCTATCATGATTGATGTCATGTCAAAATCGCAACTCTTTGTATTATTTTTATTTGGGAAACTTATTGTCGGTTTTATTTATTCTACACTCGAAAAGAGTGGGTGTCTTGTGATCAGTCAACACAGTCTCGCTAAGTTGAGTGTCAGCGAGCGCATCTTAAGGTGTTAAGGTGATACCGTTATGTATTGAATAGTATGCCTGCCTTGGGACACTTTCACAATATTTTGATGATCGAAATGAATTTTGAAATTGATTTATATTGGTATTGGTGCAGTCTGTGTAATACTAATACAGGGCTTTGTTTATGTATGGTGGAGGGGGAAGGTGGGTCTTGGCGTATAGCCTGTACATGTGCTATACAAACTCAAGCAAGATTATTAATTTAAAAGTTTTACTTTAGTCCGATGACAATTCCATGTTTTGAAGCCAGCAGGCCCTATATGCTGCCGTATGTATACATACAATCACTGAAGAATATATAAAGCTAAAGACTATGTATCCAAAAACTACTAACTCATGAAATTGCAGTATTCATGCCTATTGAAATGAAACAAGTTTTTTTTCCCTAGATTTTTGTAGTTCTATAATAAACTGCACCTACCTAAAATTGCACAAAATAACAATTGCACCACAACTTGAAATGTGACGAGAATTTTGAACATGAGGGGAGAAAAATCAAAACCAAGAGCTGATAAGGTTACTAGAGTTCTTTTATGTACCCTTAGGCCAAAAAGAAGAAGATGTTTGTCTCAGAAGAAAATGCTTTGCGAAATATGATTTTTTTTAAATATTGTTTTAAGTAAAATATGCTATGCGAAATACTGTATTTTATTTTTTTAAGTCATGAGACAAGCTCTGTGAAATGTACGTTAACACTTCCATGAAGTAGTATATAATATCTATTTGTATGTGGCAATCTTACTCTTGTAAGCAAGAAAATGAAGCTGATATGCATGTACTTCACAATTAGAATTTGAAAGAAGCATCATTTTCAAAAGTTCAAGAAAAAATAGGGGGCAAATTTATGCGCTAAAAGCTAAGCGGGCGGCCTTCGCAGACAAACTTTGATGTTGTTTTTTTCTTACAAAAACACAATCTATTAATGGCAGCCATTACTATCACTTCTCGATGTGTACATTAATGTCCCTTTTCTCGTCTATGTTCTACTGAGGTCAAAAACCTATCAGGTAATATTCCGCAATTGAACTTTTTTTTGCCTTCACCATCCCTAGATCAATATTCAATAAAACATGACGATACGTAAAATGTCTATATACTGTAAAACTACTTTGTGAAGGATTTAATTTCGCAAATTTCACGAGGGATGTGGATTCGCAAAAATTAAATACCTGCAAAACTGACAATTTTGCATTGACTTATAACAGTAAAATTTCCAGATTCGCGAAATGAAATGCCTGCTAAAGTAGCAGTTATTTAAAATTCGCGAAATAAAGTATCCGGGAATTTATAGTGTTTAACAGAACTTGGTGCATCTACCTCTGTACAGTGACGTCAGAGCCTACTCCAGCGATCGTAGCTAATTACCATGCACATACTTACAATGCGCTATATATCTATCTATGTGTTCATTGATGAGTCTAGCACCCACGCGTCAATACTGCGTCGATCACTGGTATATGCTCTGACGTTAATGCACAGAGGTAGATGAACTGAACGGAGTTGGGATGGATAGAGTCATAAAAGTGAGGCTATTATTATTACCATTATATGGGCCTATCAAAATGGGAAAAAGTGTACTTTAGGTCCCAGATTCTGGAATGTACTAGTATCGTCCGATACTAGAACACCCAGTATCGACCGATACTGGTACAAAGTCAGTGTTCCAGTATCGGTCGATTCTGGCGCATATAAAATGTCCCAGTATCGGGCGATACTGGAACAAAATTATGTACCAGTATCGTTCGATACTGGGACAAATTACACTGATAGTATGTGTACCAGTATCGACCGATACTGGAACATAAAAATGTTCCAGAATCGGTCAATACTGGAACACAATTTGGTGTTCCAGTATCGACCGATACTGGAACAGTAAAATCGTACCAGTATCGACCGATACTGGCAACTTTTATGTTCCAGTATTGAACGATTCTGGTATACCAGTATCTGGGACCTAAAGTACACTTTTTCCTCAAAATGAAACCATCTGCAATGTATATAATGTCGCTGTTCTGTCAGAACCTTGTATCTCCATTCAGCCCTTCAGCATGTATAAAGTAATACTTCCTGTGTATACCCTTTGGATGGTCTGTTCTAAACATGTTCAAGGGCCAAAATCACATCTATCAAAACCTTGTAAGTTCTCTTGCCCCTGAACATGTATAAAGCAGCAACACTTCTTATGCATAACCGTTGGGTAGTTTTACTTTATACATGCTGCAGGGCCAGAAAAACATACAAGGTTTTGACAGAATAATGATGATATACTGTAAAATTCAAAATTACTACAGTTGTTAACAACAAGGAATGATTCAGTGATAATCAAATTGCAATATCAAAAAATGCTTGCTTTAGTATTATATAATCATCCCTCGATGACTCATTCTTTTATCTGGAAATAATTTTCAAATAAACTTAGTATGGTATGAATAAAGGATAAAAATACCCTGCCCACGTAAATGCTCTTTATTGCACTGACGTGTATCATACAAGAACCCACGCCCATATTAGTACGCAGGCAATAAATACAAATCACTGCGAGGAAATTATGCAAACCTATAATGGAGAAAACAATAGGCTGTGTGAGTGTTTGTTTATTATTAACAATCAGTACATATGTACAAATCCACATATTTAATTATATTTGTATGTAGTAATGTTAGCAAGACGATGACAAAACACACCCTTTTCTACCAGCCCGACCGACCCATTTATTTCATGAATTTGAGACATTTTTGTTTACACATTTTTGATGTTTGAAATTTTTGATTTTTTTTTTGGAAATTGTGATTTTTTAATATTGTGAAAAATGTTAACATTTTTTGAAAATTTCTAAAAATGTTGAAAATTTACCAACATTTTGAAGCAAATTTTGAAGAAGAAAGATCTCACAAAAATGCCTGACCGATCCTACCTGAGATGTTTTTTACAGAGAGAATTATAGTTTGAATGAACAGCAAATCTGTAACTTAAAAAAAAAATTGTCCTTCACAGATTTACAAATACAATGATATGATTGCAATAATGGTGGCTTTTATTAACTGCACACAAAAATCCCTTGTAGATAGTATCTGCAGACAGATCTTGTACTCACAAAGATACTTATATAATGGACTGTTTAACTCCTAATTTTGAATATAATTCGATCGACTTTCACAAATGAAAATGTGATTTGTGACTAAGTTTTGCAAGAGGAAAAGATTTGTTTTTAATCTGCAGGCCGGACCAACCCATATTTTTTTTCAAACTGAGAATATGTTGTTTAACATTCTTTTAATATTGTATACATTTTTTTTAAATGTTTTGATTTTGTGTGTGGAAATTTAACACACAAAAATGTCTAAAAATTTACGAACAAAATTGGGCCATAGAAAAGGGGATTGTTTTTTTTTGTTACAGTACTAATAAGCAAACAATAGCCAGTTGATAACAATTCATTGTAATAGATTTTAAAAAAAACTTATTGTATAACAAAGTGCACAAATTAGCACATTCACAAATACAACACAAATATCTTGATAAACTTCTTTTTACTATAGGCATCACTTCCAATGCCAGTGCACTATCAAACCACTCGTTTTAAAATAGAATGGTGCAATCCTGTAGCATAGAGACTTGCCTGTGTGGAGTCATCTCCGCACCAATATAATAGCGATCATATGGAATGCAAGTATCGATAATAAGCCTCCGTACAGACAGTGCATCTCACACAGCACATGTCACTGGGGTATTATTAATAGCCTTGGATGCGATCAGAGTAAGAGATTTGCCATTAGTGATAGTTACTCGATGGTGGTAATAGTGTAGTGAGAGTAGTGGCTGCTTCGTAACAACGAAGCACTGGGCGTCAGATGTATGCAGTATAAAGGGAGGACATAAACTAATCTATTTAAGCGGAGGATTTATGAACTTGGATATATAAATATATTTGAATATCCGGAGGTTTTTTAGTGAAAAGTTGCTGGTGCCATGGTGAAGTTATTTAGCCTGAGTGTGTGTCTGCTTCGCCATTGGAATAAATATAGAGAATAGCATATAATTTGCCAAGTGTGTGTACAATAATGCAATAAGACATAGTGTAACATGTGGGGCTATAATTGAGTGGAGTAATCAAACACAGTGTTATGTAATAGCTGTGTGCACGCTATCTACTGAAGATAGCAAATGTTGTTAAACCAGCGGGTAATTGAACTGTGCTTTGTTTACACATGTTTGTTGTGAATGAGGGTTATTGAAGGAGAGAACCAGAATCGATGGCTGTACATGAGGAAGCCGTGCTAATCAGGATCACCTTGCCTTGGGTCAAAAAAATGTATCATTAATTAGTCTTTCGCAGAAGGGATTTAATCAGCGCTTGTGAGGATTTAGACATCACTCGGAATTCATAACGGAACAAAACACACCAAAGCCATTAGTGAGATAACTTGTACCACCGTGCCTGTTTTTATATATAAACCATGCCTTCTTCAGTTTGTCAGGGGGAACCCACCCACAGCTGAATCTGGATCGTTGTTGTTGCTTGTGTTATGCGTTGATAATATTATTTTTGCGGCAGTGAAATGTCAACAATAATGGGCTACGTGAGAAGAGGTCTTCCGATTGCGAAGCGGGCTTTCTGTGGATGCGGCCTCGTCAAGTGCGTTCTCTTGTGTTTGAACAGCAAAAAATGTAAGTGTTATCCTATTCTACAAATGAGACCTGTCATCACGAAATGAGAGTTAAGTAGGAAAATTTAATTTTGAGGTTTGTCCAGATTCAGAATGCTCAGAAAACAAGCTTTAATTTGATATGCAACATGTCATAATTTCTCAAAGTTTTCCTGGTCAAAAATCAAATTTAAATTAAAAAAATTCTTTGTTTTCTATTGATTTTTGACATGTTCATTGGACCATATCTCCTAATGCACACTGGCGACTTAACGCTCATTTTGTGGTGACAGGTCTCAAATAGCGGTGGGATGCATAAAGCTTTAACTTTTGTTTATTCTGTAGGATAAATCAGTAAAGGAATTTCATACACAATGTGAAATCCTGTATATATGCTTTATCATTTTGAGAGTGCATATTTTAATTCAATCTCGACCACTGTAACATAGATACTAAGTAATGAATGGCACTATAGACTATGTGATGTGATGATGCTAGCTCCAAGGCATTGCATTGCAAAATGTGTCTTATGATGAATTAAAATCTATGTACAACAGGCCAGATTTAAACTGTAATTTGCCAATTTGAGAATTTTGTTTAAACATTTGTCAACAATGATTGGTAATTTCATTTTTTTTTTTTAATTTGTTGATTTACGTTCAAATTAAAAATTGTTGGTCATTTTGACAATTTTTGTTTTTTTCAAGAACTTTTTTCTGCTTCACAAAATTAATGATTTAGGTGGTGATTTTGATTGTTGAGCCTACAAAAGATTTGCCTGACTTGAAAGGTCCTTGTGTTTGATTTCTGGGAAAGTTCACGTTACCAAGTAACAATGTTATATATGTTTTTATCTGACATATAATACATCCAACTCCCTTATCTGATATTCCACCAATGGCATATTAGCAGACAAGTTTGTTTTATCAGAGTCATTATTTTGGTTTAGAGAACACCATTTTTAACCTTGTCTGTGAGAGCGCTATACAGTCGAGTTATGTCGCTGATCCGATCTTTTTAGTTTCAATAAGGGTTCACCCATTTTGATTGAAATGTTGGATTTGCAAGTTGATGGGTACTCTCGTTAAAGGAAGGGTCCCGCAAGCACAACATTGAGCATTATTTGTTAGACAAATATTTATCGAGCCGAAATTGCGTAATTATATAGAACAAAACACCATACAAGTCACAAAAAATAATAAAAACTGCCATCACTCAACATTCAATTTTTAAAATTCACGGGGATCGAAAGTCCCGGTGTCGATGACGTCATGGGAATCGGTGCTCAAATTTGCGCATGTGCTTTGTATAATTATGACATCATCGACACTGGGACTTTCGATCGCCGCGAATTTTAAAAAGTGCATGTTGAGAGATTGCGGTTTTTATTTGTTTTTGTCATAAGTGTGGTGTTTTGTTCAATATAATTACAAAAGTTGGGCTCGATAGTTATTTTTCTAACATATAATGCACACTTTTATGCTTGCGGGACACCTCCTTTAAAGTACAATAGTAGTAGGATATAAAATTTGACACCATGAACGCTTTCCATGCGGCAGGCGGCTGCAGACGACATTCCAAATGTTGACAAAATGTTTCAACCATTTCAAAATTATTGTATTTCATTACCAGAAATGCATTGAAATAAGTACAAACATACCTAGTATTGATTCAGTAATTCTTGAGGTAGACCTTGACATTTGGGAAAGGTTTCTGAAAAAAAATCTGTTTTGTATATGGTACAACTAAAAGCTGCGTGGAAAGTGTTAATGTATCACCCAATAAACCTATAGCTATTTGAGTTGGTTTGGAGAAAAAAATCCATTCTTAAATTTTTCCATTTCTTTCACAAAGCATCTCTATAAATAATTAAAAAGTTTGAAAAGTGCAGTCTGCTGCAACCTTGAGTAACACCACAGCTATTACTCACATGCGACTGAATAATGTGTTACGGTTGCAATATGGCTAGGGCATTGTTATTAGCATAACACATGGGAAACACATCTTAATGAAACCTTAGAGTTTGGAGAGTTCAAGGTATATGGAATCTTTTATGGGGAATATAGCATATCGTATAGCTGTTCTGTCAAAACCTTGTACGTTTCTCTGGCCCTTCAGCATGTATGAAGGAAAACTGCCAAAAAGTTATGCATAGGAAGCAATGTTGTATACATGTTCAGGGGCACAAGAACTTGCAAGGTTTTGGTAGATGTGTTTTGGCCCTTGAACATGTTTAGAGCAGACTGTCCAAAGGTTATACATAGGAAGTATTACTGTATTCATACTGAAGGGCCGGATGGAGATGCGAGGTTTTGATAAAACAGCAACGATATCACCCCTAATATGCCGACAGAATCAATCATGTGTGCCAGTTATAGAAGATGTGTATAATGTTACCCTATTATAGGTAACAACAATATGTGCTATATATTGTTTGGGTTAGCTACGGCACATATTATAGCTATTATAGGAAAGTGATAGACGTCTAGCATTTTGATAACCTATTGGGTTAAAGTGATATAGACCATGATGCTATTTGAATCAGCATATATAACCTGGTTGCAGAAGTAAGAGGGTTTTTAAAACCCTCTATATATAGAAATACATATACCTGTACAGCAACATAATGAATGCCTGATAGATAGCATATGATTGTATGTATAGGCAAGTTTAATAAGTGCTTGCTATAAATAGGCATGTATACTATACATGCCTATTTGTATAGCATATACTATAACGAAAGCATCAATCACTATCTCCAAAAGTCGGCTAATATAACACCTGTATGGCAATAGTAATATATGCTATCTTCGGTAGATAGCATACAAATTGCTCTCATTTGACTAAAGCAATAAGTGCTTTCTTAGGTAGCAATCATTACCCGTATAGGCAAAAAGTGATAAGTTATTTCAAAGGGAGCAGGAATAAAATGTCAACAGTAATATACTTCCTTAGGCGAAGAAAGAAAACTCTGTTTTGCGGGCAAACAGACCTCAAGTAATAGGGCATTTTGTTCGTTTGCTTTTTGGGATGAGATTTGGGATGGAACATTTTGTGGTATTTTAACTTTTTTTGAAATTTGCAAAAAAAAAATCAAAACATTTTCAAACATTTAAAAGATCATTTGAAAAGATTTCTAAAAAAAATGTCTTAAATTAAAAAAAAAGGGTTATAATGAAAACTTTTGCCCAGTTTCAAGCAAAAGGTCTGTTTTTTCTCTGTGTGCAGAGCTCAGGGAGATTTGATTAACCAAACATCACCATACATGAACGCACACCATGCACACAGACTGGCTTTTACATTGTACATGTACCTTGATTATACTCATGCTTCCAAGACGTCAGAAACAAGAAATATTGCAAATTTAATTTGTGCTTCGTTGTTATTAAACCAATAAGGTTGTGTCATACATAATATGAAAGCAAGTTTTGTGAGCTATTTAAATCACCTCGTTCCCAATTTTGTCGACCATTGTGAGACAGATCTTTTTTTGTCTTGGCCTTAGCTGGATAGCCTGTAATTGACTACAGTTGTTATGAGGTGGTCAATATAGCGAGCACTTATATAGCATGATTAATCTAAGCTATCTTCAGTAGATAGCATATTATTATATAACAAGCAAAATTAATTGGAGCTTTATAGATAACAGCTATAGCATATATGCTATCTTAGGTAGATAGCATATAATTACATTCATGTATAGCAGAATGAACTGGTGCTATCTTAGGTAAGTACTCATATATAAACAAACAATGAGTGATATACGATAGATATAGATGAACTTCTGCCGTAGTATGTTAAAATGATATATAAGTAATTGTTTCAAAACAATCTTTGCAAATAAATAGAAAGGTCGTTCACAGGGCAGCATGAATGAACTATCTCTCAGCTTTTCTTCATCTGTTAAGTGGCGACATCAGGCCAGGTGTTTCTATGGCATAATCTATCAGCGTGTTTTTACTGAAGAAAAAAAACAGGCATATGACTGCTAACGGATTAAAAGACAACAGATTTTAATCCCGTTAGCAGTCATATGCCTGCTTTTTTTCTTCAGTAAAAACACGCTGATAGTCTCTACATTTCCGAAACATAATAATAGTGAATTATCCTAAAAAGTGAGGGAAAATATAACAGGGCTCATCGCACAGGGCACTTCCTTTTATCTAGGTGTATGAAAACATTATCATCTAGGCCACAAAAGGTATCATATTCCGGTGCACATTGCAAAAATAGTAACTTATAGCAGTATAATTCAATAACTGTCCTTTCTATTTCAACTAAAATATTATGCTATTCAATTATATCTATTCAGGTATAAGGAGGTTGTGCTTTGTTTAGCAGCTGCATGTATCTTTATAGTTTGACTGATTGATTGTTTGAGATTTTATTTTCTCAAAAATGTTGGACAGTTTCAAAAATATTGTAAATCTTCCAAATTCCTAAATCAAATTCAAAACAAAATGTTATGAAAACATTCCCAAATGTGCTCAATATTTTCTATCTTTTTAAAGTTAAAAAACTTCTTAAAGGGTGTGTTAACCCCCCCCCCCCCCCCCCCCAACAACAACAAAAAGTAAATTTAACAATTTCATATTTTTTGGGTTCACACCTCCCGTAAATTGCCAAATTATTAGGTGGTCGCATCCATAAAATAGGGGTTTTATTTTTGTCTCCAAATTAGTAGGTGGTCGCATCCATAAAATAGGGGTTTTATTTTGTCTCCAAATTATTAGGTGGTCGCATCCATAAAATAGGGGTTTTATTTTGTCTCCAAATTATTAGGTGGTCGCATCCATAAAATAGGGGTTTCATTTTGTCTCCAAATTATTAGGTGGTCGCATCCATAAAAAAGGGGTTTTATTTTGTCTACTTAAAACATAAAAATAACCTGCAAGGATTGTCAATGCTTTGCAGATTACTATGCTATTACTCATGCTCAATTTATTTGATTCATTTATAGCATACAGAACATGAGTTGGGCTTTGCTATGTGAAAGCCTTGGGCCTAAGCATTACATTACTAGCATATCAAACTGATAATTGCAAAACATACTATAAACATCAGTATGTTAAATTAACCATAATCAGTCCGGGCTGATTTCCCCCCATTCAGGAAGCATTCCTGAACTGGAAGTGTTACCCATAATGCAAGTATTACCCATAATGCAATATTGTTGGTTAGTTCTCTACAGGAACCCGCTTTTCATAAGGCTAAGAGAACTGTAGCACACAAATTAGACCTAGATCTATTTTAATATGGGTGAAACATTAAATATAACATAATGATAGATTTGGTTGTCGTTCTCAGCGTTCAGTGGCTCATTTTAAACTCGTTATTTTAATTTGAGGGTCTTTGAAGTAGTCTACAAACTAAAATGGATATCGATTCGTTATTTTAATTTGCGACATGCTCAAACTTGGTAATATGAAAGATCATACCAAAAAAAATTGTCGGAGGAGAAAAAAAGTTATGGTGTACTTTTTCAGATAAACGAATTTGAATATTTAATGAGGTAATTAGCTCAATTTCTTAATTACAATAAATTAGGAAAATCACCACAATAATATCTATATTAATTATGACTGAACACTTTATCTTATATCTTGACTCATTTACTGATCATAATTGATTCAAAGATCCATCATATTTGGTTAAAATAAATGAATTGGTCTTTTTGGTATTACCACTACAAATACTTTGCAATTTATACATTCGCAAGGTATTATGGGTAATACTTCCAGTTCAGGAATGCTTCCTGAACGGGAAATGGGCCTTGACTGATAATGTACTGATTACCGCCCAAATTGAACAGTTATTTGCTAATCTTTCATGTAGGCAGTGGAGCCAGTATTCATCAAATCTGGTCAAACACAATGAGTAAATCACAACCAATTATGCTCAATTAATAATGTCTTATGTAACACAGATTGTACTTAATTGGCTATATTGAGAATTGAGGGTTTGCTCGTATGCTATTGCTAATATACGTGAATGCTAATACGTTCCAATTTTCAAAGTCTAGAACCAATCCTAGACATGTTTGTACTTATTTCAATGCATTTCTCATGGTGATTTCGAATATGGTTATGAAATTCAATAATTTTGTCATTTTTGAAAATGGTGAGACATTTTGGAATGTCGTCTGCAGATGCCTGCCGCGTGGAAACTGTTAAACGTATTTTGGTATCATCTTTCACATTCCTTAACTATCTAAGACTATGTTTTGATTGGGGTAACCTATTCCTGTGGTTGGAGACTACTACCCATGAAAAGCTTACAAACGCTTGATTATTTGATAAAGATACAATTTGACACTATATGCAATGAAGTATGAGCGTAATGCAATATAAGAATGATATCATATATATTTTTAAAGGTCATATTTTCCAATTAAGATCTTATAAGTTGGAGAAAACTATAAGAGGTGATACAACGGTTTGATATATTTGGCATTTGATTTTCATTAGTCAATATTAATGGGTTTCACACAGGAGGGAAAACAGAAACAGAAATATAGAGGATTGATATGTTTTAAGGTATTGGCTTAATCTTTTCTATTCAATAAATATTTCTCAGCTACTTTTTCGACATTTGAAATCCATACACTGCAAAAACTCCGGTGTTAAATATGCAACATTGAGCCGGTGTTACGCTCCTGGTGTTAATGTTGGTGTGAGGTCAACACCATAGGAATAACTGATGTAACGCTTCTCATGGTGTTAAGTTTCTTGTGTTAAACTTGGTGTATGAATAACTCCCATGGGTGTCATTATTCCACACATGCGTGTGGGTTATATTGGTTTTGTAACACTTTGGATTGTATATTTATACATTTGATCTAGTGATTCGATCTGCAACATCCACCATTCCATAATTAAATGGCAAGTAAGAACATTAGTTCACAAAAACGTTCAAGTTTTAATAAATTTGAACTGTTGAACAGTGAAATATGTTATTTGCAAGCATTTTATTGTTAAAGCACTTCAACTTATCTAACATTAATATTTAAACACCAGAAGGTGTAAAAAAATTAATATTTTAACACCAGAAGGTGTAAAAAAAATAATATTTTAAGACCAGAAGGTGTAATATTTTAAATATTTTAACACCAGAAGGTGTAAAAATTAACATAGGAGGGTAACATTAACACCCTGATAGTGTTGATATAGCAACACCCAAAGGAGTGTTAATTCATCAACATCAAAGACTGGTGTTAATCAACACCAAAAAGTGTGGCCCCACTGGGACACTTCTGTGGTGTTAAAATTAACACCCTCGGTGTTGGTTTTAACACCAGTGTTTTTGCAGTGTACACCTTCTTTATGGAAGACATTTTCTTAATCTTCCCCTATATACAGTGTGAATTCCAAACAGAGTTACCTACATGGGTGATTCCATTTAAAATCTACACTCCCTGTGTGGAAGATTAAGGTAATATCTTTCATAGGGGTGTATGGATTTCAAATTGAATAGCCAATACATGTATAAGAAACCCAAACACATACCTGAGTGGGTGACTCCATTTGAATTCTACACTCCCTGTGTGGAAGATTAAGGTCATGTCTTCCATAGGGGGTGTATGGATTTCAACTGGAATAGCCAAAATGGTGAAACACCCAAGAATTCACATTCAATATCTAACAAGAAATGGTTAGAAAACGCTAAACTTGCTGGTTCTTCACATCTGCTATGGGTTATCTTGTCGTTAGTTGCCTGGTGTGGAGGGGGGGGGGGGGGGGGACATTCATATACACAAGTAAATTCCACCAAAAGGGTCTGTTTTTGCCCATAAAAAATCCTAAACATGGGTTATGAATGATTTGTTTCCTGCAGACGACATTCCAAGATGTCACAAAAAGTCTAAAAAATGTCAAAATTATTGAATTCCATTACCATATTTGGAATCACCATGAGAAATGCATTGAAATAAGTAAAAACATGCCTAGTATTGGTTCAGTAATCATTGAGATAGACTTTGAAAGTTGGGAAAGGTTTTGAAAAATCTGTTTTGTATAATGGTAAACTAATAGCGGCATGGAAAGTGTTTAGTTAAGTTCTGCACTCTGGGCGATAACAAATTTATTAGTCGAAATGAATTCCTTTGGCTCCACCACTGACCACTTGTTAAGATTCAAGATTCAGTCAACGATAACCTGTTGTAATTGTAATTACAACGCCAAAATTGTAATTACAACGCTACGCCACTCACGCACCTTGACTATAGGCTTTCACACATTGTACCTAGATTGCCTTGAGCTTGGGGGAACTGAGCTAATATTGTAAAGGGGATCTGAAGAGGATTGAAAAGAGGGGGGGAAACCGGGGGGTTTTGGACAAAGTCGGACGATGGCGTTAACGCGTCTCAGACGACCCAATATGGCAACGGGAATGCACCATCTTGAAATATTTTTAACAGTCATCGCCCGGTTAACGATGAAAATAATTAAAAAGATAGCATTTACAGAGGAGTTGGTTAGCCAACTCAAACGGTTTTGGATTTGAAAAAAACCTTCTAACCTATGATGAATTTTTCAAAATGATAAGATTAACATTCGCGATTACGTGTTATTCCAATGCGAATTCAAAATTTAGGTTTCGCGTGGCCACCGTCGTCTGAACAAAGTTGATGAGCAAAGGTGATCAGCTATTGGCGCTCTGTTGCACAACCCATGAGAAAAGCAATTTTTGGTATCAAGATTACAAATAAATATTTCAAAGAGAAATAATCCAGAAATTAACTTCCGCTACTGTGATGTTTATATGTGAATTTATCACAGATTCCAAAATAAAGGCTGACATACCTTTTTTTAGAAAAACTTCTTGGTTTTAACACTTTCCACGCGGCAGGCAGCTGCAGATGACATTCCAAAATTTCACAAAATGTTTCAAAAATGTCAAAATTGTTAAATTTCATAACCATATTTCGAAACACCATGCGAAATGCATTGAAATAAGTACAAACATGCCTAGTATTGGTTCATTAATCCTTCAGATAAACTTTAAAATTGCAAAAGGTTTCTGAAAAATCCGTTTTGTATATAATATGGCAAAACTAATAGCCACGTGGAAAGTTAAGTTAAATGTCATAGCACTGTATCTTTCTGGAATTATTGTGGTTTGGTTTTTTTATTAACATTTATCTGCTGTTATTCACACTTGGATATCAGAATAAGCCCCAAAATTCATGCTTTGAATATAAAAATAAAATAAGAAGAAATAAAAATAAAATTGATTTAAATAATAAATGCATCTGATTCCTACGTGAGATCAATACCAGCGTTTTTATGAATATTTAAGTCAACACACATATTGAGAAGCAATCAAACAATTATCTACCGTACGATAATAGTGACTGCAGCGGTAATATTAATGATCTATTATTATTCAGTATATTAATGCGTTGACTTCGTATAATATCATATCATGGGTGCCTGATTAGATTGTACCCGTATTTATCTGAAAAGTTAAATCCGGCTTGTTGTGTGGCGGACTGGTGAACAACCCAACAGCAAAATATTATTGATAATAGCACAAATCTTGGAGCCAATATTAAAGAGACAGTGTGTGAAAAAAATCAAACTTTTCTATTATTATTCAGTAAATTAATATGTTGACTTCGTATAATATCATATCATGGGTGCCTGATTAGATTGTATCCGTATTTATCTGGAAAGTTAAATCCGGCTTGTTGTGTGGGCGGACTGGTGAACAACCCAACAGCAAAATATTATGATGGTAGCACAATTCTTGGAGCCAATATTA
Source organism: Ophiura sarsii (assembly GCA_035610835.1). Lineage (NCBI taxonomy): Eukaryota > Metazoa > Echinodermata > Ophiuroidea > Amphilepidida > Ophiuridae > Ophiura > Ophiura sarsii. The sequence goes on from CM069448.1 coordinate 61,855,391, forward strand.
AAGAGACAGTGTGTGAAAAAAATCAAACTTTTCTATTATTATTCAGTATATTAATATGTTGACTTCGTATAATATCATATCATGGGTGCCTGATTAGATTGTATCCGTATTTATCTGGAAAGTTAAATCCGGCTTGTTGTGTGGGCGGACTGGTGAACAACCCAACAGCAAAATATTATGATGGTAGCACAATTCTTGGAGCCAATATTAAAGAGACAGTGTGTGAACAAAATCAAACTTTTCTATTATTATTCAGTATATTAATATGTTGACTTCATATAATATCATATCATGGGTGCCTGATTAGATTGTATCCGTATTTATCTGGAAAGTTAAATCCGGCTTGTTGTGTGGGCGGACTGGTGAACAACCCAACAGCAAAATATTATGATGGTAGCACAATTCTTGGAGCCAATATTAAAGAGACAGTGTGTGAAAAAAATCAAACTTTTCTATTATTATTCAGTATATTAATATGTTGACTTCGTATAATATCATATCATGGGTGCCTGATTAGATTGTACCCGTATTTATCTGAAAAGTTAAATCTGGCTTGTTGTGTGGGCGAGTGGTGAACAACCCAACAGCAAAATATTATGATGGTAGCACAAATCTTGGAGCCAATATTAAAGGGGCATTGAGAGATACGTATGGGATTGCATCCATCCTTTCCCTGGAATATTTTTTTTGCACCAGAGTAATACTTAGGCATATACTAACTACCGTCTGAAACCGTTTACCTTAATTCGCAGTACATCATGAAATATTTCATAATTTGGTAATTTCGATGTAGATCGCATTGAAACTATCTGCAGAATTCGGCACACATCACTTCACCATAATGTCTATCTAGCAGCATCACTACAACCCTTAGTCCATGAAATATTACCTTTCAGGGTTCTATTATACCTTCTATTGAAACTTTTTTGTCTACAAATTTCATTTTTATCACCAATCTCTCCATGTCCCTTCAAAGGGACAGTGTGTGAAATAAATCAAACTTTTGTGACAAAACCCCTTATGATTACACACCGGTAAATAATGTCCCTATACTTGTACGTCTAAAAATGGTGTTTACAAAACATGCTTAAAAAAGAAACTGGGTTTTAGTTACACATTTACATTTGTCTTAAAGTTCATGATGCATGTGATCTTTGAAGTTCAAAATTTGTGTTGGGTAACCCTGAAAGTTCCGAAGTTTGGGAGCTTTTAAAAATGTTTACATTTTCCCATAAAACCCCTAACTCTTTCTAATTCACAACCATCTTCAAGTAAAACAAGGTTATGGTAAATAAGAGAAATGTGACATTGATGTTACTCTAAGCTATCATTATCTCTTCTTCAGCAGGCAGAAGCAAAAAAAGAAGAAGTTGTGTTGCCCTCAGCGAGTGACCCTAAAATCGCAAAAACTAGGGTCGCATTTTTTATTTTTTATTTTTTTAAGATTTAAATTTGATTAAAAGTGTCTAAATGTAACTATTTCTTGCTTGAAATGAATAAGTAAGCCTAAATAAATGTTTTTTAGACTATTGTCACACTAGAAACATCAGTTAAATTGACATATGGGCCTATACCAATTTTGTCTTGACATAAACCATTTGTTTTTCAGCCAAAAAAGAAAATGAAAAAAAAAAAAAAAAAAAAAGTTGGAAAAAAAAAAAGATGAAAAAAAAGAAGATTTCCGACCGACCGACCCGATTTTGTATTTTTGGCACTTTAGGGCAACACAACATACTTTTTGTTGTTGGCCTAAGCGAGGTACCTTTTTTCCGATTTATAGTTTCAAATGCCCAATTTATTGTTGTAAAACAACCATTTTGTTACACAAGCATGGGTACCCAAAATGTTACAAGAATTAGGGGTTCATTTGCAGGTAAACTTTAATACTTGCTAGTATGTGAATGAGCGGGATGTCGGGAATATTGAGTTATAGGTAAATAGAAGTGACAATATTTATGTTTTACTGTGTTTTCTCAGTTGGTAAATTGTCCGTAAGTAAAAAACTAGAAATTCTATTTAGTGGTGTTTGGACCGTACTGTAGCATTTTCCACCTGCTTTTAAACTATGGACGAATATCAAAATTGAAAGACTGCCAACATGCGACTCATTTCACTTGATCATGTCACATATTTATTTTTCAAAGTCCTTTGATTCGCTTGATATCGATTTGTAATGTAATGACCCCCTCCCCCTCCCACATACTTATGACGGCTGACAGCGTTGAGAATATCTACTATGTGATTAAAAACTTCTTTTGTTTATTTGAGAACATAGGATTTTCAGGAGAAACGTGAGGGCCCCTATATCGCAAACACGTTGTTAACATGTGTCAATTTTCCTGTAACAAACCTTTCAACAATAGCTCATATTTTTCTGAAGAATCTGAAAGTTTGAGACATGATGGCGCATTAAAACCTTGTGTTGATGCTGTCTATATCTCCCCTGGCCTTTATAGTATCCGATGCTACTGAACGCTATGAAATGTATATTGGCATGTTCAGGTGAGGTGAGCTTCCTTATGTCACACGAGTTTTGACACTTTCTCTGACATTTTTGTATTCATCCTGCGATTTTTGTCCGTCATTATGTGTGTGTATGCTATGATAGTCTGGGTAAGGCCAAACAAAAAAACAAGTTTGTTTCCAGTAGTGCGCGCGCATTTCACTGAGACGCTTGATTCTTGCACATTTTTTAAAATAGGAAACACAGGAACAAATATTGTTAGGGCGCCATCTTTTGTCGAAATTGTGTCCAACATGTGTCAAGATGGCGATTGACCACATACAGCAAATATGAAAGTGAAAATATGCGGCAAATTTCACATTTTAGTGAGCATGAGAGTGACAAAAATGCACAGATTTGACTATATAAAAAGCATTTCAAGTGAATCTCCACTATGAATTTGAGCAAAAAACTTGCATCTGGAAACAAACTTCTTTTTTTTGGCCTAATAGTTCGGGGATATCCAGCATGGAGGAAAACTCTGATGACACCACATACAGCAAACACGAAAGTGAAAATCTGCGGTGAATTTCACATTTTAGTGAGCATAAGAGTAACAAAAATGCACAGATTTGACTAAATAAAAAGCATTTCAAGTGAATCTCCACTTTGAATTTGGGCAAAAAAATGATAAAAAAATAAATAAAAAACAACAACCACATTTCGCATTTTACTTTTCAAGCTTGCTACTCGAAACAACTTTTGTGTTGTTGCCTAATAGTATGGGATATCCTGCATGGAGGAAAATCTCTGATGACACGTCGTCGGGATGTCTATGTTGACATTATCCTTTGTTGCCAATCTCTATTATTACTCACAAAGCCTGTCATCACGCATGTCGCTTATTACATTCTCTAGTGATTTGCCGAGGGACTTTCCCCGTTTAGCTTGGACTTGGGATGTAGAACCAAGGTCAAAGATATCATAGACAACAGCCTTACGCTGGTTACGCCAAATGGCCAAATCCAGACTAGCTAAAAATATTTTTAATATCTTCAATCACATTGATTTTTATAAAACACGAATTTCTCCAGGGGCTTGAAATGACTCCAGGTAAAAATATTTCAATGCATCACCATTTACCAAATCCTTAATTCTTTTTTATTTTAAGACGTTTTTAATCATAAGGAAATGTCAACTCCGTTTATACCAGTAAAATTAATCAAATCAAGAAACGCTTTCCAATGTTATTCTGACCTTAAACAAGGATTTCATTTAAAGGTACAGAGAGAGATTTCAAAGCATTTGTCTTCTGGATTCGGTTCAAATTTTTCTTTTAGACAACAGGAGACTCTTAAGTATTTGTCAATCTTTGATATTTTTACTTGTACTTATGGGAAAATGTCTAAAGTTGAAGGGGAACTAATCTGAAAAAAATCTTTAAAACATTTAAAACTCAGAAATATATTTAAAAATTGACTTAACACTTTCCATGCGGCAGGCGTCTGCAGACGACATTCCAAAATGTCACTTAATGTTTCAAAAATGTCAACATTATTGAATATCATTACCATATTTGAAATCACAATGAGAAATTCATTGAATTAAGTACAAACAAGCCTAGTATTAGTTTAGTAATCCTTGAAATAGACCTTGAAAGTTGGGAAAGGTTTCTGAAAAATCTGTTTTGTGTATGGTAGAAATAATAGCGTGGAAAGTGTTAAGCTATCCTGTATAATTATGGTAAACCAATAGCCGCATGGAAAGTGTTAACTGACCTCCATGTGCTCACCTCCTTGAGCTCACGTGACGAATTGATCAATGAATTACCTGCTTAGGCCAAACTAATTAAATAGTTCGTCTCAAAGTTCTCGCGTGTTAGTAAAATCGCCCGCGTTATTGTTTTTTTGTGGGTTTTTGTTCGGGGGGGGGGGGGGGGGGGGGGGGGGGTTCTTCTTTTCTTCTTTTTTCCCTTAATAAATAAAAACAAACACAAAGTTAAATTTTCCATTGTAGATGTTATTTTTATTTGTCTGCCATTTCATATCTTCATTTGCTGATGGTTTAAGATGATTGATCTTGGTGTCGGAAAGCCTGGTCTCGAGTACACAATAGCGTATTTGAATCCCTGCAGTCTGGAGAAATTAAAAAATGAAATTAAAAAATGAAATTAAAAAATGAAATTTAAAAAAAAACAAGAAAAAAACCTGCATTCCGCATTAGGTTTTCAACTTTGGGAGAGCTTTGAGACAAACTATTTAATTAGTTTGGCCATATACATGTAGGAATGATTTGGCTGCAGCAGGTATTGCGCAATAACAAAAGTTCCGCTAGATTTGTATTAAGAAAGTCATTTATTGCAAAACAACTCGGCATACGCTCTTTCTTTCTGATTTAGAGTTACTGCATGGAAAAGCATTACAAAAAGCACAAAACATATGTTGTAGGAAAAAATAAAGCGCTTCTAATAACAATTGTCTTAAGGTATACCATCTGTCTGTCTACAACACGTATGGTATTGTTATAAAATAAGTAAAAGAGGATGAGCAGATAGTTTGCTGACCATAAAGGATCTATTGATTTTATACTGGTTAAAATTGGAAGCAATCATTTTTTTTAACCAATTTGCAAGCATTCATGGGTGTCAATACATCGTTGCAGTTCCGTCAAAACCTTGTATCTCCATCTGGCCATTCAGCATGTATAAAGTAATACTTCCTAATGTATAACCTTTGGGCAGTCTGCCCTAAACATGTTCAAGGGCCAAAAACACACCTCAATTATTTGTTATTAAATTTAATATCATGCAGCACATTTAGACCATTTCAAATAAGTCTACCCTTTCTGACTGGCTTTCGTCTGAGGAAATGAATTTGAATCATTTTACTATCTACTGAAGATAGCATTGGTTTCAATGATGAATGGTAGACTTTATCATTTATGTAGTTGTTATTAACTTCACTGTTAATTAACATGAAGTTGATCACAGTCAGGGAGGATATCAATGCAAGCTTTAAGCTTTATCTTATCACATTAACCTAAACTAAGGGCCAAAGTTTTCCGCGTTGCGGAATTGAGGTTAAACGCGGAAAACGACAATTTGATGAAAAGAAGAAAAAAATGCACAAAAAACATCCAAAACACACAATTTATGAATAGTCTTGAATAAAACAATATAAATATTAAAAAACAATATGTAATAAAACAAAACAAACAATAAAAATGATGTGTTTTTCTGTAAAGTGTGTTTATTTTGGTTTTATAGATCGTAAATTTTAAGCTTTCTTGGGGGAAATTACATCACAGAAAAATGCAAAATTTACAAAGCGGAAAAACATGGAATTCGACAATTACAAAGCGGTAAACTTTGGCCCTTAACCTAAACCTATTCGGGAGGGGGGGGGGGGGGGGTTGTAGCAATAAAGCTAACAGGGGAAACACAGGTCTAACAATGACACAAAGAATGGTGTGTGCCACCCCGGGATAAAACTCGGATTGCCGCAGTTGGAGTTCAGATGATTGTGCATCACGTTATGGCGTGTGTGTGCCTTATTGTAAGATAAAAATTGGGAGAGCAATCACCAAATGAAATTATTCATGATGTTGTACTGTAGATTATTCACAGTGGATAGACATACTCTAATACAATGTAGGCCTACATAATGTAGACAATCACCAAATGATATTGCTGATAAGATAACACACACAAACACTAGAAATAATTGGCCTGATTATGTGCCTTATATCTTAACACTTTTCATGCAGCAGGCGTCTGCAGACGACATTCAAAAATTTCATAAAATGTTTCAAAAATGTCACAATTATTGAATTTCATTACCATATTTGGAATCACCATGAGAAATGCATTGAAATAAGTACAAACATGCCTAGAATTGGTTCAGTAATCCTTCAGATAGACCTTGAAAGTTGAGAAAGGTTTCTGGAAAAACAGTTTTGTATATATGGGTAAAACCAATAGCCGCGTGGAAAGTGTTAAGCAAGAATTTGGAGGAGCAATCACCAAATGAGATTATCTGTGATTTTGTTCATAGGTTATTCTGAGTGGGTAAACATATACCCTAATACAATGTACATGTAATTGGATTCATCATCATATAATGCAATTAAAATGTATCTGGGACAACTCAACACCCATGGGCAAGGGTAATCAGTACATTACAGTTCAGAGTCCGCACTTAACACTTTCCATGCCGCTATTAGTTTTACCATATACAAAACTGATTTTTCAGAAACCTTTCCCAATTTTCAAAGTATATCTCAAGGATTATTGAACCAAAACTAGGCATGTTTATACTTATGGCAATGCATTTCTCATGGTGATTCCAAATATGGTAATGAAATTCAACAATTTTGACATTTTTGAAACATTTTGTGAAATTTTGGAATGTCGTCTGCAGCTGCCTGTCGTGTGGAAAATGTTAATAAATGGCGATACAGACTGTGCGTGATAGTATGATTTGAGATAGAGAAAGAGAGCAGTATAGTATATAGTCACGTTCACACAAGGCGGAGTAAGGACGGCGTAAGGAAGAGTAGCGGTGGTTTGGCGTAGCAATCGCGTAACTGATGGAGTAGTGACTGTGTGAACGATGATTAGCGTAAGTTACGCCGCCTTAATCCGGTCGATTTACTCCTGCTTTTTAGCAGGAGTAAGCGAGGTCAGCGTAGCCCCGCCTAGCGTATATGGCTGTGTGAACGGTACTTACGCTAATTGCGCGTAAGTGTGACCTTTTACAAGATCGTGACCTTGGTGATGCTATATAATACGATATAACGTTTTACAAGCTCGCGACCTTGCTATGTGTTGTGCCTATTTGGTATAACGAAATGGTGTTTTTAAATAAAATCTCGATACATTTTAAAATATATCAAAATAAATAACTGAAATTTCTTTTGAACTTAAGTTCAAAAGAAAATTGGAGTTCCTTTAGTATACCTACCACTGCATGCCTTCAATGGGGACTTTTAAAGAACGACCCATACACCCCGCCATACACTTACACAGTGAGGAATAAAATGGTAGTATCCTAAAGCTTACTCAGAAAGTTAAAGATGTTGTTTGGGCCCTGGTTTGGGCAGACTATTTGCAGAAGCTTTTTGATGTACAATTTAAAAAACATGATGATGTGCATAGTCAATTTTTTTCTTCTATAAATGCGAACAATATATCCTTTTTTTCTCAGAACACGATCAACACAAAACCATTTTCAGTGATATGCGATTTGTAATACAAAGGTCAAAGCAAGGAATGCTACCTATTTCAACACTTAAACCAGCAAAGCTGATAATAGGCGTAAGTTACGCGGCGTAGCGATAGTAGTAAAGCGTGTGTGGACACGCGGTCAGAGTAACGAAACTATTTGTGGAATTGTTATTGCTTTTAGCGTAAGTTACGCTTTTGAATAACCACTGTGTGAACGTAGCTTATGTATCAACATCTTGATTAAGGATTACAAGGCCTGTTGATCCACGCAAACACTTCCATACATCATCATTTGATGTTGGTGCATACGGACTAACAACCCTGCTCCCCCACAGTTTACCTTTTTTTTTTAAACATTTGTTCTTCTTAAATCAATTTAACCCTAATCATGCTAAATAATTTTCCACACTTTTTTCACTGTCCAAAGCATTGATCACAGCATGTGACAACCATTTAAAGACCCAGGCATCTACTCATTCCACCAGTGGCTTAATCCAGCCAATCTGACACATTTGAGCAATAGAGGGCGCTGCAATACCAAATGTTTTAAATGCCTTTTACTCTTGGTATCCATATTCAGTAGACTCCGATTCCTTTTCAAAAATATGGTTTAAAGGTGTTTTCAAAAATTGTTCGTATAAATCAGTCGATATAACAAAGATAAACGATAAGAAACGTAAAAATGTAATTTTGACAATGCCCCCTTTTTGTCTCGCCTGATGTAATCAGAAAGAGACTATGTTATCACTATTTCTGTCCGGCGTATGGCGTCCGCCGTCCGCCGTGTGCTAAGAAATACCTTTGTGACGCGATATCTGGAGATCCGTAAGGCCTATCGTGATGGGACTTGGTGGAGGGAAGGGGGGTGGTGCGTTCTGTTGCTGATTGATTTTTCAAGGTCATCGGGGGTCATACAAGGTCATCGGGGTCAAATATGCTTAAAACTTTTGAGACGCGTTGTAACGCGATATCTAGAGATCCGTAAGGCCTATCTTGATGGGACTTGATGTCAGGGAAGGGGGTGGGGTGTTCTTTTGCTGATTAGATTTTCAAGGTCATTGGAGGTCATTCAAGGTCATCGGGGTCAAATATGCGGTCAAATAAGATCCGTAAGGCCGATCTTGATGGGATTTGGTGGAGGGAAGGGGGTGGTGTGTTCTTTTTGCTGATTAAATTTTCAAGGTCATCGGAGGTCATTCAAGGTCATCGGGGGTCAAATATGGGGTCAAATAGATCAGTAAGGCCTATCTTGATGGGATTTGGTGGAGGGAAGAGGGATGGTGTGTTCTTTTTGTTGATTAAATTTTCAAGGTCACCAGAGGTCATCGGGGTCAAATATGGGGTCAAATAGATCAGTAAGGCCCATATTGATGAGATTTGGTGGAGGGAAGGGGAGTGGTGTGTTCTTTTTGCTGAATAAATTTTCAAGGTCATCAGAGGTCATTCAAGGTCATCGGGGGTCAAATAAGATCCATAAGGCCTATCTTGATTGGATTTGGTGGAGGGAAGGGGGATGGTGTGTTCTTTTTGTTCTTAATTTTTCGGGGTCATCGGGGGTCAAATATGGGGTCAAATAGATCAGTAAGGCCTATCTTGATGGGATTTGGTGGACGGAAGAGGGATGGTGTGTTCTTTTTGTTGATTAATTTTTCGGGGTCATTGGGGGTCAAATAGATCAGTAAGGCCTATCTTGATGGGATTTGGTGGAGGAAAGGGGGGCGGTGTGTTCTTTTTGTTGATTAATTTTTCGGGGTCATTGGGGGTCAAATATGGGGTCAAATAGATCAGTAAGGCCTATCTTGATGGGATTTGGTGGACGGAAGAGGGATGATGGTGTGTTCTTTTTGTTGATTAATTTTTCGGGGTCATCGGGGTCAAATATGGGGTCAAATAGATCAGTAAGGCCTATCTTGATGGGATTTGGTGGATGGAAGAGGGATGGGGTGTTCTTTTTGTTGATTATTTTTTCGGGGTCATCGGGGGTCAAATATGGGGTCAAATAGATCAGTAAGGCCTATCTTGATGGGATTTGGTGGACGGAAGAGGGATGGTGTGTTCTTTTTGTTGATTAATTTTTCGGGGTCATCGGGGGTCAAATATGGGGTCAAATAGATCAGTAAGGCCTATCTTGATGGGATTTGGTGGACGGAAGAGGGATGGTGTGTTCTTTTTGTTGATTAATTTTTCGGGGTCATCGGGGTCAAATATGGGGTCAAATAGATCAGTAAGGCCTATCTTGATGGGATTTGGTGGACGGAAGAGGGATGGGGTGTTCTTTTTGTTGATTATTTTTTCGGGGTCATCGGGGGTCAAATATGGGGTCAAATAGATCAGTAAGGCCTATCTTGATGGGATTTGGTGGACGGAAGAGGGGTGGTGTGTTCTTTTTGTTGATTAATTTTTCGGGGTCATCGGGGGTCAAATATGGGGTCAAATAGATCAGTAAGGCCTATCTTGATGGGATTTGGTGGAGGGAAGGGGGGTGGTGTGTTCTTTTTGTTGATTAATTTTTCGGGGTCATCGGGGGTCAAATATGGGGTCAAATAGATCAGTAAGGCCTATCTTGATGGGATTTGGTGGACGGAAGAGGGATGGGGTGTTCTTTTTGTTGATTATTTTTTCGGGGTCATCGGGGGTCAAATATGGGGTCAAATAGATCAGTAAGGCCTATCTTGATGGGATTTGGTGGACGGAAGAGGGGTGGTGTGTTCTTTTTGTTGATTAATTTTTCTGGGTCATCGGGGGTCAAATATGGGGTCAAATAGATCAGTAAGGCCTATCTTGATGGGATTTGGTGGAGGGAAGGGGGGTGGTGTGTTCTTTTTGTTGATTAATTTTTCGGGGTCATCGGGGGTCAAATATGGGGTCAAATAGATCAGTAAGGCCTATCTTGATGGGATTTGGTGGACGGAAGAGGGATGGTGTGTTCTTTTTGTTGATTAATTTTTCGGGGTCAAATATGGGGTCAAATAGATCAGTAAGGCCTATCTTGATGGGATTTGGTGGACGGAAGAGGGATGGTGTGTTCTTTTTGTTGATTAATTTTTCGGGGTCATCGGGGGTCAAATATGGGGTCAAATAGATCAGTAAGGCCTATCTTGATGGGATTTGGTGGACGGAAGAGGGATGGTGTGTTCTTTTTGTTGATTAATTTTTCGGGGTCATCGGGGACAAATAGATCAGTAAGGCCTATCTTGATGGGATTTGGTGGAGGGAAGGGGGGTGGGTGGTGTGTTCTTTTTGTTGATTAATTTTTCGGGGTCATCGGGGGTCAAATATGGGGTCAAATAGATCAGTAAGGCCTATCTTGATGGGATTTGGTGGACGGAAGAGGGATGGTGTGTTCTTTTTGTTGATTAATTTTTCGGGGTCATCGGGGGTCAAATAGATCAGTAAGGCCTATCTTGATGGGATTTGGTGGAGGGAAGGGGGTGGTGTTTTCTTTTGGTTGATTACTTTTTCGGGGTCATCAGGGGTCAAATATGGGGTCAAATAGATCAGTAAAGCCTATCTTGATGGGATTTGGTGGAGGGAAGGGGGGTGGTGTGTTCTTTTTGTTGATTAATTTTTCGGGGTCATCGGGGGTCAAATATGGGGTCAAATAGATCAGTAAGGCCTATCTTGATTGGATTTGATGGAGGGAAGGGGGTGGTGTATTCTTTTTGCTGATTAAATTTTCAAGGTCATCGGAGGTCATTCAAGGTCATCTGGGGTCAAATAAGATCCGTAAGGCCTATCTTGATGGGATTTGGTGGATGGAAGAGGGATGGTGTGTTCTTTTTGTTGATTAATTTGTCGAGGTCATCAGAGGTCATCTGGGGTCAAATAAGATCCGTAAGGCCTATCTTGATGTGATTTGGTGGAGGGAAGGGGGTTGGTGTGTTCTTTTTGCTGATTAAATTTTCAAGGTCATCAGAGGTCATCTGGGGTCAAATAAGATCTGTAAGGCCTATCTTGATGTGATTTGGTGTAGGGAAGGGGGTTGGTGTGTTCTTTTTGTTGATTAAATTTTTCAAGGCATTACATCCCTTGCATTAACTACAATGCATACCTCTGTGACAGTGCTACATTGTATCATATGTTTCATCATCATTTCTTTCAAGTCACTTTTGATGAACAGGCGAGACGCGCCGTTCGAGAACCGCCTTGTTTATTAATTGGACACCATAGATTCTGTATATTGTAAATAATATGTAAGATTCACAGTTAGTTTGTCCACCATTTAGTAGATGCCTGGGGCTTTAAAGAGTTATCCATTCGCTTCTCTCCTCATCCCGAGAGAATATGAAGCATAAGGCTTCAAACAAAGAAGATTGTCTGTCTCAGAAGCCCGCCCGCATTGGTATGTGAAATGAGCTACGGCGCATAGGTCTACGCGCTGAGGATTTTTTGTTGATTTTTTACAATTTTTTTTTGTTTTTTAAAGGTTTCTGTAAGCTTGGATTAGCAAAAAAACCCAAAAAACTGCATACCTCATAGCCTTTTTTCTAAAAAATGAAAATAAAAATAAATCGCACAGCACTTAGCTTTTTTGCAAAATATTTCTGAGACAGACCTTCTGATTTGTTTGGCCTAACCAAACATATTTTTGACCAGTCTTATCAAAAGAGAACTTTTGCGGACAGTATACTTTGTAAGATATTGAGGAAACAAAATATGTTAAAAGTTATTTCCATCCAATATTTCACATCAAATATTAATGCATTGACCAAGTGTATCAGGTGAGGGGCATTTAAAACTTTTCAAAATACGCTTTTGTATGAAAATAAAATCTCAATTTTCATTTTGAAAGTCACAATCTCCCTTGTGATGTAATGGGTCACTTTTTCTTTTGATATCAAGCATGTCAACCCCATTTCATCGATGAGAATAACATACCTGTATTTAGTTGACCTAATTGCTTCATGCAAGGTGGATCAAATTGTCACAAATTGTCCAAACTGTACCAGAAGAGAATTACTATACAGTCTTCAAAATAATTAATTGACCAGGTAATAAATATACTCTTAACTCCAAAACTATAGCTCCTATGTAAAATATTATAAAATTATAGAGTTGTAAAGAAATTTCTTTTCTTTAATTTGAGACATTGTTCACGAAGATCGGTTAATGATTAAGAACGCTGCATTGATAAGGAGAGAACAAAGTGCAGTTTAGATGTTCACACTTCTGTTTTGAACACGTAGGACAGTGTGACAGGTAGTGTATGGGTCACTATGAAAACTCTCTCATTGCTTGCGTGGTAGATTTCGATCGCGACAGGAGCATGCGCAGATGCGATTTTTGTGTAAGTGGTCTGTGATTTTGTCAATATTATATTTTTACTGTGATTTGTCGATCTGCATTAAATGCAAAAAGTAACAACGCCCCCGGCTGGACTCGAACCACCAACCTTTCGGTTAACAGCCGAACGCGCTAACCAATTGCGCCACGGAGGTGAATATTACTAGGCTGTTTTGGTTTGTCATGTTCACCCGTACACTTCCCCGTACACTTTCTTGCAAAGTCGGGCATCGTTTTTTCTCAAATGTTGCTTGCATATTGCCTTTGCTGTCGCCTTTAATACATGTGCTGTTACTTGAACTTGGAACCAACGTTTAATTTGAACTGTCTATTTTCAATAAAAAAATACTCCAATACGGGAAAAAAATCAGAAAAGCTCACAGACAACAAATAAGAACATCATTTTACTCGACCTAGAATTTCAATCAACGGATTTCAATCGTCGGCAAAACCCGATGATGTGAGTGACGTCATTTAATGAGCTCATTAGCATAATTTATGTCCGTGAAATATACAATAGGGTTTTGGTAGTGTGGGTTGCATTGTTCAATTGAAGCATCCTCAATTCTCATCTTACTATCGACCCGTGAGTTGTCGCTATACCAGTTAAGCAATAATCTGCCTGTTGCTACATTAGTCTGTGTGTAGACGAACAAAATGTTAAATGAAAAACGACTTTGTTTTGGTTTTTGGCACATAACTGACTTAATATTCATTCAATTTTCCCATGTAATATCTCAAATTAAAGAAAAGACATTTTCTTACAACTTTATAATTTAAAATGTGTATGTAGGAGCTATAGTTTTGATTTAAATTGAGTTTTGAGCATATTTATTACCTGGTCAGTTACTTATTTTGAGGACTGTAGATTCAATATATTCTACTTGTTATTAACACTAATTTGGTGGAACTATTTCCAATATATAAAAAACTGATCTGATTCCTAATTTCAATTCCATGATGAATTGTCCCTTCTTCCCACAAAACACCTGCAAATCTTGAGAAAAAAATGAGCTTACTCCCTTGGCAATTTGTTATAATTGTATAAAGGTTCATAAATTGAGATTTTGATCATATTTAAGGGGTTGTAATGTTATTTTCAATGATATTAAGTTTCTTGAAGTTGTTGCAAAACTTTTGAAGATAAAGTGTAAAAACGATAAACTTTTCCTATTAAAAAAATAATTTGTCTCAAAGCTCCCGCGTGCGTCTGTTAATTGATGCGCGTTAAAAAGAAGAAGAAAAATAAAATAAAATTGTTTTAAATTTTTTATTCGCTTTAACAAGGATTTCAATATTTTATATCTAAACAAAAAACACCATAAAAAAGCCGCATTCCGCATTAGGTTTTGAAAAACTGAAGAGCTTTGAGACAAAAGATTTTTTTAATATTTCACATGTGACCCATCACATTTTATTTGTTATCACAAGATAGGAATAGAAGTATGGTTTTTTTTCTATTTTTTTAATTTTAAATTTCACCAAATATATTGGCCTCTATCTCAAAACTGATCTGACTGATCACAAATAATATTGCTCTATTCCATATACAATGTATACACTCCCTATGGAAGACAGGACCTCCCCCACTGCCTAATGGGGTTTCCTGCATGGGTGACTCCATTTGAAATCTACACTCCCTTGGTGGAATAATAAGGTTATGTCTTTCTTAGGGGGGGGGGGGGGGGGGGGGGGGGGGGGGTGTATATGGATTTCAACTGGAGTAGCCCTTTTTTGGATGGGATGCATAATGATTTATTCATATAATTGATGAGGGCAAAGTAATTAGATGACCTCATTGATGTCATACCCTACATCAAGATTAACCAAATTGATGGATTTCCTCTTTAAGAACAGGAAATGCCTTATATGTGTCTGTCTGTTCAATCAATCAAATCTGTACATGTATAAGAGGCAGGTCATCTTTTGACCAACACAAGATTCATCTTATTTTAAAGTCGGTTTATATAAAGCTGCAGGTTTTGATTATTAAAAGAGCAATGTTGATTGAATAAAAAGTTTGGCGAGATTTGTACTATCGGTCAATCTGTACTATACAGCCTTTTGCAGCAATTGGTCAAATGTATACTTCACTCAGACATGCTGGGATCAGCAAAATTGATCACAGGAATTTTGATGAATTGTTGGCAAAATACTGTTACTCAAAATGTAGGTGTTTGTTTCCATGTTTACAACTTGTGAAAGCGAACAAGCAACAACAAAAACATTTGCTCAGGCAGTGTGGCTAATGGTATAGGGTCTGCAACCAATGAAAAACCAGGCCCCAAACGAAAGGGAGCCTGGCCTTGCCAACTACCTTAAATTGTCCTTGAGCTATCTTCAGTAGATAGCAACAGATTCACATCACCCTGTATCCTTGAACTAAACAAGTTTGTGTAAGGCCAAACAAAGAAAATAGTCTTTCTCAGAAGCTCGCCCGCATTGGTATGTGAAATGATTTATGGCGCGTAGGTCTATGCGCTGAGGCCTAAATAACTTCTTTTTTTTCTTCTTTTTTTTGGATTTGGATTTTTTTTTTTTTTTGATTTTTTTTTTGATTTTTAGAAAAAAAAGTGTTAAAAAAGTTCTCTGAAGCTTGGATTAGCAAAAATATTTTTAAAAATTGCATACTTCATAGCCTATTTTCTAGAAAAAAGAAAAAAGAAAGAAAAAAATGCACAGCAATTTGTTTGGCCTAATAGGTCATATAATATCTCAAGTAGACAGCAACAGTTTGAGATATGACTCTGATTGAATCCATTTTTGCACATGTCTTTGGTTCTTTGATGGTCTTGCATTTCCTGGCTACACCTTGCCACCAAGTCGGTACCTCTTGACGCGACATGATGAGTCCCATCATTTAAGTGGATTAATATGTACTTCTGCATTTCATTTTTCAAACTTGCATATCATGAACATATTCCCCAATGATGTATCGTTATAGTTGGTGTATCATTTTCAATGAGAGCATCTTATCTTAACACTTTCCATGCAGCAGGCGTCTGCAGTCCACATTTCAAAAGTTCACAAAATGTTTCAAAAAAGTCAAAATTATTGAATTTCATTATCAAATTTGGAATGACCATGAGAAATGCATCTACATAAATACAAACATGCCTAGTATTGGTTCAGTAATCCTTGGGATAGACTTTTAAAATTGGGGAAGGTTTCTGAAAAACTTTTTTTTTATATGGTAAAACTAATAGCCGTGTGGAAGAAAGGCTCCACATACAATGTACCCTATTAGTATTACCAAACCTTATCTATATTATTTGTATCATATTTCATGCTGAATGCCAAAGAAATTTCATTAACGAACACTAAATTAATATATATTATCAACAGCAATAGATACATATTTCTATTAGAGTGATGATTAATTCTACTTCCATTACCAAACTGACATCCGTAGTAATTAGATTAGTACGTTTCAAAGTCATCATATTACGCTGTGAGTAAATAGAAACAGCAGCGTGTTGCTATTAATTGAATATAATGTTTCAGTAAAGACGCACAAGGAGTCAGGAAATTATTTAAGTTCTCAATGGGGGATGCATAATAGTTCTAAAGACTTTGTAGCATGGATCATAATAAAGCGAGGACATAGTTTCTACCTGACTTGAATGCACAGTAGTCATTACACGGTCCTCAGCATGTAACGGATGCTCCATGGATTTCCTGTTTAATTAGGAAAGTCATATGTAATTAAACATGAAGGGTGTATCTGCCTATCAGCGTGTGTACCCATTTGCGCAGCACGGAATTAGCGGCCTTGACTGCACAAGAGGCTAGCCGGGCAGGCCGAGCCTGCACAAAAGTCTAGCCAGGCACCCATTAATATTGAGGATAGTCTACTACAGGGGTGGGCAACCTACGGCCCGCCAGTGTTTTTGTTGCGGCCCGCGAGATGTATCAAGAAAAATAAAAAATAAATATATTTGACATCATCACAAAAAACGAGCTAGCTGCTATGCATTTATCGGCACAAATGATGTTCCTCAACGTGCGTAGGTCTATTTCCCCATTAATTGTCATCTATCAATATTGACGTCGTGTCGGTTGAGATTGGCACTCTCGGTTCATTTGACAAGAGGAATCATGGAATTATGATGGTCAAAAGTACACAGATGAAAAAAAATTGCATGCTACGCACGCATATGTTTCCCCAAATTGTAATATTCTTAAGTAACGGCTTGTTTAGAGCCAAAATATACCTCAATCATGCCAAAAATAAGTGTAAATTGTATTGAGATTACGTTTTGTGAAAATACCGGTAGATTATTAAGCACACACACCTATTGCATGCTTGAAAGTCTTCGGAATCAAAGGTTTGAAATCAACAGCAGGCCATTGCTACACAATTTGGTTAGGTGCGGCCCAGTTAATTTCTCACTCCTTATATCTGGCCCATTCATTGAACAAGGTTGCCCACCCCTGGTCTACTACTTGTCCTTCATCTACAAGTACATAGCACTAATTCCGTGCTGTGAGTATAGGGAAATGTGACCGAAGGGAGCAGCACTAGAGTATCCATTTCCAATATAATTACCCCCATGGACCTCAAATTAACATTCAGTCTCCCCCCTCCGCCCTCCACACGGTCTGATATTCAATAATATATCAATTTCAATAGTGGATGATATAGTGACAGGACACGTAAAGCTGAGATCAGTCAGTTTTATGAACCAGCTGTCAGATCATAATTATTACAACATATCCAGAGGAAATTCCCGCCAAACTTGATGCCTTGAGGTAAAAAATCTGACCCTTTTGAATTGCCTATGTCAAGATGAACACACTCAGAGAACCCGCTCTAGTCATTGGCGATCGAGACACTAGTAGTACATCCAATTCAGCCAAGCTGGTTGTCTGCTACCAAGTTTCAGAGGGTCACAGTTTCGGGCTATTGGGGAAGCATGAGTCTAGTGCTAAAGCTGTGCCTGTTCCCTGCTTGTCTTATGTCATATCATTCTCTATGTTTGAGCTTTCTTGTATTATGCATATTTTATGTGTTGCAGTGAACCAATTGATTGGCCTTTCTATTCAGAGCTCTTTGTAGAGAGTTACCAGTTTGATTTATAATCACCCAGTTCATTAACCTTGTTAACCCTAACCCCCCTGAATGCTATACAAAATTCCACTCCTAAGTCCCTCTACATGCGCATGCGCTGCTAGTTTTCGATGACGTAGTCGACCGAGCCTATATAGTGAGCGCAGTATACTGCGCGAACGAGTAGCTGAGAGCCGTGGCTTAGTGGCTGGGACTTGGGGCTTGAGAACGGGGGGTCCTTGGATCGAATCCCGGCAGGTTCCCGGAGATTTAGTTGGTGTTTTTTCCTCGAAAATTGTGATCCCGGTCAAAAACCCTAAACCAGGGTTAGGGTAATTGTCTGTTTGGCTATTGTTCACATTTGCTCTTAATATACCACCAAAGTAACTTCAACCAAACAAATCAACCATTCACACCTTGTATATGCACGCCTCTCCTCTTACTCAGTTTGAATAAACCTGATACCCCACTCCACTATTACTTCCATTTGTGCACTCACCTGTTTACAAGCACATCACATCTTACCCTAGAGGGAGTGGTTATGTAGGCTAATTGGGAAACGGAAAACTATGCAAACGTGTGGCAAGGCTGACCGACCAACATCTAAATTTTCGCGTTTTGCCCATATTTAACAATTTCGCGATTTTGAGCTTCCTTACATAGACCTACACACAAAATGTATGTTTTCGCGCGTTTTTATTTTCGCGCTAGTTAAATTTAGCGCGAAAAGCGCGAAACTTAATGCAGCGCGAAAATTTCCACTTTTACAGTACTTGAATTGGGTCAATCTCTTCCTCATCGAATGATCAATGTTTAATTTCTCAATTGCTTCAAGGGATGGGAGGGGGGAGGGTTAATAACAAGCCAGTTATTTTAGAGTACTATTTGTTGGGGAATGGCAATCAATGCAATACAAATATTGTGAGAGAAAAAACAATAATCAGAATCCTATTCACCTTTCATCTTTGCCAACCTCTTTGATCCCAATACATTAACAATGTTTAATGGGGATATTTAGATCATTCAAACCACAGAGTCCCCTGTATCATATTTGAATAACGTACGTCCAGTTCACCTATCTTAATAAGCATAATTCGTAATTACAATCTGGTATTACTTTCCATACCGCCACAAGGCAATCAAATCGTCTTACGTGACAAAGCAAAAAAACATGTAATTCAATGATCAAAGTGCAAAAGATTGGATATAGTTTCTGTGATTTCCGGCGGGCCCAGTCACGCATCCGAATATCCGCGAAGCAAGACATGGGAAAATGTTTGCTCATGGATGAAATAGAACCAGACCAATATATGTGACGCGATCAAGAGGAATGAGTCGGATGTCGGGGAATCCCAAATTGAGATATGGCCAATTCAAAATGGCGGCTTACATTAGTTTTGATGGAAATTCATGTATACAATTTGACATAACTTTGGAACAAAACGTCGTATCGACATGGGTTTTCAGTTTCTGAAAGCTCTAGGTGTCTTCTTTAAAACTGTATTAAAAACTCATTTTCGACCAGGGTCGACATCCGACTCATTCCTCTTGATCGCGTCACATATATTGATTCATATGGTTAAGCGGATTACATAGGTGATACCGGGGTTTATTTTATGAAATATTAATTGGCTGCATATTTGCCAGGGAGGTGTGACTATTTTGATTTGTGAATATTCCCAAGAAATTTACAAGAAATAGATTGATTTATGGTGTACTGTAAAAGTTGAACTCTACGCGCTTTATTTATTTTCGCGCTAAAATCAGTAAGCGCGAAAATAAAAATGTGTGAATACATTCATTCTACATGGTAGGTGTATGTAAGGAAGCTCAAAATCACAATAATAAAAACAAGCAAAAATTGTTCAAAATGGGCAAAGCGCGGAAAATTACACACACGAAAATGTCCACTTTTACAGTATGGGTCGACACTTATAAATTGTGTTCAAAGAGACATTAATGTTCATCTGTAAGTAGAGACTATACAACTCACACTACCTATCTCTCCAAAGCATTTCCTTGCACTGTAATGTCGATGGGAACCAGTAGACACTGGTGACAGAAATCAGTGGTCATGTGATGAAAGCTATGAAGCATCCTGGGGTGTATCAAGAAATCTTCTTTGACCTATCTCTGAAACATGCTTATTTCAGAGATCCTGGCAAGAACATGCTTAGGCCACAAAATAACCCCTGTCCTACAGGCCAAACCGACTAAAACAATGAATTTTTGGAAAATTGTTGTTAAAAAATTGATTTTTGTTGTTGTTGAAAATGTTCAAAAATAATGTTCAAAATTCACTAAAATATTCACACAAAAATTGACAAAATAAACACAAAGTAACCCCCCCCCCCCCCCCCCCCCCACTGACGGACGCTACCTGAGTGGGCCATTTGTCTGTAGAACGGGGGTTTGGATTTTTCATCGCCTTACTGATAAATAAATCTGCAGTTTGAAAGAATGCTTTCAGGCAATAGTCAAGAACAAACCTAGAATTATTATATGAGGGTAATTCTATAAGTTCTACCTCCTCCCTCATAACATCCTTAATCTGAATGTCAGCCTCATGAAATTTGTCAAGATTATAGCTCTGAATCATGGCTACACATATATAGTAAATGACAATTGATATCTGTTCCACTCTTGTTCTGATTTGGTCAAAGCCAGAGAGAGATTTTGGACAACGGAAATGGAAAATTACCCTCAAAATAATTACATGTTTTTTGTTTTTTCTCCATATTGTATGGTTATATATGAGGGCACGATTTTAATACTGAAAATGGCAAACAATGGATGGTTTCTAAATATTATATGGTATTATCATGTATAAATATAATTATAATAAGATTGTAAACAGTAATAACTCTTGTAAGCTTGCAAATAGTACAATATCAACTCAACTGTATTGCTATGCATTTATCATACTGGAATACTGCTAATTAGTCAAATGGAATACTGCTAATTAGTCAAATGCGTTGTTACCATTCATGTTATCTTTAACATGATAGTCACTTGTTGAGTTTTTTTGTGTTCAACCTTCAGAATAGTCAATCAGATATTCATTAGTAAACACGACAAAAGTCATTTGGTTTTTCACATGACTGATAGACCTTCAATATACAAGACTAAATGGAGGGATTCCAAGTCTCTCTAAGAGTTGATTTTCTACCTGATCTGGATCTGGCTAATCAGTCGGCATATTTGTCATATCAAATCAGTCACCTTAATTGTTTATAGTCTGTCAAAGAGATATCTGAAATTTAGAATGGTTATACTTGACCGATAGGTATGATTTGTCTCTTTAAATTGGCCAAATGGAATTTTGCTGTTTATTATCCGTTTCTGTCACACTAAATGGACATTCCTTTTTCACTGCATCTCCAGAAAAGTACAACCGAATTTGTAGCTGAGATTCAAAGCTCCAATTGTGGAATATTTCATAATAATAATTAGTATTTATATAGCACCTTTCCAAAGTGATCAAAGCGCTGTAATTTCGCTGCTGGTGAATCATCAGAATCAGGTCGCATCAACTAGGGTGCTGCCAATTTCTAGCGCAAACCTATCCGCTCTTAGATTGTAACATCCACCATTTTTCAATGCAGCTCCCCAAATACCATTGGGTCAAGGAAGTTTTTTTGATAACCGAAACAACTAATCACAGATTTTGAAAGCGGGAGGAAACCGGAGATCCTGGAGAAAACCTGCGAGAGCATGTATGGATCGTGATAAACCAAATAAAGCCAGACCGAGCACAGATTTCGAACCCGGGATTCATTGGTGCAAAGCGAGGGTATCTACCGCTGTGCCAACACGCTCTCCCTAATCATAAGACTGGCTTATAAAATAGCAGTTATGAGGAGGTAGAACTTTGTATTTTGATGCCAGATGTAATCAATGTCATTTAGCTGTAATATTGTAAGATCTGTTCCGAAGAGACCTTGAAAGTGAAGGTCAAATAAATATAGAGTCCTGTTTGCTTTAATCATAACAGAATGTTTATGTTGAAAGCGTTTTGACACTTCACATAATCCAAGAAAGAAATATTATGCTTTCGGCAGTGGGAGGGGGGGGGCGGTGCACTTATATAATATGAGAGAGCACTGTTACAAACCACCCGTGCACTGTTAAAACGTTGGGCAATTATTTAGCGTTGGGTAAACTATGAACAACCCCATTGTTGGGTAAATAATATTAACCAACTGTTGGTGAAATTTTACCCAACGGTTGGGTAATTAGCCAAAAATTTACCCAACCGTTGGGTAATTAGCCAACATTTTACCAAACGTTGGTAATTATTTACCCAACAACGGGGTTGTTCATAGTTGAACCAACGTTGGGTAAATTGTTTACCCGATGTTTTTGCTGTGTGGGCGACAACAAAACCACACAAAAACTTTTCAATGCACCCGACATATACCCAGTTTTGAAAAATATTTGATTTTTTAAAATTAATTAAACACTTTAGAAATTTTGTGAGCATTCACCAACATTGTCACACATTTTTTTGAGACCGCCCTCCCCCCTCCCCATTTTGTTTACAATGCCCGACTGACCCTATCTGAGAGTTTGCCCGTAGAACAGGGTGTTTTTTGTCGCCTTATCACAGATTTGTAAAGGGGGGGTGGGGGGTCCTGATACCAAGATTTTGCTCAGTTGGGATATATGCCCATTTATTGTCTTTAAGAATGAAACAGATGTAATAAACTTTGCTCGAATCCAAGAATGTTTGTTGGTAGTCTTTCTAATTGTTACAATTTATTTTTAATGTCAGGCTATTTTTTCACCATGATGTAATAACCTTAATTAAAGTTGTGGTAAGACACACTCATTCAAAATTTTGATCCCCTTAGCGTGGCCCACACTAGCCCATGTTGTGGTTACCCTCTATCTGCATTTTCTATCACGCTAATGATTACAACCTTTATATATTGTAGTGCCCCCCTGTTCGGGCAGCATTTGATGTTTAGCAATAATCTGATATTTTTTGTTTTGATAGCAGCAAATGTCATTTAGATGTTAAATTCTGAAATGTCTTAAAAACGATAATGTTGGGTTCATAGCTCAATAACATAGCGCTCAAAGCTTGCTCATTTATATATCTAGGCAAAGTGTTACAAATATAATCTTTCCAACAAATCACCATAGTACACAAATATGCTTTTGGGCACCGTTCAACATTTTCCATGAACGTTTAAGAGTTAGGTAAATGAGACCCCATAGACACGTTAGACATAATTATGTGACACAAATTGGTTATGTTATGGGGTTATGCTAGCACCACCAACTTTATTCCTTTCTGACAACCCTCAAGCACTGAAACATACATGTACATCATCACTCTAACAGTCTTATGGTTACATTTTAACTGTTACTTTCTTGTATTGTTAACGCTTTCCATGCGGCAGGTGGCTGCAGACGACATTACAAATGTTGACAAAATGTTTCAAAAATCTCAAAATTATTTAATTTCATTACCATATTTGGAATCAACATGAGAAATGCATTGAAATAAGTACAAACATGGCTAGTATTGGTTCAGTAATTCTTGAGGTAGACCTTGAAAATTGAGAAAGGTTTCGGAACAATCTGTTTTGAATATGGTAAAACTAATAGCCGCGTGGAAAGTGTTAAGAGAATAAGTCTATCAGCATTTCTTGAGGAAACAAAAATGAATCTGACGACTCTGAGGCACTCTGAAATACCTCATTAGTCGTATACTTACATGTTTGAAGTAAAGTTAACTTTATTGTATGTTAAGGATTACTTGTTCATCAGAATTGTATGTGGGAAAAGGTGTCTTAGAGCGTGTTTCTGCTGGGACACTGCAAAAAGTAAACGCTAATAAACACTAAGTTTCAATCGGTCAGTTTTTAAGCCCCCCCCCCCCTGTTTCTACTCGCGAAAAGTTACCGCTAAGTTTATCGATCCTAGTCGATGGGCCACGACATTTGACCTTTTGTAATACCAAACAATGCCATCGCACCTGAAAAAGATTGCTTCACAATAATGTGTATAATCCAGCGTGACATGGTTCACGGCGCAAACCGCTAAGAATCGCCTTTCTGTTTCTATTGGGTTTATTGCCGATTATTGCCGGTTCCAAACCTGGTTTGTGAAGGTTTTTGGGATTACCAAAAATACCGATTATTGCCGGGTTCTGCCTGTTTCTACTAGACAAACTTAGCATTTATAGCAGTTTCTTCCCCAGCAGAAACACGCTCATACTGAGCTTTGTAAAACCTAAATATATAGGCCTATGTGCTAAGGCAATGATCACCCCTCCTGTTCAATTGACAAAAGAACCTCTCATGGTGGGTCAGACTGTCAGGCCTTTTTTTCTTCTTCTTCAAAGTGACACATAAAGTCACCAAAAATATTGTCATTTTTTTACCAATATGTTTGTTTGTTTCAGGGTTTTTGGGATTAATATTTTGATGCCGATTATGTTGCTGTTGTTGTGTTTTAAGGCGTTTATATTTTGAAGGGAAAAGAACCCCATTTTTAACAGTTTTCAAAACATTTCAAAAGAATGATAGAAAAAATAATTAGAAATTCTATTTTTTTTTATTTGTGAATGTTCTTTACAGTGTGTTGCCCATAAAACAGTTTTTGTTTGTTTGCTTGTTGTCACCTTAGGCCAATTTTTTTGTTGTTGATTGTCCTCGTCCGCCCGACCCTCTTAATCATTCCGACTCAAAAAACAAAAACAAAAAATTGTTAATGTTTCTAAAATAAAAGTTTACAATTGTAGGGAGAGCGTGTTGGCGCAGCGGTAGATACCCTCGCTTTGCACCAATGAATCCCGGGTTCGAAATCTGTGCTCGGTCAGGCTTTATGTGCATTTGGTTTATCACGATCCATACACGCTCTCGCAGGTTTTCTCCGGGATCTCCGGTTTCCTCCTGCTTTCAAAATCTGTGATTAGTTGTTTCGGTTAGCAAAAACTTCCTTGACCCAATGGCATTTGGGGAGCTGCATTGAAAAATGGTGGATGTTACAATCTAAGTGCGGATAGGTTTGCGCTAAAAATTGGCAGCACCCTAGTTGATGCGACCTGATTCTGATGATTCACCAGCAGCGAAATTACAGCGCTTTGATCACTTTGAAAGGCGCTATATAAATACTAATTATTATTATTATTATTATAATATATGTGTGTCGTGGGATTTATTTTTTTGCTACACAAATTGTCTCTCTTGCCTTTCTAAAACTGAACAATTCTAAATTTGGTCCACCCAGGTGTTATACTATCCATTTGGTCAAACTTTATGTACCAACAACTTTTTGGTCCCTCCCTTTGGGCTACTTCTAACTTTTTGCCGCCCTCATTTTGCCCCCCCCCCCCCCATCATTTTTGTTGTTGAAAATTTCATTTTTTTACAAATATTATTCGAAAATCCAAATTTTTATATTTCAATTATTTTTTCAAGTGTTGAGAAAATAAAAATACTCATCCAAATATTAAAGATTTTGTTCCCAGTTTTGGTTACCACAACAAGTTCATCTCATTTTTACTTTTGGTACCTGAAAAAAGGGCAAGTGAGGAAAAAAAGAAGAAAAAGAATTCCCGACAGACCTACCCAACTTTTAAAAGTGATCTATGGACAATCAAACAAAACAAAATTTGCCTTACGGTGAACATACAGCAAGTTGAAACAACCTTATTCCCTTATAAAGGTCTTTGGCCTTTCAAACCACCACACATGTCTCGTATGTTAATTTTGACCTTGTAATGGTGTAATGCTCTGAGCAGCATTTTCAAAATTTACTTTTACTATCATGTTTCATTTGCATAATAACCCACGCTATAATAATGCTATATAACCAAACAAAATGCCATGTTAGTTTTGTTGAAACGACTTGAGGTATATCTGAATTTTTCATATCACTTACAGCAGTGTCTTATGGAGTGCGGGATAAGTTTTTGCAATGACTTTGCACAGAGGAAAATGTATTCATATATCATTGTTCAAAAGTCATTAATGATTTATTGTTAAAATAATAACTGAAAGCAGCTCCAAGAATTTCTGATTGTGTGAGTTTTTTCAATGTATAGTTTACATAAAAATTGTTTAAATTTCTCGTACTTATACACAATTCCATATCTAGGCAATTTTTGTACAGAATTCGGCTATATCTTGCTAAGACGTCCCAAACGGAATAAACCATGTACTACGACAGCACATTTTAATTGGTATGAGCATGCGCACAGGCGCGTACGCAGGATTTTGTAAAGGGGGGTGTTTTAGAAAAATTGATATAATTATTTCACTATCCATGCCTACGCGAAGCGCTGGCCGGGACACGCTTGCGTGTTCCGGGGGGAGATCGAGGGGGGTATCCCCCCTCGACGCCAGACGTTTTTTGAAATTCACGGTTGAAAAGAACGCATTTCCTTGCATATTTTTGAACACTTATTGCATGTTTTTTCTTAGTTCAACGTTGCAATTTCTCACCAGTAACTCATGTGTTAACACCAAATCTTAATACTTTAGACTGAGTTCAACCCTAAAACATCATTATATAGGCCTACAGTAACATAATCTGCAGGCATTGGTTTTACCGGCGAACTCATTGGTTCAATGTGTGTCACATATATGACACGGCAGTGGCGAAGCTTGGTTATTGATATGGGGGGGGGGCGAGAAATGAAAAATGACCCGACAAGATTTTGTGAGTGAAGAAATGCGCGCTTAGCGCGCAAATTTTTTTGAGTTTACACCTATTTTTTGCCCGATTTAGCTACATCTTGACTCTAAACAACCTTGTACCAAAGAATATTGCATTTTGGGAAGACATGTGCACGCATAGCGCGCGAACAAATTTCATTTGTGTACTTTGACCATGATTCCTTTGGTCAAATGAACCGACAGTGCCAATCTCAACCGACACGACGTCAATATTGGTGGGGGGGGGGCGGTCTCTTTTCATTTTTATCCAGTCTTTTCCCTTCATATTCTCTTATCATTATTTTCACCCGGCTTGGAGGGGGGTGTTTAATACACGTGATTAACCCTTTGAACCCTAGCTGTTCCCGTCTGTTTGTAACCCTCAAGAAAAGGGAACAGAACATTTTCGACTTAACATTTATTTGTGCTATGATTGAGGTACATTTCTGCTTTTAAACAAGCTCCTACTCCCAAACTATTCCGTTTTTGAGACATATCCGCACGTAGCGCGCGATTTTTTTTCGTTTGTGTACTTTAAACCATCATAATTTCAAGATTCCTCTTGTCAAATGAACGGACAATGCCACGAATCTCAACCGACATACAGTCAATATTGGAGGGGCAATCCCCCTTCTGGTCACGCCACTGCCTCTCCCCATGTCTCCGTTGTCCAGGCCCCGCTCTTTCTTTAGGCTCTTTTTCCATCTCCTTTCCCTTCTCTTTTCCTCTCCTTTTTCTTCTCTTTTTCCTCTCCTTTCCCTTCCCTCTCCTTTCCCCTTTTTAATTTTTTTAGGACAGAGCCAAGGGGGGTGTTTCACACCCAAAACACCCCCCCCCCCCCCCCCCCCACTGCGTACGCGCCTGCATGCGCACATCAGTTACGGGACGTCTAGCAAGACATTGCCCAGAATTCATCCACTTGATCCATTTTCAGGCAAATAACCTATTTGCCTGATATGATTTCACCATTTTTCCCCACACAACAAATAGCCACCTGTTGAAGTCCTGTAAGGTGTAAAAACAAAACAAGTTTGTTGCCGGTAGGCCGTGCACGTTTTATTTTGACGACGTAAATTCCTGCATTTCATTTTGTTATTCCAAAAGCGATTTAAATACACAAATTACTGTAGAAAAGATTCAAATTTTGCACAAACAATTGAATCTAACTGCTCTGAGAAGCCCAGTAACTATGATATGGGGCACAGTAGGATACTGGCTGTGATTAATTGTGTCTTCAGGGTTCGTGGCGTATGGTAATTTGCACAAATTGCCTTTGGAAAGTCATCTGCACTTCTCCCCCCAAAAACAAAATAATAAAATTAAAAAATGCATCTAGCATCTTGGTTTTCAGACCACCTACCGGAAACAAACTTTTTTTTTTTTTTGCCTAACATTACATATTTATGTGCATTTTGTAGTTCAGGATCCACTTGCTCTAATGTTCAGGCAATTAACATCTGATATTTTCCTATCCCCAAATTGGCTGTTCTAAAGAAATCCATACACCCCATCTGGAAGACATGACCTTAATTAGGTGTGTAGATTTGAAATGGAGACACCCATGCAGGTAACCCCATTTGAAATTCACACTCATATATTTTCGTCTGCCCAAAAGGTGTCCCACAAAGTCTATCCACTTGCAACTATATTTGCCAGATATGATTTCACTTAGGCCATTCAATAAAAAGCCACCTGCTTAACTCCTGCTAATGACATATTTATGCAAATTGTGTACAGAATACATCCACTTGATCCATTTTTTTCAAGCAAATAACTTCTCGTATTTTTCTCTGCTCTGCCCAAACAGTTTCTAACACAGTCCACCCACTTACAGAACTATTTGCCAGATATGATTTCACAGTACAAAGCCTCATGTAAGATACCCCTACACTGGATTTATCCACTTGTTCTATATAAATTTTCAAGCAAATAAACATATGATATTTTCCTATCACCAAATGGGCTATTCCAGTTAGAAGCCATACACCCCTATGCAAGACATGACCTTAATCTTCCACACAGGGAGTTTAGATATCAAAATAGAGACACCAATGCAGATAACCCCATTTGAAATTCATACTCCCTGTGGAGAAGAGTAGAGTAATGTCTTCCATATAGGGGTTTATGGATTGCAAATGTAATAGCCAAATGTCCTATATTTATTCAACTGCTTCGAGCTATTTGCCAGATATTGTTTCACCACACTTGGTAGGTTGTCTTCCGAAGTACTCCTCGGGGAAGTTTTAACAGGAGGTGGGTGGTCACGACCGAGGGGGGTTAAGGTAAGGGGCGCTCCATGAAGGAGGTCTTGGAGGGCTTGTTGATGGTGTAGTAAAAGTAAGGTGGGTGCTACGTTACATTGTTATATAAACTTATCTTCTGTTGTTGATGGTGAATTGGGGGAGTTTGTTTGTACGCGGGAAAAAGGATTTTGTGAATGATGTCAGTCTGGTGTTGTAGAGTTGGAATTGTTGGTCGTGTCCTCTTCTTACACAGTCTGTCTTCGGGGGCGATGCACGTCTTCGAGATGTCGAGATGGTCAAGGTGAATTTTCTAAAGGCAGGTCAGTCTGTGTGCTTGTCTTAAGGCTATTAAGCAAGTCAAATCTTTACCGACAGCGCACCTTTTCACATTGTCTTACATCAGTTTGTTTGATTTTTTGTTTTAAACTTAAAGACAAGTGAAGATCAGAAAATGGCAAATCATTATGATAACATTGTCTTATCAGGTTTTTAATTGGTTGATCATCTGTCAAATACAGCATCAGGATACCTTCATCCTTTTAAACCTAACCTCTAACTTACCAGTTTTGTGATTGGCTTAATACTATATTCCTTTTTTTTTAACCAATCAAAAAAGATTTGACATACCGTATCCATGGCGATAATTCCATATCCTCTTTCCAATTGGCTTGTACTTATCCCACAGTCAATCCTACACCTGTACAAGTACTCAGATACGTTAAATAACACGCCAGTAAGAAAGTAATAGGGTAATCTTTCTCTTGGGCACGGACATCCGCGTAATGGACCTCGTCGTGCAGACTGCGTACAGAAGACATCCTCATGGCAACCAAGAGTCATGAGTGAATTATGCATCTCAAATGATTTCTAAGCTGGTATGGCCTCAAGACTCTAATTTCAGAAGAACGTACCTAATTTTACCGTAAATAGTCGCACCAATTCGATCGTGTTTAATGTTCAAGAGTGGGTATTGATGTCATTGATCAAATGTCGTTCTTTGCATCTGCCTACACATAAGGATAACACCTGGGCGATATCCAATTTTGTCTAATGGTGTACGGTTTCGCAAAAAAAAGATTACGTGGTTTCGCCCTTAAGGAGCAGGAAATCAAATTAATATACTTATAGGATGGGTTGAGGGATAAGTTGGGATGTACGGGCAAGGCAACAATAAAAACGCTTGTTATACAGGCCAAACTGAAGATGCTTTGATTGAATAAATCAGATATGAACAATCTGGTGTCGTGATTAAAAATAGAATTTCAATCTATTATCAAATTAACAAATGAACTTTCATTCTAGCTTCTACAACTAAGGGCATTTTAAGTTGAAATCTCTAACACATTTGTAACAGTAAGTCTGATTGGCACGATATTTGATACAGCTCTCTTTTTAACCAATCAGAATGGATTTTGCATGCCGTATCCATAGCAGTGGCGGATACGAGGGGGCGGGCGCCCCCCGTACAATTTTCAATATACCTTTAACGTGTACGCGCCCCCCGTAAAATTTGACAATATACCTTTTTGGTGTACCACTTTACCTTTTTCAGAGACATAGGTAGGTTCCGTTAGTACATTTGCCACTTTTACCATGCGATTTTTTTTGCCGGTTTTGAGACAACCACATCGCAACCCCCCCACCCCCCACTTAGCAGAATTTCACGAGCTGACGGCAAAAAAAAATTGGGGACCTTTTACGATTTTTGGGGTTTCAGCCCCCCGTAAATTTTAATCCTGGATCCGCCACTGATAGTGATATCCTCTTTCCAAGTACTTTGCACTTATACTGCTGCAGTCAATACTTTGCCTGTACAAATACTCAGATACCTTAAATAACACACCGATAAGAAAGTACATTGCAATAGGTTAATCTTTCTCTTAGGCATGGACATCCGTGTAATGTTCCTCGTTGTGCAGACTACGTACAGAAAACATCCTCATGGCAACCTTGAGGTATGAGTAAATTATGCATCTCAAATAATTTCCAACAATTCTATTTTTTTTGCTTCAGCTTTATTTGATATGGCCTTATGACTGATATTTCAGAAGAACGTACATAATGTTACCATCAATATTTGCACCAATTCAATGCTGTTTTAATGTTCGTTCAAGAGTGGGTATTAATGTCATTGATCAAATGTCGTTCTTTGCATCTGCCTACACATAAGGATGACACCTGGTCGAAATCCAATTTTGTCTAATGGTGTACGGTTTCGACGAAAAAAAGATTACGTGGTTTCGCCCTTAAGGAGCAGGAATCAAATTAATATACTTATAGGATGGGTTGAGGGATAAGTTGGGATGTACGGGCAAGGCAACAATAATAACAACGTTTGTTATACAGGCCAAACTGAACATGCTTTGATTGAATATATCAGATATGAACAATCTTGTGTCGTGATTAAAAATAGAATTTCAATCTATTATCAAATTTAACGAATGAACTTTCATTCTAGCTTCTACAACTAAGGGCATTTTAAGTTGAAATCTCTAACACATTTGTAACAGAAAGTCTGATTGGCACGATATTTGATACAGCTCTCTTTTTAACCAATCAGAATGGATTTTGCATGCCGTATCCATAGTGATATCCTCTTTCCAAGTACTTTGCACTTATCCTACTGCAGTCAATACTTTGCCTGTACAAATACTCAGATACGTTTAATAACACACCGATAAGAAAGTACATTGTAATAGGTTAATCTTTCTCTTAGGCATGGACATCCGTGTAATTTACCTCATCGTGCAGACTACGTACAGAAAACATCCTCATGGCAACCTTGAGTTGTGAGTAAATTATGCTTCTCAAAGAACAAACAAAAAACAGCTTTATTTGATATGGCCGTATGACTGATATTTCAGAAGAACGTACATAATGTTACCGTAAATATTCGCACCAATTCAATGCTGTTTTAATGTTCAAGAGTGGGTATTGATGTCATTGATCAAATGTTGTTCTTTGCATCTGCTTACACGTAAGGATGACACCTGGGCGATATCCAATTTTGTCTAATGGTGTACGGTTTCGACGAAAAACAGTGCATTGTGTTCACTGTTAAGGAGTTAGAAATCAAATTAATATAGGATGGGTTGAGGGATAAGTTGGGATGTACGGGCAAGGCAACAATAAAAACGCTTGTTATACAGGACAAACTGAACATGCATTGATAGAATATATCAGATATGAACAATTTTGTGTCGTGATTAGAAATAGAATTTTACAACTAGGGGCATTTTAAGTTGAAATCTCTAACACATTTGTAACAGAAAGTCTGATTGGCACGATATTTGATACAGCTCTCTTTTTTAACCAATCAGAATGGATTTTGCATGCCGTATCCATAGTGATATCCTCTTTCCAAGTACTTTGCACTTATACTGCTGCAGTCAATACTTTGCCTGTACAAATACTCAGATACGTTTAATAACACACCGATAAGAAAGTACATTGTAATAGGTTAATCTTTCTCTTAGGCATGGACATCCGTGTATACGTACATATTAAATGTTACCGTAAATATTCGCACCAATTCAATGCTGTTTTAATGTTCAAGAGTGGGTATTGATGTCATTGATCAAATGTCGTTCTTCGCGTCTGCTTACACATAAGGATGACACCTGGGCGATATCCAATTTTCTCTAATGGTGTATGGTTTCGCCAAAAAAACAGTGCATTGTGTTCACTGTTAAGGAGTTGGAAATCAAATTAATATACTTATAAGATGGGTAGAGGGATAAGTTACGATGCAAGGGCACCGCAAAGATGAAAAAAATGGATTGAATGACCCAGATTTTGTGAATTTCACATTCAAATTAAAACAGGATCATATTTAATATACCCATTTTGTTAGTAAGTTTGGGATTGGCTCAATAATTGATATAGCCTTCTTTGTAGCTAGTCAGAAAAAGGTTAGCATCATATTTTCTTATCTTCGGTACCGCAATAATTTCTTATCAGATTTCTGATTAGGCAACAACAACAAAATAAAACAATCAAAAAACTTGAGTTGGCAAAGTAGTTTTTTTGCTATTTTGTTATTCATTTGACTCTGTATAAGATCAAATTTAGTAATTTATAGTATACAATTCAAAATATCGACACAGGAAATGTGTGAACATAGATGTAATCAACCATCAATAAATTGCAAGCCTGAAAATCGTGCCTATTTAACACTTTCCATGCGGCAGGCGGCTGCAGACGACATTCCAAAATGTCACAAAATGTTTCAAAAATGTCAAAATGATTGCATTTTATTATCATATTTGGAATCACCACGAGAAATGCATTGCAAATGAGTACAAACATGCCTAGTATTGGTTCAGTAATCCTTGAGATAGACTTTGAAAATTTGGAAATGTTTCTGAAAAATCTGTTTTGTATATGGTAAAAATAATAGCCGCGTGGAAAGTGTTAAGTAACGATCAGACCAGACTATACAACAATCCGTACAGTGACAATGAACTCGCACGCAATTATAACATTGTTTACATGAATGGACACTGCATGTTATTACTGCAGCCAAATTCAAATGAAGCATATCAATACATACAGCTACTGCCCATGATGAGGAGATTACATGTTCGACTGTTTTAGCGTTTAATGCTGTGAGGCACTGGTGCATGAAACATGATATCTCGTTTTAGTTTATTTAAGTCTGAATGTCTCTGGTAATGTCAGTGACGTATTGGACGGCCATGAATAATACCATTTACTAGAAGAGTTTACACAGATTGTCCACAGTCAAAGAGTAATAGAGGGCATTTTGAATGAATA
Source organism: Ophiura sarsii (assembly GCA_035610835.1). Lineage (NCBI taxonomy): Eukaryota > Metazoa > Echinodermata > Ophiuroidea > Amphilepidida > Ophiuridae > Ophiura > Ophiura sarsii. Next base: position 61,889,082 of record CM069448.1, read on the forward strand.
TTCTATAAGCAGAGGTTTTGGATGGAGTTTACAAGAATAAAAGTTAGTTTAAAGAGTTAAGAGGAGTTTTTAAGAATTATTGAATAGAAGAGCCAGAGAAGAGTTTTAAGATTGTTTAGAAGCTTTTAGAATAGCTTAGAGGAAGTATTTTTTGGAATAATTTATCCAAATAGCTACCCTGAACAACCATTATGTTCTGATGGGTAATTATATGTTTTTTTAACATTCTTAATCACAACATGTTACCATTAGGTCCTGTCTAATCTAAATACCATATTTGGATTCCTTGTGAGATTTCCATTCAAAAAATATATACTTTTTATGGGGTAGAACAAGTAGTTATTGCGATATGCTAATTCGAATCTCAGATGGTGTAAAATGTAGAAATCTGGACATGCAACGGGAAGGATGGCGAGTTCAAAACACATGGCCATATGGTAAAACCAATAGCCGAGTGGAAAGTCTTAAAGTAAGAACTGTGATGTAAGGTGTGTCAGTGCATGAAACATGATAACCGACCGATAAGCTCATTTAGATTATATTTATACTGGAAAAGTTTGAATGTATTTATGATGTCTGGTTGAAAATCTCATATGGCTTTCATGATGATGTGAATAATAAATGTATTTGTGGTTTTGATGTCTCGGTGAGGATCTTATTTAGCTTAGACGACAAATTAGTTCTACAGGTAGAGATACCTTCAAGTATAGAATATATGTTGGTTAGATCTTTTCTTTATTTTATTTTCTTTATGAAAATTCTTGGGGTTTTTGAAGTAAATAAACAAAATCCACTTCTTTTGTAAAACAATATACACCTAGCACATAAAGTCCCTAACCAGGTGCTTTGAGGTTGGCTAATTCAAAATAGATAATCTGTACCAAAATTCTGAGAGATACATTAAATGAGCAAATTTCTTCTCCGCAGTTTGATACCTTATTCAAAAAAATAGAATGGATACTTTTAAAGTTATGGCGATTTCAATGACCGCGCATAACAACAGCAAAGTTGCACTAGGTATAGGAAATCATTGATTTGTGTGTGATTACGCACTGAAAAAACTCACAGCTAATCAGCTAAGACTTTTATTCTTCACAGCTAGTCACACTCTTTGTCCCGCAAATTGCAGTTATCACTCCAAACCCATTCATCTGGCTCGTTCAGATAGCACACAGTTATGACAGTAATCACACCGCGGTCATTGAAATCACTATAACTTTAAAAGTATCCATTCGATTTTGTTGAATGAGGTATCGAACTGCGGAGAAGAAATTTGTTCATTTAATGTATATCTCAGATTTTTTTTACCGATTATCTATTTTGAATTAGCCAACCTCAAAGTACCTGGTCAGGGACTTTATGTGCTAGGCGTAAGTATAATGTAGGTTTTCCAAAACCAGGTTCACCTCTGATAACAGTTCCTTTATATGAAATATAGGTGTGGCCCTGGGTTAAGTTCCATTTTGTTTTAGCACATCGAGTGAAATTAATATCATTGGATTTTTACTGCATTGTGGTAGAAGTGGTGTTTACTGTATGGAAGAAATCTTACTTCTTTTTCTTTAATTCTATGATAATCTGTTTATTAAAACTTTTGTGATTCTGTTATTCAGAGAAATTGAAATAATATTATCAAATCATGGTTGTGTTTTTGGAATTATTATCAAAGTAAACTTCATTTTTTGTTTGACTATGGTCACTATCTGGTCATCATATCGTTCTGCTCCTTTCTAACCTTTCTTGTTTATTATTACCAGACCCTTTAATTAGGACGAGCCACTATATTATCCAATAATTGTTATCACAAAACCAATCTGTTTGGCTTAACTGTTACACCAAACCTTTCACAAAAACATCACTATAGGTAAATATACATAGACAAGACGCCGCATACTAGATATAGTCAATATACAAAGATATCGGGATACTGTTTAAAGGTAGGGGTTCCGATTTCTGGCCTGATTTTCAATTTGATGTTTTCTATTCTACATGAAGGGTCATCCTTAAAATAGTTTTATTCCAAAGTTTGAGTTGCATAATGGTTCTTATTTAGAAGCACAAGGTGACATGAAATTTGCTCATTGAGAATTACACAAACTGGCTGGGTGGTTAACTACCTTTGGCAGTAATTCACTGCATTTTGACCTATAACATCTAAATGAAACATATCTTGCGCCAAACATTTTACAGAAATTATAAGAAAAATATGGGGTTTTCTTCTGGTATCAAAATATGTTGATTGGCCTAAAAATCTAAAGTGATTGGAACATCCACCTTTGATTAGTGTTGACCATACTGAATTACATTAGGGATTGGGATCCATGTTGTTGGCTGTTTCCGTCACAGATGGGGAGGTTGATTCCATCACAGGGGTGTCTATTTATTTTACATGTACCTGCCAGTGGCCTTGTGCAGGTATATCATCCAATCAACAGGCTGCATATTGCTTCTATTTGGTAATCAAGAAAAACTTGTTGCTGTTTATAATTGTGAATTAATGGGTAATAAGAGCATAGTGTAGATTTTCCGTAACCAGGTTCACCTTGTATAACGGTTCTTTTTCACACAGAAATACAGTTGTAGACCAGACTTGGATTCAATTATCATTTATCACCCACATACATATTATGTCCATGTTTTGTTTTACTGTATTGTTTTACTGTATAGAGGGAGGAGGCTACAACTTGTTTTCTTTACAATTTCGATAATCAGATGTGGTGTTTTGGGGTGTTTGTGTTTTATTTTGTTGTTTATGATAGCAAAGATTTGTAAACAAATAGCTAATAAAAATAGGTTCTAACTGTTATCAAGGAATACTTTAACTATGTTTGACTAAGGCCACTGTACTGTCATGGCATCATATTTCTCCTTACTCGACTCTTTTTTATTACTCAGACGCTTAAATTGGGATGAGGTTCTATAGTATCCAATAATTGTTATCTCAAAACCAATCTGTCTAGCCTAACTGTTAAACCAACCCATCCATAATCCCTCCCTCCCTCTAGGTAAATACACATATTAGACAAACAATTAACAAGATATATGGATACTGTTTAATTAGTTTGACAGCACTGAATAACATGGGATATCTGCTTTGTTGGCTGTTTCCGTCACCTATGGGTAGGCTATTTCCATCACGGAAACGTCTATTAAAGGGGCACCGAGAGATTGCTGAGAAAAATGAAATTTGGAAACAATTAAGTGTTTCAATTGATAAAGTGTGTGGGAACCCTGAAGTGTAATCATTTATTTGAAAAGGGTTGAATGATGGTGCTAGATAGATATTCTTTTGAAGCAATTTCTGTGGCGAGTTTTGCGATAATTATAGCAATTTATGTGGTGAGTGTTGCTGATAATTTTGATGTGATCTACATGGAAATGACCAAATCATGAAACTTTACATGATTGACGTCAAATTAAGGTAAACAGTTTCAGATGGTAGTTGGTATATGCCTATTAAAGTATTACATGTATGCAAACACCCTAATTTCCATGGAAATTGAGGGTGCACTCCCATACTTGGCTCTCAGTGCCCCTTTAAGTTAACATGTACTGGCTAGCAGCCTTATTTTCTTGTTGTGTAAAAAAAACCAATAAAGTGTATAGGTATCTTATATTGTCCTATCAGAAGACTACATTTCAGTTCTTGTTTAAACCAGTTAAAAAAAGTTGATCAGATTCATAAAATGTTAATCAAAACAAAGTATTCGATAAGAGCATAATGTAGGTTTTCCCAAACCAGGTTCACCTCTGATAACAGTTTCTTTCAACGAAATTCAATTCAATCGTCATATTGATGTCGTTACTGTATTGGGGATATCAATCTTTTGTTTCTTCTTCATTGAGACATATATTATCTGCTGATATACTTAAATATTTGTATTTCATTATTTATGATGGCAGAGACATTTGAAGTAATGACAAACTCATGGCTGGTGTCATTTTTAGTAACAGATATCAAAGAATTACAAAAGCATTTAACTATTTTATTTCGGTTGGCGAGGGCCACTGTTTTATCATCACATCAAACTTGTTCTTTTTTTTCGGAAAAAGTGTACTTTAGGTCCATACCAGTATCGGTCAATACTGGAACATAAAACTTGCCAGTATCGCTCGATACTGGTTCGATTTTGGTGTTCCAGTATCGTTCGATACTGGAACATCAAATTGTGTTCCAGTATCGAGCGAAACTGGAACGTTTATATGTTCCACTATCGTTCGATACTGGTACACATGCTACCAGTAATAATTTGTCCCAGTATTGAACGATACTGGTACATACTTGTGTTCCAGTATCGCCCAATACTGGTACATTTTATATGTGCCAGTATCGGCCAATACTGGACCACCGACTTTGTACCAGTATCGAACGATACTGGGTGCTCCAGTATCGGACGATACTAGTACAGTCCAGAATCTGGGACCTGAAGTACACTTTTTTCTTTTTTTCCTCTCATGTATTACCAACCCCTTCAGTTGAGATGAGCTTCAATATCATCCAATAATCTCAAAACCAATCTGTCTAGCCTAACTGTTAAACCAACTCATCCATTAAAATTCCCCTGTGGCTAAATATACATAGACAAGATACATATACTAGACTGGTAATTGACAAGATATAGGGATATTGTTTAATTAGTTTTGACAGCACTAAATTGCACTATAGGTAGTGGAATTTGCTTTGTCGGCTTTGTGTCCATCACAGATAGGAATTTTAACTGTACACATACCACATAGCAGAATTATTTGCTTGTTGCGTAATGACGCACAGATAGGTTATAGGTCAGGGTATATCGCCCAATCAAAAGACTGCATTGTGACCTCTGATAAAAAGTACACATTCATCATTGTTATCTGCTTAGGACCAGCACAAGAGGCTGGTGCAAAATGATGCTTTACTATTCTAATCAGTCATAACTGTGTTAATCACTTTTCACACCAGTGGTCCTTGATGGCCATCTGGTGGTCTGCTACTGCCCTGGTACATAGACGGTGAAAAGGGACCGTCTATGCCTGGTAGCATTGACATTCACTTTGCACACCAGTGAAATTTTATGGCCTGCTACTGGCCTGGTAGCATTGACAATCACTTGCACAGCAGTGGTCTTGATGGCCTGTTGGTGGCCTGTTACTGGCCCAGTAGCATTGACATTTACTCAAATGCACAGTGCACAGAATTTGATTAAACTTGTGTAGTGCTTGGCCTACAATCTAGGAAATTTGGTGTTGGAACACAGAGTCCATTTCTCCGCTAATATCACACATTAAGGGACAATTTTTAAGCGCTGATTTTGCAACAAACTTGTATGTAGAGCTTAAGCTATCTACTAACTCATATCCCTCCCCCGCCCCCACCAATCAATGTTGAGGGTCCGAACGACCGTGGAGATGAAACGGTTCGAACAACATTGAATGGGGGACTGGGGGGTTGATTTCAACGAAGTCCTCAAAGTGTTCCAACAATTATTTCCTGAATTTTAGTTGGCCTAGGTAAACAAAAACATACTTTGTAGTGTCTTTTTTGGTCGCACAAGAAATAAATTAACATTTTAAACTGTATCCCACCATACGTAACTAGCAACCCTTGCAAAATCAGAAATCTCACATATGGAAAATCTGATGCATTGCATCATACTTTGAAGCTTCTTTTTTTACAGACATGACAGAGAGGTCGGTCATTGAACCACACTTAGCACTAGACATGAGGGATGGGTGAGCCACAGTACAGACAAGTATGCATGTATCCAATATCTACTCCCTGGGTCAAACATGTGTAGTAGATTAATCAATTTAACAAGTTCAGGTGGTGTTCAACCAACCCGCTGCTTATTATTGCTAGTCATTCAAGGATACTTGTGTTTATTTGTTACCCATTGCAGCAAAACAGGGAATCATTTGCAATAGGTTATATCTCGGTTATGGCTTGTCAGAGTCAGAGATTCCATTGAAATACCATGTGATGGATGACATGTGGGTATCACATGAGTGTCAAATGGATGACATGTGGGTATCACATGAGTGTCAACTAGGTGACATGTGGATATCTCATGGGTGTCAAATGGGTGACATTTGGGTTTCACATAGGTGTCAAATGGGTGACATGTGGGTATCACATGAGTGTCAAATGGATGACATGTGGGTATCACATGGGTGTCAATTGGATGACATGTGGGTATCACATGAGTGTCAAATGGATGACATGTGGGTATCACATGGACGTCAAATGGGTGACATCTGGGTTTCACATAGGTGTCAAATGGGTGACATTTTTGTATCACATGGGTGTCAAATGGATGACATATAAATGTGACCTGCATCAACAAAATCTGGAACAAGTTTCATTGGTAAATATGACTTATGTCAAAGTGATTGATTTCCATTGAAAAGCCACATGGGTATCACATGGGTATCACATGTGAGTCAAATGGATGACATTACTTGCACCAAAAGAAGTTGCATTGGGTCATTCCAAGTTATGGAAAAAGTGTACTTAAGGTCCCAATTTTATGACCTGTACTAGTATCGTCTATACTGGAACACCCATTTTGTTACTGTTACAAAGTCAGTGTTCCAGTATCGGATGATACTGGTACACATCAAATGTTCTAGGATAGGGTGATACTGGAAGACGATAATGTACCAGTATCGTTCAATACTGGGACAAATCTCTACTGGTAGCATATGTACCAGTATCGCCTGATACTGGAACATAAAAACAGCGTTTATGTTCCAGTATTGAACGATACTGCTATAGCAGTACACTTTTCCCCAAGTTATGACTACTAATTAAAGTTATTGTTTTCCATTGATGCGTTCAGTGCTTTCAAAATTGCATATGGATACAATGTTGGTATCAGATACATCATATGTGAATCATATCTGATTGGTTTCTTATGAACTAATCATGTGCATCACATGGACACAATATGAGTATTACATGCACATCACAATCACATGGCATCACATGTACATCACATGGCAATCACATGACAATCACATGGCCACTTAACTGTTGTTCAAGGAGTGTCTACTTACTGTTAGTATTCCAGTTAGGTAAACTATCCTAAGATGAGTTCAGGTATAACATTTCATTCCAACCAAACTACTGTAAAACACTATAATTTTGCAGATACTTTATTTTGCGAATTTAAATAACTGCTATTTTAATGGGTTTAAAAATAAGATTATTGGATGAGCTGTTTAATCCCTACACCCCTCCTGGAGTTCTCAGCTAGCATACTACACTGCCCTCTCTTGTTAGGATCTGGCATATCCAGGTCATACTGCTATATCCTGCTGTCAAAGGTTGTATTGTTTTGTTTCAGTGCTGCTTTTAACCACCTTTCCCGATCGGGCAAATTGGTTTAAGGATATTACGTAACAATTAGCTTAGCACACTTTACTTGGTGGCTACCAATTAGATAGGCGCAAGCCAAGAAGGGGCATTTACTTTTGCGAACCTGGAAGTGTTACTGTTACTTTCAATGCAAAATTGTCAGTTTCGCGGGTATTTTATTTCCCTCGCAAAATTAAGTGGTTTTACAATATCATTATGAAACAAAAATAAAGTTTAATTTGGAGAATCCCAACCCGAACTAAATAGATCCGTAGCACCATTACCAACTGAGCCCAGGAACTGAACTCACTTTGTGATTAGAAAGGAAAGACAACTTCAATGGCAAGGACTGTGTGTAGATATTTGTGCCCATCTTGGATACAAACATTGCCAACAGCAGTATCAATTGAAGCGCGTGACAGGTGTCTGTCATCTGGGACTCTGTTCAATATAATGATCAATAGACATGATATTCTCTTTGCCGAAAGCAAAATAAGATTGCATATGAACATGTTAAAGAATCTCATCATTTATCTTTGCAAATACACTACAGACAGACATAAATCTTAAGGGCATCAGAAACCAGTAAATGTAAGAGCTCCAGAAACCATTATAGTCAACACTTTCCACGCGACTATTAGTTTTACCATATAGGCCTATACAAAACAGACTTGTCAGAAACTTTTCCCAACTTTCAAATTACTGAACCAATAATAGGCATGTTTGTACTTATTTCAATGTATTCCTCATGGTGATTCCAAATATGGTAACGCGTTTCAATAATTTTGACATTTTTGAAACATTTTGTGAATTTTTTGAATGTCGCCTGCTGTGTGGTAAGTGTTAAGGGCATCAAAAAACATTAAATTTAAGGACATCAGAAACCATTAAATTCAAGGGCACCAAAAACCATTAAAGTGACTAGTGAGTTAGAACTGCCATGATATCCATATATCCCAGAACCAACTTGTCATTACGTCTCTGTAATGTGCAGCCTGTTAAGAGGAATCTCCTATATGATAGCTAGTATGAATAATGGTGCTGTTCACAGTAAGTTTCTTCTCATCAGTGTGCAAACATAAACACTAAATAACAGGATACATTGGAAGCTCAGAACCAGTTGTAGAGAACATACTGAAATGCTTTGTTGGCAGGTAAGGTACCAATAAAGCTTTTTGGATTGAAACCATGATGGACGCTTTAAGATATCAAAATTAATAGAACAGACTGATTTTAGAAAGGTAGACTATATCAATGTCGGGGTTCTGTATCCCGGCAGTCACGATTCGAAATTGCCAGTTGAACTTGGGAAATGTCAAACTGTTCTGACAAGTATGTTCTTGTTTTGAGATAACACACCTCAGCCTCACAACATCTGATGTTATACAAGGCCTACATGTGTCACTTTGATTCCCATTGATTTATCACTCAGGAAATACCTTACAAAAGCAACAGGTGGCAATGCAAGGTTATACTTCCTCTCATCAAGTATTCACTCATTATAATTTGATAGAAAAGTTTTGTATTTCTAGATCATATATCATCAATTTTATTTTAAATCAAGGTGAGAGTGCACTTTAATTCAACATTATCATAAAATATGTAAATAATGATTACTATTTATTAACAATTGATTACTATTTATTAAAACTGCAGAAATAGTGTGTTTTTATGATTTTTCTTATCTAATTTGGTGTCAACTTTTGTCACTTTAAAAACCCGGAATGTCAAAAGTGAGTGGACCTTGAAACCAAATGTCAAAGCTCCATTTACATCAACGCACAATACAAGTTGAAGGAAATCATAATACCGCTCCTTCTTATGACGGAGTATCATCTCAGAACCAATAAGGTGGTATATTTTGTGATATTAACCAGTGGTGTTTGTTTCTTTTCTCTCATTACCCATGCGACTCGCTCGGCGCTTATCCCGTCATCTGTCGAAAACAGGTAAGTGATGTAAATCAACAAATTTGTGTTTATTCGTAAACAAGTGTTATTCTATTGCAGTGTTAATTCAAGGCTTCATCTGAAAAAGACGTAAAACAAAAATATTAGTTGACGATCAGCATGATTGGTACAAATTTACATCAACCCTAATCTTATTATTTTCTTTAAATCCTATTCAAATTCTGGATTTGAAGTCAAATTCTTGGCATCATTTAACATGCTTTGTGTTGCCAGTCTGATAAGGCCAAACAAAGAAGAAAGTCTGTCTCAGAAACATTCTGCAAATAAGCTAAGTGCTGTGCGATTTTTTAGAAAATAGGCTATGAGGTATGCGATTTTTATTTTTATTTTTTGCTATTTTTTTTTGCTATTTTTGGTTGTTGCTTATCCAAGCTTACAGAAAACTTTTTCAAACTTGTTTAGAAATCAAAAATCAAAAAATCAAAATCAAAAAAAAAAATCAAAAAAAAGAAAAGAAAAAGAAGAAGCTTTTTAGCCCCCAGCGCATAGACCTACCCGCTGCACCTCATTTCACATACCAATGCGGGCGGGCTTCTGAGACAGACCTTCTTCTTTGTTTGGCCTAAAGCTCCTGTGGGAGGAGTGAAATATCACAAATAATGCAGGTAACCTGCTTCACCAGCTGGGATATATTTACCTACTTTTACACTCTGCTATCTTCTGAAGACAACAATGTGCTGAAATATATTTGAAATAGATCTCATTTATAATGAGGATTTTCAGTCGTGGATGGAGGATATGGTGCACTGGGCAAGGAAAAGATTACATGAAGGACGGATCAAGTGATATCAACTCAACCAGTCACCAGTAGGCTTTAGGTTTGCATCCAGCCTTAGAGAAATGACTTTCATAACATTACTAAATAGACACCGGATGCAAAATGTTTCAATAACAATAATCGTTTAATGCACTCAAGTCATTTCCTTTATCCTGATGAAAAATTACTGTGAAAGTTGTGATTTTAGCATAACTATTTTGTTCACGCTTGGCTGATTTTAAACCGTTTTGCTTGTTTTAGAATTTTTGCACAGATTGGAAGTTTATAACATAGATTCACACATGAATAAAATATATTTGTGCATTTTTATTTTTGTAAGCTGGTTGAAACGTAAAGCACAAAAATTAATGAAGCACAAAAAATGTCCTACTTTAATTACATTGATTACATCTCTGACTTTGACTGGTAGGGCCTATGCCACGGGATAACAGTATGGCATAGACTAATGTTCCAATAATAATTATTGTATGCGTTAGAGTCATTTTTATCTTAAATACATAGAAATAAAATCTAATAGAATGTTTTAGCTTTTGGCTAGGTTAGTTTTCTCTCAGGAAGCTGATTCACAAAGGACGCTCACATCTACAATAACAACACATATTTGATGCGATCTGTGAAAACCCGCCACATGGTGGCATTTTTCATATTGGAGATATTTATATCATAAGAAAGCTAAAACTGTGCTGATTACAGAACTGTTTCAATCATTTTTCTACAATCACTACAAAAAAAGTTATGAGTGAATTATGATTGTGATGTCATCAAAAGCTACAAAACAAGAAATCATGAAAACAGGCCAAAACAGATACATAATTCAATATAATAACATTAAAAGGTTAATAATAAAAGTGACTTAAGTAAGTTTTTGAAGGTGAAATTTCATGAAAGATGATGACACAAAGTATTGGCAACTAATTTTCTTTAACAAAATCTAAAAATAAAAAAAAGTTTTTTTATTTTTTATTTTTTTATTATTTTTATTTTACCCATAATCCCTAGTTCACATTTTGCGACATCCGACGGGTTTTCACAGATCGCATCACATATTTGGACTGCAGGAAGTGACTTTGAAAATTAAATTATCGGTTTGATTGAATAGGATAATCTAAAGTCTTATCATCAATCCATTTGTTTTTAGAGTGCATTTTATATCAATGCTATTAGTAATTGAATTACATGGATATTAAGCGACAACGATATATTCATGTCGTTATATTCATATCCGGTAAGGACCCAAAAGTAATTTCTGATACTTTAAGTAGAGAACTTGAGTCGTATAGACAATGGCTGATCGACAACAAATTGTCCTTACATCTTGGCAAAACAGAGTCTATTCTTTTTGGATTTAAACCCAGACTGAGCAGGGTGGATAAGTTTGAAGTTTATTGTGATGGAAATATTATAAATCCTACCAACTCTGTCAAATACCTTGGGATTACTCTCGATGAAAATCTAAGTGGTGAAACTGTTGCAAAATCAGTTGTCAAACAAACTTGTGGTAGATTAAGTTTCTTATACAGACAAGGTCATTCTTTGAATGAAAGATCTCGTAAGACCCTTTGCACTGCCCTTATGGCCATGTGTTTTGAACTCACCACCCAAAAAGGGTGGTGGCGTTGCATTTTTGGTGACGAATCATCCATCTCTCTCTATTAACTCAACAACTAAATGTAGTAGAGCTATGGTTGAGGTGTCATGTGAAAGCCTATTTATCTAGCTACATTGCGTAAATAAATCAGGTATTTCTATAAATGTTTGGCTGAGATATGATTGATTATGTTGTGAAAGTCAGGGGTGGTGGCGGTGGCGGCGGCGGCGCTGTGTGCAATCTCTATGGGGAATATAGAAAATGTTCCCAATTCTACATTCAATTTACTATTACTCCTCATCCCTGTATGGTACAAACATGATTTTGCTCTCATTTTATAGATTATTTTATATTCTATAAGATTCTGTTTCAACAAATGTGACTTGCAACAATTGTAATCATGGATCGATTGCGTTGTCCTTGGCTTTTTCCCTATTCGCTACACAGTGAACTTGCCCTAATTCATCGGTTTTACATACATGACTATTGGAAAGCTCTCAAATAGGGGAATTCAAAAATGCCGTTTAAATAAGGATAGGGTGCATACCAACAAAAATATACTTGTAAACTCTAATAAATATGAAATTTAAACGTTTGTGCTCATTTACTTCTCGATATAGTATATTTCAACATGTTTACCATTAACAACTATTATGTTTGATGGGTAATTGCATGAGTGCATGCGCACCTACAGGGAACGGTGCTTTAATTCACACTTGATTGATCATTACTTACCATGCTTACGGTGTAATAGTGCAGAAGTCATGGTATGCATCCCTAAGCACAATGAGAGACCAGGTACTAAATCTGGTTGCCCGGCGGTTTGCGTGCGCACCATAAGGGCATGTGCTTTTAAAATTGGCGCTCAGTGATGTGTGTTTTGCTTTCATAGTATGATGTATGCAGTAGTCATGGACTAGTACCCCTAGCATGTCTTTAGACCAGGCGCTAATCAATATGTAAACACTACTGATGTAAACAACGGTCACCTCATCTATACAATGTCATTTTGAAGATTTGTATATTGATCTGATGTATTGTATCTCTGTGTCTTTATATGCCAAATAAAACTTTACTTAGCTTAAAGAAAAGTATTATTATTCTACAAACCCAACCAAACTGGAATTTGCACATTAGAGGACATTTCTTCAGCAATTGTTTATATAAATTATTTACAAATTGTTTGTTATGCTTTAAATTTAATCAACATTTGTCGATATATGATTTTTTGTTGGTTTTTTATTTGGCAGATTGATTAGGCCTATTGATGTATTTTTAAACTAATTTGATTATTTTTCCTAAACATTTTACCTTCAAATTTGTGATTTTAAAAATACCATGGATGATATTTAAAAAGAAAGGTCTCTCCACCTTTTTGAAAGATGGCTCAACCTGTAGAACTTTTTTAATTTTTTATTTGTTGCCTGATATAAGTTAATTGTTATGTCATATAGTTATGTTGCATGCGGGGATACATAAGTAGCTGTTGCAATTTTGTTCTAAATGTTAACACTATCCATGCGACTATTCGTTTTACTATAATTATACAAAACAGATTTTTCAGAAACCTTTCGCAATTCTTAAAGTCTATCTCAAGGATTACTGGACCAATACTAGGCATGTTTGTACTTATTTCAATGCATTTCACATGGTGATTCCAAATATGGTGATGATATTTAACAATTTTGACATTTGTGAAACATTTTGTGAAACGTCTGCAGTTGCCTGCAGCGTGGAAAGTGTTAAGCATTTGAATAGCATAGAGTGTCCCAAGTAAATCTATCACTTTCTCTGTGAGTGTTGGCTTTGTGTTATTGGGTATTATATAGGGTATCCCAGAATGATATATACCGAGATAATATTATTTTTTTCTTCTTTTCGGTATGAACTTTATTAATATTGTCCAAACCGTTTTCATATATATCTTGCGCAAACGGCCAGCTCTCTTAGGAATATTTGATTTTGAAAATCGGACATTTCTGATAGAAAATACAGACTTTTTTGTAACAATAGTACTATAGTAGATTTCAAGTAACTTACCCTTTTAAACATTCAATTAATTCTGAAATGTTATTCGCATTATTATTGCATCCTCTTCTTATTGACACTAGCTTTTTGATAACAATCGATTGTTGTGTGCATAGAAATGAAAACACGGAAATTGACAAGTTATTATTCAGGATAAGTTGAATAATAAAATTAGTTGACATTTTAAATATGCATGAGAAAAAACAATGCGTCAATCAGATGTTGTTGGCTTTACACGGTGTGTGAATTATGTAAGCCAAAATATGAATTTACGTTTTTCATCGATTTTCGATAATGTCTTACCACAGCGGAACAAAAAGAGATATCTCAATTAACGGAATGATTAGGAAACATTTCCACCATCATATAGCAAGTGTTTAAATTTGAAACACTATTTGTTATATATTTTCTATATAAAAGACCAAGGGAGCCTTTGTGCACACAGCCATGATGACAGTTGCTATGTGAACCCAAACAAGCGCGCGAGGGCGCTATTTATGAGTTACCACTTATCAGAGGGGGTCACACACAAGGCCCCATTAGATACTCTGTTATGTTTAGGTGTACCTCTTAGCTTGCACAATAAAATCAGTTAATAAAACTTAACCTCCCCATATTTTTGAAACCCGGTATAGATCATTCTGGGACAGCCTGTACCTTCACAAAGTAAGCCTGGCTAACAAGATACACCGTCTGATGTGATGCGATGCATATTGTTATGTGTGACATTTATGAATTAGACATTGATACAGTTGATATTATAAAGACATATCACATGAACTGAAACATTATGAGAAGTAGTAATCGCAGGATAATTGTTGTGACTTAATCTTTCCATGATATTAGTTGCTACAGAGGCCAAGCACGCAATGCAAGGTGTTTAAAATGGTTTGTTATGCTTTAAATATATTATCAACATTTGTTACGGGGGTAAGATTTTTCAGAAACCTTTCCCAAATGTCAAATTCTATCTGAAGGATTGCTGAACCTATGCTAGGCATGTTTGTACTTATTTTAATGCATTCTTCATGGTGACTCCAAATATAGTAAGGAAATTGAATTATTTTGACATTTTTATAAAATTTTATGAAATGTTAGAATGTTGTCTGCAGACGCCTGCGCGTGGAAAGTGTTAAGCCTCTACTCATAACTGATCGATTACTAAAGAAATTTGCTCATTGAGTATTACACAAACTGGCCGGGTGATTAACTACCTTTGGCAGTAATTCACTGCATTTTTGGCCTATAACGTCTAAATGGAACATATTTTGCGCCAAACATTGTACAGAATGTGCATTATATTGCTGGGTTTTGCTATCAGCACTAGAATGATAAGCATTCATTAAAATTAACCAAATACGTTAAGTCTGTTATCTTCTGAAGATAGCAGTTACAATGATATTGTTTATTGTTCACTACTTGATCCAACAAAGGTGGTATTTACAAATAGTGATAGCTTTATCCTAGCCGATGTGTGACATTTATGAATTAGACATTAGGTACAACAGTTGTATCACATGAACTGAATGAAGCATTACGAGAAGTAGTAATCTCTGGATAAATTGTTTCATCTTGAATCTACCGACTGTCTTATTAACATTTCAAAGCTATTAGTTTCTGATATAAGTTGTTGTAAACAGAGGCCCGGCAAGAAATGGAAGGTGTAGTAATCTCCATGCAATTCACATCCTTCGAAATGGCACTAGAATTTAACAAGTCTTGGAAATAAAGTGTAACGATGCTATTTAATTAATATTTGTATCTAGACTATCTCAGTTTGCATTAACAGTTGCACCAATGTTCAACGTAGGTTAGATTAAGCACTATATATCACAACATACAACTGTAAAGACATATGCTTGTTTGAGGCATATTGGGGAGAAACTAATTACTTATAAGCTACACTGCAAAAACTACAGAACACATCAACGCGTAGAGAGCACGGCAAGAACATGTCAAGAATGCGTCTGGACGTGTTAAAAAAATGTAACAGATTTAGAACTGGCCGTTTCAGATGTGTTCTTGATGTGCTCTAGAAATGGCCCTTGAACACATGCAGAACACATGGTGATGCATAGAACACCTACAGAACACATTACAGATGTGTTCCTGATGTGTTCTAGAAATGGCCCTTGAACACATGCAGAACACATGGTGATGCATATAGAACACCTACAGAACACATTAGAACATCTACAGAACACATCTGAACACATGAACATGTTCTATATCTGTTACATTTGGACGCTTCAAACACATCCTGAACGTGTGTAGAACAAGTCGAAATGTGTTCTGTGAAGCGTCGCATGTGTTCTGTAGTTTTTGAAGTGTAATTACTTATAAACTAATTACTTGTTTGGAAAATACAAAATTGTAATTAGTAAAGAAGAGAATGGAATCACAAATAGTAGAGGATGGAAGCAAACATACTCTACTATTTTAGGACACATGGTGCACAGGCCCAATTTGCCTATTTGATATCGTCATCATCAACACGCGTTCCGTCCTAATTAGACATGGCATGCCCCACCAACTCAATCCACACCCCATATCACTAGCCGACTTAATCATATTGCATAAATTAAAATCAGTGTTCATAATGGGATTTTTTTTAGGTCTTTCTTAATTATTGACCACCAAGAGGTTGGAAGTCGTCCTGGGTCTTTAAGTGCTGGATTTAGATATTCTGATAAAGCTTTACGAGCTGGAAAGCTTTAGATTTATACAAGTCAGTTTAGATAGTATATAGGCCAACCTGCTTACAGGAGTGAATGAATTCAGCATGGGCAAGCAAAACACTCGCATAACTCGCGTAACTAGCACCTTGTGAATGGTATGCGTGATGCTTCCCTGTGGCAAATAAGCGTGCATACCCTCGGACTACTTTTGCGCGAGGGAAGATAAAAATACATATTTCTCACCAATTTGGAACTGATTAAACTATAGAGCATAAATTGGTACATTTCCGTGTGAGAGGGTTAAGTGGTCAGAAAATATGATCGAAAACTGGCTGGGACTCGAACAAATGTTAGTACTAACCCTAGAAGGATATTCAATGCTATCAAATGATGTAATATATATGATGCAGTACATTTCAATCCAATATAGGCATTAACCCTGTTAGCAATGAAAACTTGTCGTGGTTACCTCTTCTCTGATGTGACCTGTATCAGAACCCAAAGAAGATATCTGACCATTCCTATAATCCTCTATACGCTACTTGCATGGTAGAGATGGAACCATTGAAAGTGAGGCTCTCCCCTCACCAAGCATTATCACCACTATCACGACTCACTGTGTCATGGTTTGGCGCATGCGCGATGAGTGGAGAGCCTCGCTTTCATTCTAAAATGGCGATTGTGTGCAAGTAGCGTATAGCTACTCAGATATACCACCTCATTCTGTCAAAGGACACTCCTTACATTTTTTCTTGGAATCTCAAATTGTGTGCATGCAACAAGTATTTCAAACAAGTATTTCAAAGATTATGTTGAAAAACATACTCATTTTCCAGATTTTCGCTTTTGAACACCCTTGTAAAAGTTACGCCCCCTCGCGTGAGCTCGATATGCATATAATGTAGAGTTACGCCCCCACCCAGTTCTCTGTACATACATGATGTATTGGATAATTCCCATTCACCATGTAATCAGAAGAGAGGTACGGCGATTAAAACACTATAATACTTATTCGTGGAAAAACAGATGTTCAGAAAGAATACACTCTTTACGCTTTTTATTTATGCTTGAACCGGCCCATATAGTGTATTGTATTGTATGAAAGTTTACACATGTATTTATTGCCCATAGGTACATGGAATAACCCATTGTAGAATTGTAGATACATGCATATTCTCTCCAGCAAATATAGCAACCCTAAACAATTATGTCCAATTGTTATGCTAAATATTTATATATGTTAAATATATACCCCTTTCCAGCTCAACATTGGGCATTTAAAAAAGGCAGATTTGTGTGATTTTTATGCTCAACGTACGAGGTCCCTCCAGTCATAGAACAGGGGTGGTTTTGTTCGTCCCCTAATATCACACACAATTTGTGATGCGATCTGACAAAACCCGTAGGATGTCGCAAAATGTGAACTAGGGATTATGGGTAAAATTAAAATTAAATTTTTTATTTTATTTTATTTTTTTAGATTTTTTTAAAGAAAATTAGTTTCCATTACTTTGTGTCATCATCTTTCATAAGATTTCACCTTCAAAAACTTACTTAAGTCACTTTTATTATTAACCTTATAATGTTATTTTATTGATTTATGTATCTTTTTTGGCCTGTTTTCATGATTTCTTGTTTTGTAGCTTTTGATGACATCACACTCATCATTCACTCATAACTTTTTTTGTAGTGATCGTAGAAAACTGATCGAAACAGTTCTGTAATCAGCACAGTTTTAGCTTTCTATATGATATAAATATCTCCAATATGAAAAATGCCACCATGTGGCGGGTTTTCACAGATCGCATCACATTTGTCTCGGGTATGAATTTGAACATGGAATGTTGAACAGCTGCCACACAGACTGATTTGGGAGTAGCTACTCACAGTATTTTTTTTGACAGAGATGGGTTTTCCACCTCAAACACTGATGATTTTTTGTTTGAAATGTGTTCCATCTGTAAAGATTTTGTTATTCAAAGTGCGGGCCCGTATCAGAGGATTTTATGCTACAAAAGCGACCCAATACAACAGCACATTCATGCACTGCAAATTGCAGGGAACACAACATGTTCATAAATGTTACACCTTTTTAACACCTGACACATGTTCATAAAATCCAAAAGGTTTATATTGCAATATTTATAGGTCATTTCGGATTAAAGAGTTGCCTCCACCCCCAAACAGCAATAAGAATTCAAATTGTGTAAGTTTGTGCAGTTTAAATATCATGATTTCAATGGCATATCTTATTTTTAAACACATGTGTTCAATCAGGTGTTCCATAGCTATTATGAACATTAGCGTTCAGTGTGACACTCATATTTTGAACACATTGGATGGTTTGACGCTTCCGAGGTGTTCAAAAACACTGCATTAAAACACTAGTGTGCTAATTTAGAACAATAGTTTGCTAATTTAGAACAATAGTTTGCTCATTTAGAACACATAACAATGTGAACACTAGCGTTCCGAACGACAAGTGTTCACATTTCTCTTTTAAAATTGTGATTCCGGTTAAAAACC
The DNA here is from genome assembly GCA_035610835.1 of Ophiura sarsii. Classification (NCBI taxonomy): domain Eukaryota; kingdom Metazoa; phylum Echinodermata; class Ophiuroidea; order Amphilepidida; family Ophiuridae; genus Ophiura; species Ophiura sarsii. The sequence continues at coordinate 61,907,986 of CM069448.1, forward strand.
CTATTGGACTTCTATTATTGCGCAATACCACAGCATTTATTTCTCGATCATTTTAAACAGGAAAGAAGCAAAGAGTTCAATTTTGAATCGATTTGCAAAGAAATAACTTTGTTAATAAAAATCTAGACGGGCTTTTATTATTGGAAAATAAAAATCACTTAATGTACTTTTTAATATCAGAGTCCAATTATTCCACGGCCGAATGATCACCATGAATAGAGCACCATGCAGTGATTTGTGCAATTATAATAAAGCCGCATAGTCCTTGAGAACATCAGCATGTGCCTAACGCTTTGTGTCAAAACATACTTCACATGATATTGATTTGTCACCAGTGAGAACAAGGAACAATAGTGAATTGGCACGCATCCAATAATTCTGCGTAACCAGAAGGTTGAATAACGAAGCATGTGATAGATTTGATTGATTATAGTGGTATAACACCAGAGGCAGTAGGGGAGGGGGAAACCAGAGGGAGCATGAGGAAGGGGAAACTATAGAGGGAGCAATGACAGATAATGCTAATTTAACTCTTTGTACCCCCCTACTGGTAAATTATACACTCTTAAACAACAGGGTCAATTTTAACCCTGTCATTTTCAGAGTGTACCCAAAACCAGGATCATACCCCTCTGTCAAGTCATCCCCCTGTTATGCACTGGATTGATTAGCTTAATCCCAAACAGGTGCAAGTTGTGTGAATATGTAAATGACAGTGATACGAACCTTTTCAAGGGCTTAAAAATAGATCACTTTATTTAAGTCATCTATCCTTTTCAGCATCTTTATGCGTAAAGGGATAAGTATGAATTTGTTTTAAAAATCAATGATTTTCTATGCGCATGGATATAAGATTTTGTGCATTCAAAAACAAATGGTTTATTTAGATGGAAATGTGCAATTGTTGTATTAAAAAAAATGAGCAGACAAAGATTATCATTTTATAAGCTCTATGCTTAAGAAGCTGATCACAATGTTGAAGCTTTATTATAGTTTAAACTAGTGACGAAGAAACGAGCCTGGAATAACATCCATCAGAATATGACAATATTAACACTTTCCACGCGGCTATTAGTTTTACCATATACAAAACAGATTTTTCAGAAACCTTTCACAATTTTCAAAGTCAATCTCAAGGATTACTGAACCAATACCAGGCATGTTTGTACTTATTTCAATGCATTTCTCATGGTGTTTCCAAATATGGTAATGAAATTCAATGATTTTGAATTTTTTGGAAATTTTTGTCAACATTTGGAATGTCGTCTGCAGCCGCCTGCCGCATGGAAAGCGTTAAGACTCATGTTATCCCTATGATATAGGCAACTAGATAAAATATATATTTGTAATTCCATGGTAATATTAACCTCAAAATGTATTACTGTAGGCAATCAGACACGTGAGTTTCGCAGACCTTTCTTTTTTAGACTAATATACCTTTAGGTATATTGTTTTCAATCTATCATTATGTTCAAGTTTTTGATTTTGGGTATGAGCTAGTAATTTTATTATGTTATTTAAAACAAAATGATGTAGATTTTAAATATTGCTTACAACATATTTACTACTGCTTTTTTCAGTAGAAAGCAATGGTGTACACAACTATGCCATACACTACACTCTAAGAAATTAAAGAACCCTTTTTTGTCCTGCCAGGAGAACCCTTAAAGGTTCTTTAAAGAACCAAAAACAGTTCCTCAAACGTGATACAGAACCGTTTTTGGTTGATACAGAACCATTCCATTTTTGGTTCTATGAAGAACCTTGTTTAGTTCTTCAATTTTCAAGAACCTTTTTTGAAGGTTCAAGAGAGAGGTTCTTTATAGAACCATCATAGAACCTTCCAAAAAGGTTCTCGAAAATTGAAGAACCCCCAAAGGTTCTTCATAGAACCAAAAATGGTTCTGTATCAACCAAAAATGGTTCTGTTTCATGTTTGGGGAACTATTTTTGGTTCTTTAAAGAACCTTTAAGGGTTCTCCTGGCAGGACAACTTTAGAACCAATTTTTCTAAGGGTGTAGATAGAAGATTGTGTTTAGACCATGTCACTGCTACCTACAGTAGATAGAAATACTTTACAAGCAGTGAAGTGAGAAAACCAGTGTTTTAGACCATGTTATTGATGATTCAGTAAATATCAAGGATGTTCAGAAAAGAGTAATGTAGATGCTACTAATTATTAAGACTGTGACATTCACTGCTATCTTCAGTAGATAGCAATAACTTGCAATGTTCAGAACTATATATTTACTCAATTTTGTGACAATAAAGTGTTGCCTAATCAACATTCACATTTGGAACCTGAGATTATAGATAGAACACACACAGACCAAATGTTCAACAAACTCTGTTTGCCACCCTGTAATAGTATCAGCCATTTAGATTGGTATTAGAGAAACAGTGAGACATTCACCACCATGAATGAAATGCACATACAAATGAGGGCACTATTTATGAGCTACCAGAGAGTGTCACACACAAGGCTTTATTACTCTGTTTAGGAGGTGTACCTCTTGGCTAGTAAAATAAAATCAGTTAATAAAACTTAACTTCCACTTAAAACATTTCCATATGTCACCTTTCTCAATCTAAGAAACAGTTCTACTTCACTGTTGCCAGAAAAATGTTGTGCGGAAATGTAGCCCAACTTTCAATCTTCTGAGTAGTCATTGGTTTCAATGAATCAAAAGGCAAATTAGAGGTAGCCCAATATGTGACCTATCACATCAGATGGGCAAGTTATTAGTTATTATATAACTTTGAGAAAGAAGAAAAAAGATAGTTAGGTGACCAAAAAAACCCAACCTGTTGTACAGGCAAATGGCAGGTCGGTCAATCTGTCTTTTTTTTCTCTTCATTTCTCTTGAAAATTATCGTAAAAATCCAAAAAAATCTGTAATTAATTTACCCGTGTTTTTGAGATGCAAACACATTTTTTTGGGCAGTATTCATTTGCAAGTGAACATTTTGTTCACAGATTTCTAAAAAAAATGAGCCGGTGGGGCCAGTGCACAACAAGGCCGCCCCCAGGGTTCAATTCCTGGGGGCGGCACACAAACACACCACCCCATAAGGGGTTAGGGTTAATTCAGTGAAAATAATTAGGATTGTTACTTCTTAGTTTATTCAACATTTTGAAATAAATTAAAAATAGTAAAAGCTGCAAAACACATCCAGCAAAAAGCCCGTTTCAGAATCCCTGAATATACCTTTAAACGCTTCAGTGAGGCTACCATCTGGCCTATTTACAAATAATATAAACCTAATACTTTCCACGGGGCAGGTGCCTGAAGACAACATTCCAAAATGTCACAAAATGTTTCAAATATATCAAAATTATTGAAGTTAATTTCCGTATTTGGAATCACATGAGAAATGCATTGATATAAATACAAACATGCCTAGTATTGGTTCTGTAATCGTTGAGATATACCTTGAAAGTTAGGAAAGATTTCTGAAACAAATCTGTTGTGGAAAGTATTAAGTTCTGTCATTGTATATGAAATGCTGCAGCTCAGGAGTCCAGGAGCTATATTTGTCACTCTTTGACATGACGTAGGCCTATCTCTCGGCGGTGTCAGTGTCTTTATAGGTTTAAATTGTGCATGGTATGAATATGTGCATGGTAACATGAATAGTTAATGTGCCATTTAAATGGGAGCACATTACTTACCCAAGTAGCCTAGTTATGAGTAATACATTTTGAATTGCCATCGGCTTTTAAAGGAGCAGCTATAATAAATGGTAGGCCTATGAATTGGCAAATCATAAAAGATCTGTTGGCAGTCCTTATCGTCCTCTCCTTTACCGATCTCAGTGTACACAAATTGATGATCTTTTTAGACATGTTGATTGAAAGAAGTTTTTTTTTAAGAAGAAGACGAAATGAACCATATATGTTTATCCACAGTCCTTAATTTCTTCTCATTTATAACAATGTTCCCAATATTTTCAGCGCATTCACAAAATGTAACCCTTTGGTTCACTAAAATAGGAGGTCGTTTGTTGATCAGATGTGTTAAAAGATTACCTTATTTGGTGGCACACCTGTAACTCCATATTCATTGCACTGCAACAACTACAGAACACATCAGACGCTTCACAGAACACATTCTGACGTGTTCTACACACGTTTAGGACGTGTCGAAAGCGTCAACATTTAACAGATATAGAACATGTACACATGTTTTCAAGATGTTTTCTGTAGATGTTCTAATGTGTTCTGTAGGTGTTCTAGATTTGTTGACGCATCACCATATGTGTTCTGCATGTGTTCAAGGGTCATTTCTAGAACACATTCAAGAACACATCTGTAACGGCCAGGAACATGTTTTAAATCTGTTACATTTTTTGAACGTCCAGACGCGTTCTTGATGTGTTCTCTACATGTCGATGTGTTCCGTAGTTTTCGCAGTGTGGGAAAGACCCTTCTTGGCCACTCAGGTTCCATGGTTGACCCCCATGCAAACCATTCTCTCCATTAAAGTAATCATCTATCGTCTATCTCAGTATGATGGAATGAATTGTCCCAAATCATCTCCATTGTTTTGTAATGTATAAAATATAGAATAACCTTAACACTTTCCACGCGGCAGGCAGCTGCAGACGACATTCCAATATTTCACAAAATGTTTCAAAAATGTCCAAATTACTGTATTTCATTACCATATTTGGAATCACCATGAGAAATGCATTGAAATAAGTACAAACATGCCTAGTGTTTGGTCAGTAATCTTTGAGATAGACTTTGAAAATTATGAAAGGTTCCTGAAAAATCTGTTTTGTGTAGGCCCTATGGTAAAAATAATAGCCGCGTGGAAAGCGTTAACATAAAATCTCCGTAATCAGATGTCATACTGTAATACATATCATTTTTGGCTCTGATTTAGATTTGTGTGTGCAAATTTTGTGCTTCTAATATTTATTTATTTTTGTGGTCTGAACTCATTCAAATGTGATCCTTAAATAGCAACACTGCACTTTCCATTATCACGAGATATTTGGGTTATCATGCACTCTCCCTGCAAATACTATTGATCATTGACATTTACGATGTGCGATATGGGTTCTACTTAGCTATGTGATGCAGGAGACTCTACCACATTAGGAAATGACATACAGCTAGGCAAATACTGTTAAGACAAAATATTTTCGCAACATATTAAATGTTCGAGGTTGTAGAAATGCCCACATTCTTTCCAAAACGGAAGTTTGTTTCAAATTGATTTTTTTAATTTGGGATATCAACATTTCTGAGCACAAACATTTGATGAGTCTTTACCAGTTGCGTATATCGTGAAATGTTCATCCATGTGAATAATTCATACCTCATAATAGTGCAGATCGACAGTTTTATGTTGGGGACAAATATATTTCTTCTTAAAAGAATAAATTCAGAGAATAGAATTGGTTAACCAATTGTTTAACATTATAATATTACCTTAATTTAGCTTGGCTCTTAGTATTTTAGATTTGTGTTCAGTTACAAGAGTAGCAAAGCTGATACAAACCCCAAAAATTAATGAAAGTTTCTGCTGTTAAAATGGTTGCCATTTGGGGGAAAGTGCTTTAGATTAGATTAAGATTGATGTTAATTGGAAAGTGACCTCCTTGTGAAAGTGTCTTGATATTTACACTCCACATTTAGCTACATCTTTATGTCTCCAGGCAACATTGGCATGTCTCAAATCCACCCGGTGGTTTCAGTCAACATTAACTTTGGGTACGCATGATCGTTCCAAAAATCGCGGAAAAGGGGGTTTTCTGTACCATGTCCGCGGACATTTATGCCCGCGATTTCCCCAAAATAGGGGTGTTTTTTTAAGCTATGTCCGCGATTTCCCCAAATTAGGGGTGTTTTTTGAAGCTACACAAATGTATGTCCGCGATTTCCAAAAATAAGGGGTCATTTTGGAAGCTATGTCCGCGATTTCAAAATATCAGGGGTGTTTTTTGGAGAGGCTATGTCCGCGAAGAAGTAAAAAGGAGAATTTTGAACCATATGTGTCCTCGTTTTTGCGCAAATAGGGGGACTATATAGCAAGTGTCCTTGAAATGGTGAAAAAAGAAGGGTTCTTTTCAGTCAAAATCTCCTCGTTTTTGTGCAAAAACGGGGTCAAATTAGCAAAATTGTCCGTGAAACGCCGTCAAATAGGGGGGTATTTCAGGATCCTGGAACGATCATGTGTTACCCCTCTGAATACAAAGAGAGAACACCGGGCAAATCCAATGGTCTCCATGCTTGGGGCAGCAAGATAGAGACACATTATGGATCAATTAACCCCGTCCCACATGTTGATCAATTATAAGTGTAACCCTTCTCTACCTCTACCCCCCCCCCCCCCCCCCCCCAAACAAAGGGTCTTTCAAATGTCCCTCAATAGTGCTAACCTGGCAAGATTTGGCTGGGCACATTTTCTGGCAACTGTTATGATGACATAAAAGTATTTTCAGTGTGCACATTTTATGCCAAGTACAGGGTGTCCCAAAAGTTTCAAAACTTTATATCCCCGGTTGAATAATTCGCAGTATAAAAATAAATAAAAAATTTGGATAGAGAAGACGTGTAGAATTATTTTGGTACTGCACTTACAATAACAGCTGTCTGTTTTGCCAATACTGCTCTTTCATATAAAAGCGTACTATAATGAGCTGAATAAAGTCAAGAATACGACAAAGGGAAAGAGGTAGGGAAGAGAAAAAAGGTTCTTTACAACGATTCTTTTTAATTTCAGAAACATTATTTATGTTGTGCACAACATTTGATAAGTGAAAACCTTTTTTGAAAAACAATCCACATGAATGGAATGTGAGGAACATGTGGCATGAGATTACAGTGACTCACACATTGCTTCCAGCAAATTGAATGATGTTATGGTATTGTGAGTAATGTGGCCAAACCTTTCAGCATGTGTTTTACATTGAGGGCCCTCAAAAAGGGGTCATGTTTGGTACAGAAATGGTTCTACAAGTTTTCTCTTCCCAAATATATTTTCAATTTGGTACTGCCACTTATTTTAAGAGAGATACACATCGTTAAAATGGTTTTGAAACTTTTGGGACACCCTGTGCAAATGTATAGTTAAAAGGTCAGTTTAGAAGTATCATACCCCTAAAATGCAATCTCTGTCATTGTTGATAATTTAGAGCCGTTTCTCCTTTACAGCTCTTCTTATATGATACATTGGGCTATTTCATACACCCCCATGAAATATATAACCTTTATCTTCTATTGCAATTTCAAATTGTATAGTCCAAGCGGGCACTCCTTTACTACCGCGAATATCAAATAACACAATTTTTCGCAAGTTTTACAACTAAACAAATGTTGAGACGGAAAATTCAGACACTTCAACAACACATAAACGCTCACATCTGTGACCAGCCGCCAAAGTGCAATCTATATACGTTTTGTCTGAAGTGGGTGGGTTGTACCTAAAATAGGTCAAGCGATGCTTATCATGTCGCAAAACAATTTGACGGTCGAGTTGTTGATGTTCAAACATGGTAAATATTACATGATAGTCATCATAAGCGGTTAATGCAGCGATAAGGGGTTAGTAAGTACAGGGTGACCCAATAAAAAGTTTACCCAAAATGAAAGGGATATTTTTCCACTTCCTGTAATTTGATATCTGTGTTTTTTATTTTATAATAAAGAATGGGTAATGGAGCATCTACCCTGAAAAAATTATTTATTTTGGTTGGGTGGTTTTCAAGATATGGTACATTGAACATTACTTCAGCAAAACAGAATTGTCCACGAAGCTTCACAAACCAGGTTTGGAACCGGCAATAATCGAGTTTTGATGTCTCACTTGTGTTCAATCATGCCTTTGCTCCAAGGACAAGTCTGTTTTGTTAAAGCAATGTTCAATAGACCATATCTTGAAAACCACTCAACCAAAATAAATAATTTTTTCAGGGTAGATGCCCCATTACCCATTCTTTATAATAAAATAAAAAACACAGATATCAAATTACAGGAAGTGGAAAAATATTACTTTCATTTTGGGTAAACTTTTTATTGGGTCACCCTGTATATAGGTCGTATGGAATATTCTGTTGCCATTATTACAAATCTTATGTGATGCTAGCATCATCCATATCTGCCAATGCGCCCTCTATCCTTAATTTTTTATTTTGAAAGCAGATTTTCTTCCATATTTGCATTTTAAAGATCTTCTAAGTTACAGAGTGATACGATATCTAATTACTTAAAAATCATGGTCTGTAAAGATTGAAATAAAATGTCGGAGTCTGCACTGACAACTTATTTTATGAGTGTCTTTTCGTTCGTAAATAGAATTCCATGGTTTGACATCGTGTTAACGCCATTTACAGTGTTTACTGCTACGATCGCAACTGTACACAATAGTATGGAATTCAAGGTATTAAGAGCTTGTCTATAATAAGACATCAGAGAGTCTCCATCTGTAGCCATTTTTAAAAAAGCTCTTAAAACCCATTTGTACAGTAATTAGTTTTGTTTTGTTGAGTATGCTTATTTTTGTTTTGTCATAAAGCGCTACGATCTCGATGTAGCAGCGCTATATAAATATGTATGTATATGTATATATGATGAAAATCAAAATATATATATGTTGACAAATTCCTTAAAGTTCTGTGAAATTCTGTGATAGTTTTTCACAGAAATTACAGTCAAGATAGATGTATGAGTCCAGGAAAAATCTTCCCTGATAAGAGGGAAAAAATATGTGTAAAAAATTGAGAAAAAAAAATCACAAAAATAAGTTTTCGGTGTGATACATTTCTTTAAAACTTAACAAATTAACATGTTAAAATGTGGAATGGTATAGAGATAATGGATTTCTATAACTGTCTGGTTTTGACGGGGCAGACTTCCAAAGATTTTCTTATTATAGACAAGCTCTTGATACCTTGAAACTAATCAATGCTTTGTTATATCTCACGAGTATTGATAAATAAATCATATTGAATAATTAAATGTAAATTTTCCGTGCCCGTAGCAATTTTAGTTCATTATGATTTCATAATGTATACGTTTACCTTCATTTTTTGTGAATATCTTCGATTTGCTCGAAGACCTGTTTTTGTTAACACACCAAAACAAGTTATGCAACGAGGCACATAACGAAGTTTTAATGAGTCTATACCAATCATCACAAATTCTTATATAATTTGTAATCATAACAGGAGAATAAATTGATGTCTTATGTGACAAAATTATCATAAAATTACAGATCTATTATGCATGCCTAGGGGTGTCCCACACTAGATGTTCTCCAGAGTTGATTCCTTTATGATTTTCTTGACTCATCTGAAGATTTTATAATATGTCTCACGGTGCTTGCTTTCCAACTTACATGAAATTTGAAGCTTTTAGGAAGATAAACTAGGAATTGTATATAGTAAAGCAAAGCTATACGAGACGGGTTTTACGGGCATTACTTTTTAGTCAGTCGGCTGATTTCAGTTGATATGAGATTTCAAAATTTACACTTCCTTTTTTTTTGTTCGGTTCATTTGTTGGGTTTTTTTTTCCCCCTGTGAATGTTTTTTTCTTTAGCTTACTTCAGTTTTTTTCCACTTATTTGCACTTCTTTGTGTTTCATGAATACTCAGTCAATGATGATTCCAGATCCTGCTCTATTTGATTCCTCCGACGATAATAGACTAAAGCTACGGAAAAAGTGTTTCCTTTATGAAGGTGAAATTTGAAGCTCTTAGGAGATATTTTGGTGATTATATGCAAGTAAAGTACTGATTTCTAGGACAGGTTTTTTGAAGAAATGATGCTCTCTGATTCCATATCTGATTTAGCTGATAATACAAGATTGTGAAATTTGAAACTTTAAGAAAGGGAATATGGGAATTATTGTTTATCCCAGATTGAAAGAATCAATATTTCAGTAAAATGTTGACAATTGAGTTGATTGTATTCAACATATTATTAGCTAAACTAATTTAACATGCCATGTGTAAATCCCATTGGAATTATAAAAAAGAGGTCAGGTTAGAAAACTTATCATATTTTGCTTATTTTGAAGATGGAGTAATAAGTTTGTATACACTTAATAAAAATAACAACATTTGTATGGTTCAATGTCAAGGATAGTTACCATCTGTGCACAATATTTTTGATAACATATCATAACAATTATTATTTATAAGGCGCTATTCCATATAGATAATAGCGCATGCGACACAGAACTCAAATTATTTTGAAAAAAGGTGAGTCTTAAGATTACTGAGAGATGTTGAGAGATGTTGTCAGTTTCTCTCATAGTACGAGGGAGATTGTTCCATGACTGCGGACCAGTTACACTGAATGATTTCTGACCTAAGGCGTTGTTTTGATTCACCCTGTACAATGCTACCCAGGATATTTTGTTCTCAAATAAAAGTACACTCTGATTCCACGGCATCTGATTAATTTGATGATATTACAACACTTTTAGGAAGAGGATAAGTTCATGCATGACTGTGAAATTTGAAGGTCTTATAATCGCACGTGTGCGGTTGGATTACTTTTGCGCACGGAGAGATAAAAAATGAATATTTCTCGCCAATTTGGAATATAGCATAATAATATGTACCAGTGAATGAATGTGATTACTGAAACATCAACCAAATGATGGCAAATTTGGGATTAGACATTCTTAGCTTTATCACTCAACTGCAAAATGTCTTCGCTAAAATAGCATCTTACAACAACATGAACATAGACGCTTTGTCAGGAGTAATTCATTGTATTTCGCCAACCCATTTATCCCATCTTAACCCTAACCCTGGTTTAGTGTTTTTAACCAGGATCACAATTTTGGAAGAGAAAACACTAACTAAATCCCCAGGGACCGACTGGGAATGGATCTAGGGACCCTCCAGACATCAGCCCATCGTCCCACCCACTAAGCCACAACCCTCAACTACTCGTTCGCGCAGTATATACCGTGCTCACTCTATTATATAGGCTCGTTTGATTACGTCATTGAATACCGTCCATGCACAAATGCACTTGCAGATAGGCTTAGAAGTAGTATTTTTTTAGCATTTAGGGGTTTGTACTCATAATGTCATTATAATTCCCAAGTCTAGGAAGATAAACTATTGGTAAAAATCAACAAAGTACATTTGATCTATAGAGGGCAGTATGCATTGTAACTGTAAAGTTTCCTTTGATACAAGACACTATTAGAGAGTCAACACTTATCTCATAATCTAGAACCTTTCTGGAGTATATTTATCTCTAGTAATTTGAATATTAAAATGTGATTTATGCTAGGGTTTTCTGATGAAACTCTCTCTGTAAGTGGTTGTTTTCCCTTACTGCCAATATTTGATGTATTTTGCGAGTCATATTTGAAACGTGCATGGGCTGCACATACAGCCATCATTAACTCGGCCAATGCTACTGTTCTACAAGTATATGTCCGAATAGATGAATAAAAATAAATAAATAAAATAAAATATCAAAGTTTCTTTTGATACATGAATGAGATTTGGTATCACGATGGGATACAGCGCAAGTCATGGTTTGGTGCGTTGTTCTTTGCGTTTGATGAAACTTTACTTTGTGTCAGGTTAACCTTTTTGGGTGATAATATTTGCATAATTCAGGACAGATTATTGTCGTATTATTTTAATTTAATCTTATTTGAACATCATATCCGGCAAGTGTCTGTCATTACACTCACTAACCCTATTTAACAGTATTAACAGTCTCGTGGCTAAACCACAGAATTGGATTGCTTTAGACAACAAAATATATAGATAAATGTTATAAAAAATGATGCCACAGTTTACCATAGGTAGAAATTCTAATGTATTTGCTATGGGGCTCACCGAAAAGTGAGCTACTTTGAATGTTGGCCACAGCCTAGAATGTACTCAGTGTCTTGCGTCTTCATGAAATGTTAGTTTGGAACACCGCCATCCAAGATGATATAAACGTCTGAATAAAACAGATATCTACCAATGTCAAGTGCAGCAAAAGATATTTCATATAGGACCCTAGATAAGTTGTTTTATGAGACACTTTAAAACCAGAAGTTTCTAGCATCAGTGATTTCCTGATTTTAATAAAACAATTTTTGTTGTTGAAGCGTGGACACCAAGTGTTTCGCAGATGTGCAATATTATTCTCTGTGAATAACAACTTAAAATAGAACAGTACTTGAAATAGTTATTACAATATCAACGGATGTAAATATAACATTTTCCACGCGGCTATTGGTTTTACCATATATAAAAAAAACAGATTTTCAGAAACCTTTCCCAATTTTCAAAGTCTATCACAATGATTACTGAACCAATACGAGGCATGTTTGTACTTATTTTAATTCATTGCACATGGTGATTCCAAATATGGTTATGAAATTTAACAATGTTGACATTTTTTAAACAGTTTGAGACATTTTTGAATGTCGTCTGCAGACGTCTGCCGCGTGGAAAGTGTTAAAGCTATTAGCATTTTGTGTAGTTAACTAAGTTATTGTTGTAAATAGACAGTAGTAACTTCATTCATTACATGATGGGATTTTTATTGAAATTCTATCATCTATTCATTTATTCATTGAATTAGTTTCTATTATTGGTAGAAAGCAGTATACTTATTTAGTCAGTGCTATCTTAAGCTATCTTTAATAGACGGATATTGACTTTGTGTAGTCATATTGCTAGGTTAATTAGTAGAAGTGTGTTTATATTGCTATCTTCAGTAGATAGCAGGTGACTCAATTGATTAATTTAGCTGTCTTAAGTAGATAACAAGAACTCCATTTTTTATTTTAACTGACTTTAGTATATAGCAGGTGACTCAATTTATTCATTTAGCTGTCTTTAGTAGATAGCAATGACTTTATTTAGATACTGCTACCCTAAGTAATCTAGTTAAGCTATTATTTTTAGTAGGCTAAATAACGATAAAAACAAAATTCAGTTATATGAATTAAAGAGTCAAGGTCAAAATAAGTCAAATTCATCAAAAGTCTTATTTTCAATCTTTTATACATCTTGTATCCAACCAAAGATTCACATTTATGCAAGTAAAGAGTCAAACTACATTTTGAGGTATTCAATTTTCATTTACTCCATTGATTTGTAAAAAAGAAAAAGAAGTTAAATGGCCATAATTTGACAATAATGCAACAAAGTGATTTTCAATAATATCTAACTTTGGTTAGGAATGTGATATAACATTGACAATGGTACCGAGATGTCCCTTAACTTAAACATATTATCATGATACAAATAACTAAATATTCATATTTCCCTCATTGTGCCTCGTTTACTTGTGTTGGGTCACATATATGTGTACAGCCACTACTTTTCTTTCAAAGAAAAGGTTGAGCTCTTAATAACAAAAAAGGAGCTTTTTGAATGCTTCAAAATTATACCTTTTTGTATTGCTTTCTAATTTTGTGAAGAAAAATTACTGTAAAATTGTCTTTATTATTTTTAAATATATTTTTGCATTCCTAAGTCCATAGATATCTAAAATTGCATTTCATCGACAACTGTATCCTTTTGCCACGACAGTGCACATTAGTAATTTGCTATTTTCCCGAAATTGCTTTATCACATATCTCTGTCCTTGTAATACATAAAACCTTGCCTTATAACTGCCCCATTTTGTTAGAGATTTTTTTCATTAGCAGTTTTCTTGCAAAAGATTTCTTGCGGAACTACACGTTCCACTTGTAGATTGTAAGAGTTAGCAGGTAAACGTGAACTCTCTACTGCATTTAATGTCACGTCCCATGTGTATTCTCAATTCCAATTGGCTGGAATTGATAGAGCGATGTGACGAATAAAAGGCATTAAGGGTTAGACTTGATACAAGATCCTGCTATATGATCTATTATAAGATGATAATATATATAGGTGCATTTATGGAATAAACGTTGATGTTAAAGTTCCTGTGTTGGGCATTAGCAACATTAGCAGTAGCCTACCTGTACAGTATAATTTAGTGTGCCACATTTTTATCAGATAAGGAAATGTTTGTCATACATTTTTCCCATTCTATACCTCATCATCCATAACTAGAAATCAGCCCTTGGTAAGCATGCAAAAACAAATTATTATGATGGCTGGTGTTTTTTTAGATGGGTGTATTACTCATGTAACAAGTTGAGGAGTCTATAGAAATCTAAAATCTCCCAAGAAAAGAGGTATTTTTCAAAATTCTGTTGATATTATTTTTTTCCTTTAGGAGGTTAAATTGGGGAGAAGAACACGCGCAAATATCATTTTTATGGTGAGTTTTGCTTTCAGAGGAAATATGCGTTTAGGGGTGTCTGGAAACTATATGGTCATGCATGCTTATAGCATGATAATTGACTGCAGTGGCGTACCGACCGGGGGGGGGGGGGGGGGGGGGGGGGGGGGGGGGGGGGGGGGGGGGGGCAGGGAAATACCGGGACGCTAAATTCGCAATACCGGGACGCTAAAATCGCATAAGAAAGAAAAAAATAGGGCCTAGGCTGAACACACTTAGGATTGGGTATTATTTGGTGACTGTTGTGTTTTTTGGACTGCGAAATTTTGTGACTGTGCGAATTTTTTTGACCCTACCCCCCCCCCCCCCCCCCCCCCCCCCCACCACCACTTACGGGAAATTCACGAGGTGACTGACTTGGAAAAAAATTGGGGCAACCTTTTACGAAAATTTACGCCACTGTCGGGACGACATATACATGTATACACAGACTATCTGTGATGTATACTTCTGCCTTCTGCCCCCCCTGGCTCACATGCCGCGGTACGCGCCTGGTTGACTGTCCCAGACTCCCTCCCCCCCTTGGAAATCAGCTCATTCAAAAACATAATTCAGGAAATGTCAGGTACTAGTACAGATGATCAGACTACCTTTAATGAGTGGACATTACAAACACGTTCATATTGAAAATTATGCAAATGTTGACATTTCAAAAGAACATAATTTTGACCGTTAATGTAACAAAATATTCACCCTAAAGCTGCTTGTAAATCAGACGGTATTTCAAATATGAAGTCACAGTACTGTGGGGAAATCCCCCCTTTTTGAGAGCAATTTCCCTTCCAGGTTTAGTTACATTCATTATAAATACTATAAACACTTTTCTCATTTCTGTTGTCATTAATATATTCCAACGCGGCTATATATACACAACAGATTTTTCAGAAATCTTTTCCAACTTTCAATGTATATCACAAGGATTACTGATCCAATACTTGGCATGTTTGTAATTATATTCAAATATTGTATAATATTTCAAATATTAATGCAATTCTCATGTTGATTCCGAATATGGTAATGAAATTTTGAAATTGTTGAAACATTTATGCAATTTTGAAATGTCGTCTGCAAATGCCTGACGCGTGGGAACCTTTAAGCCTACTCATAACTCATTGATAACTAAGAGTACAAACAAATAAACAAGCCATCTGTCAATATCTCAATATCTCAATTTTAAGTGGAATTATAAAGACATGCATAATATTTCAAATAAGGAGCTACAGGGGAAATCCCCCTTTTTTAGAGCAATTTTCCCTTCCAGTTGTGTGTAACTTTCAATACAAACACTTAAATCATTTCTGTTGCAATGAACTGATCAAAGCAGTTTCCAGTGGAATTAAGACTTGAAAATCTAATTTTAAGATATATTATATATCAATACTATCATATTTTGCTTTTATATGGTTAAGCTATTTGTGTGAAATCTCTATTGATTACAACTTTACCTAATATTTGTAAATTCAATACAAATTTACTGTTTGAGCCAATATTTGGCAGGGCACTTACCATGCTTACTAGTTAATAAAAGTTGCCATGGGAATGTAAGAACGTCGTTAGTTGGTGACACGTTGGTCCTTTTGCAGGAGAGGTCTGTTTTAACAAGCTTAATTATTTGATTTAAAATTAATTAATTTGTGGATTTGCCTATATTTTCATAAATAACTAATGACTCAATTTGGCCAAAAATATTACTTATGACATTCTTACTTCCCAAGGCGAAGTTTGTCTGACAATTTTGTAGGAGGATCGGATTCTTGGATTCTTGTTGAATTTGAGGACTTGCATTTATAGTATTACACTAATTTAAGCTTGGTCCCATCAAAATCCAAATATGTTTCTGTCGCTATATATGACCGATTAAAACCTAAACAAATCATCAAACAAATGTTGATATATTGAATGTTCATATCTCAAAAATACTTAGCAGAAATAGCAGAGGCTGTAACACATGTTTACAAAATACACGGTGCATCCTGAGCTGACCGACGGGATAAGGTTCCGCACAAAACCAGCACGACCTATCAAGTGTTCGTTAATGAATTAGCCATTTTATCTGCCTCAAATTACACCGCCTTAAATTATCTACCCGCCGAGAAAAATTGAGCAAAACTAAGCCTCGAGGCCGTTATAGTATCTTGTGGCTCGTAGACCACGTAGCAGTCCGTGTTCAAAACAAGATTACTTTAATATTATATATCCGACTCATAAGTTGTCTGTATATAGTTGAATAGAGAAGTGTTACTATTTAGTTCAGCGGGTGATTGAGCTGTTATTTTGTAGTTGCGCTTTAAATCTTTAGGAGCTTGTAAGGCCAAACAAAGAAGAAGGTTTTTCTCAGAAGCCCGCCCGCATTGGTATGTGAAATGAGCTACGGCGCGTAGGTCTATGCGCTGTGGCCTAAATGTTTTTTGTTTTGTTTTTATGAGGATTCTTTTTTGGGGGGGGGGGGATTTTTTTTTTTAAAGTTTTAAAAAGTTCTCTGTAAGCTTGGATTAGCAAAACAAAACAAAATCGCAAACCTCATAGCCTATTTTCTAAAATTAAAAAATTAAAGATTTAAAAAATGGCACAGCACTTACCTTTTTTGCAAAATTTTTCTGAGACAAACTTTCTTCTTTGTTTGGCCTAAGAGAAGCTACCGGGAGCTTCCCAGAAACCATTGAGGCTTTTATGTTTTTAGAGCTTTCAACAGTATTTTTCCCTCTATAAACATGAATCACTGGGGATAAAAATAATATCAATGATTAGAGCAGAACCACAACTTTTGTTTTACATTCATGTATTCATACCCAATTAAATTCTGAACCACGAAGGGGAACCATATACAAAAATAATTTGAGTAGACAGGGTAATGTGACTGGCTACAATGGTTTCTTGGAAGCTCCCGGTATAGTTTGAAGTCACGGGTTCAAGTTCATAGGGAAGGAGCTTGATATGTCATTGCTGCCCTATGACAGATGATGTATTTTCTAGTTTCTAGGAATGCTCACATATAGATAGAACAGGCTGGGCAACTCTGGCAAATAAAAACGCTTGGGAAAATGTTGACTCTTATAATGTTCTGAGAGCATTTCTTATAGCTAATTTTGCACCCAAATCCCCTTTAAGATATAAAGATATAGGCATACAATGTTTGAACTGTATTGACATTGATTGAATTCAGATTTTGATTGTACATCGCAACTTGTCATTTGTGCTATTGTCACTAAATATTCTCACTATGGAATATTACCCATTGAGTAGAACACAAACTGGCCGGGTGGTTAACCACCTTTGGCAGTAATTTACTGCATTTTGACCTATAACATCTAAATGGAACATATCTTCCACCAAACATTTTACAGAAATAATGAGAACAATTATGGGTTTCTTCAGATATCAAAATATGTTGATGGAACATCCACCTTTAAACATTGAAGAGACAAATGTGCTCCTGACAGGATTTGAACCAGCAAACTTTGTAATGCTTGCAATATGGAAGGGTGGGAACTGCCACTCTTATAGCCCTCTTCACCGCCTCCCTTGCCCTTTATAGAATGTATTAACCTAAATCCTTCCATACACCCACGGACATGCAATTCAGATGTAAAGAAAAACACACACACAGCCAATTGACTACACTTGACATGAATATAGTCTTCATTAGAACACAAACGACTTTCATTTGAAATCTTGTACTGTATAAATTTTCAATAATTTAATAATGAATAATCCGTGGAGATTATTATCCCTTACAGCCACGACATGCTTGCTCGAATAATACAGTGTTGCCAGGTGTGTGGATAAGGAGTTGAGTACAATGTTACTTATCTTATGATTTAATAGCCCAATGAATGTTGTTAATATTGAAAGAACCAAACTATTGACCCTAAATTATCTTGAACCTGGAAAGAGGGTTTTTTAAGTCTGTCATGAAACATATTGATACATTAATAACCTTAAAGGTGAACCAAAATGGTGATTCAAGATTGTTTTATTCGATGGAGGATATTGTAAAAATAAAATACAAAAAGAGTTACCCTTTAATATTGCACAAACAAAATATAGAATTTCTAACAATGCATAAGTTGTATCTTATATATTGATGATGGCCAGTTACTACCCTGTATACGTCATAGGTGTTACCCAGGCTCGCACACAGAAGTTCAATAGGTCAGTAGCGTAAGCATACACTCAGGACTTTTGTTTGTGCAGACCTATCGACCGAGACCCGGACCGATACCAAGCTACGTAGTAACGCGTCATCCGTATATAGTTCATCCACCACTAAAAAGAAACACTGGCAAGAATGATTGATTTTATGTATACCTTTTTCTCTGGACAATATTTAAAGAAATTCTTTTTGCATTATATTCTTTTAAACATACCCCATCGAATAAAAATATACTTGAATCACCATTTTGGTTCACCTTTAAAAGGTTATTAATTAATGTAGCAAATTTGTTTCATGACAGAATTTCTGAATATATTTTTGTGCTATGAATACTTGGTGCTGCACATGATTAAGGCACATTCCATCATTTAGTATACGGAAGAATCCTCATTTTTCAACAACAAAACTGTGATTTTGTAGGTTTTTTCGTAATGCTATCGTATCTAGAAGCTTTTAGCCAGAAGGGGAAAAAATCCAATAATGAGTGTCTTTGCAAATAAATGCCTTTGTTAATTAAAATTGAGTCAGACTTTTATTATATCACAATACCTGCAGCCTGCAGACCATTTTAGCAGAGGAACATTAGTTTTCTGACCTGAATGTTTGAATAGGCACAATGCTTGCTCAGTTCAAAGAGATATAAAGGCAATATTTAAGGGTGAAGTATTGGGAAATGTCAGAATCTTTTTACATGTTTCACATTTTTTATGAAAGTGGCAAGCAATTTCTTTGTGTATTCTATTGTTATTACGAAAATGTTTTAAATCTAGAAGTAGAAAAAACATTACCTAATTAAATAAAATTTCAGACATATCTTGGGTATAAAACTGTTAAGCTTTAGGGAGGGTGTCCTGTTGCTTGAGACTGTTTAGTTATGGATGCAGGGACTTTTCATCCTAGGTTTGTTATCTGTGTTTCTGGATCAAGTAGATGTATTGGTGATAGATAAACTCCATGAGAACTAATAGCTGATTGGTCAACAAGATGGGTACACAATTTCTTGCACCAATTATCGACAATGTTAGATAACTGTATATGTGATTGAAGTTTGAAGTGAAATATTTAGAATCTGTATTTCAATTGGTTATTTGTATGAATATATTTTGATACTAACCAATCAGAAACACTGTTAGATAAGCAGGTAGTGCTAAGGGGATTAACCGTCATAGTTTCTGAAGCACTTGCTTGCACATCTTGACTTTCATGCTCTGATCTTGACTAAGATTTGATCTTCTGTGGAAAAATACCCAACTTGTTGTACGGTGACTACTGCCCTCTGTTGATCTATTATGGTGCTCAAAATCCTGCAGCATTATGTAAGTGTGCCAATTAAATGGAACTGTCTGTATCTATAGAACCTCATCGTTGCAAAGTGTGATAAAAGGCAAACAAATATTTGATTTCAAATACCCTCAGTTGTTGTCAAAGGCTAGATAAATCCAAGGCCTTATACATAGCGATATACATGCCACTTCACAAGCTAGGAATGACTTTAATTTGATATGTCTGTGTGTATTATATGAATGGCATTTATTGTTATTTTAGATGAAGTTCCCCATCTTCAAATGTATATATACCTGTCAACAGCATACACACAATAATATGTTAAAACATTATTACCCAACCAAATCTACTTGAGATGAATATAGCAAGATAGCAGTTGTTGTGATTTAATGAATACTATCTACTGAAGATAGCAATTGTTGTGATTTGATGAATACTATCTACTGAATATAGCAATTATTGTGATTTAATGAATGCTATCTACTGAATATAGCAATTATTGTGATTTAATGAATGCTATCTACTGAATATAGCAATTATTGTGATTTAATGAATGCTATCTACTGAATATAGCAATTATTGTGATTTAATGAATGCTATCTACTGAATATAGCAATTATTGTGATTTAATGAATGCTATCTACTGAAGATAGCAATTGTTGTGATTTGATGAATACTATCTACTGAAGATAGCAATTTCATAAGATTTACTACCTACTGAAGATAGTAATTGTTGTGATTTATTGAATACTATCTACTGAAGATAGTAATTATTGTGATTTAATGAATACTTTCTACTGAATATAGTAATATGCAATTGTTGTGATTTAAAGAATGCTATCTCCTGAAGATAGCAAGCGATGTGATTTAATTAATACTATCTACTGAAGATAGTAATTGTTGTAATGTAATAAATACTATCTACTGTAGATAACAATTATTGTGATTTAATGAATACTATCTTCAGAAGATAGCAACTGTTGTGATTTAATGAATGCTATCTCCTGAAGATAGCAAGCGATGTGATTTAATTAATACTATCTACTGAAGATAGTAATTGTTGTAATGTAATAAATACTATCTACTGTAGATAACAATTATTGTGATTTAATGAATACTATCTTCAGAAGATAGCAATTGTTGTGATTTAATAAATACTATCTACTGAAGATAGCAGCAGTTTCAAATAAATGAATAAATACTATCTGCTAAAGATAAGCAATACCAAGATAAAGTCACTGCTGATTCATATAGCAGCAAATCGGTTGGGCTTTATAAATACCGTGAGACAGCCAGGTAGATATGTCATGTTCATAATAAAGCTATAATCCTGTACTGAGTTATATTACTAGCTCAAGTGTTACGATAAATGTAGCAATAAATCAGTCAGTCCTGAGGGTCATACATTGTGCATGACTGAGACAATCATGCATATTGTATTGTATATATCTCAAGTAATTTGACAACATCTTACTTGTGAGATTGCCCCATCGCTTTACGTATGTTATAATCGTTACATGACTCGGCAAGCATTTACTCATGCAAATCTTTGCACAAATGTTTTGATGTTTTGAAACAGACTGGCCGTAGGGGTCCATAGCACACATACATACTTAAACGTGAAATGCATCTTTTGTTTCGAATATATTTCATGATATGAAAGCAGCTTTGTATGTTATCCTAGATACTACCAGTGAACTTGCCCTTAGGCCCAAAAAAAATTGTAATGTTGTCCTCGACCGCCCGCTCGTCATATTTTGGGCCGCTCCGATTTATTTTTCTTTTTTTTCCAGATTGTGTTTCTTCTTTTTTTCAGATTTTTTTTTTTTCAGATTTTTTTTCTTCAGATTTTTAAAAAACACTTTAAATGGCATTGAATATTAAATTAAGTGTTTATAACATATATGTGCGACTCTAAGAGTGATTACAACTTCTTGTTGGCTGAACTTTGAGCTTCCGCTGGTATAAGAAGAAGAAAAAATTAAAAATTAAAAAAAATTAAAATCCGCCCACTCACCCTCCTCTCTGAAAGCTGTGGAGGACAACATGACCTTCTTTTTTTTTTGCCTTATGAATGACATTGAAGTGCAGCATGAACCTAAGGGGTAAACTCTGTAGCATAGGAAATGGGTCCCATTTATGAGTAAATTGATTTCAATGGTATGCAACTGTACACTCCTAATATTTCACACATATCTTATAATATGAGAGCGGTATTGCATGTTATCCCGCTAACGGAACTTATGAACCTGCAATCTTGAACAACACTAAATTGAGGTACATGCCTGTGTACGTCGTGTGCAAAGCAAAATGGGTCAATTAGGATGGCTTCTTTTAGTTGAAGATTCATTGCTTTGTTTTCATACAATACATTTCTAACATGGTCTAATGTTTCTCATATGTCTTGCAATTTTAAAGCCACATTAGAAAACACATCTACAACCCATGAACTTATAACGAATGACACTAAAATGCGAAATGTGCATTGTGGTAGATTAAAGGGGCATTGAGAGATGTATCGATATACTAAATAAGCAAATAACGTAAAGCTAATCATCAACATAGCCCAAATCTAAAATGTCATACATTTCCGACATCGCCTTCATGCCAAAGAAGCAAATAACGGCACTTCCGGATTGAGATTTGCCGCGAAAGTCTGCGAGTAAAACGATAGCATAACTTCCGAATTCAGCACCTAGTTTCAATATGATCACATCGAAACTGAGTAAATCATGAAATTTTATATGATAAACGGTGAATATTGGTAAAATGTTTCAGATGGAAATTAGTATATGCCTAAGTATTACTTTGATGCAAATAAACTGATTTTCAGGATAATTGAGGGCGCACTCCCATACGTATCTCTCAATGCCCCTTTAATGAACCATGAACAAGTCCCTTTAAATTGAACATAAACACAATTACAAGATGAGGTTATCTGTACAGTCTCCTATACATCTATCCTCAATCCTACATAGTGCCCTTTACTTGGCAATACATCTGTATCTTATGGCCATTGCTAACATTAGTAACATATCAAGTTCTACCTAAAGCATCTAACGATGAGTTGTATGATCTCCTAGCGGCATGTCACCGGTTTGTAATGCTAGCCCACGAGCTGCCATGTGAGATTCTGTACTTATATAAAAAGTATGCAAACCAGGCATGGTATAGAATTTCAGATGGCAGCTATTTCAGTTTGTATTGGCTGAGATATAAAGAGAACTGACACACACAGAAAGCTGCCATGTGCGCTTCATATATCTAATTCCTTAATTACAAACAATGCACTTCGAGCAAGATCTCGCAAGGCAGCTATTAGTTTATAAAACATTTTCCTTTTCTTTCAGTCAATTGATCTGGCTTAATGCCTGATAGTATTACTATAGATGTTCCGCCATATGTTCATGTGTTAAGTTAAGTCATGGTCATGTAAATGCATAGATTTAGGTTTCAAATCACAAAGCTATGCAATATCAGTGGATGAATGTTGTGATGTTATTTGTGGGCGTGCTTGTTAGCTCTTGTTAGTCTGGTGGTGTGACATTTCTATCACGTCATCTTACCAGCCCTGATTTGCAAGCCTGAGATCCAATAACAATTTGATTCAGGGACCAACCCTGCCCTGGTTGTGGTACACCAAAGCCTTCTTGATATTAGTTGTTCTTTTTGGGAGAAATAACACACTGATGTTTAAGAAATACCAGATATGCCTTGTAGCAGACTTTTAAGTCACATTTGTGAGGTCTAGGATCATTAAATCACCCATATTGGGTGATTGATTTTGCACCAGATTATGGAAGTAATTGTGATTGTAGGGATCTAAATGTTTGTAGGGATAATATATTATTATTACATGCCCCATTTATGAAATGGTTGGAATAAGAATGGGTAGCAGTTTGAATTGCTAATCAATGGCTTAACACAAAGTGATAAGGGAACTTGACTTTCACCACCTAATGGCTTAAATGGGTTGACAAATTCAGGGCGAGGGGGGGGGGGGGGGAGTCGTGCTAAATTAGGCCCTTTTCCCCTTAAGACCAGGCTGACACACCTGCAAATATGATCTTGCTTCCTCTAAAAGGTGACCCTTATTATTGATAACTGACCCATAATACAGTATACACAGAAGTAAATGGCAATTGGTTATTAGTCACCTTGTAAAACCCGCAATCAGTTATCTCAATTACTCTTCACTTCACGCAATGACGCCATCGTTTGACTATTAAATGCCATTGATTCAATTCAGTCACGATGTACTTAATGCCATCTCCCACATCTGTGCATCTCCATACCATCTCCATACTCCATAATGAAATTAAAGGCCGATGTTGTGCATCCAATATAGACCGATTTCTCGCTAACATGATTGTAAGTCTTAGGTTTGAAACTAATCAAGCGCTTACCGACTGTTTTAACACTTTCCACGCGGCTAATAGTTTTACCAATATACAAAACAGATTTATCAGAAACCTTTTTTAATTTTTAGAGTCTATCTCAAGGATTACTGAACCAATACTAGGTATGTTTGAACTTATTTCAATGCATTTCTCAAGATGATTCCAAATATGGTAATGAAATTCAATAATGTTGACATTATTTTAAAAATGTGTGACATTTTGGAATGTCGTCTGCAGACGCCTGCCGCGTGGTAAGTGTTAACTATCAATAGGCTTTATGTAAATGAGTGGATGGCATTAAATCCAACAAGTAGATATTGTATAACAACTTAATTTCGCTAGCAATTTAATTTCGCTTGGAGATCCAATTCGCCAAATTAAATTGACACCAATATTTGATGGTTATATATAGGAAGATGATACAAATTAGTGAAATGAAATTGCTGAAAAATTTGACTAAATGCTAATTCGCTAAATTAAGTTGCAGTGAAATGAAGTTGATTTACAGTATGTGTTATCGATTTTGAAGAAAAAAATTCACACACCAAACTGAGGACTACAAATTACTACACCCAAGCCTAAGCATGTGCTTTCGATGATGGTTTTCGATGACGTAATCAACCAAGCCTAAATAGTGAGCGCAGTATAGTTAGCGCAGTATACTGTACGAACTTGTAGTTGAGAGCCGTGGCTTGCCTATGTGGGCCTAGTGTTTTGGTCCGGAGTGTCCCCGGTTCGATCCCTTGTCGGTTTGTGGCAATTTTTGATGTTGATTTCTATTCCAAAATTGCGATCCCGGTTAAAAACCTGGTTTGAGGGTTAAGGTTGGCATTGGGGAACTTATTGGGGGATACAGATTCCCATAACCATCCCCCTCACCAGAATGAACACCTATGATAGCCACAGAATTCAAGAGCAGTTTTTATGGGAAGAAAAGGCCAGTTTGTAACGCTTCTGTTAATGTTTTTTATTTATTGATTCAAAATAATCGTTAGATTATTGTTTGTTGGTGGGTGGGTTGGTCGGTCTGTTTGTGGGTGGGTGGGATGGTTGGTGTTTGAGTGGGGTTGTTTGTTTGTTTGTTGGTGGGTGGGTGGGACAATTGGTGTTTGAGTGGGGTTGGTTGTTTGTTTGTTTGTTTGTTGGTGGGTGGGTTGGTCGGTCTGTTTGTGGGTGGGTGGGACAATTGGTGTTTGAGTGGGGTTGGTTGTTTGTTTGTTTGTTGGTGGGTGGGTGGGTTGGTCGGTCTGTTTGTGGGTGGGTGGGACGGTTGCTGTTTGAGTGGGGTTGTTTGTTTGTTTGTGGGTGGGTGGGTTGGTCGGTCTGTTTGTGGGTGGGTGGGATGGTTGGTGTTTGAGTGGGGTTGTTTGTTTGTTTGTTGGTGGGTGGGTTGGTCGATCTGTTTGTAGGTGGGTGGGACAATTGGTGTTTGAGTGGGGTTGGTTGTTTGTTCGTTTGTTGGTGGGTGGGTGGGTTGGTCGGTCTGTTTGTGGGTGGGTGGGACGGTTGCTGTTTGAGTGGGGTTGTTTGGGTGTTTGTTGGTGGGTGGGTTGGTCGGTCTGTTTGTGGGTGGGTGGGACGGTTGGTGTTTGAGGGGGGTGGTCGGGAATACAATATAGTAGATAATACATTAATGATGGGGAAAAATGTTGACAAATTCCCAAAATTGAAAGCAGATTTCCTTTATAATTTAGTAAATATGGTAAAGTTCTCTGATCGGAAAATATGGTCAAGATATATTTGTAAGTCCAGGAAAGTCTTTCCTGATAAGTCAAACATCATTATATAAAAGCGAAAAAAATAAGTGTAAACAAATTGAAAAGGATCACATAACATGCCTTTAAAGGTATATTATGTGATCTTTCCATGGAACGCCCTCAACATCTAAACAAAATTGAAAGCCGATTTTCTTGCAGATTTACATTTCTGATCATAAATTGTGTAAGTTAGAGGGCGATACGATTCTTAATTACTTCAAAATCATGGTTTTAGAGTGAAAATAAACTGTCGGGATAACACAACAGTTTATATTTTCACTCTAAATTCACTCTAAAACCATGATTTTGAGGCAATTAGGAATCGTATCACTCTGTAACTTGGAATGTATGTACGATTTATGATCAGAAATGTAAATCTGCAAGAAAATCTACTTTCTAAAAAAAATCATTAATAGAGGGCGCTCTCTGGAAAACATCACATAATATGCCTTTAATGCTGGTTATTCTCCTGTTAGCAGTCATGGGCATTAATTCAAAAGCACTGTTAACAAGGTCTTGAATATTGCATCCTTTTTATTTTTTCCCTGAATCAAAATATGAACGACCAGCAGAAACGAAGGAATATGAGAAAATATCAATTAGAAAAACAGGTAGTAGAATGCAAATCAATATTTATTTATTCATGGAGTTGTTGGTTGGTTGGTTCGGTCCTGTCATGACTGACAGCTCGTGACCTTACAGATACTGCGCCACAAATTTTCGTAAATATTTAGGAATAATTACGGGGTCCCCGACTGCATTTGGCTGTTTATTTTGATTTTGTTAACACAGTATTATGCAATATACATGTAGATAGGAGCAATGTATACACTCTTCAGAAAATGTGGTCAACTATGCGCACAACAACAACAAAATGGGTCAAATTTTGATCACAATATTTGACTCCATTTTTATAGGCTGTGTGCATGTGCATATTTGATGCCATCCTTAGTAAATTTGACCCAAAGAGTGTATGCATTTGTTGAATTATTTACTTGGCCAATACGTGCATTATCCCCAATTTGTGTTGAATTTCTGATTGCCATTTTATATTATAGACCAACATTATTTATTTATTTCCATTATTATGTCATAAGATATGGTAGACCATTTGATATATTTATTATTTACATATATATTACTGCTTATTAAAATATGAATATATATTTTACAGCATAGCAGTAAACAGTGTAGCAGTAAATATTATTGTCAGTTTTATTAGAACATAATGATTTGTATTGTGTACATAGATCAGAATTTGAAACCCAATTCTATCAAAGTTTTAGCTCTAAATACAAAATGGGGGATCACATCGGTAAAATTGCCACATCTACTAGCAATTACGATTTGCATGAGGGATAGGTTTGTTAGATCATTAGCATACACAAGCTATACAGGGATGACTTTGTGTGACAAGATATTTATGAGCTATATTATCAACATGTTCATTTGCCTATACTAATACTGTACAATTGCTGTCAAATATTTGAACTTGTGTTTTTTATGAATTTCAGTTCTTATGGAAAATATTGAATTGTTGGAGCCATTTGTGACATCATATCCTGAAGGCTGATTCTAAAGTGTGCACAAAAATATACAAATGAACGAGAGATTAGAATTAGATACTTTGAGCGGATAAATGGTTAACCAATTGAGTATAATCACTTCCTACAACTTTGAGCGGATAAAGGGTTAACCAATTTGAGTATAATCACTTCCTGCAACTTTGAGCGGATTAAGGGTTAACCAATTGAGTATAATCACTTCCTACAACTTTGAGCGGGTAAAGGGTTAATCAATTTAATATAATCTCTTCCTACAACTTTGAGCGGATAAAGGTTAATAAATTTAATATAATCTCTTCCTACAACTTTGAGCGGATAAAGGGCTAACCAATTGAGTATAAGCACTTCCCACAACTTTGAGCAGATAAATGGTTAACCAATATGAGTATAATCACTTCCCACAACTTTGAACGGATAAAGGGTTAACCAATTGAGTATAATCACTTCCTACAACTTTGAGCGGATAAAGGGTTAACCAATTTGAGTATAATCACTTCCCACAACTTTGAGCGGATAAAGGGTTAATCAATTGAGTATGATCACTTCCTACAACTTTGAGCGGATAAATGGTTAACCAATTGAGTATAATCACTTCCTACAACTTTGAGCGGATAAAGGGTTAACCAATTTGAGTATAATCACTTCCTGCAACTTTGAGCGGATTAAGGGTTAACCAATTGAGTATAATCACTTCCTACAACTTTGAGCGGGTAAAGGGTTAATCAATTTAATATAATCTCTTCCTACAACTTTGAGCGGATAAAGGTTAATAAATTTAATATAATCTCTTCCTACAACTTTGAGCGGATAAAGGGCTAACCAATTGAGTATAAGCACTTCCCACAACTTTGAGCAGATAAATGGTTAACCAATATGAGTATAATCACTTCCCACAACTTTGAACGGATAAAGGGTTAACCAATTGAGTATAATCACTTCCTACAACTTTGAGCGGATAAAGGGTTAACCAATTTGAGTATAATCACTTCCCACAACTTTGAGCGGATAAAGGGTTAATCAATTGAGTATGATCACTTCCTACAACTTTGAGCGGATAAATGGTTAACCAATTTGAGTATAATCACTTCCTACAACTTTGAGCGGATAAATGGTTAACCAATTTGAGTATAATCACTTCCTACAACTTTGAGCGGATAAATGGTTAACCAATTGAGTATAATCACTTCCTGCAACTTTGAGCGGATAAAGGGTTAACCAATTGAGTATAATCACTTCCTACATCTTTGAGCGGATAAATGGTTAACCAATTGAATATAATCACTTTCTACAACTTTGAGCGGATAAAGGGTTAACCAATTGAGTATAATCACTTCCCACAACTTTGAGCGGATAAAGGGTTAACCAATTGTGTATAATACAATTTTCGAAATAACACATTGATAGTTTTGCGTTGGCACAATGATAATATGATAGTCGTTGGAGAAGGTCAGTTTATGTATTTAGTAAAAGTCACCTTAAAACAACGGACGGATATGTACATATGAAAATCATCCTGTAAGACATCAAACAAAGTCATTTTGCGTTGTTTTCTGTCGAGAAGTTTTCTGTCGGATAAGATGCCCGTCGATTAAATGGGAGGGCTAGCTTCAGTTGTACGGCAAGGTAAGACTAACTATTGTCTGCTGGTCGCACTGCCTGCAGCTACGCAAGTTGCGTATTATCTTAATTATATAAATATGACTTACGATTTTGTTACGTATTTGCATTCAAAATTTGTGACAAGATCAGCTAATTATAGTGTTGAGGACAAATTACGGTGGCAACAAAAACTGCCTCTAAGATGCGACTTGCAGATATGGATGATCAAATTATATAATAGGACCATGTCTCATCAGACCTCCATTGTATTCAAAGTGTCGTGACAAGATCTGCTAATTATAGTGTTGACAAACAAGTGCTGAAAAGAAATCATGGTTATTAAGAACAACCTTTCTCCAATGATGCCAGTAGCAAATATGGGTCGATCAAATTATTTAATACAATTCATGACCTCCTTACTTCAATTTGTGAAAGTGATGTAAACTCGCAAGAATAAAATGGGATTTTTAGCTTCTTATAGTGTTGGTGAACCAAGTTCAGTAGTCTGCCATGATTTGGATAAACTACATTATATGCAAGGCTTATTATAATGCAGAGCATATAGCAGATCTGTGTAATCAAATAATATAATACTACTCATCTTAACACTTTCCACGCGGCTGTTGTTTTTACCAAATACAAAACAGATTTTTCAGATACCTTTCTCAAATGTCAAGGTCTATCCGAAGGATTACTGAACCAATAATAGTCATGTTACTACTTATTTTAATGCATTTCTCATGGTCATTCCACATATGGTAATGAAATTCAATAATTTTGACATTTTCGCAATATTTTGTGACATTTTCGAATGTCGTCTGCAGCCGCCTGCCTGCCGCGTGGAAAGTGTTAACCTCCTTACGTATTGTATTCAAAGTTCCGTGATAATTTCTGCTTACAGTGTTGACAAACAAGCGTTGAGTGCAAATTACGGTTGCTATATTATGGTCAGAAGTAAAGAATACACAGTCTTCCTTACTCTTATATATGATATAGCTTATGACTTTGTTATGTGGTACTGAATGTAGAAGCTTTTATCCACTAATTCCGTTCATTTATTTATGAAGCTGGTGTATATTTGAAGCTGTACTTAGTGCTATATAAGCCTTTTCACATGATCTTCGCTAAGTGGAGACTAATTAATCATTGGATTCACACACAGAACTTTTGTGGCGATCGATTGTCATGGCGACTGTTATAACGTCTACAAAAAAAGGACAATCGATTGTTCAAAGTTTGATTGTTTAGACAGTGTGAAAAGACTTTTTAATATTTTATCCGTTATAGACTTACATCCAAAACAAGTTGCCCATGTACGTACAGCAACTGGTTCCAGGTGTCAATATATTTATGTGAACGTAAACAAATACATGATAAATTTATTATATTCATGAGCGTACCTTTTAAAAAACAGATGGAATTAAATGATAAAATCATAATTACCAATTGTCATAAAATTACACTGAAGCGCTCTTCTTTCATTGCGCTCTTCTTTCATTTCACATCGTTACGTTGAAACTGTCTGGCCAGCTGTATGTACCAAACTGGTGTTGTATAGGTATATCGGTGTGGTAACATCATGGGAGATATATCATCTCTTATTATGAAAGGTAAGTTATAGGCCTATAATAGGCCTATACAATAGGCCTACATGTATTGTAATGGATACAGCATTGGACGGTCACAATTGGTAACAGTTTTCAGTCATAAGCTTATATGTGACCCGTCACATCAAAATGGACATGTTGGTGGCCCAAGTCAAATCTGAGTTATTGGTAGAGCTTGAAAGAGCACATTTTAAGCTTTGAAATGATACCATGTTGAAGGTAATGGGACTTTGTGATCACAAGATATGATTTGAAGAAGCGTATTTGTTTCTATTATTTTCTTTATATTTCACCAAATATATTGGCCCCTATCTCAAAACTGTTTGCCGACAACATGTCCTTTTTGACGCGACTGGTCACATATGCTTTTTGTTGTTGTCTACTAGGGCTGTCTAGGACTGTTACTGGTACTAAAGCAATCATTGCTATAATCCATTCCATCTGGACCGCAAACCTGACCTTGGACCGCATTCTTATGAACACAGCATGATGTTAAGTATTGGACCAGGGTGTGCCACTCAGCTTCCCGATCGGAAGCCACTTTTAAATTAAAATTTGGTCAGCATAGCCTTGGTGGCGCTATACCTATAAGGCGTGATTGTAGCAGACGATGGTGGACACGAACGGCTGTTAATTTTGAATTTCCGTTGCTTTCAATGTAACAATGGATTTTGATTATATAATAAAATTCATCACACGTTGGAACTAAATTATTTCATCCAAAACCTGCTGGAGTTGGATAACCAACTCCAGTGTCAGTATTATTTTTGACAGCAAGCTGTGTGTAAATCTACCGCATAAACAGCGCCACCAATTCTATGCTGACCAAATAATGAAGTCAAAAGCGTCACGGACGCATTCCGGACGATTACCCTAATTTATGTAAATATGCAAAAAGGACCGTTTTTGCTACGTACATCAGTATAGGACTTTCCTATCCCAAAATTAATAGTATCCCTGATTGGACTCTAATTCACTGGCATAAGTTATGTAGTTGCACAGTCAAAGATGAATGCTGGTATTTACATGTAAGTGCTGCTGCTACATCTATTATGACAATGCGCACTAAAAGTCATGTTAATAATAATAATAATAACTCAGTAACAGCATGACAAAAATATGGAACAGTAAACTCCCAAGAAACCTGAAAATAAAGCTTTTTACCACCACTGTTGAATCTGTGTTGACCTATGGAGCCGAGACTTGGACACTAACAGCTAAAAAGAGAAAAGCGCTGGATGGTTGCTACACTCGCCTCTTAAGAAAAGCACTTAATGTATCATGGCAATCTCACACCACCAACAAAGATCTATATGGGAACCTGCTACCAATATCAGAGAGGCTAAAACGGAGGAGATTAAAATTTGCCGGCCACTGTGCCAGAAGGGAAGAGGAAGCAGTCTCCAAAGTTCTCCTGTGGCAACCCAAGCATGGACACAAGGCTAGAGGACCACCACGAAAGAATTACATCAAGCTTTTATCAGAGGATACAGGACTAACTAGGCAGGACATGAAAAACTGCATGCTTGAAAGACCAGTATGGAAGGCCATCACAGAAGTTCGTCCCTTCGGGACGCCTTAAGCAAGCAAGCAAGTAAGCAAGCAATAACTCAGATTTATACCGCACACTTATCCATCCTTTTCGGACGCTCCAGGCGCGATTGCCATTACTATTACGCTGTCATTAGGAAATCGTCACAATCATTTCGCTCCATCTATGTGGCTGCTGGCTATAGGCGCACATCCATATCAGTACTTAGATTGTAATATCCCCCTTTATAACAGCTACCCAATCTCGCCTCAGGTGAAATAAAGTATAGTCGATCTAGGCCTATATGTGGATATTATCCATGGCTGATTATAATGTCAAATGCTGATTACATTACCGTGTGTATTCGGTAACGGTAATTATTTTATATATTACAAGTAACAATCGTACTGTATTATGTCTGACATTGCTATTACAGGCTAATAGAGAGTCTACATAGGTTTGTTATTGCTCAAATTAGATGTGTCAAAACCAGTATCTGATGTGTTGTGTGTGCATGTGGGTTTTTCATATGGAGAGGAGCAAGGGGGTGGGGGTATTTGAGGGTATGTACAAAGATGTTGCTCTTTAATGTTAAAATTGCTTAAACTCAACTCAATTGGCTTTGAATGTTGTTGATATATATTATGGGAGTGGGCTATAATAGAGCTAATTTGGTGTAAAGGTTGTGAATTGCCAGTGGTTGTGATAATTCCCACCCACTCAGCTCCCTTTCCACTCAGCTCCCTTTCTATTTATTCATATGGTATAGGAACATTACTATCTACTACTGATAGCAGCACATGTGTTTACCACATATTTAATGGTATATATGCCACACAAAAAAACTACCAGGTTTTGTATATCATATGTGTGGTGGGGTGGATGTATACCATGTCACACAATATATATATTTTTCAATGTTTATTAACCTTTTCATGAATACAATAGTCTGATAGTGAATTTAAATGTTTCACATTTGATGTACAGATTCAATGCATATTTTACTGTCATATGTGCAATTCAGTGTTGAACATATGGTCCATAGCTTACTCATTGCTTGTTCGACAGTAAGTACCATTTCATTTTTATTTACATATATTTTCAACATCCAAAAACTATGCACACATGTTGGATAAAAACATGATTGCAAATTCATGGAAAGCTAATTACACAGTTTTTTGTATACATGCATAATTTCTGTAGACCTACGAAGGACAGTTGATAACCAAATTAAAATATTATTACAGACTTAAGGTGTCAATCAACTTTATACCGCGCATAAATATTAAGCAAACTATAGGCTATGTTATTCATATACAGGCCTAGAAATTCGTCTCCAAGTGCGGGAATCAAATATTTAAAGTTTGATTCCCGCAGATAAGGTCTCGCGCGAATCATTGATTCACGCAAACCGCGTATTAATTGATTCTCGCAACAACTTTGTGTGAATCAAAAAATGTTAGCCCATATTGATGAGTCAATAAAAAATGTAATGAGACTGAGTGTGACCTGTTTTGTTTCTCCTTTGTTTTACTTTATATGCACTCTTAGACAAAAGGGTGCTTCAGGGGTTCTTGGCTGTCCCGTATATGGAACCCTAAGGGTTAAAGGTTCTTTTAGTTTAAAGAACCCCCAAAACTTCTGTAGAGAACCTTTAGAGGTTCTAAAGACGCATGTTTTGTTCTTTTAGAACCTTTAAAGGTTCTTTGTGGAACCTATAAAGGTTCTAAAAAGGGTTCCATATACGGGACAGCCAAGAACCCCTGAAGCACCCTTTTTTCCAAGAGTGTGTAGGTATAAAGACAGTCAAGTATCTAGCCATTTAACCTGCCACTTGCCAAGATACAGTTAGCTAGCCTCCTCTACCCGGGTACCTGCCCCCCCCCCCCCCCCCCCCCCCCCCCCCCCCATGGTTTAATGTTTGTTTTTCATTTCCTGGGTCACAATGAAAGACAAGCTGTATGTAATGTGCACTTTCATTCCCCTGCATCTCCAACTAGGACGTTTAATTAAGATGTTGATTTTGAAATAAATTGTAGAAAACAGTGTTGAAAAAATTATCATTCATACTGTTGATAAGAATGAATTAAATAATTTAGTATAAGATCTTAGGTTACTATCCCTAATGGTGTGGGTCAAGGGGTATTATGTGGGTTATTAAGGGTCAAATACGAGTCATCTAAGGTCCTGTTTTTGACTTAGAAAAAAAAAAGTAAAAAAAAGAAAGAAAAAAGATTTGATTCCCGCTGCTTTGTTCCTGCGCGAATCGATTCATGGATTCACGCCGAATTTCTACCCCTGATATATTTACTATCTCTGTCACAGGAGCACAACACTAACTCATTCCGTGTTAGGTGTATTATTCTGAAAAATAGAACCTAGTGAAAAGCATGATCGTCCCAAGAAGAGCAAATTGTATTGAATCATGATATTCTTTTAATTAAAACTATCGACTAGTATCTGAAAATTGCAAATGTGCTAAAATGGGGTTAAAATCAAACGAAAAACGGTTGGAATGACACCAAACCGGAAGTGGAAAGGTATCGTGAATATTGGCTGAAAATCATGGTGGCAATGTTGAGGCGCTCGTAGCACAAGAGTTTGTCTAGATTGGTAACGAAAAATCAAGTTTAGAACAAATTCAACCCTTATCCAAGACATTCAAGTGAAACAAAAACTTCCAACAATGTCACGTGGGGTAAAAACGGTCTTGAAAAATTGGCAGAATTATGTGTATTTCAATTGAAGAGTTATTTAGTAGTGGGCCCCCTGGAGTAAACCCATAGTTATATACAGCTCGTCACCATGTTTCAAGATGGACTAACACAGCAACTGCAAAATGCAATTATATGTCTAATAAAATGAGCATATCTTAACAATTAACAACACATTGAATGTGACACCGCCAATGTGCAGACTTATAAAACACATGCAATCTTTAACGTTTACCCTAGTTTGTCTCCTCATTGCATAAGCCTTCTGTCTCTTCCTAAATTCAATTATTTTTTAATTTAACGATGGCCTCCAAATTGATTGTTCTTTGCCAAGAGGTGTATTATCACATGTGTTTCATTATATATGGCGATCTGGGTATGGGTCCGGATATGCATCTATGCATGTCTGGGGTCTGTAAAGATGTAGGATAAACAGCTTCATTTGACTACATGTAGTCAATTGTATGACACAAAGAGGTATAGTGCTCGATAATAGTTTTTTAGTGTTAACGTTTTACGACTTAAAGTTGGAGTTTCTTACATGTTGACTATAACTATAACTACAACTATAAAATAATTATAACTCTATAACTTTAACTATAACTGTGACTGTCACTATAACTATGAGTCTATGACTGGCTATGACATGACCGTAACTATATGACTGACTAAAAGTTAACTATAAATATAAATATAACTATAACTATGACTCATACTCATACTCTTATTTTTACTCTTACTCTTACTCCTACTTCAACTCTTACTCTAACCCATTGCAATGCTAACTTAAAATTCCTCTTGAATCAAATATAGATGATCAGAGGACTTCCTAAGATAACTTTTAAAAAATTAATCACACACGGTTCTTTCTTTTTGTGTGTGATCATATCCTAATTGAACAACAAAGATTCAAAAGCTCACAATTTTCGTTAGGATTTTGTATTTGGCTATTTCCGAAGAAGGAAGTACTTACCCAAAATGGGCCCCTGTCTCCTCACAGTAGTCTTTACTATTGCAATTAATGAAGACAATAGCAACTAATGTGAATATATTTAAGTGAAAGTATCTCTAATTAATATAGGCATTAGGCAACAGGGGGAAATCATCTGTTCATCGGGCGAACAGACTTGTCAGGTACGGTCGGTCGGTCAATTGTTTGTATATTGTTGTTTTTCAATTTGAAATGTTCCTAAAATTTCAAAGATTTGTTTAAATATCCACAACATTTAATAACAAAATCCAACGTTTTCCACAAATTTCCACAAAAAGAATATATAAAATTTTAAGAATGGGTAAGTCGGACCTTTAGAACAGTTGGGTTTTTTTGTGTGGTTTTTTTTTTTTTGCAGGTGTTTTTTTCTTCTTTATTTGTTTTGCCTTATAGAGGAGTTCACGTCTGGATATAGATCAATGACCAGACTGCAGCCAGACTTGGTCATGTAATCTATTAATGCCATAAAAGTGTTCTATGGCTGTCATAATGGCTATGGCTCTGTGCAATTTCCTTATAGGCCTATCTATTCTACTATAGAAATGTCTTCAAAATGTATTACTTAAATTCCCCAAAAGAAATGTCTTCAATAGA
Organism: Ophiura sarsii; assembly: GCA_035610835.1. Classification (NCBI taxonomy): domain Eukaryota; kingdom Metazoa; phylum Echinodermata; class Ophiuroidea; order Amphilepidida; family Ophiuridae; genus Ophiura; species Ophiura sarsii. The sequence goes on from CM069448.1 coordinate 61,944,445, forward strand.
TTTAAATTGTTCATCTATTTAATTTGGAAGAATACTATACATAATGCTGATGTATAGTCTAGCAGTTAGCAGGTACAACATAAAAGTATAGTCCCCTATTATTGGAATAATTCAAAGGTTTGGCTATCTCGTTTGGCTATCCCCGGTATAAGCAATCTTGTGTAATAATTGTGAGTTCATAGCCCTCGTAACCAGACAACGATGGACATAATGCTGTGCTTTCACATTGGTGAGGGAAAATTGAAGTAGAGCAAACCAGTTGAAGCAGAAAAAATACTTTTTTCATGTACTATTTTAAAATTATTTTTCAGCGATTAACCTCAATACATTTATGTTCAAATCATACAGAGTGTCCCAAAAAACTGGGTCCAAAAACTGCAGAGCTTTTAACTTAAAAAGTAGGAAACATAGCTGCTTCGTATTTAGGGATATAAAGGTAAATATACCTGACCTTAATTGGTTAATTTGTGAGACCAATCGAATGGCAACCTTCTGAAATGCAAAACTTTATGATGAAGAGCTCTCACAAGATAATGTTTCTTCCTGCAAATATCCATCGTGTAACAGCATTACAAGTAGAGATTACCTGACTATAAAAAGACACAGTATAACACAGGACGCCTATGAGGAAATATCTATGATTCATACACTCTTAGTAGTGTGGAACCAATCAGAAAGCAAGAAACTGAAATATGCGGATTGCATTGAAAGTGTGTAATGCACTCCGCATGTGCGCCGTTCAATGCGCTCGCCACACGCTTTGGTTTGATTCGTTGTTAAGGCATCACAGGTTCGCCGAATTTCACTGCGGGTGTTTGCAAACTTGTTAACATGTTTTATTAGTTATTACATGGATCAAAATTATGCTCAAAGTGTGAATATTTAATTGTATAGTGTTGTGTATGAATTAGGTCAATACATGTATGTTTTGTTTCCTGACAAATTTTGAAAAATAAATTGTGCAAATGTTGATATGCTCACAAAAGCGCTCTCTCACATCAGCATCAGAGCATGTGCATTGATTTGTCTAATTTCTCTCGAAACAATACATAGGCATTTATTGACCTATAATTAAAGGCCCTGTGCGAAACGTTCACACAGCGAATGCTAAACGTATAAATAGCATAGTGATCACTACATTGTCACCCGCTCAAAATGTTGAACATGCTCAAACTTTTTCATAAACCCCAGAGCACCTCTGTGAACCCCTAGCGAGCCACTAATGAATACAACGTAAGCCAAATATTCACGAAACGAATGACAACTTACACAAACGTACACCCAAATTTCAAACACGTTAGCTCGTATTTATATTAAAGTCCTCTTTAGTTTACTGTGCTCATGACATAATACAATTTGGATAGTTAGATTACTTTCAAATTACTAACAAAACAGATTTGGCTCGTAGCCATAGCAACTGCTATAAATAAATAATCGTCAAGTACCCAAACCCTCTCATGCAAATATGGCACTTGAATCACCGTGTTTTGCTTGTAAATTTGCACAAACTAGGCATTTTTGATCGATAATGTATATTTATGAAAAAGTTGAATTAACCTTTTACTATCCCAGGTGTGGCCAAGAATAAGATGGAAAAATTGTCTCAGCTAAGTGAAAACATAAATTGTCAACAACAACAAAATCTTTATTTTTTTCTGTAGCGAGGGATTGCATTGCAAATATGGATAATTTGTGTCTCTATTTATAAATCTTAAAAGCTAGGCCTACGCATGAATAAGGTACCTAAAACAAAGCTTTTTTGCCCTTATTATATACAATATAAAAGAAAAATACCAAGCTTCTATGACGGCTATTAGTACAGCATGCAAGGAGTTAAATAGGAAGTCAATGGCCGGTAATAGCATTTACTTTTCAATATGTATATAGTTAAGATTTCAAGGGGTCTTGATTATTTACTTACTAGTATTCAGAATAGTCTCAGATCTTTGAGGATATAAAATGGTGACTATCTAAAACGAATAAACTTAGATCAGACTCATAAGGCATAGTAAAAAAAATAACATGTTTCCCGTCCGGACTTTTTTATAAAAGGAGGAGGGAGGGTCTTACTATTTACTATTTTCTATTTTTTGCTATTTTTTTCCAAGATGGCCGACAAGCCGAAAGTGACCAACTGACTGTGTCGGGAACACTCCTAAACAGAGATTTTCCACTATACTGGCCAGAGAAACAAAAAAACACATCTAAATTCAGTACATTTTGTTAATTATTTGTGGCAATTGACAAGTTGCCAGTAATGATATATGGTAACATTGTAAAGATTTGTAACTAAACGTTAGCATTTTTTTTTTTTTCTCTTCAATTTGGGTCAAATAAAATTATAATTTTTGTTTGTAGCCTATGCCTGCCTGTGATCTGCTAAAGAAAGATGTTTCATTTATGAATGATGGATAAAATGCCAAATAGATTTTGAATGCTATTCAACATAACATGCATAAACAACTGTTATAATTATTTTAAACTTAATTTTAAAAATAAACAAAAATTGAAATAAATATATGCAAACATTTACAAATCAGTGTTTTATTTATGTTACAGTCAACACTTCTCTTCCCCTATTTAATGATTATTTACTGAATTTAGGCATTTTTCAAATGTTCAAAATAATTCAAAACTGTATGGTCCGTATACACAAAAGTGTTACACCGGGTCTAACGTTAGACCTGGTCTAAGTGAAATTAATTCATGCCTTAAAATCTGTTTTCCTCTGCATTTTCATGAGATATTTTGTGCTATTTTTGAACTTTGCATCCGAATCATTATAATTTGTTAGCTTATTTGAGAAGGAAATGTAATTAAAGGTGTGAAATCACAAAAACTAAAATCCCCTTAAACCTTAGACCTGGTCTAACTCTTTTGTGCATACGGACCTATGTGTCTTGATCGTTGTTGAAAATGAAAATGTATTTCTAATTCATCAAATAATATTATACTTGGGAGTGATACTCGAGGAGTCAGGTAGGGGTCAATCAATGCTGTTTAGGTGACCAATAAAAGCTCTGATTTTTTTTGATTTTTTAAAGTTGTTTTTAATTTTTTTTTAATTTTAAATATTAAATAGTAAAACAAAAGGAGGCGGCGGCCAACACGAAGGCGGGTGGGGACGGGAAACATGTAACTTTTTTTACTAGGCCTAATGAAAAATGAAATTGAAAGGAAATAAGATAGTGACATATATGGGTGGATATTTTAAAACTGACTGTCCCAAAACTAAGGAATTTATGCCAAAATGGGTAATTTTCCTGCAAAATGTCCCATCAAATTGCTTTAAAATATACATATATTAATTTATTTCAATTTGATGATAAAACACAAAGCAAAAAAGAATAGCAGTACATTTTTAAAAAGTAATAATAATATTAAAAAACATATAATAAAAGGAAACCTCTCTAGGGAAAGACCAAATTCATGTTAAGACGTAAGGACCGTTCACACAGCCATTTACGCCAGGCGGAGCTACGCTGACCTCGCTTACTCCTGCTAAAAAGCAGGAGTAAATCGACCGGATTAAGGCGGCGTAACTTACACTAATCTTCGTTCAGACAGTCACTACTTCATCAGTTACGTGATTGCTACGCCAAACCACCGCTACTCTTCCTTACACCGTCCTTACTCTGCCTTGTCTGAACGTGACTCTAGAGTACCAAGTAGTAAACAGGTCAAAAGAAATAAGTCCCCCTTGGGAAATGTGAATTTTTCTGGAAAACAGTTAGGCTCCTTAACCTGTTACAAAATGTAAAATGTAGACTGAAATGTTACACATTTAATGTGCAAAAAAGTTTCACCCAACAGTTAACCTTCACTCGAAGTGATGCCATTTATTAAATTTGATGACCAATAAAAAATGACACTTTCTTGCATAAGGATTGGACAAATTAATGAAATTTTAAACCCATGAAAAATTGAAACACATGGTTGTCACCTGTTTGGATAAAAATGTGAAGGAACTGTTCACCTACTGTTCATGGTTGAATGAATAACATCAATTGAAGGTGTATATAATCCCTTGGAGTACACTTCAGGTCCATACATTTCATCAATTTGTCCAATCCCTATGCAAGAAAGTGTCATTTTTAATTGGTCATCAAATTTAATAAATGGCAACATTTTAAGGTGAAGGTTAACTGTTTGGTGAAACTTGTTTGCACATTAATGTGTAACATTTCAGTCTACTTTTTACATTTTGTAACAGGTTAAGGAGCCTAACTGTTCACATTCACATTTCCCAAGGGGGACTTATTTCTTTTGACCTGTTTAGTTCTACCTATGAGTAAGCTATCATAAATTAGTCTGTGCCAAGACTTCTATTGTATAATTATATAGCTATACTACACTACCTCTTTTGTAGGATTAAAGTTGCTACCATGGCACAGACAGCCTAGCTGGTCTAGTGGTTATGACATTAGCTTTATGACTGAAAGGTCCTGTGTTCGAATCACAGAATCATCAGATTTGATGTTAAACCTTCGCCTTCAATTCATTTTTCTCAAATAGAGACACAGTTTCTAAGTCGGCTAATAGAGGCCATCCATGTGTTGGCCATATTTGCCAGAACTTAAGTCTGTTTCTGGCTTCTTTTTTCCTTCTTCTTATTTTACCATGAAAATGACCGTAAAAATCCCAAAACTCTGTAATATTTCAAATAAATATGTAAACATTTTGCTGTTTTTTGACATGCAAAAAAAAAAAATTGGGTCGGTATTCATTTGCACACAAAAATTGTTCACCGATTTCTAAAAAAATACACACAAATTGTTCACCGATTTCTTAAAAAAATTGGTCTGTCAGTCTAGTACAACAGGTTTTTTTTTGTCGTCTAAAGGCAATATTATTCAACTCCTACCAGAATCGATTTATTCCACAGACATTGATGTGCATCGTGATTCAAAGGATATCATTTTGCTTTAAACCACCCCCTCTTTGTTCTGAAAGACTACTTAAACCTTGAATTATTAACTTAATACCCCGAAAGACATGCGTACATTTCATAAATATTTCAAGTGTAGGCCTGACAGTATTTGTCTCGTGATGGTACCAGACATCTTAACACTTACCATGCGGCTATTAGTTTACCATATACAAAACAGATTTTTCAGAAACCTTTCCCAAATTTCAAAGTATATCTCAAGAATTACTGAACCAATACTAGGTATGTTTGTACTTATATTGATGCATTCCTCATGGTGACTCCAAATATAATATTGAATTTCAATAAGTTTGATATTTTTGAAACATTTTGTGAAATTTTGGAATGTTGTCTGCAGACACCTGCCGCATGGAAAGTGTTAAGCCCCCTCAAACAGTATTGTTATTAGGTTTGAGGCTGAGTTATTATCGGTAACATTACTGAAACATTACATTATGTGTAAGCGAATGAGTCAGTGACTTACAATTTTGGAATGGCAACTTAAAGACATACTCATTCATGTGGTGTAGGGAGCGCCCTCAATTAGAGAATAAAATATAGTTTGTAGCCATTTTGTAGCCATCATAAACGTTGGTCTCATAATGTTTGGAGTCGTGTTTGGTCGCTGTTGTATCCTCATTCTTATTTAGTTTATTGGTTATTTCGATCTTTTATCATACAAATAAAACTTTTTGTGAGATGTATTTTAATCAAACAACAACAAATTCCCCCATTTACAAAAATAGCGCACAATATGCCAAATAGGGTCCCATTTTCACCCTTTTGTAAATGGATGACCCTTTTCAAAGCCATTTTTGGTAAATTTATGGGTTTAAAATCCTTAGTTTGCTGTTTTTCACCGACATTTTAGCCAAATCTGTCAAATATTATAGGAAAATTATGGGTCCATTTCCCCCGAAAATTGGTAAATGTTTGGGTCAATTTTCATTTTGCTGGCGGCACAATTTTTTTTATGAGTACCCCTCCCCCCAGGATGGGAGTATCACAGCATCATATAAAAAGCCGCCCAAACCGAGTGACCCTACCGGGCATCTGCAGAAAAGCTTGTTCTTTTTCATTTTTTGTTGTTGCCCAGTGTAGTTTTCCAAACATTATCGACAGACCACCTTATACTAAACATAGCATGACAGGGTATTGACCATTTGCTCCACATGGATTGCTTAAACTCATTCCTTTGTTTGAGATGCACATCCAAGTGTCAAACTCATACAAAAGTCATACATTGTTCACAGATAGGCTAATGTAATATTTAGATGCCTAATAAATAAATGAATAAAACGTCATTCAAAATGTCTTTCCTATCGGTTGGCACATAGCATATTTTCTCATATGGCACATCAATCTAGCTTCCCATAAAATGGAATTTTTCATGCACCATTTATTTTCATGCTCAAATCAGCTACCGCAAAAATAATGGCACACAAATATTGTTGTTGCATATAGATATATATGACAGGGGGATGAATCTCTTATCTGCCCATAGTTGAGATTTGGTTCACAGTATAGCGCACTCTATCAGTTCTTCACCCGGAAGTTAAGCGTAAACTGTCAATCATTCGTTGTGAATTAAATATTCAGCCATGACTATTCATAACCTCACACGATATAACGCCACGCCCCTCCTCTGTCACTGTCAGACGAAGTCATCCACAATTTAAAATTTGTATTTTGTTCCACGTAAAAATTCAAATAACCAATTCTGAATGTTTCGTGTCATATAAGAACGTAATTCTGGTATCATCAAAGCAAATCAGTTCTACTCTAAATCACAATCAGCTTTTTTTGACCATTACATTGATGTACTATTTCTTTGCCACAAATCATGTTTTGAGCCGATAAAATCCACCACGTCTTAGGTCGTCTGGTTTGCTATGACCACGATAGTGCGCCCCCTATAAAACCTTCACCCGTGAATTTGCGCATAGTAGACGGGGAACTTTGCCTTTGAGATACTTGTCCCATAGTTATATAGTCTCTGTATTTTATGATGAAGCCAAAAAATCATGAATTTAAAAACATGCAAAACAGTGATAAATCACCAAAGCGGGAAAAGCTAATCGTTAAAAAATGACCTCTTTTACAGTAGCTATCAGCTGATACTAAAGATGTACAAACAACATAGGCAGTTCAACCCTGCATGGGATTCATCTTAACACTTTCCTATTAGTTTTACCATGTACAAAACAGATTTTCAGAAAACTTCACCAGCTTTCAAGGTATATCTCAACAATTACTGAACCAATACTAGGCATGTTTGTACTTATTTCAATGCATTTCTCATGGTGATTCCAAAAATAGTAATGAAATTCAATAATGTTGACATTTTTGAAACATTTTTGAAACATTTTTTAATGTCGTCTGCAGCCGCCTGCGGCATGGGATTCATGTAAACACCATGCTACATCAGGGAATAGCTATTATGACAAACATGATGTCAACAGTGTTAGATCGTTTTTTCAACAAAAGTCAGAGACTTCCATATCCTAGGCCTCCGCAAGGCATAACATACTTCCAGTTCCAAGCTTCACAGGTTTTTGCAACCCACAGGGGATATGGTAAAGTGCTTTTACCTTGTCCCTAAAGAAAAGCAAATCTAATTTGTCCCAGGATGCAATGCATGCACGGAACTTATGGGTATATATATTGATCTGAATTGAAATACTGTACAAATTGCTTTTTGAAAGTTTAGTTTTGCAATTTTCTCAAATTAGATGTTTCCACAAAATTATCAAGTTGCAAAATTCTATCTAATTAATGGTGCCAATGGGATAACACAAAGGCAGCCCCAAATTAACAAATAACATACATTTTCTCCAATCTGCTAAATGTCTGTGCTTGAAAAAACACCTACATTAGGCTTTAGTTACGGGTAAAATCGGTACTGGATTTCGTTTGTTTAAAGTATTACAATTTGCTAAACTATGCACCTGTAGGGGGTAGCACAAAATTATCCTAAACTCTGCACACCTGGGGGAGGATGGCTATGTTAAATGATGTATGCCTGGAGGAGGGATGGGTGTATTATACCAAGGAGTTATTAACTCCTTATACCACGTGCAGGTGATATATAGGGCCGTGTGTTTTGAACTCACCACCCAAAAAGGGTGGTGGCGTTGCATTTTTGGTGAGGAATCAGGTAGGGTTGGGGGGGGGGGGTGGTTTGGCAAATTTTCAGCAATTTAAAAAAATGTTGGCAACAAATTGGCAAACATTTTCAAACAAATTCAAAAAATGTGTTGGTGTGGAACATTTTTAAAAAATGGGTCGTCAGGCACATAGAACAGGAGTGGGATTGTTGTCACCTAAATGATAACAAAAAGACTTCTGACAGCTATCTCATAATTGGGTAATTGTCTTCATTTCAGTCTTTTCGATATGTCAGGCTTTAATACTTTTTATCTAGAGAATATTATACCTTTAACATTGATCAACAAGATGTGACATGGTCTATATATTTTGAGTATCTTCATCAAAATATGTATATATCCCCCCCGGTAACTGATGATTCTCTCCCCACGCAGCATGGCACTTCTAAGTGCGAGTCGACCAGCAGGTGCGTCGTTTGCCGGGATCACATCAAGGAAGGCGATTCCTTCACCAGCCACACCACCCATGCCACCTACAAGACGAAGGGTCACATCACTTGCACCACATCTAATGTCATCTACCTCTTATCATGTAGAGTGTGTGGAGTCCAGTATGTTGGTGAGACTAAAAACTCACTGAAGAAGCGCTTCTATGGACACAGATCGACGGTCAACACCAACAACCCTGATAGCACACTGAAGTCGGCCCGACGTCGGGGAATGGTAGTCGAAGTCGGGGAAAGGTCGGCGTCCTTATGTTGAAGTCGGCTGGACGTCGGGTGGACTGTTTGAAAAGGACGTCCACATTAAGACGTCATATGGACGTTGAGCCGACGTTGCAAAAATACACTGAAAGTCTCGTCGGGGTACTGACGTTTTGCCGACGTCGGAACTACGTCCAACGATAGGTTAACTTGCTATACGTATTTTTTTTATAAAGACAAATATTCAATAATTCAAAATTGTAATAATGTTGTCACCTACATAATTGAGAAAGATATAATTGTAATAAATAAATTACTGATGATTTAGATATAGATGTTTTCATCTGCAACAATTTTAAGTTCAAATTGATGATTGAATAAATATTAAAATTAACGAAATACGCGTATCAAATCATACACTCACTTTACCACGTGCAGTTGGTCGCCATTTTGTAGCACACGTTAGCGATACTTCGTGTTGTTCTCAAATGAATTGAAGGAATTATATGTCAATTCAGCGAAGATGATGGTATTTGATGGTAGATTTTGATGGGGAAATAATGCAGCATCGCAATATATTCAACATAGTGCATTTTCCGATGTTGCATGGGATACCCGCGATTTCCGGTGTGTTATATTCTATCAGAAATCGCGGATATGTCTTGTACATCGTGATTTTTCAGCATACGCCGACACTGCATGGTCACAGATGTTATTGGAATTGAATTGCAAGTCATCAGATAATGAATCGTGAGGAATAGCTGAAAATCATCCAAGGAGATGAGATTTGTTTTGGTACGTTTTGCATCAAAATAGATTCTGAATAGCTGGGAATAATTAAAAGAGATGAGATTTGTTACGGTATGGTACGTTTTCTTTTTCATTAAAAATAACTATAGCTAAAGTCGGCAGAACGGTCGGCAATTAGTCGGAGATGGTTCAACTGACCATAGCTAAAGTCGGCAATTAGTCGGAGAATGGTTCAACTGACCATAGCTTAAGTCGGCCGAAAGTCGGCAATTAGTCGGAAAATGGTCGGGCCAATTTTTCAAAAATATCCATCATTAATAATAATAATAATAATAATAATCAGTATTTATATAGCGCCTTTTCCAAATGGCTCAAAGCGCTGTTATTTTGCTGCTGGTGAATCATCAGAATCATGTCGCATCAACTAGGGTGCTGCCAATTTCTGCGTGGAAAGAGTCAAGGTAGTTTGTTCAAAAACGAGATTTTACGTTACTCATATTGTGATAGTTTTGTGATAGTTGTTCATACTTTCCACGCGGAAGACGACTGCAGACGACAGTATGTCGTTTTTCCAGATTTGTTCCGAATAAAAAAATGGGAAAATATGATTTTTTTTAGTATATTTGTAGTGTCGATTTATAGATGTGCATTTTCTTTTGTGTCAAAATAACTGTAGGAAACAAGTCGGCCCGAAGTCGGCAATAAGTCGGAAGTACGTCCAACGGACCGCGGCTTAGCGCTAGCGTAGCTTAAAACCGTAGGAAAATAGTCGGCCCGAAGTCGGCAATTAGTCGGAGGTACGTCCAACGGACCGCGGCCTGACGTTGCTTATATATGGTCGGGCCGACGGTGCATTACAGTCGGCAGGTCAGCGTCAGCTGGAAGTCGGCCCGAGGTCGGCACAACCTCCATTGGACGTCGTCGGCCCGACGTAGGCCGCGTGAGCAGCCGACTGTAGAGCCAACGTCCGGCCGACTTCAACTGCCGACTATATCGCGACGTCGGGCCGACTTCAGTGTGCTATCAGGGAAGCCACCTGTCGGACACCACTTCAACCTTCCCAACCACACTATGTCTGATATGATCTTACAGGGCATTGAATCTTTAGGTAGCCGTTCAGAAGTGGTACGTCTCAGTAGAGAGAAGTTATGGATGAAGCGTCTTCTCACTATTCAGCCCCATGGCCTAAACATCCAGGAAGGGAATGATTAGACTCAACCCCCCGCCCCCACCCCCCCCCCCCCCCACCTCCTCCATTTGTATCTGATATACCTATCATTTGTATTTTTTACCCATTTGTTTTTCTCCACTTTTTCTTCACTCCATTTTTCATTTTTTACTTCTTGATATATGTGATACTTTGTTTTCATTTTCTACATTGTCTCCTATGCACAGTAATTGTCATTACTTGTTCCAGTGCATTTCCATTATTTGTTACCATAGGCCTAGTCCCACTTTGTTTTTTCTTGTTTTCTCATGCATTCTCTCAGTCCTTTTACATTTCCATCCATTTTATTATCTATTTGTAGTCATCAATCACCATTATTGATTTCACTCACCAATCATTTTTATATCCCATTTGCCTTTTACTTTTTAATCTCCCCTTTGTCTATGTCATCCTTTTGTTATTTTATCCACTTCATCAATCAGCTGTCTAGCATGATATCTTCCCCTATTCATTCATCTGTCACTTTGACTTCCTGCCTATTGTTCCTCTGTCTATATATATGTTGTGTAATGTTGTATTCTGTCATTTTACCTTCGATAAAGATTCTGTTAGAATCGAAACGTCAGGTCCTCTTATATTTATTACAAAATATGTATATATATATATATATATATATATAATTAACTAATCAACATATTTTTCTCTTATTTTTTCTTGTTTCATGTAATACCACATGGATTGGAACAATAGGTAAGTAACACATGTGATTTATCATGATGGCAATTATTCCTTATTCCAGAAAATATAAAAATTCCATTAAAATGGAATGGAGGCAGTCTAATAGAAAGAGGCATGTTTTGTAACCATTTTTGTGAAATGGGACGTAATTTAAATCATCAGTTTTATACCGAAATTCCAGGGAAAAGTAGAACTTCTGTTTGCACCAAAAATGAATGAATATAATTATCAAATAAGCGATGTGCAATTAAAAAAGTTAAAAAATAAAATAGAATTATACTATGTCTTAATCCTATAGTAGTCTTTTCTGCAAATCTAAGCTATAATTTAAACAAACCTTATGACCATGACAGCCTTCGTGTGGAAAATACAATATAAGAAAATGGGTCAAACAAATATGACTGTCATATGGTAATCTTTATACAACCGATGTTGAATTCTTCAATGTGTACCATGCGTCAGATTTAATGCTATTCATGTCACAATCAGAATCCTATATCTAGGTCAGCTATGTCAAGAGAGCGCGACACGATACCGTATTAAACCTCCTCTTTCACAGATGATCAGCTGGATCACAACTGCAATAAAATCCATTTTATCTTTAGATCTAGTTAACACTTTCCACGCGGCTATTGGTTTTACTAAATCCATCCAAAACAGATTTTTCCAAAACCTTTTTCAACTTTCAAGTTCTATGTCAATACTAGGCATGTTTGTATTTATTTCAATGCATTTCACATGGGATTTCCAAATATGGTAATGAAATGCAATAATGTTGACGTTTTTGAAACATTCTGTGAAGTTTTGGAATTTCGTCTGCAGACCCATGCCGCGTTGAAAGTGTTAACGTATCAGAATGAGGACAGAATGAATCATCTTTTGATATTATTGAAACCAGGATTACTGTTATGTATTGTATTTATAGGTCAATAGATGCGTATGTGTTGTTTAGAGAGGAATCAGACAAATCAATGCATGTGCGCTGATTTGATGTGTGAATAATGGCACGACCACGCCGGGGGAGTGCTGTTGTGAGCATATCAACATTTGCGCAAGTGCACTGATTTTTCTGATTTGTTCTGAAACAAAACATATGCATGTATTGACCCAATTCATATACGACACTTATACATATTGATATTGCATTAGACACTTTCAATGCACTCCACGTAATTTAGTTTCTTGCTTTCTGATTGGTTCGACACTATTAAGAGTGTATGACTTATAGATAAGGCGACGGGGAAAAAACCCTTGTTTACAGGCGGATGGACCTCACGGGCTGGGTGGGTTCTTTGGGTTTTTTTCCTACACAATATCTGTGAAGTTTAGATCAGGTTTCTGATCAATTATGGACCGATACGATTATTGATATAGACTCTATCTTTAGATGTATTTAATGTAGCGTAATGAAGACGACATGAATCATCTTTGTGGAATCATTAGAAGCCAGGATTGCAGTCAGATGTGTATTGTATTTATAGACCTGGATAATATCTGTGAAGTTTAGGTCAGGTTTCTTGTAAATTATAGACGGATACGATTATTGAATAGACTCTATCTTTAGATCAAGTTAATGTATCGGAATGAAGAAGACATGAATCATCTTTGTGGAATCATTAGAAGCCAGGATTGCAGTCAGATGTGTACTGTATTTATAGACCTGGATAATATCCGTGAAGTTTAGGTCAGGTTTCTGATCAATTATGGACAAATACGATTATTGAAATAGACTCTATTTTTATTTAGATCAAGTTAAAGGTATATTATGTGATCTTTTCCAGGGGACGCCCTCAATCCTCAAAAAAAAAATTGGAAGCAGATTTTCTTGCAGATTTACTTTTCTGGTCATAAATCATAAATATATTCCAAGTAACATAGCGATACGATTCCTAATAACCTCAAAATCACAGTTTTAGAGTGAATTTAGAGTAAAATTTGAAAAAATAGATAGTACCGCTCGGTACAATCTCTGTTCAAACCATGATTTTGAAGTAATTAGGAATCGTATCGATCTGTAACTTAAAAGATCTTTATGATTTATGATCAAAAATGCAAATCTGCAAGAAAATCTGCTTTCATAGTAAAAATCAATGATAGAGGGCGCTACTTGAAAAAGATCACATAATATGCCTTTAATGTAGCGGAATGAAGACGATGTGAATCATCTTTGTGGAATTGTTGGAAGCCAGGGTTAGGCCTACTGTCACATGCTGTATTCATGAATGATATCCGTGAAGTTTATAGGTCAGGTTTCTGATCAATTATAGACAGATACAATAGTTAAAAAAGGGCTCTATCTTTAGATCAACCTAAATGTAGGGGAATGAGGACGATACACATCATCTAATGTAGAATTATTGGAAGCAAGAATTGCTTGCAGTCAGTTGTATCTTTGTATTTATAGACCTCTGACATCCGTGAAGTTTGGTTCAGGTTTCTTGTAAATGTAGACCATTCTGCATTCATTGCATGCTACATTCATTGCACTATGCTCTACAGGGTGTATCAGAATGAACTACGGTATACCGTGTTCCTAAAATACATCAAAAATACAAAATGATTATTGTTTTAAATTTAAACACCTGCAATATAAAGGTGAACATGTTTCCTACATTATATGTTAATTTCATTGAGATATCTATTTTTGTTCTTGTGTGGCAAGACTTCATTGAAAATCGGTGAAAAAACGTTTTTTCAATTTGTTAGCTCAAAGAATTCACAGACCTTGAAAAGCCATCGGCAAATCTGATTTAACACATGGTTTCTTCTCATGCGTATTTTATGTCAACTACTTTTATTATTTAAATTGATCATTTTGACCAAAATTGAACTCTACCATCTTTACCAGAAAGTCGGTATTTTCCATCAGAAATGTCTGATTTTCAAAATCTAAAATTCTTATGAAAGCTGGGCGTTTGCGCAAGATATAGGCCTATGTGCAAACATTTTGAACAATATCGATCAAATTCATACTGTAATAAATCATATTGCCTCGGTATAGATCATTCTGATATGAATCAGAATACTGATCTTTGACAATTTTCTGGTAATTCACCTCATTTTTTAAATATCTGAACAAGAAAAAACCCGACCAGTATCGACAAGTATTTGAATAATAGACTGTATTAATTCAAATATTTTGCATTCCATGATTTTCGTTTATGATTTTATATGTTTGAGAACAAATGTTATGTAATAGACTGAAACTTGACTTATGACTATGACTTATAGCACGAGGCAGCGCAGCTCTAAGGAATTAAAAGCACTCATCGACAGTATCTTTAAATAGAAATAGCATCCATGCTACCTATAATTAACCCTTACAGCCCCAAATGTTAAACAATACTACTCTATCACGTGCCGGTAGCCCTTGGTTCCCCAGTCTATCTCCAGCCGCGTCCAGACGGTACTTTGTTTTTTTCCCCAAATTTGACCAGTTTTTCTCCCCTGATAGTATTATTTTCAAAAACACGCTGCCTGGGTTAGGGTTATTACTGGGACCGTTTTGTTTAGCAGTGTTCCATTCATTATACTGCCCTCTATCAGTATGCATCAAAGCACATGTTTGATTGGATAAAAGTAAGATGTACTAAACCATTATAAAAAGGGGTGGGAAAAGATATCTGATTCAATGGTGCGTTATTTTACGGATGCAATAGATTGGCTCATTGTGGTACTGCCCTAGCCATCTCCATGTGATTGGACAAAAGAGAAGGGCCCGAAATGGACTCGACCACTATTTTAAAGGGAACTCAATCCACTGACGTATATATATCATGATAACAATTGTTGTTGTCAGGCCCATGCCACTTCACACTTGCTTGTCATTGGTCGAGACGAAGCTCCGAGTGTGATAGCGCCCTCATTTCAAGAGTCACATCGCATGTCTTAATGACCTTGCGTGCTGTCAATCATTGGCGTTGTCAAGAAAGCACTCTCATAAAAAGAGTCACATCGTGTTCAAACGTATGTTAACGCCCATATACCTATATTATATGAAGCCCTTGTTTTGTTTTGCAATTTAAATTTCCTCTCCCATAATATAGACTCCCTGGTGTTGTTTTGTTTCATGAATGGACTGGATCAATATGTCTCCCATCTATGTGCATCTGAGCACATCATAAATAGACAAAACTCAAATAGACTCAACCATTATTTAAAATGGGTAAACACAATCCAACACCCAAAAAAGGATTGTTTTTACAAATTAAATGGATTATTTTCTTAATACCCTATGTGTCTATCAAACAACAATGTGAGTGGATACCAACATTTTCAAAATCAAACCACTTTTAAAGCCAAACATCAAAAGGATCTTATGAATCCAACCAAGCTATGTGTTGTTTCAACAAAATATCAAGAGGATAATTTTTATTATAATACTGCCCTCTATCTGTGTGCATCAAAGCACAATATGATTGGGCAAAAGTGAAAAGGATTGTCCCACTTTGACTAAAGGGGTGAACATTCAACAACATATAATGGGTTAACATTTATTAAACATAAACCGATGTTTATTTCAATTTTGTAAAATAGGAAAACAAACACTAGTTCAATGTTGTAGGGGGTGTACAATAGCAGAAATGCGTCATCAGTATTTTTGCAAGGGGGATATGTGAATTTTAAAATAGAGAATAGAACTATAAATGCAATGTTTGTTTGTTTGTTTGTTTGTTTGTTTTTTACCTGCTATATTATAAAATAAAAAAAATCTGAACACATGGCAAGAATAAACATTTAATTCTACTGGTTGATATTTTCCTGTGCGTGGATGCAACATTACAGCTTACTGGTATTTTGACATGGAACAAAACCAAACAAGCAAAACAAAATGTCATGGATCATTGCTCAAGAGAATTTATGGACAGTGTATTACTTAGTCAAACAAATTTGTATGTGCTTGATGCAGTGCGCTTTGGGAAAAAAGGTTGAATCAACCTTTATAACTGCTATAGTTTAGTCAGTTCCAAATTGGCAAAAAATATTTGGTTTTATCTCTGCATGCGCAAAAATAATTGTAATAATAGGTATATAAGCGTGCTATTTTGGCAACACGCACGCATGGTTTTGGATGCATGCACGCATCACGCATATGACGCACAGTGCGCCTGTCGTGTTCATACACGCCTACGTCCGGTGTATTCATTCACTGCGGTAAGCAGGCTTCGCCACTTAAGAGCTGATCAAACAATAGCATATATACATGCTGATCAGTTAAAAAATCAAGGGAGAATATAAGCATTATTTAAAAATGACAGATGTGTTAAAACAACTAGTGCCAAAATGAGGACTGCTTTATCAAGGATGATAGCCTTTATTTTATAACTGGCTGCTTTACACCGTGGATTGTTTTTATTGTATAACTTTACTATCCTTTTATGACATTATTTATTTAAAAGCACTATAATATACTGCAGTTTCGTATACATTAAGTTTGAAATAATGTATATTACCACTGCTGATATTAATGATTTACATACAAAATTGCTGAATTTATTGGTTATGGCATGCATTTTGCTTGAAAAGGCCATTTACTACTAATACCATAAATTCTGAAATCCTGCTATCTACTGCTGATAGCATTCATTTTGAAACATTGCTAGCTATCTCCTGCTGATATAATTCATTATGAAACATTGCTATCTACTGATGAAGGCATTCATTTTAAAACATTGCTATCTACTGTTGATAGCATTCATTTTAAAACATTGCTATCTACTGTTGATAGCATTCATTATAAAATATTGCCATCTACTGCTGAAAGCATTCATTAAAAAATGCTATTTGCTACTGATAGCATTCATTATGAAATATTTCTATCTACTGATGAAAGCCGCTCATTTACTGCTGATATAATTCATTATGAAACATTGCTATCTACTGATGATGGCATTCATTTTAAAACATTGCTATCTACTGCTGATAGCATTCATTTTGAAACAGTGCTATCTACTGATGAAAGCATTCATTTTAAAACATTGCTATCTACTGCTGATAGCATTCATTTTGAAACATTGCTAGCTATCTCCTGCTGATATAATTCATTATGAAACATTGCTATCTACTGATGATGGCATTCATTTTAAAACATTGCTATCTACTGCTGATAGCATTCATTTTAAAACATTGCTATCTACTGCTGATAGCATTCATTTTAAAACATTGCTATCTACTGCTGATAGCATTCATTTTGACACATTGCTAGCTGTCTCCTGCATATATAATTCATTATTAAACATTGCTATCTACTGATGATGGCATTCATTTTAAAACATTGCTATCTACTGTTGATAGCATTCATTTTAAAACATTGCTATCTACTGCTGATAGCATTCATTTAAAAACATTGCTATCTACTGATGAAAGCATTCATTTTAAAAGATAGCTATATACAGCTGATTGCATTCATTATAAAACACTGCTATTTACTACTGATAGCATACATTTTGAAACATTGCTATCTACTGCCGTGATAGCATTCATTATGAAACATTGCTATCTACCAATGATAGCATTCATTTTAAAACATAGCTATATATATACAGCTGATTGCATTTATTATAAAACACTGCTGCTATCTACTGCTGATAGCATTCATTTTTAAACACTGCTATCTACTACTGATAGCATTAATTTTGAAACATTGCTAGCTACTGCTCTGATAGCATTCATTATGAAACATTGCTATCTAATGCTGATAGCATTAATTTTAAAACATAGCTAAATACAGGTGATTTTATCATTTTAAAACATTGCTATTTACTGCTGATAGCATTCATTTTGAAACATTGCTATCTACTGCTGATAGCATTGATTATACAAACATTGCTATCTACCGATGATAGCATTCATTTTAAAAGATAGCTACATACAGCTGATAGCATTGATTTAAAAAAAACTGCTATATACTACTGATAGCAATCATTTTGAAACATTGCTATCTACTGTTCTGATAGCATTAATTATGAAACATTGCTATCTACTGCTGATATCATTGATTATACAAACATCGCTATCTACCGATGATAGCATTGATTTTAAAAGATAACTACATACAGCTGATAGCATTCAGTTTAAAACACTGCTATCTACTGCTGATAGCCTTCATTTCCAAACACTGCTATCTACTACTGATAGCATTAATTTTGAAACATTGCTGTCTACTGCTGATAGCATTAATTATGAAACATTGCTATCTACTGCTGATAGCATTAATTTTGAAACATTGCTATCTACTGGTGATAGTATTGATTATACAAACATTGCTATCTACCGATGATAGCATTCATTTTAAAAGATAGCTATATACAGCTGATAGCATTCATTTAAAAATAACCTGCTATATACTACTGATAGCAATCATTTTGAAACATTGCTATCTACTGTTCTGATAGCATTAATTATGAAATATTGCTATCTACTGCTGATAGCATTAATTTTAAAACATAGCTATATACTGCTGATAGCATTCATTTTAAAACATAGCTATATACAGGTGATTGCATTCATTTTAAAACACTGCTTTCTTCTGCTGATAGCAATAATTTAAAAACATTGCTATCTACTGCTGATAGCATTAATTGTAAAACATTGCTATAATCTAGTATACTGCATAGCATCATTTTGACTAAACACTGCTATCTACTGCTGATAACATTCACTTTGAAACATTGTTACCTACTGCATAGCATTTGATTTTGAAACACTGCTATTTACTACTGATAGCATTCATTTTGAGAAACTGCTGATATCATATATTTGAAGTAATGCGTTGTGTACTGCTGGTAGCATTCAATTTTAAACACTTCTATCCACTGATTCGTTCGAAGCATAGATTTGTTTGTTTGTTTACACGGTCGGTCCGTACGGACACACGCTTGGTTCCTGAAGGGGTCAGGCTTAAAAAAGCCTATATAAGCATGCTGGCTGAATAAAATGAAAGTTAGAAAAGATGGAAGAAAAGAATGAAGTAAAAAGAGCCACTTCCAACAAATAAAGTTAACAATTTTGCTGTCAGCCTTCGGACATGAGAAAAGAATAGTTTTGATCCAATCTCATTTGTCACGCAGGCGTTGATAGCACCCATTTACAGTTATTTATTTCTATCACAATTTAATTATGCATCACTGATATTATATAAAGCTATGCTAAAAACCTTCAGGAATTTCTATGGAAGTGCTGACAAGGGAATAAACAAGAGCATGTAGTGTGAACTCCCACTGCAAACCATTTAAATTTAGAATGGTTAGCTAAACAGGAGTAAAATATCCATAAAACAATGCGTCCTCGGCCTTCAGTCTGTACTGTCTTTATTTTCAAGGGCAGCTTTAGTTAGTCAAGCAAAAACTAAATCAAACTGACACGCCAGGTGACAGTTTATCTTGCAGAATGAACAATACAATGAATCCCTCTAAAATAGTAACTTGTATTAGCTATATATAATATGATCAGATATCTGAAATATTTATGATTATAACAGTAAGAATATTTTCAGGCGGAAAAAAAAATGGACTGTTACATTAGATGAGGCATGGCATCGATGGAAAGATCTCATATAAAACATTGATGTTCATATTTTCATAAAATATAAAAATACTTTAATTCGGTGAAATATGAGCTGGTACGCATCTTTCAATAATGAAGTCCATGTTTTACCTCATGAAAATATTATTTCTATACTATATTATTGTATTCGTAAACATGAATTTTTAATAATGCATATACCACGGTGTCATTATCCTCATAGGCACTAACTCAGCCAATATTTTCACGAAGAAATATTTTTGCAATTTTGAGTGTCGCTGACAATTTTGCAGAGTGTTAAATCCCTGATTGTGGGCACATGTTACATTAAATTTCGTTCAAAATATATTTTTAAATTTCCATTTGTTATCAATTTTTGTCGGTTACAAATCATCAAAATTAGCAAAATAAACTTTTTAAAATGTCAAAAGATTTAGCGTATACAGCGTAAAAATGTTGCTCAATCAATCACGCCAGTGGAATGGTTTTGTATGTATTTCAGCCATGTTATACAGCTGGTCCGGTTCAGGTGTGATGCTCTTATAATAGAATGCTGTAAGTGATCGATCAAATGAAACGCCTCCAGGTTTGTTAGACCACATGTATGTGTCGCACTTCTTCCTGATTGAGTCCATCAATTGCTGGTGATTTTAACATTGTGTTATTTTCACACATTCCATACAATTCTGTGAAAATGGGGACTGCAAAGTTATAGAGAACAATGAAATTGGTATATACATGTAGTAAAATTATTAGTTTATTTTGACTAATTGCAATATTTTTAAGCAAAAACTTAATTCATTTCCCTAAACAAAATTTTCAGTAGTGAAATCAAAGATTTGAAAAGTGGAGATTTGTTGTCGTTTTCGATGCGCTTGTTGTGAACAATCCATATTACAATATGATACAACCTTGAAGTACACGTGCCTAAAAACCATTGGTTTTGTAGCACTTGCTGATAGCGCATTTTTATGCAATCCATAAAATTGAGTATGAGCAGACAGCAATTTGAAATGACACCATTAAACGTTTGCCGATACAGACATTGTACCAGACACCAATATTGCATCGCTGGGGATATACATGTTTTTTTTGGAAAATGTTCATAAAGTGGTTTAAACACAGTTCATTTACGTTGCCATGGACATGTGGATTGGTGACGAGTAGATACAAATCAGCTCAAATGATTGGTGACCTCAAAATCATGTTCTAAAATAGAAAGTGGATCTCATCGTGGTTTAATTTTTGGAAAACAACCTCCAATTCATTCCTTCGTCTGCATTTATGCAGGCGAGATATGTACTGATGCATGGATCTTATGGTGATTTACATTTCGACTATAATCCAATACGTTTATCGGTATTTATTCACGCGGATAGGCACTGATGCATGATGGGAGAATCACAACGGATGTTTAGTTCCAGTAATGTGGATTAAGTGACGGCATAACACCATTAGAAATAATTGAAAATCACTTTGCTGTTATGATTATTATGAAGGCATGCGTGCGTCCACTTGTTTGATACAAGGAATTGTGACCTATAAGCTGTCAGATTTTATACAATATATATATACTCATATGTGAGGATACGTGTGCGGTGTTACTCAACACGTTAGACCAACAATGGCCTTTGCCTCAGCAAGTACTGGATCGGGGATTGGTAGTCACCGGAAAATAAAGAAACCTCGCCGGGCGCGTAGGCAGTCCATCGTCATCCTTCAGAACACCAAAACGTCGTGCGTACAGTGGTTGCGGCAATCTTTTAAGCGGATTTTAAGCAAAAGTGAGTATGATTGCGTATGGTGTTGTGAAAATATATGAAATTATTAACAATGGAAAATGTGTGATTTTTGTTTTGTAGATCTGATGACTACTAACAAATTTCACAATGGATTGCAAATTTAAGGATTGATTGGTAATTCAAATTAAGATGGTGGAAATTCTGTCGGAGTTTTTAAAGCAAAATTATAGTAATGTTATTTGAAAAACGATTGTATTATTCAACAACAACAAAACGATTGGGTCCAAGAAAAAGAAATTAGATAGGATTTCAACATTTCAGTTTTAAGGTGATGATCAATATCGAAGTAAATTATGCAATTCATATCTGATTCCCTGCTGCAGCATGTGTTTGCGGATTCCAAAGATTCAAATTGACCCCGTTTTATCCTAAAAGCTTCACTTAATTTTCCCACCAGGTGAACCAATTCAGAAGATGGTAAATATTCAATATTCAGTGACACCGAATTATCGCGATTAACTCACAATGGCTTTACTTATCATTAATAAATGGAGCTCTTACTAAGTTTACACTTACATGTAGGCCCCCCAAAAAGGTATTTGCTTGTCCTCGTCTGACCGACCGTCTCCTACGGTCCCGACCGTGACGTTTTTAACCCTTTTTCCCCCCTTTTTTTCAACCAAAAAAAAATCACCTTTTTTCGTTGGTGAAAAAAAAAAAATCATAAAAATGGAAGAAAAACATGTTTTGAAACACCACTTTTTTTGAACATTGAGATAATTTGTCTTTGCATATGTATTCAAATGGAATAGCACATTATAACAGATCAAGACCTATGTGACCGGCTACCAAAAATCTCTAATAAAATAAGAAATATACATTTTGCATTCTATTTCTGGGTATTGCTTCAGAAGTATTATAGGGCACGCATATTTGTGAGTGTTCATATCGATACTTGATACAGGCTTTTAAAGAAAAAGAAGAAAAAAACGACCTACCGACCCAACTTTTTTTTTTTGCATCGATGGACAAGCAAACCATCTATTTTTGTGAGCCTTACTCTATAAGTTGCACATATCCCCTCATCACAGAAACACTGTCAAGGTATACTATAGTCTAATTAATTCTAAATTGGCAAGACAAATGTGATGCGATCTGTGAAAACCCGTCGGATATTGCAAAATGTGGACAAGGGATTATGGGTAAAATGTAAAATATGTTTTGTTTTTTTAAAGATTTGTTTATAACATCAATTTCCAATACTTGTGTTATCATCTTTTATGAAATTACACCTTCAAAAACTTTTTTGGCCTATTTTCATGATTTAGTCTTGTTTTGTAGCTTTTTATGACATCACAATGTTCATTCACTCATAACTTTTTTTGTAGTGATCGTAGAAAAATGATCGAAACAGTTTTGTAATCAGCACAGTTTCAGCTTTCTTATGATATAAATATCTCAAATATGAAAAATCCCACCATGTGGCGGGTTTTTACAGATCGCATCACAAATGTGTTTTTATCTCTCCACACGCAAATATAATCCAAGTGTCACTATTTTGGCATAGGCAAGCATTACGCATTACGATTTGCAGGTGAAATTCATACACACCTTATGGCAGACATTGCCTTAATTGTACAGGGAGTAAAGATTTCAAAAGGAGTCACCAATGCAGGTAACCCCATTTAAAATACACACTCCCACAGGGGAGGGGAAGATTAAAGGGGCATTGAGAGATGTATCGATATACTTAATGAGCAAATAACGTAAAGATAATCATCAACATAGCCCAAATCCAAAATGTCATATAATTCCGACATCGCCTTCATGCCAAATAAACATATAACGGCACTTCCGGGTTGAGATTTGCCGCGAAAGTCTGCATGTAAAACGATAGCATAACTTTCGAATTCAGCATCTAGTTTCGATATGATGATATCGCAACTAAGAAAATCATGAAATTTTAAATGATAAACGGCGAATGTCGGTAAACTGTTTCAGATGGTAGTTAGTATACAGTGGCGTGCGCAAAGGGGGGGGGGGGGGCCGGGGGGGCCGCGGCCCCCCCACTATTGAGTCAGTCGGGGGAAACTTAGGCCAGTCGGGGGAATTGAGAAGGAGGCTAGGTCAGTGGCATCATGGAATTATGATAGTCAAAAACACAGATGAAAATTTTTCGCGCGCTATGCGCGCATATGTCTTCCCAAAATGCAATATTCTTTGGTACAAGCTTGTTTAGAGCCAAAATGTAGCTCAATCGTGCAAAAAAAGGTGTAAATTCGAAATTTATGGCCAGGTGGCCCCCCCACTCACAATATCCTGTGCACGCCACTGTATATGCCTAAGTATTACTTTGATGCAAAAAAACTGATTTCCAGGATATTTGAGGGCGCACTCCCATACATATCTCTCAATGCCCCTTTAAGGTAATGTCTTCCATAGGGGTGTATGGATTTCAAATGGAATAGCCGCCCATTATAACAGATCAAGACCTATGTGACCCGCTACCAAAAATCTCTAATAAAATAAGAAATAGACATTTGCAGTTGTACTCATGTTTTTCTAGGTATTGCTACAGGAGTATAGGGCACGCATAAGTTGGTGTCGATACTAATTGAATCAATGGGCAACAAAACACAAGAAGAAGAAAACCCTGAGGGAGGTGGGGGGGCACTCAACCTTTGTGGAGAGGTAGTTGTGGTGGTGATTTTCGTTAGTTGTGAACAAGTAAACTCTTCATCACTGAAATGGGGGTCTGTAGAGCGGCTAGACGATGAAAAGACACCCTAAATTATATTTGTTGGGGGATTTATTCAAATAAAAAATAAAAAAAGGTCTCTGTTAAGCTTGGATTAGCAACATCAAAAAATTTGTATACCTCATAGCCTTTTTTCTAAAAAGAAAAATCGAACAACACTTAAATTTTTTGCCAAATGTTTCTGAGACAGACCTTCTTCTTTGTTTGGCCTTATAAGCTGATTTAAAATTTTTAAAATGACCAAATATGCTTAATTTCACTCAAAATTGGCTTAATTTTGAATTTTGACATTGAGAACGGTCATAAACTCTTCACATCCCCATAATTATGGATTTTCCCTGAAAGGAAGATAAGTTAAGGTACGTAGGAACCCTGAAGTGTAATAATTTATGGGAAAATAATTGAATGATGGCGCTAGATAAAAATTTGGTTGAAGCAATTTATGTGGCGAGTTGTGCTGATAATTTCAATGATGTGATCTACATCAAAATGACCAAATCTTGAAATTTTACACGATAGACAGCGAATTATGGTAAACGGTTTGAGACAGTGGCGTATCCGGGATTTTTTCCAGGAGGGGCAAAGGATATTTTTTCCTGGTGAACACCAGTTCGACCCGACAGACATTTTCGTAAAAGGTTGCCCCAAATTTTTCCCAGTCAGTCACCTCGTGAATTTCACGTAAGTGGGGCGGGGGGGATGGTCACAAAATTTTGCACGGTCACAAAATTTCGCACGATCACACAAAAATCGCCCTTCCCCCCATTTTTCCTGGTGGGTAGGTTTGAATTTCCTGCTGAGCACCACAGTGCTGCCCCCCGGCTGTTACGCCACTGGTTTGAGATGGTAGTTATATGCCGAAGTATTATGAGGGTACAACCAATACGAATCTCTCAGTGCCCCTTTGATATTTTATATGCAGGTTTAGAAAACTCAAGTAACATCATTTGGAGGTATTGAGCAACCGGAGTCAAAAATGTTATGAGGCAAAAAGGAGAAGTTGTTTGCGAACAAATAGCAACTTGAGTCGAGACATTTGAAGGCTAAGTACAACCCCAACTCGTGTCAGC
This sequence comes from Ophiura sarsii, assembly GCA_035610835.1. Classification (NCBI taxonomy): domain Eukaryota; kingdom Metazoa; phylum Echinodermata; class Ophiuroidea; order Amphilepidida; family Ophiuridae; genus Ophiura; species Ophiura sarsii. The sequence goes on from CM069448.1 coordinate 61,969,932, forward strand.
ATTACACACTGTTTGTTTTTTCTCATAGAATAATATTTTGATCTGTATCAATAATATAAAATAGTTGAAGTCAAGTGGGCGACTTATTACTGTGCAAGTACCGATGATACATCCGTTGAAAAACCTATCTCCGCTGCATATAACATCTGGCCATTTGAGGATCGAAAAATCTCAACATTATACAGGTATATATAACGTGTACGAATGACATCAAAATCGGACAAAATCGGACGAGGGTCTAATGACAATATATTATAGCGATTACGGGATTACGTTCTGCGCTCTGTTTGCACAGTATAATTGAAACACTACCGGTTACGATGCTAAGAGGACACTGTCTTAATTAAATAATAATTAAAGCTGCGTTCTACAAACACCAATATTGAACTACTCACACTTGTGCAGTGGTAGTACAGAGCGGAAGAACGGAAAGCTTTGATTTTGCTCTAAAGCCTGGTCATTATATTATATAAAGATATATAATACACGTAATCTAGAATGGCGTTTGCGGTAGCCTCCATGTCGGGAGGAGGAGGCAGCAGTCGTTATAATGGTGGGGTACGTCGTAGGTCCATCGTGTACCTTCAGAAATCCAGTCGTACCGTCGTGGAATGGATGCAGCACTTGTGGACCAATGTCAACCACGCGGGAGACGGTGAGTACAATTAGAATACAACTGTGCTTGGTTTCTTAGTCAAAGTGACGTCCTCAATTCACGATTGTTCTCCACAATCCAGTAGCATGGCTATTCTGATTTCATCAGGTTGTAACCCAATTGTCTTACTTAAGGTGTAAATGAACGTGTAAATGATCAGTATTTCTTCTGTGAGTTCAGGTCTCTTTAACTATTGTAAAGTGACTATATTTTGCAACCTGGCATGGATTATAAATTGCTCATGTACGTGAAAATGTTAGAATTGCCTAAATGAAAAGACATGGAGGAATAAAAATGGCAGCATATTTTAAATATTAGCCCAACATATAATATAGGGCTATCTGGACCAATATCAATAACAAAGGATTAATGAAAAGCATGTACACGTAGCATGCTATCAAATACAACAATTTGAGATAACAATTACATCATTAGAAGACTAGGCCATAGCTTCACTGATGTCAATATAATGGGTATCTATGACCATTTAAGTAAGGAATTGTATACTGGAGTATACTGGCTGCTGTGGATGAGGAACATAGTGCAACATATTGACTGCTGATGAGGGACATGGTGCAAAATATTGACTGCTTATGAAGGACATAGTGTATAATATTGACTGCTGATGAGGGACATGGTGCATAATATTGACTGCTGATGAGGGACATGGTGCAAAATATTGCCTGCTCATGAGGGACATGGTGCACAATATTGACTGCTCATGAGGGACATGGTGCAAACTATTGACTGCTCATGAGGGACATCATGGTGCAAAGTATCGACTGCTCATGCGGACATCATGCTGCAAAATATTGACTGCTGAAATGAGGGAACATGGGGCAAGATATTAACTGCTCATGAGGGCCATGTTTGACGCCCATTGGGGCCATGGTGCTAAATATTGTTACTCTATCACTGTTAGGAGTATAGACTGCTTATGAGTGGGAATATGGTGTAAAATATTTACTACTCATGAGGGATATGGTGTAAATTATTGATGATTATGAGGGACATAGTGGAAAATATTGACAACTATATTGAGGCATGGTGCAAAATAATAACAAAATATTGTACCCATGCATGTTATATTGTCTAACATTGATCAAGTCTGGAAGTATATAGTATAATTGCATACAGCATTGTTGATCAACTAAAATAATCACCCAGTCAGTGTCAGTCACTTTAAAGGTACCATTCAGTGATTTTGAGGCAATTTTGTTCCCGGATTTTCTTTTCAACAATAGAATGCACTGGTTAGAATTTGCTGGTATTTCCATTCCAAGAGGTTGTAAATAGGATCAAACACCTAAATTTAACAAAAATAAAAAAATATACAATTGCATTAATGTCTCCACAACAACCAAATAAATGCTACAGTGACATATTTCCTAGGTCAAAATGAATAATATTATTGATTACCAAAAGCAATTTAGTTGATGTTTATATGGGCTTTTATTCAAAAGTTATGCCCATTTAAACAAAGGGAGTTGGGTCAGTTTTGCCTCTTTTGAGCATTAAAATGTGTGTTTGTACGGAAAAAGTGTACTTTAGGTCCCAGATACTGGTATACCAGTATCGGTCGATACTGGTACATGAATTTTGCCAGTATCGCTCGATACTGGAACAATTTACATGTTCCAGTATCGGTCGATACTGGAACATGAAATTGTGTTCCAGTATCGACCGATACTGGAACACTTCATGTGTTCCAGTATCGCCCGATACTGGAACGATTTCATTCCAGTATCGATCGATACTGGAACAAATTAAATGTTCCAGTATCGCCCAATACTGGAACATTTTGTTCCAGTATCGCTCGATACTGGAACATGTAAATCGTTACAGTATCGCTCGATACTAGAACGATTTACATGTTCCAGTATCGAGCGATAATGGAACGATTTAAGTGTTCCAGAACTCATGTATTGTCATATTTGTGAAAAGGGGACGAATATTTCAGCTTTAAAAAATGGTGACATTTTTACGACGTCAGCTTTGAGTGCATTATACTTATTTTTTCCTTTTTCAAATACGTGTTCAGTTGTTATATATGAATTTTCTTATATTATTTGTTTGAAGAAAAAATGTCGTAGTGTTTTAAAATATTGCGAGGGAAACATCTCATTCTTTATGGTTTGGGAACAACATTGTTTATGTTGGAGTACTACACACTAAATGGGGTCGTTCAATATCTTTCTCTTGAAGTTGTTGTGGCTCTGAAAAGGGCTTTTATGGATACTAGTAGGATGAGCTGATTGGTAAAGTCAATTTTACGTTACGTATGCATGATCATTTTCTCTTTTTGAAAAAATTGAGTGGCTTGGAAATCTACCGATGATATGTATCTCAAACGAAAATCGTTGTGATCTCCACGCCTTCTAACGAATGACTTTTGCCTTTAGTGATGAATCAAGTGTCATGTATTGCACTGGGCTTCAAAGGGGAGCTTCATCCTCTCGAAATGCTTCCTCGAATCGTCAATCAGCTTAGAAATAGTTGACTCTATTTTGAGAATTTAAATATCCCCATACTCAACTGCGACAAGTTTTCAAAACAGCTTGCTGATGTTCTCTCATCATCGCCTGATAGTGTTGGTAGGTTCAATTGTACCTTGCAGTCCGCCGGGATGTCCTCGGACTTTCCACTTTAGCTCGGTTGACAAGACCCCTTTCTTAAATTAGCCTATTTTCAATTTCGTCTTCCAAGCTGACGTGCCGTCGGCTTCTGATTCACGAGAAAAGAGACGAACCTCCCAAAGATTCCCGTCGCTTGACCATCACAGCTCACAGGCAGTTTTGAATACCACAATACGGCTTTTTTCAGAGCCAGCCTATTTTCCAGAAAGAGAAAATAACCATACAAGCCAACTTCACCGATATTGTATTGGGTGATACTGGCACATTTTTCATGTTCCAGTATTGGGGCGATACTGGCACATTTTTAATGTTCTAGTATTGGGCGATACTGGTACATTTTTTATGTTCCAGTATTGGGCGATACTGGAACATTTTTTCATGTACCAGTATTCTACCAGTATTTCCCGATACCGGAACAAAATAATGTACCTGTATCGATCGATACTGGTACATTATTTTGTTCCAGTATCGGGAAATACTGGAACATTTTAAACGTGCCAGTATCGAGCAATACTGGAACAAAATAATGTACCAGTATCGAACGATACTGGGTGTTCTAGTATTGGTCGATACTAGTACAGTCTAGTATCTGGGAGCTAAAGTACACTTTTTCCGTTTGTACTACTGTAAAAGCCAATATTTTTACGTAAAGATATTTTCGCAAATTTTTATATCATAGACATTTCACAATTTTCTTTCTTTTCGCGGGCGACCTTCTGGATGCTCTGCATGACTGTTGAAAACAACATTTTTTAGTGCATATGGATTTGTTTGGCTGAAAAAGCACACTTAACAGAGCCTATTAAATACACGCAAATCACTAGCTATTTCCTATTTGCCATTGTGTAAACAAATTATTACGGGCCGTCTGTGGGGATATCGATTAGCTTCACGTAGATTTCTACACGTAAGATTTTTATTTTTCCAAAGTCATGAAATTCCCTGATAATATCTCCATTTAACTCCCTTTCCATCACTCTCTGACAACTGATATTTGACAAATAGTATCTTTATATTGTTAATAAACTTTATGTTAAGTCATACTGTTCAAAAATAGATGAAAATAGTGAATTTTTATCAATAGAACGATGAGTAATGAACTCACGGCTCGCTTTCCGTGTTTGTATGTATAGTCAATGGGGTTACGCTCGACCGTAAGATTTTGGTACCGATTCCGTAATTCGTCAATTCGGAAAAGTACAAATGACGTGGGCTTTTCTCAACCAATCAAAATGTATTTAACATGGACGCGTTTCAAACACACCAAGTGTACGATGGCGTGTGTATGAGATGTGTACCTTATTTATTTCCAGAGATACAGCGAGCTGAATACATGCCCCGTAAAAACGCGTGCACTTGGTGAATTTGACAATAATGTTGTTATTCTTTACTGTGTGGGGAATCGTGAAATAATAGGATGGAAAAGTAAAATATTAAATGACGCGGGCATATATTTTTCTAAAAATATAAAACGTAGATTTTAAGAAAGAGAATTACTTTAGCTTTATGTGGACACGTGTATGGCATTCATACGTTATACACAGCTCAAGTTAGCTCAGTAGACACACAGTTGGTTGAGATGCGTCCTATACCAGTACACAGCATCGATTTGGATGTTTTTCGCTATACGAAAAGTGACCCCATGAATTCAATATGTTATAATTTTCGCAGAAAAGCGCAAAAATAAAAGCACCTCGACAAATTCAGCTTTCACAGTATTTGAAATGATTGGCTTTTGAGAGAGAAATTAGTGGTGCTTCCATATACCAAATGACTGGGTCTGTCTTTAGCACTTTCCATTATGCGGTAGGCGTCTGCTGTTGGCATTCCAGAATGTCACAAAATGTTTCAAAAATGTCAACATTATTGAATTTAATTACCATATTTGGAATCTTCATGAGAAATGCATTCAAATAAGTACACATGATTAGTATTGGTTCAGTAATTCTTGAGATAAGCCTTGATAGTTGGGAAAGGTTTCTGAAAAATCTGTTTGTATGGTAATAGCCGCGTGGAAAGTGTTAAAGCCAGAGATATAATTTAAAACATTACCACACCTTTTATTCTCTAATACGTGACCGACCTTCCTGAGATGAGATAAATAATTAGTGCAATATTTTTCATGGAATGCCCTCTCTCTATGATTTTTTCCTAGAAATGCAATTGTTTGGTCAAATTAAATTTTATAACCATGAAACAAAATATCTTATGTCCTGATGTTAACCCTGTTCACAGTGTTTCCAGTTATGACCGCAACTGTACACAAGTAAACACCCCTATGGAATGCTTTATGATGAAAATCAAAACAAATATGTTGAAAAATTCCTTAAAGCAGATTTTCATTATGATGTAGTGAAGTTCTGTGATGGTTTTGTTTATGTAAAATACGGTCAAAATAGATCTATGAGTATAGGAAAGTCTTTCCTGATAGTCCAACTTATAAGCGAGAAAAAAAATATGTGTAAAAATGTCAATATTATGTTCCTAACATTTAGAAGTAGGTCAGATACTGATAGTTTAAAGTGGGATCACAAGGGTCAAAACTTAATCATAGTTGTTTGTTATTTGATATTTCTTGTTGCTGTAATTGGGTTTTTGTGGATTTTCTATTGATTATTTGTTTTTATTGATTTATTTATTTAGTTGTTACTGTTTTTGTGTATGGGTTTTTTAACGGTTTACACTATTGGGTCCTTTTGGGAGTTAAAAACTTCTCAGATCGTTCACTCGATATCAATAAATGTATCAATAAACATATGACGATGCCATTTATTTCTAGTGTCACAATTTAAATGATCTGGGATCTTGATAAGATCAATACCAACACTGTCAGCCCTGAAGCTTTAATTGACTCGGAAAAAGGAAGCCAACCTCCCTACATCCCTATCGATACTTTGCACAATAAGACACTGAAAGGTCTTTACAAATATGTATTGAACCACTTCTCTTGGTTTTGTAATGTGTGTTGAGCACTTGTAAGAACAAATAAGGCTATTTTATGTTACAAAATATTTTCCAACTATTGTTTTTGATGCATTTTCATAAAGAAGAGTATATTTTCATTCCATGAAAACCATTAATATTTTACAGGTAGGTGCCTTAACCAATCAGGACAAGTGTAACTGACACACTTATGAAACCTTGTTGAAATTATGGAAAGTCCTTCAACAAAAGTGTGAAAATATAGCTATTATGTTGGTTAAATCAGTTTAAAAGGTGTCAAGAAACAGCAAGGGGACTCATGAAATTTTAAGATAAGAAAAAGATCCCTTACCCCAGCCCTTCCCCCGCACATCTAGCGTAACATAAAATCAATCCAATATACAACACAAAAGTCAAATTTACCAGAAATATCTCTCTTTTATCAGATATTTAAAAGCTGCCTTTTAACTATGGAGGACCTTGTCTCAAACTTGTAATTCATTCAAAAACTTGAGTGACTTGGGCAAATATAAAAGGCTCTTTAAAAGGGAGAGTAGCACTGTTGATGTCATCCCTAATCCTGTGTCATTCCAGTTAAAGAGCATTTGAATTGGTTTTTATTAAGATCGGTTAAGTTGTTTACATTATATGTACCTTTGGTCAGTTGAATTGATCTGTTTTTTCAATTTCTTCCCGAGAGTTTACAACATGATTTTTAGGGAACTTTGATGGATAAAATGCTTGGAGGAGTTCCTTTTAATAGTATACCCTACCACTACATGTCTTCAATGGGGACTTTTAAAGAACGACACATTGGAATTTATAGGTGAATTTTAAAAAATCATCAACCTTCATGGAATTATTTGTAAGATGTCACATTGAACACAAGGTAAAGCTGTTCTCTGTATACAAGTCATTGGAGTTGGAAGCATAAGCTTATTTTCATTAAGTGCATTAATGTAGACTTTTCAGCCTTCATAATTGAGCTTAAGTAAAGCATGATATTGTAAAGCAGAAAGTACTTGAGGAGAGGCCAGTGAATGTTGTTAAATGTACACAATCATTTAACAGTTTTTACACTGTACCCTATGGTTATTTACCATGCTATTCTATGACTTGTATTATATAAGAGGATATAGGGACAAAATATATGTTACCTACAACATCCCAAATGCACACCGTGGCTGATGCACACACCAAAAACATCAACGGAATGGCGATACCGTCAACTTCGGTCATCAATAGCACATCCCCTCACCGGCATAGGAATTCCACCTTGCAGAGTGAAGACATAGCCAAAAGGCACGGTGAGAGACAGATTGCCAGAGCTGAAATGAAAGCCAAGTATGGTCCTTATGTAGGCTTTATAGTGAATCTATCAAAGGATCTTTGGAGGTGTATCAGATCACCGGAAGATGGTGAGTTATGTTCAGGGGGGGGGGGGGGGGGGGGGGTGCACATACATAAAAAGATGTGCTTTGGAGATGTGAGGCACTATAAAGACCCCTTTTCATGGCTCTTCACCAGTTCTACCTTTACACATCAGCTGCTCATAGAGGTACATTCACACCACAGCCAAATACTATGACCCCCTACCGTTCAGTGGCGTAACTATCTTCCATTTGGGGGAGGGGGGGGGGGGACAGACCTGTGATCAGGGGGGCATAACCAACTATTTTTTGTACATATATACATGTAAACAGATATAGTTGGTCATTTCATTGGGGGCGAGCTTTGTGGTGCAGGCGGGGAGGGGGAATGCCCCTTTAGTTATGCCACTGCTACCATTCAGCTTCAAACCATTCTTGCACAGTCAAAATGGGGGATACCACAGGGCTCGGTTGCTGGTCCCGTTTTGTTTATTTTATATACTACTCCTGTAGAAGACATTATCAGAGCTCACGGACTTTCATGTGTCATTTATGCAGATAAAATGTGCTTTTATTGGGGGGGGGGGGGGTCTTTTGAATGAAAACGGCTCACACAAACCATTCATGCTGTAATCAGTTCAAAAAAGCCCAATTTGAAAACAATAACTCAGTTTGGTATGTCAGCGGCACATGCAGACGTAGGCATACGATGTACAATGTACCTGTCAAAAAATAAATACAAATACAATAAAATATTGAGTCCCCCTCCGACAGGTTATTTTATCCAAACTGGATTCATAAGTGCCAAACAACATTTTTAAATTATCAGTTATAAGCCCCAAACAGGTGATTTGGTTTCACACGATATGTCTATTCTAAAAGAAACATCACTAGGGCGTTAGGGTTAGAAGTTACCCTAAGAAGAAGAAAAGCTATGCACTGTAAATTTTAAAATTTAACTCTTTGAACATTTTAAAACTTAACACAGTTATCAGGGCTACAACATGAAAAACAAAATATGAGCTTCGAATTTACAACCAATTCTAGAGAGGTTTGATATCATTATAAATAATATATAGCCAAAAAACGTTATCACAATATCCTCTTTATATTCACAGATGATTATAATCTGAGCTTCTGCTTTTATTCACAGATTTGTGAGATAAGTATCTCAAAACTCACACAGTACAGAGAGATGGGTTAATTATTTTGATATATTGTGACGATAACAAATGCAGTAATTTGAGAGGAAATTCTTGTTATGGAGACCCCTGGGGGGGCACTCACCTTTTTTGTTGTTGGTAGGGGTGTGCCGCACAGAGTCTCAAAAAGGGGCTACAGAACTGAACTGAGTGGATTTTATGACAAAAAATAGGGTCTTAGGAACTGATTTTTTTTAAAAAGTAGGTCTTGAGAACTGGCCTATAGTTCAATTTTGATTAGCAAGAACGCAAATTTTCGGGGTTTTTTGGTTTTAGAACGCAACATTTTCAAAAAATAGGGCTTTGGAACGCAAAATTTTGCGATTTTTGAATTTTCAATAAAATTGGGGTCTTAAGAACTGATGCAGGCTCAAAAGGGGGGTCATAAGAGCTAGCAGCAGAGGGTGAAAAAGGGGGTCTTCAGCGCGGCACATACCTATACCCTTTTCCAATGTCGGTGCCCCCCCCCCCCCCCCCCCACGGATGGAGACACCAAAATAATAATAAAGTTCTCAAAATGTATCCTATTGTAACAGCCTGTGAAGAGTGTCCCAGAATGATTTATACATGAGAAAGGCACATTTATTAAGCTATGGATATCATTGTTATTGGCCAAAGTGCTTATGAAACTTATATCTACATAATTTAGCTTTCTTTTGAATTGTAAAAATTGGACACTTTTGACAGAAATTATGGACTCTTTTGTAAACATAGTGGATTCCAAGTGATGAAAAATAACCTATTTTTGAGATACATAAAATCATCGACTATCATTGACATTCGGCACAATTAAAGCTCAATCTAAATGATATACCGGTAATTTGACATGACCTCTTTTTCCACTACATTGGTGATGTTTCAGTAAGCAATGTGAATGGTGTGAGGAATTGTTCTGCTTGACGTTTGGTTTGAGTTTTATCAATTGAAAAACGCTGAAAGTGAAAAACAGGTTTTCACAGATATTTTTTATGAAATTGAGAGTAAGTAGAAAACATAGTTCCCCATTATAATGCAATTATTTGATTTGGACTGCAATGTTGTTTTTATATTGTTATTATTTCTTAAACACGGTACAAATCTTTCCTTGACACCCTGTATACTGAGACTGGAAAACATTGCACCCAAAGAACGGAAGGACATTAGTAATCATTTGTTTTAAACAGCTATTCTATATGCAATTGACTGAGTTAATTACACAGTCAAAAGTCAAACCATATTACAATATTAATTAACATTAACACTTAACATGCGGCAGGCGTATGCAGACGACATTCCAAAATGTCACAAAATGTTTCAAATATGTCAAAATTATTGAATTTCATCGCCATGAGAAATGTATTAAAATAAGTACAAACATGCCTAGTATTGGTTCAGTAATCCGTGAGATAGACCTTGAAAGTTGAGAACGGTTTCTGAATAATCTGTTTTGTATAGTGGAAAGTGTTTATCAACATTAACACACAGCTTGCTAGGGTTTGTTTACAAGCGAAAGGATGTTATGTTAATTGTCATTCCGGAGACTTCTCACTCTCGCCATAGCTGACCTCTTGTAATGCTCATACTGATTTCACCATGGTTGATTACATTTTCATCGCATCAGTGAACGGTGTGAAACGAATATCAATTAAAAATGCATCGTTTTGAAATGTAATAGTTTTGCCAATCGTAAAAAGTCAGCAGCACCGTGCAGTGTGTTAGCTACTGCACAATCCCATAGTGTAAACTTTATAATCGAATCTAGCCCAGGCGGGACAAAATTAGTAAGAGCATTGGCGGCGTTATGATGGCTTAATAATATCATATTGCACAACTGTGGTCTGGGCTATAATACAAAAGTGATGCTTAATTAGTTGCGAAGAAGATTATGAGCAGTGAGGAAATCATCTCGGGGATCCCTCGGTAAAACCAAGAAATTGATTCCTGCATCTTGAGAGCTGAGGCTATAGCCCCAACTGCTGTAATACGACTCGAGAAGTCGTTTAGAGAACAGCCTAATTGCACTTTACTACCAATTTGCATCCGTCAATATTTAGACGATAAAGTGTATGATGTGTAACTACTGTGTATACAGACGATGATGATGACATGAGACAGCTTGCAAAGCATAGAAATAGCCACGCCAGGATATATAGTATCAAGTACGCGGGATGGGATGTAAGCCACGTTCGATGCAAGGAATTATATATCAAAGCTATGATTTAGTCGAGGTTTTGTTAATTAAATATGCTCGATGGCTCGCTTCCAATATATACAGTTTTTAAACTATTGTTTGTCAATTCGTGGAACTTTACCGTCTGTAGTATTTGACCATACGGATGTTTGTTTTACAAAACAGCAGATGCGATGTGTTATTTGTACAAAACATATCTGCCTTATTCATCCCACATATCTTCTCGTCGTGTCATCCTCACAATGATAAATCCATCAGAGTGTATAAATGAGGATAAGAAGCCGTTCGGGGAGCCAACCAGACAAGATTGTACTCAATGATATGCTTAATAGCTCCTTGAACAGTGCCTATACCCTGCCTGGCCGGGCTGCCGCCAAACCAATTTGATGTTTATATATATACCCCGATGATGCATGGAGAAAATGATATCCACATCTGCTGAAACTGGTGTAGTTTTATTGTAGCTCCAGAAATAGTTTTTTTTATAGATTCGTGCAAACGGTATCTGTACACATGCCTGGCGAGATTTAATCACAGTCAGACCCCAAGGCGGTTACCATAGAACAAGCCTGACTACATGTTCCTGTGATAGAAAACAATGTTCGGTAGTGTAGCATTGTTGATCTAAGTTCTGCTGATGGTGATGTCTGCCCATCATCTCACTCACATATCTCTCAGCAGCACGGCGCAGACTAAACTTCCCAAGAAAAATCCTCCAGGCTAAAATTCCATCTTCTATGTTCAATAACCAAACGGGCGTGTTGGTTTTAAGGATATATGACTGCTTCGTGTGTGTGTGTGTGTGCGTGGATACCTGAAAGAACCAAGGCACATCTGTGCTTAAGCTTCTTTTCTAGGAATCATATCGAGAAAGACGACTCGACTGTGCGACCACGTTTTTTGAAAAGGGGTTCAAGTTTCACTGTACTCGGAATAGATCCTCTCATCAGTTATTGTGATATATCACTGATGCTGCAGAGCTTTGGAATAATTCAGTTTTTGTCACACTAGATGTTGTGAGAGTTGCGGAATAATCTATTGGGTCATCCAGGATTAATTTTCACCTATTGCGATAATAAAAGAGGTGCTGGGGATGGATACATATTGATATAGCGACTGCATGGATACATATACATAATTCTAAAGAAATCATCATATTTTACTGCCAGTGTATGTAGTTAGCTCTCGTTGAGCATATATATAACTCTCATCATCATGCATATCTGTCCTGTTCTTTGGCTATATACAGCTTAATAGCGCATGATCGTGGCTATTTGTGTCCTTGTTCTCGGCCACACCAGGGTTCAGAAAATGGCTTTATTCGCCTCTTCTGGACTAGCAGGCAGCACGAGTGTGTCGAGACGAGGAAGCCTGTATGGTACGCTGAACCTGAAAGGAAGCACATCTAGATTGAGCACGTACAGTTGCCACAGTAGGAATAGCCTGGATCTATTGGCTGTCTCAGGGCGGTTAGCTTATGCAAAATTTGAATTGGAGGAAGAGCAGGATAATAATGTGCGTGGAAGAGGCTATTGCAGCTTGTTGTGTAGCGGTATTAAGAAACTGTGGAAGAGGTTGACCGTCAGGATAGGTAAGAGGAATCATGGGAAATATTGGTTGGTGTACACACTGTAAAAGCCAATATTTTTGCGTAAAGATATTTTCGCGCATTTTGATATCATAGCAAATTGGGTTTTTTCAGGGGCGACCTTCTGGATGCACTGCATGAATGTTGAAAACAATATTTTTGTGTGTTATAATTTTCGTGAAAATATTTAAATATTTTGTGCGAAAATAAAACCACAGCGAAAAATTTCAGCTTTTACAGTAGATCAAGATATCAGTGATACTGATAAAGATTGTATGTGTAGATAGAGGCTGGGGATAGCTTGTAGTGTGTTACATAATACTAAATACTACTGGTTTGCTTCAGTCAGCAAACTTTCAACAACTAATGCATGTCTATTGTTTGTAAAATATGAAGTATCACTTAGGCCAAATTTTGAGGAAAAGTCCACACTTTAATTACCTCATGATAGATAACATTACACTCTCAGGCATTCATAATTTGTATACTGACTCATTATAGTGATAGTTCAGTGTACACTGTTACTGCTGATAGCAAATGGGTTTAATTAATATGAAATACATTATAGTATACATGCCCATTATATTAAACATGCCACAATTTAACTATCTTCTTGATACTGATTCACCAATAAGATATTGACTGAAGATAAACAGATCCGTGTGTCACCTGCGTTAGGTTAGCATCACAAGAACATCAGATTTGCTCACATTAGAACATCTATTGAAGATAACTAGTAGCAAATTGTGTATGTTTTCATTTGAGTATTTGCTCATGGCTAGATAGTGAGCTCCCTACCACTGATAGCAAAGTTGAGCTAAAGCAATGTCTGTAATATCCAATGGAAATATGGGGATTTCTTTACATACCACCTTTTTTCTCAAAAGAATGACATCATTTACTGCTTATGTTTGTTGCTGCTCTCTTTTGTTTGCTATCTACTGCTGATAGCAATCGTTGTGTTACCAAATGTATCATTTTTTTCTCATAATAAGCTATCTACTGCTGATAGCAAAATATGTGCTTCAATAAAAATCATATTTTTTTCACAATAAGCTATCTACTTCATTGTTGACAATTATATTTACATGTATACTCTGCATGATATACTAGAGAGTAATTGGGCTCATTACAAAGTCACTGGTATCCTCTTACATTTGTGGTGCAGGTCTCATATTCTTCTGTACAAGTCCCCAAAATCAAAACAAAAGATGGTGTCAATGGCCATCATCCTCTCTATGGGATACCTCACACTAATAGGCTCAATATCAGGGTCATGTGCTTATATACAAAGAGGAAAATAACTTTAATGATCAAAAACATTGAAGGAATAAAGCTTATGGTGCAATTCTTCTATCGGCCCCTAACCATATTTGTTAAGGATTTGTTTTTAAATTCCATAACCATTTTTTAACATTTTTGGAAATTGTTGAAAAATGTGAAAAAATTACCAAAATACCAAATATAATTTTGAAGGAAAAACAACAACAAATGCCCAGGCGACCCTACCTACACATGAGAGTTCCATCTGCGTAAAGAACAGTGACTCTCTATTTTTTGGTTGATTTTGTTGTAGCGTGTTGTTTTTGTTTATGTTTTTTTGTTTTCTATTTTTCTATTTTTTCCCTAATGGCAAATATTCAGGACAAGGACGACCTGACTATATAGTAAAGAGCGGGGAAAAAAATGAGATTGAGATCAAAAAACCTAATGGGATACTAATGAACATGATAAGCAAGCTATGAATATTTCATTCTAAGAATATTGCATTATCAGTCCCATCATAATGATTGGTCATAAAATAATCTCCATATTGGAGGTTTTGCCCTAGAGGTCCTTGAATCTTTAGTGGAAAGTTGTGCCGTGTGTGTACTTGAAAATAGTAATATTTTCTTAGACAAGCATCTGGTTATCTGTATCTGTATCCCTTGAACATGAGTGTAATGAGATTCACGATGCTGGACACTTCTCAATGGAGTACTGGGGCATACATTACACTCTAAAAACAACAGGGTCAAATAATGCAGTGGCGTAACTAGGGTCTTCAATTTGGGTGGGGGGGGGGGATAACCAACTATTTTTATACAATATACGAAATCAGTCCCAACTGAAACATAATAGAAACTACAATCAGGATACCCGAAGGTGTACAGAGGGACGAGCAGAAATGTAAATAAAGTATAATAGAGAAGCTCATCCCAACTGAAAGGTTAATATACATATAGTTTGTCATTTGAGGGGGGGGGGGCAAGCCTTCTAGAAGGGGGGAAATGCCCCCTACCCCCTCTAATTACGCCACTGCAAAATTGGTCACTGGTTTGAGGTTGTGTGCATAATTGACGCTATTCAGGGGACATTTTGACCATGTCGTTTTAAGAGTGTACATTATTAAAGAGATATTTGTCCATTTTTATTATTTGGATCATAAATACTGGTTTTGAAGTGATTGTTAGATGTATCAAAATAAGGAATAAAATTGGGTTCACAATAGTTATTCAAATCTTTATAAAATCAATAGGTTGGGGAATAAGATTTGCATGGTCTCAATGCTAGCTGCCAACACTCCTCTCCTGGTATAGTGATAAAAAAATTCTATCAAAATGTTGGTAATCTTTTAGAAATGAATGGAGCAGAAGTGAATGCTAATAGGGTCAAACAGATTTCATTCATAGGTTTATGGTATATTATGTCAAGACCAGGGGTTTTTAATTTTATTAATGATTGAATAATGAATGGAAATTGAATTTCTAATTGGTAAATAAATTACGAACTAATTTAATTGAAATTCAAATTAGAGAATTAAAAAGTGAATTAAATTTCAAATTAGCGGTTAGATTCAATTAAATATTGAATTAGGAAATCCAACTTCTTCTTTTTTACTTGGTATACATGTACATGATATCAGCATTATAAGCAAAATATCACAATCCGAGTTTACAATGTTTTTGCCCTGTTTTATATACACGAAAGGAGTATTTTTAGCAACTAGAAAATATTTCTCAACTAGAAAATATTTCTTTCAGAATTAACAGATAAATCATATAATATGAGAATGGTGCAAAGTGACTTGTTTCAATCATAATAATTACAGGCATTTATTATGCACTTATATAGCGCCTTACATCGAAAAGGATCACAAAAAGCGCTTTGCAAATTACATTAAAGGCATATTATGTGTTCCCTGGAAAGATCACATAATATACCTTTAAAGGAAAGAGTATATACACAAGATTGCAGCATACTAAATAAAAGTACAAATACAAAAGTTTCTGGTTTTATTGAAGTGGTTCACATCCTTGTAACATCCTTGTGGAACACATTTGAAACCCATCTGAAACCCATGTGATACCCATGTGAAACCCCCTGTGATACCCATGAGAAAAACATGCAATACTTATGTGATTAGGGTTTCAATAGAATTAATAACTGTAATCAGCCAAATTGAAGAATATCTCATACATAACTATCCAAAATGTACTCAGATAGGCCATTATTTTGTATGCTCCTATATCTTGAACAAATTGGCATGTAAATAGCTGTATATATATTGGATTTAAATCCAGTCCAATACCAATCTCCAATTCCCTTTAGCCTCGTTCTATATACGTTTCTGCTACTGTTTTATTTATCTTCGGATGTAACACTAGACAGTAAGTTGCAATCCTGATAAGTTAGACTTGCAATCAGATAACATCAATAAATATTATGATTGAGATGGAAAGAAACATACTGTTTCAGCGACTCAATTTTGATGAGCCTAGATTTACATTTGATTCTCCTGTGCAACTGTTTATAAGTATAAATAAACACACAATGCAGAATCATTCTTTAATATCCTAATTGTTGTACATTCTAACTGTAGGCCTACATTTTATGGTATTAAGGGGGCTGTGCACCTTCAGGTACAGCCTCCGTAAAACTGCCGTAACTTCTTCATTATTTATTTAATCTATGTAAAAGTATACATTTTTTTTGCAGGAAAGGGTTCAATGAATCCAACCATGATCATGAAATTGACCATTTTGGAAAATAATTATAAAAATTACGTTTTTTGACCCATTTTAGGTTTGGAAAAGATAACTCAAAATATATTTTGTTACATTTTGTCATACTAGTTTTATTATATTCCTCATACAATTCCCTAGGAATCTTTTTTTTTTTGTTGAAAATATTTATTATTTTTTGAATTAGAGACCAAAAAGTGCCAAAAAATGTGATTTTTTACCAAAAATGGTGATTTTCACGATTTTGGAGGTTAAAAAATCACGTATTTTAGCACTTTTTGGTCTCTAATTCAAAAAATAATCAATATTTTCCAAAACAAAAAAAAAGATTCCTAGGGAATTGTATGAGGAATATAATAAAACTAGTATGACAAAATTTAACAAAATATATTTTGAGTTATCTTTTCCAAACCTAAAATGGGTCAAAAAACGTGTTTTTTATAATTTTCTCCAAAATGGTCAATTTCATGATCATAGTTGGATTCATTGAACCCTTTCCTTCAAAAAAATGTATACTTTTATCTAGATTAAATGAATAATGAAGAAGTTACGGCAGTTTTACGGAGGCTATACGAAGGTGCACATCCCCCTTAAGTGCATTATAGAAACATTGTAGGGTGGTGTATGGGAGTTCCTGAAATATGTCGGATATGTTCTTGCTACAATGTGTGAATAATATGTTTCTGAATTTTGTAGAGGAATACAAATGTGTTAATAAGTGTTTTTTTCAGATTTTCAACAAATTTAAACTGCTTCAGAATTGTCCAAACCAAGATGTGTTACGATATTAATATGTTCTCAAAACCTATTTAAACAATATCCAAAACAAATGGTACAATTAAAACAAATTGTTGAGTGGGTATGGTTTTTTTATTTTCTTAGACGATGCTATGTGAAAGATACTGATTTCTACTGTGTCTTTACACGAGAAAACGGTAACCACCCTGTTTTATGGGCGGACGAACCTGTCAATAGGGTCGGTCGGTCTGGTGGGTTTTTTTTTGTTGTGGTTTTTTTTTAACACCTAAAATGTCACCAAAATCTGCAAAAATCTGGATTTTTTTTTTAAATTGCAAGAAAACAAATTTTGACAGATTTTCGGCCAAAAAACGGCTGATTTTACATGATTTGAGAAAATAATTTCCTCAATAATGTCCTCCTTAATTTTTTTTTCTTTTAAAAAAACGCAAAAGTGGGTTGATCGGGTACGTAATACAGGGGGGGGGGGGTGGTCCTCGCCTAAGCTGTTTTTTCTTCATTGTCTATTGCTAAAATGCTCTTATTAATTGACAGAGAACAAAAATTCAGCTTGAAAATTGCTGTAACACTGTAACTGGTTTCTTTTCTTTTCTTTAAGTTCATGATTTTGATTTCAAATTTGGTTATTTGTGTGTGAACATCATCACATAAAATTGAAAAATGTAAATTACATGAAAAATCAAAACTAAATCCGGAACATAGATAAATTTCACACAAATAATAACATAATATTAAAAACCTAACAGGCAAATCACATTATGTTACAGAAGAAAAGTATCAATAAATAACAATCGCTCTCTCGTGTAAGGTTAATTACTCTGACCAGATGGAATTTGTAATCAACACAAGCTGCTCTTTATTAATTGTACAGGGTGTCCCAAAAGTTTCGATACCTTTTTAAAGCTTTGTATATCTCTTAAAATAGTTTGTAGTACCAAAACGATTACATATTTCAATAGAGAAAACTTGTAGAATGATTTTGATACCCAACTTGACCCCTCTTATCTGAGGCCCATTGGTATAATTATTTGCTGAGAGGTTTGGTCACATAACTCACAATACCTTACAATTGTATCGACTTATATGGTGTATATCCCTGAAATCACATAATGCATGCTCCTCACTTATTACATTTTGGATTAGTTTGATCTGACATTGAAAAGAATCAACATGGACAACCTTTTGTCTCTTCACAATTTTTTATAATTCTCTTGCTCCCTTCACTTTATTAAGCTCATTATTATACATGTTTATATGAAAATGCAATTTTACCGTTGGGAAAACTTTCATCTGTACTTTGGCAACGCAGATAGCTGTTATTGTAAGTTTGATACCTAATTCTACAAGTCTTCTCTATTCAAATATGTTTTTAGTTTTATACTGTGGCTTATTTTACCGGAGATATGAAGCTTTAAAAAAGGTATTTCTCTGTTTGTAGTTAGTGATTTGGTAGAATCTATCACATCAAATAAAACAGTAAAACTTGTAGACATTGAAAGCTGCAGCGCATCTGTCTTGCTCACTCTTATATTTTATATACAGGTTTTAATATACAAATTCAACAATACAATATACAATTTTAACTGCGGCTCAGAATGGATCATATATTTATAGCTTGATTAGGAAGGGTACTACAATGTCAGGTAGTTTATATGCCAAATCAAAGCAAATATGACCAGTAAGGCCACAAAAACCCACTCTGTTCTACGGACAAATGGACCGGTCAGGTAGGGTTGGTCGGACGGTTTTCTTCTTTTTTTCTCTCTTTTTTTTCTCCTCTTTTTTTTCTGTCCAAAAATGTTGGGAAATATGCCTCCGAATCAGCAATCCACAATTTTCAAATATTTCACTAATTGTACACAATTCAAAATTTTGTCGGAGCAGTCCGTAGAGCATTTTTTAAACTTTTCGTGGCCTAAATGGAAATTGTTACATTCTGTTGGGGTTTTTTCTCTGTTTTTTTAAACACCAATGTGAAAACACAAAATTATGTTAAGAAGACTGATGTTGCGATTTAAACTTAATATCTGCAGATTTTCTTTAAATTATCAAAGGACGTATATATACACAAAATATTAACATACAAAAGATAATAGCTTACATAGTACTGCAATTCAGCGGAAATTGTAGTCCTACCGCTTAATAGATTTGTTCCCATTAAAATAATATGAAATTATATTGATGGGGGTGGGGGGAAACTGTGAGGTTTTTTAATACTAGTGTGGATTTATCGATGGATGCAAGTATGCATACAATATTTCTATGATTTTTTAAGAATATCATTTGTAGTTCCGTAGGCAAAAAAGAGTGTTTTCAAAATATAAGTTTCTTCTAAAAATATATTTAAGGAGCAGCTTTATTAGGTAAAAATCTGCAACTTGGCCTCCCATAATGTATGTCTATGCACGAACAATGTTTCCTAACATACATACATAACACCTGAGAAGTATGTTATTTCAAAAATCCCAAATGCAAAATGCAAAGTTTAATATTATTCTTGTTATTATTCATTTTAAAATGCTGTATCCGTGCAAATATAGAAAATCTGCAAGTATTTTATCACTGGTTTTAGATTTTTTTCTCTCCAATAAACACAGTTACCAAAATGCAGGAGTGACTGTAGTTTTTACGTAGACTATACCAATAACGGGACCTCTTAAAAGGTTAATCTAAAGTTTGTTCAGAAGGAAATGGTTATGGAGCCATTGTTTCTATCTTTCCTGAATATTTACAAACATAAGCTGGGACCAAAACTGTTCAATCTTAGAGCGAGTATTTACTTGGGCACTGCAGAGTTAATGCTAAGTTTTACCGCTCACTTTTTAATCCCCCCTCTCCCCGTTTCTACTTGCAAAAAGTTACCGCTAAGTTTATAAGCGTCCTAATGGATGGGCCACAACATTTGACCTTTGATATACCAACAATTAGTTGCTCCTCCGAGGCTTAACACTTTGTAAGCGGCAGGCGTCTGCAGACGACATTCCAACATTTCTCAAAATGTTTCAAAAATGTCATTAATATTGAATTTTATAACCACATTTGAAATAACCATGAGAATTGCATCACAATGAGTACAAACATGCCTAGTATTTGTTAAGCATTCTTGAGATACACTTTAAAAGTTGAGAAAGGTTTTTAAATCTTCTGTTTTGAATATGGTAACATAATAGCCGTGTGGAAAGTGCGAAGATGAACAATCAGGTTTTATACTTAATGCACTCATGCGTTCCTCTGAAACATTTGTGTTTTTTCTTGTTGACAATAATGGACAATATCCAACAATTATCAAACATTTTACAAAAAAATCTGATTTTTAAAATTTTTATTTAAAAAAAAAAAATTGTTGAGACAAAATTCAATTTAAAAAAATCTCAAATTTGATTTTTTGTTGTTGATTGGTTGGGCCGTTGCAGTTGCATTTACGTAATGCCCTTTAACTGGTAAGAAAAAATCATTAACATTACCTATCCAAATGGCAATTTCTAACAGCAATGTTCAGAATACATTATTAGATTATTTAGTACCCTACATTTTTGAGACAAATTAATTTTTAAAAATCTCAAATTAAAATATTGACGCGGGTTGCAGTTATGAAATATTGCATAAATCATATCGTGCTCTTTAACTGGAAAAAATGTATCATTAACATAGCATATCCAAATGTCACTTTCTAACGGCAATATTCAGAATATTATGTTATTAGTTTATTTTAGTACCCTGTAAATCCCCAGGTCTGTTGGAAATATAATGTTGTTGTTACAAGACTGATGGGTATCACTTCATATTGGTTATTATCATTGCATCTATTCTGAATTCCATACTCAAGTGATAATATTTGTGTGCGCATTTGTAGACTAATTTTAGTGGGTTTTTTCACACTTAGGCAGATTAATGAATTAATGATTTTGCGCCGTTGTCATTTAAGAGGGAATGGTGGACAATATCAACGGAACCACCCTTAATGATTTTGCGATATCTTTGTCCGATCGCCCGGTCAATCTCGTACCACGCACGGCCAGGCGTTCAACTTGTCTAAAAAAACTAAGTTTTTTTAACGTGAGCCATGTAGAGACTTCCGATTCCCGGTGCATGCGGAGACCAATTTTCCCCGCAAATTTGACCGCTTTTTCTCCCCTGATAGTTTAATTCACAAAACCCAGCCCGTGAGCTGGGGTTAACTGTTTGACCTGTTAACATTAAATACGATACAAAGTACATAACAAAATGGAGCCAAATGTTGACCACTGTCGTCAACATTTAACCTGCTTTTAAGTTGGGTGCATAATGCATAAGGCTATATTAAAAAAATATTTTGTCTCAAAGCTCTTCAGTTTTTCAAAACCTAATGCGGAATGCAATTTTTATAAATATAAAATATTGAAATCCTTGTAAATGTGAACTTTTGTATTTAAAATGATGCGATCAATGAAAATCTGAAAAATCAGTGACATTTTGGGATTTTTTTTATTTTATTTTTTTTTTTGGAATTTTTTTTATTTATATATTTTGTTTTATATATATTTTTTCTAACGCGCATCAATTAACTAACACGCGCGGGAGCTTTGAGACAATTTTTTTTTTTTAATATAGCCTAATTTGATTCTGTTGATTCAAAAGTGCGAACATAAGCCTGCATCAACAATTTCATCATTTTACGAGGAGAGTTATTTAAACCATTAGAAAGATATATCGAGACATTGGAATATCCTGACATATTGCTTGCAAGTTGCAGATCTAGCTGGAGAATTCGGAACATTTGCAAAATTGTCATGATGGTGTCATTTCATTTCAGCCGCCATTGGTAATTTGAACATTTTATGGTAGCAATTGTGCTACAAGGAGGTGAATGTGCAGGCATGTTATTTTATCTGAAGTGCTGTGAATGTGGAAATGTTCATGCTACATTTATTTTTACACTTTTCATGATTGAAACAACTAGTCCGAAAATAAAATCTGCAAATGTTCATCTCTTAAGCCTGTAAATACCCAACATACATTCAAATCATAAATTTAAAAACAAAGCCAAACGGTTCAAAATGGCAACACTTGAAAAAATAAATTGTATGAAAAATAACTGTTTTTACGGTATTAAGCACTGTCATGTTAAGGTAACGAATTATGGTTGTAATGGATGTTAGCAAGAGTTTACATTTTTCAGCTTCAAGGAGATCGGGGAAAAAAGAAAATGTTTATCTTTGACTCACTATATGAATCCCAGGGTTCTATAAAATCATATTTTGTTTTTCTATCGAATCTTCTCTGCGATAATATCAAATTTGATTTGTATAGAAATTTGAAGTCGAGACCAGGGGGTGTTGGTTATGGAAATTGCCCAGTAATTTACTAGCGAAAGGGTAGCAGGTAGAGTGATGATGATAGGGGCATTGAGAGATACGTATGGGAGTGCGCCCTCAATTATCGTGGAAATCAGGTTTTTTGCATCAAAGTAATACTTAGGCATATACTAACTACCATCTGAAACAGTTTACCAACATTCCCCGTTTATCATATAAAATTTCATGATTTTCTTAGTTTCGATATGATGATATCGAAACTCAGGTGCTGAATTTGAAAGTTATGCTATCGTTTATGTGCGGACTTTTGCGGCAAATCTAAACCCGGAAGTGCTGTTATTTGCTTATTTTGGCATGAAGGCGATGTCGGAATTGTATGACATTTTGAAATTGGGCTATGTTGATGATTATCTTTACGTTATTTGCTCATTTAGTATATCGATACATCTCTCAATGCCCCTTTAAGGGATTTGGAATATTGGTATACTAAGCTTAGCTCCACTCCCGGTGTTCTCTCTTCGTTATCAGAGGGGTAACACATGATCGTTCCAGGATCTTGAAATACCCCTATTTGACGGCGTTTCGCGGACAATTTTGCTAATTTGACCCCCTTTTCACACAAAAATGAGGACATTTTGACTGAAAATAACCCCCCTTTTTCACCATTTCAAGGACACTTTCTATATAGTCCCCCTATTGGCGCAAACACGAGGACACATCTGGTTCAAAATACCCCTTTTTCCTTCTTCGCTGACATAGCCTCTCCAAAAAACACCTAATCTTTTGAAATCGCAGACATAGCTTCCAAAATGACCCCTTACCTTTGGAAATCGTGGACATAGCTTCAAAAACACCCCTAATTTGGGGAAATCGCGGACATAGCTTCAAAAACACACCCCTAATTTGGGGAAATTGTGGACATAAATGTCTGCGGACATGGTACAGAAAACCCCCCTTTTCCGCGATTTTTGGAACGATCATGCATACCCAAAGTCAATGTTGACTGAAACTACCGGGGCTCCACTGGCCACTGTGCAACTTCCTGATCACTGTTACATGGCAAGGAAGTGTTTCAGTTGATTTTACTGGACTCTTTTCAAACTGATTCATGTCACTATGAATGGCTAGGTTTTTTATGGTAACATGTGTTTGACAGTAAGATTGTCTTTATACAGAGTGCCATTAGTTTTATATGTTATACAGGGATATTCCCCTTAAAGGTAGATGTTCCAATTTTCAACTTGAAGTTTTCTATTCTACATGAAAGGTCATCCTTAAAAACGTCGTGTCCCAAAATTTGAGATGCATAGCTATTATGGTTCTTATTTTAGACGCACAAGATGCTGTGAACTGTACCCATTGAGTAGTACACAAACTTTATCGGTGGAAACCACCATTCACGGTAATTCAACGCTATTTCGTCGATTTCTCTGTCATTATACCGAATTAGGCCGTCAAATTTCAGTATGATGATCAGGGGTCGCATTCTGACGCGTCTGCGCGTCCTAGAACTCTCACTTTCTTATAGTGACGCGTCAGGTTTCAAATTGGAAAGACTTGCGGGTCCAGATCAAAATTGAAGGGACCCCTTAAATTTGATGATGTATGGAAATGGAAACCTTAAGATATTCTGTAAATTACATATCCATCCTTTGCTCACAATATAAATTCATTAAAACTCTCCATAAAAAAGTAAAATGTTCAAATATCCAAACTTTAGGACCTCTCAATTTCTTGGGGGACCCCTTAAATTTGGTTTTTGAAGTCCTACGGGGTCCTGAAAAATGTCATGGGACCTCTCACATTTTTGATCCAGTGCTATCCCTGATGATGATGAGAAAAATACAAGCTTTCATATGATATGAAAATCTCCGTATGTTTGAAATAATTCTGTGTTACGAAAATGTGATCGGGTCATCTACCTTTAATTATGTGCAATTTTGTCGAAAATGAAAAATTATATGTAGGCAGCTTTTATTCTTTATTATACCATATATTCAGATATTCTTTATATACCATATTTAGGGGTATTTGGCACCCTTAAAGATAGTTGCTTTACTTTTTGAACAGACATATAAATGTATGGTATAGCTCTTTGGATGATCGTGGGATGGAACTAAAATAGCTGCATGTCTGGAGTAAAGAATATTGTACAGGGAAGAGTAGAGGAATCACAGAGCGAGTTATATGCAGGTGTGAAGAGTCACATGTGAGATGTTATAGAATGGAGTTCACTTTGATAAAATAAAATGATTATTTCCATATCAACTTAAAAACTAAACATGAAGCGATGGTTTAAAAGGTGAACTTTTTTCCTGCTGGAAGTGTTAAGTCTATATTACGAGTATTATTGAAGGAAAAAAATAGTACTCACCATTTTGTAACTCTCCTTTTATGGGGGAACTAGCTTAACACATCGCCCGAAGCTGAGATTCCTACATTGCAAAGCGCACAGGGGCAAATGATATAAAGAGGTTTAACGATGACCCGACCCGGTACGTTGTATGTAAAAAAAGATTGATGATTCAGCGCTGCGAAGCAAAACTCATCCACTCCAACCATGATGTGGAGTTTAATGACTTCAATCCATCCCTAGCCATAGGCATCTGCCATGTGCGTATGTGTGTAGGTATACGCATGTATCTGTCGGTTTATGCAATCTACCTTCTTATTTACCCATCTTGTCTATCTGCATATACCGATTTCTCTTCGAGATTTCTCACAATTTTGATTGAATTTTCGGAGAAAAGGTGATAAATATACATTTGAATATAAAGATTTGTCTTGGTGATTTGTCACAATTTTGATTGAACTTTGGGAGAAAAAAGTAATTTATCGAGAGAACTTTCGTTAAATGTTAAAGTATAAACATTTCCAAGAGGATAGCACTTTCTGTAAAAGTGGTAATGTTCGCTGATTAATTTTTTCGCGATTTGCTAACTTTTACATGTTCTTTCAAATTCGCAATCATGTGTTATAATTTTCACGGAAGCTGCTTCGAGCGTCAAAAGCGCAAAAAAAATGTAGCGCGAAAAATGTCCACTCTTTTTATTTTTGGATTTGAATGTTTGATATGATTTATGTAAAATCTATGAAATGCATTTGCAATTTTGAAAGGATATTCTGTGATTGCTGTTGTGCAATAAATTCAGATGAAATACTAACTTTGAGCATTGAAATGTCTTATTTATAACTCAAGCCAAATGAAATGGGCTATTTCCAGTTGAAATCCATACACCCTTTGGAAGACATGACCTTAATATTTCACACACAAGTTGCGTTCAGACAGGCGTAAATTCGTCTAGAGTAAGATTGGATTAACGATTGTCCATGTTAAACTTCCGAGTAGTGACCGTGTAGACGGCACCCGTGTTAACTAATCCGACCTTACTCCGACCCGATTTAATCCTGAGATTTCTCAGGAGTAACGCGCTTAACACGAGCTGCAGTTAGGATTAGCATGCCCGTGTGGATGCACTTAACACGATCTCTGGCGTAAACCTTCGCCAATGATGTGACGATGCCACAAACGCATCCGATGCTGCTCATCCCTATCAGATCGTCTGCCTTAAAAAAATACTGCTGTTGCTTTCAGCATAGGCATTAAATCTTGTATACCACCATCCAAAAAGAGGCGAAAAATTAGTAACAAAACGAGAAATTTCGATCTTGAATTCATGTTTACAAACGAGCGATAAATAAACCTAGCTGAAATAATCGAATAAAGGAACCGACAATTTGGAAATAACGGAATCAATCGTATTGTAAACTGGAAACCAATGCTTAGTACCAGGCTGCCGAACCCCCCCCCCCCTCCCCCGTACACATGCACGTCCAAGCACCTCTGAAATGGACCCTAAATGGCGTAAACCAGAACACTATTTTGATACCCCTAAATGGCGTAACACATACAAACCCTACCCTAAACGGTGTTACCAACACTCAATAATGCACCCCTAAATGGCGTAATATGTAATGCTTAAAATAATCTTAATTCATAATCATGTGACATTCATACAGATACTTGCATACATCCCTACATACATCTATCTATACATCTATGCATGTGATGGTATATAATGTGAAAAGTCACACATACAACAATTAGTACCCCTAAACGGCGATACCTCGATGCTGTAATGGATGCCCTAAAGTGCGATGTCCCCTAAAAAGTACCCCTTTTTCAGAAAGACGTCGATGACGTCGTGTGGTGAAATCTGGATCCTTTTCGACGTTTTTTTGGACGCGGATGCGTTCCCGCTTGGTATGTTCACTGAACCCCCGTGCCGAAAACGGGGTTCGAAATAATCAGAACTCCGATATTTACCGATATTTACTCCTCCTAAGGCCCCTGCGATGGTCGTGTTAACTTTGTCCGAAAATTTGGAGTAACGTTGTATTTAGTACCGTGTGGACAACTGTCCGGAGTAGAGGGATTAATTGTGGAATTTTAATTGCTGTAGGGTCTAAATTTACGCCGATCAGTCTGAACATGCCTACAGTGAGGGTAGATTTTAAATGGAGTCACCCATGCAGGTATCCCACATTTGAAAGTCACAATAGTGGTAATTTTTGTGTGGTTAAATGTTCGCGCTTTACCAATTTTGAAATGTTTTGTTCTGCATCACATAGAACTATATGCAAAAGAAATATATTTGTGTGTTATCATTTTTGCGATAGCTCATTCAAGCTCGAAAAGCACAGAAATATATTGCCACTTTTACAGTGCCTTCCATCATGGACTGGATAGGGTATGGATTTCAAATGGAATAGTCCATGCAAAGCATGTCTGTATGATTGATAGACTCACATGAGAATCCAACGTAGTCTGCAGACGATATTCCAAAATGTTTAAAAAATGTCAACACTATTCAATGGAATTAACATATTTGGAATTACCATGAGAAATGCATTAAAATAAGTACAAACATGCCTAGTATTTGTTCAGTAATCCTTGAGATAGACCTTAAAAGTTGGGAAAAATTTCTGATAAATCTGTTTTGTTTTTGGAAAAACCAATAGCTGCGTGGAAAGTGTAAAGTTACTTGAGATAAATACTTCCTCCATCATAACTAATGTGCTCAAGATGATTTGAGATGATATTGAGTTTCAGGATATGTTTTATCCTGTCCCTGTAGGTGAACAGACTACATAATACCATAGGCCTACTTCAGACGACTGAGTTCAGAAAGTAACCTACATTTTCATATTCTAAGATTAAGTAAAGGAATTCTATAACTTTTTCTCAATACCTT
Source organism: Ophiura sarsii (assembly GCA_035610835.1). Taxonomy (NCBI): domain Eukaryota; kingdom Metazoa; phylum Echinodermata; class Ophiuroidea; order Amphilepidida; family Ophiuridae; genus Ophiura; species Ophiura sarsii. Next base: position 61,997,787 of record CM069448.1, read on the forward strand.
AAATCAGAGATAATGAAAAGCAGGGATGATCAAATAATTGAATAAGTAAATCAATGAATAAATAAAATAATTATTTCATACAAATCTGTGAAGATTAGGATCATGGTACTAATTTGTGACGCGATCAATAGGAATGAGTCGGATGTCGACCCTGGTCGAAAATGAGTTTTTAATAAAGTTTTAAAGAAGACACCTAGAGCTTTCAGAAACTGAAAACCCCATGTCGATACGACGTTTTGTTCCAAAGTTATGTCGAATTGTATACATGAATTTCCATCAAAACTTATGTAAGCCGCCATTTTGAATTGGCCATATCTCAATTTGGGATTCCCCGACATCCGACTCATTCCTCTTGATCGCGTCACATTTGTTATTACTTCCATTAAACAAGGTGGCAAAAACCATGTAAAACAAACAAATAAACAGCCAAATATTTGCGCAATATTTGTTATGAATGACAACCACACCGTTCTCTTTATTATCACCTTTTTTGAACGCAAACAACCGCTATAGTGTCAAAATCAATGCTTCATTAAGTACCACTCTGTAACCGAGGTATCCGGTCATGCACGATAAAGGTGGCATTTTAGTCTGATGTTTTTGTCTGTACTATACAATACGTGGTATTTGGGAACAGGTTTTATCGAACCAAATTTTGTTTTTATTCATAAATTCCATGTTCTTGTCCAATGGCTTAGGTTGTTTTGGTGTGTTTTTTAGTTTTGGTATTTGTTCATGGTGTGTTTATTTTTGTGTGCATTTTGCAGATTTTATTTGTAGACGAAATTAAACACCTAATGCAATTTCCCCAGTTGGCTATGTGAAAGTGTATTGAAAAACTCAAAAATAAACAACTATCTTCTTATGTCAAATTTGTAAAAACAATATTTATACACAAAAAACATTTTTTGTACAGTGTTATATTAAAGCTGGGTGTTTTTATTCATTTGTGATTCCCAAATACATACAATGCCAATGGCGGTGCCAGCATCACAATTTTAAGGGGCTTTGAGGGAGTAAGAATTGGGGAGACTGAAAAATAAGTAGTATGCGCACAAAGCATGCTACACATTTAGCTTTTAATTTCAAAATGAGTTTTAATTTGGTCTGAAATTAGACATTTCAGACCAATTTTAAGCTAATTTTAGATATAATTTTCACTTATTTGGTGACAAAATCGGATGGGACTTGAGCTGACTGGAGTGGGGGAAAGATCGTGACTACCACCACTGCACATTGCATAGTCTGTATTTATTGATATCATGATATTTTTATTTCTTATTTGTTTGATTTGTTCTTTTGGTTTAATTGATAAATGCATTACTTGTATGATATGAATCATTTAGGCTTGATTTTATCATAATCCTTTAGTTTGATTGCTTATATACCAGATTTTATTGACTACCAGATTGACTTCAACCTTGTTTTATGGATTCATGATGATACATTTGTGTTCAAACTGTAATGGATACAGGCAGAGAGTATAAATGGGAGGGGAAATTCGAATCACAAAACTGAAGCATCCCGCATATTGACGTGGGTACGTGTAATGTGACTTGTAAAAGGAGGGTGCTATCTTGACAACGAACGCTATGATTTACAGCACAAAAGTCCTTATAAGGCACATGGGACGCGCGATGTGACTCGCAAATCGAGGGCGCTATCACACTAGAGGCTTCAATCTCGAACAATGGGAAACTGTGTACAGTGGCACCGGCCTGATACAGGTCCCGGTAGATTGACCTCGTGTAAAAGTACGCGAGGTGAACCTTCCTCTCAAAATGGTCAAACGGACATCCTTGGTGCGCAATACCATGTGTAAGCTCTTCGTTCAACTTTGATTGGTTCCCAGAATTTAGTGAGTTTTCGAACATGTGCAGTAAGCTGATCGGACTGGGCCTTGTCAGCCCTTTTACTGCAAAAGGATGTATCTTACATGTACTTTCCTAATGAAATACTTCCTTTTAACATGGATTGTGTTAACTTGGTTCAATAATCCTGACTTAGGAAAAGGTTGCAACTTGTAAAGACAATAAAAGTAATATACTGCCTTACCACTGCATGATTTTTGGAGAAAAAGGCTAATTTTGATCATATTAAAAGGAAGTATACTGTTAGGAAACTGCATATAAGATACATTCTTTTGCCATAAAAGGGCTGTTGTGTGTCTGGCTGTGGCCAGGAGGGGGATATGTGCTGTAGGTCCATTCAAATTATAACACCAGCGGCAATAGTGACACTTGAAGCAGTGAAAATAGATGTCTGCAAAAATATTGAGTTTAGTATACTTTTAAAATAACTTAATTTTACATTCCACAGCAAATTAATTTAGAGAATAAGCATGTCGTTAATATTTTGGTGGTAATTTAATTTAACACATTTGAATCATCTTTCTATATAATATATAGATAGCAAATTATTCAATTGGCGGCAATTTAATTTGGTGAATTAAGCTTCCTAGCGAAAATTAAATGCCAGCGAAATTAGATGCTAGCGAAATTAAATGCTAGCGAAATTTAAATGCTAGCGAAATTAAGTAGTTGCAATAATGGCGGAGCATTTGGGTAACAAGAGAAAAGGTTGTTTTTTTGTCACACCTGAGTGCAACTTTAGGTCATTTTTCGTAAAATAACTTGTTTGCTTCACAAACAACAGATAACTGATTACTGTTGGAATAGCTTGGTGTAACTTCAAGTTCATAGGATATGTCGTATAGATCCACCTGTGTTCATGTGAAAAATTGTTACAAGGTCAACCTTAGTATTGGAATTCATGTTTGGGAAACCAATATACAGCATTGAAGGAAACATAGGATAGGCTACAGAATTGTTCCTAAGTTTTGCCTGAAATCTTGATTGATTACCGATTCCGGTGATAGTGAATTATCGCAATCTGTGCGTTTGTTATGTTCTACTGTACTACTGGGACAGACATTGAATTGTCAAACAGATAGCTCTTTTTATATAGGGAGAGGCGAATGTTTGCAGGATAAAGTGCTTAGAAATCACTAAGACACTCTGCTAGAATTGTTAAGGATCATCAAAGTGGATTAAACTCTTTTGTTTTGGGCATTTGATTGAGGAAAACACCTGTTACTTAGCAAACATGACATTCCATGCAGGTATAGATGGGAATTTTAGGAGCTTATCTGCAAGGAGTTCCCGAAGACCTTCCCTTAACCCTGGAACTGTTATGTCCAAGGTGTTTACCAGAAGAGATAGTCAACCGTTTGTAACAGTCAATGGTGTTGATGATTCCGAAGTTTCAGCAAGATTGATGTCTAAGAATAAATCCAAGTCTGATGGTCGTTCCTGTTTCGCTATCGTTGTGAGGTTTTGCAGGGGAGCGATTGGTGCAGTTGGTACGTAAGAATATTAAAGTCTTATTGGGATAACATTGATATAACAACAAGAAGTTGGGCGTGGGGGGAGGGGGGGGGGGCTCACTCATTATAAAAGTGAATGAATGAATGCACTCAAAGAGATTGTACCGGTGTGAGTAATATACCCTTATTGCTTATAGCTAGGACTACCCCCTCAAATTTGTTATGTTTTAAGAATGGAACAAACAAATGAAGCTGGTATAATTGAATACCCAATTTTGTCATGTTATATTTAGAGAATAAAGGTATTGTTTTTATACCTTACCCGTGTTATATTGTCTGACATAAATGCGGACGATAGTTCTATGCAAGAAATAATACTACCGAACGCATTTATGTCAGGCAGTATAACACAGGTACGGTATAAAAACAATAACTTTATTCTCATTTCCTAAACAATCATACTTAAGACATTTATCAAAGAAATAAGTACATTTTATTGTCCACATTTGACAACTTTTACCCCTGCTAGGATCAAATAACCCACAAACATTCCATCCAATCCCATGCGATGAGTCACCATGCGTAAGCGCCGGGCGCCGGCATAAGCGCAGGAAAGGCGCCAAAGACGCACTGCAGAAGTATGCGTTATGGAGCAAACCACACATTGTGAAGGTCGGACGCACTGTTAAAACGTAAGCCCGACCTCCCTGTGTGCAATTGTCTCATCTAAATGTCGCCGATTTCTCTGAGAATTAATGAGATTGCTTAAACTTTCTTTAGCTGTTTAAGAACTTTCTTAGCTGTTTAAGAACTTTCTTAGCTGTTTAAGAATAGCGATTTGTCTGTTGAAGGTGGTATCAGGTGGATTTTCTGCCTCAAATTAGCACTGGTTACATGATGCGCCTAGATCTGAATGTAGATCCTCTGTTTACCCCAATCTCTGACTGCCCCAATCCAGTGTCCATCTTAGCGCAATGCGAGTAGGAATATTGTTTCTCATCTGAGTAAGGTGTTGTCTTTTTAAAGGCAGTTCTTGTTCTCAATCTCACAGTTTGATTTGAAATTTAGGGGTTTTAACACACATAAATGTGCCTTTTTAATGACTAGATAAATAAATAAGAAGATAAATAAAACAAGGTATTTACAAAAAACTGGTCAACGTCCTAAAATGAAATTAACAGACAACAAAGGAAATGTGAAAAAGAGGATTTAGACAGTGTATGATGTATTTTAACAAAAACTCTTTGTTTTAATGCTGGGCCCACTTTTCTCTCTTCGGAAAATATAGCAGCTCATAGTAATCGCGACTTTCCACCACGTACGTTATAACATGTTTTGATGTTGATTAATTGAGAAGTCCAGGGTTTTATTTTAATTATCATTTAATTAATTCGCAGGGAAAAAAATGATTTGTACACTTTTAACCGCCATTAATGTGAAACTAAATGAATAATATAATTGATGACAAATTTTATAGAAAAACTAGAAAAGTACACGCTCCAGACCGGGCTCGAACCCCCGTAAATGTTTCCAAAAGAACGTGAGTCCAGCGCCTTAACCACTCGGCCACCATTACATACAGAAATGGAGAGTAGAAAATTATTTATATACAAAACAGAATATAGTAAACACGGCGAATGTCGCAGATTTTGCAAAACTCTATCATTTGTTTTATATTATTTAAACCATTTCTCCACAATTGTAACAACATATGTGTTCATATTTTCATATCCAGATCTAATATATATTTTAAAGACATCTGGGTACAAATACTGATTCAAGATACATGAAAGCAATTCATAGACTCGACCACAAGGCCTGAATCTGAATTCAGGACGTTGACAAAAATAAGTTTTAAATAAATTTAAAAAAATATCAAAAATAAAAATAGAATTAGATGAACAAACATAACAATAAAAAGTATCAAATGAGCAGTCTGGTTTGGCTTCGCTTCGCTTGGTTCTTAAAGATGACCCCCAAACCAATCCATACCAAGTATTATCATGTTACATCATTGAGTTGCAAGTATCTATCTATTATATATATCTGAATTAATCTTATAACCAATTGATTTTTAAAGCCTCACCCATAACCACTCCTCCGTTTTCCCAACAGTCAGGAGTATTCATCCTTACCTGGTTCCCGTATTTCAGAAAATAATATGACTGATTCCAACATCTATTTACTAGTATTTCATTATTGAATAATTTGGAGGGTACTACTTTCCAAGGACTGAAGGAAATATTGCATTTTGAATGGTTTTATGTTTTTAATGTGTTTAAACGTTTGTTTTCTTGACTTTGCCGACTGAAACATGACACCCCTGAAATAAATGGATAATAAAAAAAGGTCTGAACAGGATCAATGTTCAATCATGCAGAGGGCCTACGCATAGGCAACATCAAAAAGTTGTTTGTTTATCCATTTCAGACCTACCCAATTTTTTTTGAAAACTGACGCAAAAAATTGTTTTGTACAAATGAATACCGGCCCTAACTTTGGAAATTCCAGACAAAGTTGGGGTGGTCTTTTCCAGAATTTTGCTTTCCTGAAATACACTATTAAACTGTTTCTTTACTCATACGCTATTAAACTGTTTCTTTTCTCATAAACTTTTGAACTGTTGCTTTATACTAAATGTTATAAAACATGAATGAAGAATAAATTTTGGATCGGATTTATAATTTTTTTTAAAAAATCAAAAAAATCTGACTATTGGACAGACAAATGACGTGGAAGCATCATCACATTACATTGAATATACTGTAAACGTAGAAATGTTCGCGCTACATTAATTTTCGCGCTTTTCGTGCTCCAATCAGCTACCACAAAAATAAAAACACACAAACATATTTATCTTGTGTATACATCTATGTAATTAACTTTCTAATTGTGAATTTAAAAACAAATGAAATGGCTGAATGTCTGCAAAGCGCGAAATTTAATTGTGCGAAAATGATCAATTTTACGGTATAAGACATTTTGTATTGACGAGCAACATTGATCGTTGGTGTAGTACCACTGTGGTGTCGTATCAGTGGTCAATATTGTTATGTGAAAATAGAGAATTAACAGGTAAAATCAATGGGTTTGCAATCGTACCTTTCTCTGCCAATCAACAATATCAGAAAGAGGGGTGTAAGAGTCAAGGTGTATCCTACACATGTGTTTATTTATTTATTTATTCGGAAAACGATTTCAAACCGTGTCACCTACCAGCAGAATATAAAGCAAGATACATCAAAATATACGAAAAGGTACACACCAACAAAAGAGATAAGAAAACATACATTCATGAATATCATGAAAATTATATAAATTATATACATGGAGGTGGGCTCATAAAGTCATGACACATGGAGTGTGGTATATTGATTAATTATTATTTCACTTAATAACACTGTTCTACATGACCACGCATGGTTTAAATATGATTTACAAAAGGTATCAATCTATAGGCAACTCCATATTTAATGATAAGAAGTATCATTGGTAGTGAAACCCTTTGGAAGTGAAGACGTCGGGAGCTAATAATAACCCCAGCGTAGGAAGACCAGGTTGCGATGAGTCATACTCTAGGAACCAGTGTGAAGAGTGTCCATGCTAGAAGAGACAAAACATTTGCGGTGCAAAGTCTCAAGACTTCACCTCCAAGAGTGGAAAGTGATCATGGACTCCTCATGGCAACCCAATCAGTCTTGAGTCAGAGCCTTTCTCCTCCTAGAACTTCTACAGTGCAAAAAGGGAAACCAAGTAGTATGTCTAGTCTCCAAGTATCGCCTCCACGATCGGAAAGTGATCATGGACCCTTATTCATTGCGAGTGGCACTATCCCATTCCGAAGACAGAGCCTGTCGCCTCCTGGAAAGACTATGAGTGGATTACAGAAACCAAGTAGCATGTCCAGTATCCATCCTCCACCCTCACAATTGCAAAGTGATTTTGGGGAATTTACGAGCTCACCCAACATTTACCAATCGCGACGAAAACACAGCCTCTCACCTGGAACGACTATGAGCACTGTCTACTCCAAGATACCGAGTATAACGACCCATAATCAGGTACGGAGGCAAAGCGAAATTGACCCTACTATTGCATCAATACGTAAGAACAGCATCGCACCCGGTACCACAATGACCATTGTTTGTACGAGGCGGGAGAGTCGCAAACCCTCTCAGGATGATACTTATATGACGGAGTTCGAATCAGTCTCTGCTACGTCTACGTCCGATGACAACAAGATCAGTCGATATGGATGCATGTGTATTGGCTCGCATCACCGTTTTTGTTCACATGGTCATTCCTGTTTGGCTAGCGTTGTGAGGTTTTGCAGGGGATTGATTGGTATAGCTGCTGTATTTGGTAAGACTATTAAAGTATAATTGGGATAACATTGATTAACAGCAAGAAGTTGGGTGTGAGATGGGGTTGGGGTTCACTCATTATAAAAGTTGTAAGTGTGTATGAATGCTCCCAAAAAGACTGTACTTATGTGAGTAATATACCCTTATTGCTTAGGCTATATTAAAAAAATCTTTTGTCTCAAAGCTCTTCAGTTTTTCAAAACCTAATGCGAAATGCAATTTTTTTTAAAGTTTTTAAAAAAAAAAAATTATAAATATAAAATATTGAAATCCTAGTAAAAGTGAACTTTTGTATTTAAAATGATGTGATCAATGAAAATCTGAAAAACCTGTGAAATTTTGGGATTTTTTTTGTATTTGGACAATGAAAATCTGATAAATCTGTGAAATTGTTGGATTTTTTTTTTTTTTCATAATTTTTTTTTTTTTTTTCATAATTTTTTTCTTCTAACGCGCCACCAATTAACTAACGCGTGCGGGAGCTTTGAGACAAATGATTTTTTAATATAGCCTTATAGCTATAGGATTACCCCTTCAAATTTGTTTTGTTTTAAGAATGGAACAAATAAATGAAGCTGGTATTGAATACCCGATTTTGTAGTGTTATATTAGCGATTTGTCTGTCGAAGTGGCGTCAGGTAGATTTTCTGCCTCAAATTAGCACTGGTTACATGATGCGCCTAGATCGAAATTTAGATCTTCTGTTTACCGCAATCTCTCTGACTGCCCCAATGTCCATCAGAGGCATCTTGCTGCCCAGTGACAGACCAACTACTGTAAAAGCCAATATTTTCGCGTACAGATATTTTCGCGCATTTTAATATCATAGACATTTCGCGAATTGTTTTTTTCGCGGGCGACCTTCTGAATGCATTGCATGAATGTTGAAAACAATATTTCCGTGTGTTATAATTTTCGCGGAAAAATATTTTGCGCGAAAAGCGCGAAAATAAAACCTCCGCAAAAATTTCAGCTTTTACAGTACCTATAATAGGCCCAATGCATGTTCTTGATGGAATAACACAGATGTGTATAACTAGTATAGTATAGAAGGGAGAGCGGGGGAGTGTTCGCCCCCATTTTCATTTGAAATGGCCCAGAGACGTCAATTTTAAAGATTGAATGGACCTATTGACAGATTGATATCTTAGCTACATACGACCACAAATTCAGTACTCTTCCTAGGCCTTACTGTAAAGGAGCAGGTTCATCCATAGGCTGGGGCACGTTCGCCATTATATCATAATTAGGCTTCATAAAGTAGTATATCAAATAGATATATACATATTTGTTATGCAATGTGATTTAGAGAGTGCACATTTAGAGAGTGCACAATTTAAGGGTTGGGTCATTTGACATAATGTACGATTATCTTTAGAGAAAAAAATCAATATCAAAAATGAAAGAAAGTCCACTTTTGTGATGTAAAACTGGGTTTTTTTTAATGATAATTTGTCAATCATACGGAGATCAACCATGTTACAATGGGAAGATCCCAACAAACTGCCTCATCCACTGAGCTGAAACGGGTATGAATTAGCACTGAATGTACTTGCAATGGTCCAAGTTATACTGTATGAGCTTTAGCTGTTGGATTATCTCAAGCATTTTCACCATGAATTGGATATTTGACTGTTACTTGCTATGTGGGTTCTCACTGCAGGGATAAAACCTGCAAGTCTTGATTTTCCTACCATACATAATAAGCCACCATTAAAATCATCGTGCAGTTATTGTCCGTTTTACTATACTGCACACACGGGGAGCTCGTAATTGGTGCGTGACCTCTCCTAAACGCTATGTACTACAGGTATACGAGGATTGCAAGTTATTTTCGTTTTAGCCAAACTATTAACTCAAATTTACCATTACCCTCCCATCTGAGGGAGTATATAGTTTTCTTCCTTATATCCAATTTTATAAAAGAAAAGTTGCCCGGAACCATAGCGGCAGGGTTCACGCTACCTTGCGTTTGGGCGTCATAGACGCCCTCATTTTGATTTGGACGCCATAATATTGAAATGTCCTGTGTTATTGCGTCTTGCTTGGACGCCCTAGCTTGAGGCTATTCATCTTACTATAAATACGATCTCGAATTCACGATGCATCGCAGTTTACAAATATCTGAAATTGCATCAACATTTGCTAAGCTTAATCGTCGAAAATGTCAACAGCATGCCCAAATACTTCTCATTTGCGCAGTGTTTTAGTATCAAAACAAATCAGTGCATATACACAGACACACAGCGAAGCTGACAGGGGATGTGTACAACCAAACTAGCACGATATTCTACATTATCGTCTCCTCCACAAGAGTAAGATACTTGTTCGTAAACAAATGTATGTACGTTTGTGCACGTGCGGGAATTGCGAGTACTCTACAGTTGGTAAAAGAGATAAATTATTTGCATGTATTATAATAAGTGTTGACTTGTGACACGGCACAGGGTGACATGGACCGGTTCAATTTGGCAATAGGGGTGGTACGTTCAGGGCAAATGCACAACAATTAATTTGATTGTTTAATTCTGAAGTTTTCTGTATGTTTTTTTAATAAATATAAATATTGTATATTGTTAATCAGTAATGAACGTTTTATTGATAATCTTTAGTTCAAAACTCTGTTTGATATGTCAATTTATATAGTATATTGTGTGCGTTTAACCTCCTTGAAAAGTTATACGATCTCGCTTTGAGTGGCCTCATAGGACTTGCGCTGTTGCGCATGTGCTTGGGAAAAGTTTTCGTCTCGCTTGCTTTACTACTGTATTGTAGTTGTACTGCCTGCATCCTGCTGCCATGGAGGATGAAATAAACCCGGGGGGTGAGAACCACAATAAAAATAAGGGCCAAGAAAAGAAAAAGTGCAATAAAGCTTGGAATTCAGACTGGTTGAAGCGATTCAGATGGCTGGAATATACGATGGGCATGAAATTAGTTCAGTCACAGGTAATGCAGTAATCCCCAGTAAACAGTCACACTTACTGCATTACCTTCACAATGTCAAAATGTGTATAGAAAACAGGAGACTGAGGAGAGTAGCAAGCAACTATCATTCACATGCGGCATGATACAGTAATCATAATTAGGGAATTTATCATTATTTCATGGACTCCCAAAAATTCTGTTTGGACTCCATAATTCTGAGAATTGCCAGGATAGGGGGTCCAACTGGACCACATAATTTTGAAGCTACTGTGAACCCTGCATAGCGGTGATCCATTTTTGTACACAGATGTACGGAGTAGCGGGCCGATTTCTGTCCATGTATAGCCAATGGCAAAATTTACTCTCGCCATAAATATCAAGACCACTATATTCATGAGGACGTGGTTTACAAACGGCTTGTTCTATAGACCTATAATTCTTTTTAAAGTCTTGCCAAGACCCTCATTTATTAGCATGTCAAAAGGGAATCCGATAAGACGAAGGACATTTAGCGGTCGATTTAATATGTAAATGCTACGAAAGGGCCCAAATATATCGCTAGTGAAAACTTCCATTTTCCAAAATTTACGCCCGCTGAGCTCGACTTGTGTGCGTACACTCCGGGGCATTCGATAGGTGATAATTGGTATTCTATTGTTAACTTATTGACTGTAACCATCAAGTACAAAAGGTGTTATTTAAATAACAATGTATCTCTCCCGAAAATTTCTACACACAACATTTATCATGAGTTTTTTCTTGCAACAAGGCTTTAATATCGATAAATTTATCTCTAAAATAATACATATAAGTTTGAAATTCAGATGATCATCAAGCAGAGAATATACTTTTTCTGAATCTACAATTATTTTCTCTACATATCATTTCTATTTTCCACAAGGGCAGTGTTACGATGCTATCTCAAAATAAATTTACGATACTCGAAGCCGTGCCGGTTTTTTTCTGGCACAAGTTTTAAAACTGGTTTAACACTATTTAATCTAGTTTTAACTGTAAAAGGTTGCGAGACAATTTACATGGACTGTAACTGCACGATGTATAAGAAAGAAAGTTTGAGAGATTGCTGCCCTCATAGTTAGAAAGTAGAAAGGCATCCAGCCACAGCAGGACATTGAGAGCTCTTCCTAAATCCAGTTAAAGTTTAACAAGTAAACTCCAACTGGCCTTTAGTACAAGCTATCGCTGATCGCTACACTCTATTCTGGTTTTGCTGATGGCAGTACAAAACTAGGGCTACCAAAACTCTTTTCGGAGGTATGTGGTATACTATGATGACTTGATCTTGGATCAGAACAAAAGAAATCTTTTTATAATACTGTATGTACTATTGGAATGTACAATACTGACCATAGTATGTTTATTTATTTAGATAACATTTCTCAAGAAAATCATTTTTTATAATAGAGTGAACAGAACCCATATAAGTGGGTGCTTTGGAGTGACAAAGTTGGGCTGCTTTTATAAATTTTGTCAACTTTTATCAACTTATCTGGAAGGGGGAAAAAAATCATCATTTACAGTCATCATTACGGTTCCGTTCCCTTTAAGTTTTGAGATTTCTCTAGCCACGGAAAAGGGGTAGTATCCGTGGTAATAAATCATGCTTGGTTTCCCCCAACTCTTTGAGTTATTGCACCAGCTGTCAGTGCCTACGGCGCTTTGGGTAGCTACTCCGGCCGTTCGGCCGGCAGGTTTTGACTGGTTTATTTTGGTAGCAAGGCCGTCATAGTAGTGGGTTTTTTTGTGAAATTAAATCAATGCAGATTTTGTTGTTTTTTCGTGATTTTAAGTACAGAAATGAATAAATGACATAAATGTACCCACAAATTGTTTTTTGAACGATCAAATTCGGAGTTATACATCGAAAGTTAGGACATTTTATCGGGCAAAGAATTACCAGGTATAAATTCACTTTTAAATTGACTTTTACCGATTAGTGAATATTCCACTTTAAAAGAAGACCAACTGTAGTCATTTTCATTGAGGCAATATGTAATTATCGCTGTTTTAGAATGGCCATCCAAAAATAAACATATTGTATAAAACGATGTTCAACGCAAAAGCCGAGCTGAGTCTTGCTCCCTGCTGAATTGGTCAACAGGGTTGATAAACCTTCGCTTTGCCGCACCATTGGGCTAGTTTTTATTCCTAGGCCGCGAAACACACTCTCATCATCAACATGCGTGACTTCGGTAAATAAACTAGACTTGAAATCAAGTCCTTATTTTCTCCCCCCACCACACACCCCTTGTCTACCACCATTCATTTGATACCAGTACAGCGGTCCTATGCCAATCCAATCTTGTCGCGCGCGATCTCGCAGTGACCATGCTGTGATTCATACGCCAACATAAACCGCTGTAACCATAAGGACTTGGAACAGTCGTAATTGGTATTATGCAACACATACACGTGCGTTCTGGCCGGCACACGAGGTCGTTTCATGGCATGGGTCACTGGTAGATCTCATTATATTGTGGGAACAAATAAAATGTCTCAAGAAATAACGTTTAATTCTGGACAGATTTGGGACCATTTACAGTACTTATTGTTCTATTGCATGTCCATATAAATTATTTAACCTACGTTTTTAGGTATTTTGTTATTCCTATATGCACAAAGAGTAATAAAATGCGTGATAAATAAATGAATAGTATTCCTAACTACCCTACTTAACATAATGGAATCAGCCGTATAACGAACCATTTATTGCAATCGAGCCGTACAGTTGTGGAATGTTGTCTACGAATTTCCCGAAGGAAGAACGAGTATCTAGGCCAAATAAAATAATAAATAGTTTCTATTCCTAACTTTTGGAATAAATGAATATAATAAGGGCAGTTTTAAATGAAAAAATGAGATCCACTGAGTTTTTACTTGTTCAAACTTTTACCTCACACAATTTTCGGTATACTCAATTTTCCTTTATACACAAACTCTCCACAAATACTTATGATACGATTTGCAAAGCTATAAGATAGGATATGTTTAAAAGCTTCTGAAACATTTTATTTTTAAAGTTATGGCTGAAAGTTTGCAAAATAAAGATAAAATTGCAAGATCTTCCAAAAAAGGAAACGGGAAGGGACGTGAAACATGTTTTTTTTATTTGGCCTAATGATAACTGGTTTTTAGTTGTATATATGTAATGTAAACCTAACTAAAATGTGCTATAGTATTAATCTGCTATTGCCTACCAAATAAAAAAAAATGCGAAACAGAACATCTAAACAAACAGAAATTTTATTTTATATGGTTAATAAATTATGTAAGGGGTTATTTTCGCACGCTTTATTTTTCACGCATTGCAGCTTTTCAAGTGCTTTGTATGTTTTTGGCTTTGTTATTTTGTGTAGCTTCATCAAAACATGATCACACTATTTAGACTAATATACGCAAAATAAATATATTCACGTGTTATCATTTTCGCAGTAGTTGGTTCGATCGCGAAATAAATGTAACCACCAAATTTTCAAAATTTACATTGGCCCGGTTGTCCAGTCGACAGCGTTGTTATATAAATAGTATCGCAACACTGTTTGACGCTGGTAGCCAGTCAGTGCTTGCATGGGGGCTAACAGCTCTACATGTACATGTGGTGGATAGTTCAATGGCCTTGTGCTAGTAGTTTTCGGTCCTGTCAAACTGTCAAAGTGCAAAACAAAAAATGGTCTCAATCGGTACAGGCGCCGAGAACGTAATGATAAAGTAAGAATTGGGACGCTCTATTACTGGTAAAGGAGTAAATGGTTACGCGGTGATGTTCATAGATGTGTTCATGTGGCATTGATGTGATTCAGTATTATTAATTTATATTGTTTCTCATCTGAGTGAGGTGTTGTCTTTTTTAAAGGCAGTTCTTGTTCTCAATCTCACAGTATTATTTGCAATTTAGGGGTTTTAACACATATAAATGTGTCTTTTTTACCAACTAAATAATAAGTAGATTAACAAAATAAAATAATAAATAAGGTCACACGTTATGAACTCGCCTCCCAATAGGGTGGTGCTGTTACACTTTTTAGTTTCATGCTGTCATATTCCTTAAATATTTTTAAAACTACATAAGCTATATCTCAACAAATTTGGTATCATTTTAAAGACCTAATAACAAGCTATCTGCCTGCCAAATGGCATTGGTATAGCTAATACAGAAGGGGAGCTACAGCTGCTTGAAGTTTAGGCACCAGGGGTGGTGCCGGAAGGGGTGCCGCCTGTCATGCCTGTACAAACTCAATGGGGATAATCCATTTACCATAACTAGTCATCCCCTAATGTTACAAACACCATTCTGGTCCCATTTTAAATTATAAACATTATATGGATCTCAAATTAAAAATTAAAAATTCTGATATTTTTCCGAACATTTTGAATCCTTGTCCTTGGTCGTACTATAATTTCAATTTCCAAATTTGGTTTTCTCATGCAATTTCCCTTCAGAAAATGTATACTTTTACTACCTCAGGGGGGGTATACAAGCAAATATAAATGTGCAAAGTTAAAATCATGTCGCGAAAGCCAAAATCCGTGTGTAACGCGAAAGGAGGCGAGCTTATAACACATGA
The DNA here is from genome assembly GCA_035610835.1 of Ophiura sarsii. Classification (NCBI taxonomy): domain Eukaryota; kingdom Metazoa; phylum Echinodermata; class Ophiuroidea; order Amphilepidida; family Ophiuridae; genus Ophiura; species Ophiura sarsii. The sequence continues at coordinate 62,012,990 of CM069448.1, forward strand.
CCATAATGAAATAACAAATTATGAATGAAACTAAATAAATAGAGCATTCTAGATAAATAGAATTAAATAAACAAGAAAATCAATAAAAAGTAGCAAATGAGCAGTTTGGCTTGGCTTGGCTTCCGCTTCACTTGGGTTCATGATCCCAAAACCAATACATACCAAGTATTATTGTGTGACATCATTGAGTTGCAAGTATTGATCTATTATAAATTGATCTTTAAACCGATTGATTGTTAAAGCCTCACCCATAACCACTCCTCAATTTTCATCCTTGCCTTCACTTGTTTCAGAAAAAAATGTATC
>CM069448.1:62013395-62295209 GCA_035610835.1 Ophiura sarsii
TCGGAATTTATGCTAAGTTTCACTCACGGACTATCGCGGCAAATCTGAACCGGAAGTGCCGTTATTTGCACCTTAGTTTGCGTATGACATGGCGAACTAGATCAGGATTTAGTATGATATTTACGCGATTTGGGCTACTGTTTCAGATGTATTTATCTATTACGTATTCACTTTGCTCACTTTCCAGTATATCGATACATCTCTCAATGCCCCTTTATATTACTCTCTTACAGCCCCTCCCCATTTTCAAAAATTGCAAGCTCCTTATAATTTGATTAGATACTGACAAAAATACACATTTTAAACGCTTTGTGATTATGACTGATATTATTTCATGGTAGTCAATAAAAATAACTGTAGCACTATAAAGTCTATAGGCCTGTTCAGGCGGTCACTAGTCTCGAGATTAGTTGGTCTTGAGCTTAACACAGTATACTACTAGGATGAAGAACGCCTGTCCAGACGACAATCTTAGCCTCGAGTCTAGCGATACCACTGCGGTAAATTTGAGACTAACTCAAGGTCGCTCGATTCTCTGATTGCTAATCTAACTCACAGTTATAGTTGAAGATTTCAAACAGCAGACACTCTCCCGGCTACCTCTCAGTTTGGGCTTCTGGACTAGGTAACCTCTAGATCTTTTAGGGTTAAAATTCCAGCTTTAGACTTGAGGTTAGTTAACAATGACACGATTCACACGGCCATTAAACCGAGAGTTTAATCTTGAGATTAGCCAATTTGACATTAATTTCTAGGTTAGCGCGCATTGTTTGAAAGCTCCTAAATATTGTTTTTTTTGTCACATATGGTTGTAATGATGGCAGAGAAAATATATAAAAATTATGCAAGAAACACCTGGCAGATTGGACAAATATATCGGGGGGGGGGGGGGGGTATGAGAGGAGGTCTCAAAACCATCTTTTATGGGTGTTATTACATTCAGACAGCTGACTTATTTTTCATTTAATGGTTCCCATATTATAGAGTTTATCATCAAATTTGGAATCTATTTTTCTAATGAAAAATTAAGCTACTTGTCCATGCAGGATTCCTTTTGAAAAACTGTGATTTCATTAAAAATGAACTACCCACCCCCCCCCCACCCCCCCCCCCCCCCCCCCCCCACCCCTGCCGCATCATAAAAGATATACAAATACTCATGGACTGCAATATACGGCCTATACAGAGCCTTAGTCACTGTAGGAAAACATTGTTTGCTGCGTTGCTCGTAACAATCATGGCATCATTTTTGGTTCAATGAGCGGGGGCGGGGGAGCGGAAACTGTGGCAGCCATAACTCCTCAAGGAGAGGTAGCGATCTTAGCATCAACTATGCCATCCATTCTCGACGAAAATTCAACGGGCTTGCACCGGGATCTAGGATGAGTATCGTCTATACAAACCGCGTGTGTGTACCGTCGTTGGGCAATCATGCAGTCAATCCATTGGAGGTCTCTTCAATATTGAAGGATGTTGCGTCAGGGTCTGATAGACGTACGGTCGATGGGTATTGCCTGCGCTTGCGTCGCCGTCTTGTGGGATTGTGGAAAAGATATGTGACCGTAACATTTTTAGGTATGAGGTATAGGTGTAGGTGACCAGACTTAATCTGTACTACACTGTAAAAAACAAACGTTTGACTATTGATAAACACTACAACACGTTTATTTGTTGTTGTTTACGTGTAAAGGTATAGGAGGTTGTTGAAGATAAACGGGTTGCATAAACGCTACAACGCGTTGATACGTTTATTAACTGTTATCAAAAACGTGTTTATATCAGCAATCATATGTTTATAATTGCTTGTATAAACACGTTTTTGATAACAGTTAATAAACGTTTCAACACGTTGTAGCGTTTATGCAACCCGTTTATCGTAAACGCCCTCCTATACCTTTACACGTTAAAAAAAAAAAAAAAATGTGTTGTAGTGTTTATAAATAGTCAAACTTTTGTTTTACAGTGTAGATATCGAGGGCTTAAAACCAGACACGCCTAAGCCCATTTTGTTTGGGGAGGGGGTGGTGGGGGGGGGGGGGGGTGGAATTGTTAAGCCCACTAAAAGGTTTGTATGTTGATATTTTGTCTATGAAAAAAGTGACTATTACCCATAATGAATACGAGAGGGTGCACAAGATAGGTCAAAAGTGTTAATTTCCATACACATTGCTATAATCATATTTTTGTATTCGTTTTTTCCTCAAAATGCCATTGATAGACATAGGCGGGTCTGGTTTAAAGCCCATTGAATTGCATGACCAATATAATATAACAGTCTCACTTTTTGATTGAAGCTTAAAATTATTCTTGAAACAAAATTTAAAATAATTCATCATCAGAAAGTGTAATACCTTTTTCATCCAACAGTGTCACAGCTATTTTCAGCCTGTAACCACCTTCTGGCTGCTTCTTGTGAGCACCAAACCAAATCACTATACGCAATTTGTATAGTCCTGTATTTAGTTCAAGTCAAGCACAAAGATTAGGCTTGAAAATGTGAGGCTATTGGACAATTTTATTTTATTCTATTTTATTTATTGGGTACTCAAACATCATACAGAAATACAAACATGTAATACATGCACAAAATTATATTGCATCAAGCAATTTGAATAACATATATAGACATAATAAAATATGAGCAAAAGTACCAAGGATAGCCCAAAAAGCTTTGAACAGAAAGCTTATTTCAATGGGGGTCCTTAACATGCTTAACAAGCATAGAAAGGCAGAATAAAACCACAATACAAATGAAACCATGCGTTTCATTTGTACACAATGAAGCCCGGGGGGGGGGGGGGGGGGGGGGGGTACTCACCCAAGACGGTATACGGGGGTGTGCCGCTCTAATGGGTAGCTTTTTGGGCACAAAATCCCTAAACATGGGGTATGATTTTGTGCTGGAAATCCCTAATAATGGGGTCACTTTTTACAAATGGGTCTATTTTCGCGATTTTTTTTCTTCTATTTTCGCGAAAATTTGCAAAAATTAGGTCTATTTTCGCGAAAATTTGCAAAAAATTGGTCTATTTTCGCGAAAAATTGCGAAAAATAGGTCTAAAATGAAGCAAAACCCCTAAAAATGGGTACCGATTTTTCCAAAATCACCCCTAAAAATGGGTATGGGTTTTGAATCTCCAGCGGCACACCCCCGACCAAACCAAATCCGAGTACCCCCCCCGGGCAATGAAGCACAATGCCAAACGAAACATGGACAAACCAAATAAAAACAGTAATATAGGCTGAGATCCTGTACATATCTCGAAGGCCTATGTATTGTAAATCACTATAGAACTATATAACGTTCGTAGTTTAACACATAAGCGATTACTGAAGATAAATCACCTTCAATTTCTCAACAACAACATCATCATCATCAGTTATTGCAATTGAGTATGATATAACTACAACTGGAACTTGAAACACAGATTCAAAAGTGGAATGTCAGTTTTCATTGATTTTAACCAGAATATATATTGGCTGCTGTGATAACAGGATTCAAATGTATTGAAAGTGTCGCTGCAAAGTTGTGCTCAGATAGTAAGGTTTAATCTTGATACGGAGGTATTTTTAATTGTATTCGGATGATACTACCAATAGTTGTGATTTACCATGTATTCCACGATTACGTCTTTTTCGGGGAGCAAATCCGCAGCAGGTCAATCTAGCCAAGCAGTCCTTCAAAGCGGACAGAATACAAATAATACCAGCACCATACATGATGATCAACATCATGCTACGCAGAATTCATGCATGCAGGCTTGCGGTCGTATTGTTCGGGCAATTTTCAGGCATAATGACACAACTTTAGGTGAGCATGTAACTTATGAGACCGATAGTAGCGGGGCTTATTTCATACCTTAAAGTGCGTATATGGTCATCACGTTAAGATGTTCAAGCACGCACTACACAAAGTTGCCTGCGTATGCGTTGTGCGTATAACCAAAGACATTGGTATAACAAAGCGTTGTTGTGTGTGCTAAAGAACACATTATTTGAAGCAGGAAGTTGGTACACAACTGGCTGGATTTGCAGATTTTATAAAGGTTGAAATTTGTTATGGTTTGATTAAAATATATCTAACAAAAAGCTTTATAAACTAAATAAGGATGAGAATAACATCATAGGTCGGCGGCCATACACAACAACAAATATAGTACAGCCTATACATTATGAGGCACCAACATACACTTAGCACATAAAGTCCCTGACCAGGTGCTTTGTTGTTGGCTAATCCAAAATCAATAATCGGTACCAAAAATCTGAGATATACATTAAATGGGCAAATTTCTTCTCTGCGGTTTGTTACCTCATTCAAAATAATTCGAATGAATACTTTTAAAGTTATGGCGATTTCAATAACAGCGCATAACAACAGCAAAGTTGCACTATAAATGGTTTTCTATGAGATATCATTGCTGATTAACTGTGAGTCTTTACACACACATTTTCAATCCGTATTATCAGGCACAAATCAATGATATCTCATAGAAAACCATTTCTAGTGCAACTTTGCTGTTGTTATGTGCGGTCATTGAAATTGTCATAACTTTAAAAGTATCCGTTCGATTTTGTTGAATAGGGTATCAAACGGCGGAGAAGAAATTTGCTCATTTAATGTATATCTCAGATATTTGGTACCGATTATCTATTTTGAATTAGCCAACATCAAAGCACCTGGTCAGGGACTTTTTGTGCTAGGTGTATGTAGCAAAACAGCTATATAATCATCTATATTTTTATTCTCCAAGTCATGGATTAATGCCATGATGTATTTATGGATGTGGTTATTACATTAGTCATCTGCACCTGGAAGTAAAAAATGATGTGCATAAAAAATAGGGCCTATATAGAGTTAAACCGACCGGAACGGTATAGCAATAGATATAACTTGTGTGTGATGATAGGTTACACTATTACAATACTAGTTTTTGATTCATTTATTAATCTTTCCCTGGGTAGGCCTGTTGCACATTAAACACTGACAAAAAACACCATTGGTTGTATTCTCAAACATATTTAAACGCGGATTTAAGCTAAACACCCGTTTAACTTTGACTTTTAAACACATCGTTTATTTAAACGCAATTCTCGAAAATGTGTTTAACTTTAAAACATGCGTTTAACTCACTGAAAAGTGTGTCAAACTACCCCCATACCCGTGTCAAACTATTCCTATACCCGTGCTTAACTAAACTTGTGCAATAATTGTATGCCTTGAATGATTACTCAACCATGCTCGGTGTAAGCTGAGTGCAGATCGTATATAGTCTTAAAAATACATGTGCATTGGAGGAATTCGGTCGATATCTATATTGTAACCCATTTGGGCCACAATAAATTGAACACCCATATACAATGAACGCACGGCCACTCTGGGGATGAGATTTGCCGAGTTTAAAATCGGGTTTGGTTAAACACATCGTTTAAAAGATAAACTCACGTTTAATTTAGACTCCGTTTTAAGTTAAAACCGTGTTTAGTACGAGAATAAGGGCCTCAAGTGTTACTGCCCGGATTCAAACCAGCAACCTTGTATCACTAGATTTGAACCGACAACCCTCGTATCACCAAGTATCTTCATGCTGAATGCTGACTAGCTTGTATGAATTGGTCGCTGTTCTGACATACCGGCACATCACTTTACTTAAAGGCATATTATGTGATCTTTTCCAGAGAGCGCCCTCTATTCATGATTTTTTTTTTAGAAAGTAGATTTTCTTGCAGATTTACATTTCTGATCATAAATCGTACATACATTCCAAGTTAAAGAGCGGTAGGATCCCTAATTACCTCAAAATCATGGTTTGAGAGTGAATTTAGAGTGAAAATATAAACTGTCGTGTTATCCCGACAGTTTATTTTCACTCTAAAACCATGATTTTGAAGTAATTAAGACTCGTATTGCCCTGTAACTTGGAATGTATGTACGATTTATGATCAGAAATGTAAATCTGCTTTCAATTTTTTTTTTGATGTTGAGGGCGTTCCCTGGAAAGATCACATAATACACCTTTAATTCTGTTGTGATGTGCCGGTATGTCAGAACAGCGACGATTTATATCCAGATTCTAATTTGTTAAAATGAATCAGTCAGTCAGTCGCTAGACTCGAGGCTAAGATTGTCGTCTGGACAGGCATTCTGGATTGGCGGTTCCATTTTGTTATTATTTGTAACCAATATAAAACTTTATGGAATAGATACATCTCAACGAAGTACACCAGACACCAAACGCATGAGAAATTCAACCAACCCATAAGTTCTCCAAAAAGCACTGATATTAAAAACCTTTCTCAATTTGTATTCACTGAAATGAAGATAAGAGAGGATATTGAATTTAATTGATAATTTTTTGTATTTATTGCATCCTTTGATGATAGCACAGCAAAGTAAAGATTGTTTAACCCTTACAGCCCCGTATCCCATGAAATCCCATTTCCCAGCCTGTCGGTTCCACCTGGCGCTGAGGTTTTTGGGTGAAATAATGGCCCCGGGCTACATAGCTGGGCGAGTTCACTCGCCCAGCATAGCTTCCCCCGTGGCTCAGTTGGTAGAGCGTTCGACTGTTAATCGAGAGGGTCGTGGTTTCAAACTCCGGGGCGTGGCACCTCTTGTTGTGTGTGCTTTTTTTGCTTGAAAAAAATTTCGTTGGAAAATCCACCGTGAGTGTTAGGGTTAATGTATACGTATTTATAATTTTTGTACCATCTATAGTAAAATGATTGAATGGTTGATTTTTTAAAGCTCAAGACTAACTAGTCTCGAGCCTAGTGACTGTCTGAACATGTCTTACACTTACATTTTGTTATGAATGGGTGCCTTCAGTCATCTTGTCCTTGAATTTAATCTGATTTTCATGTCTGAATGAACTGTCCAAATTTTACAAAATACATAACAAAAGGGGTATCTTTATGTTAGGACTGATAATTTTTGGAGGCGTTGCAGTAAAACTGTGTTTATATCAATGTGTCAGAAAGGAAAGTCACCATCCCTGGATTGGATTGTATAGAAGTCATTTGATGGTGGTGGTTAAATTTAGTTGCAATAAACCATGATTTCCATAGCAAGTGCTGCTGTTAGGAGACTATCGACTACTACATCTGTTAAATTCAACAGGGTGTTTTCAAAAGATCATAAGCGCACTGGTAAGCATTTTAGCTTTAAATTGGTCAGATCAAATTAAGCTTATTTCAGGCATATACGACTTTACGCTCATGTTGTGGGAGCAGGTCACATATACGACTTTACGCTCATGTTGTGGGAGCAGGTCACATATACGACTTTACGCTCATGTTGTGGGAGCAGGTCATATATACGACTTTACGCTCATGTTGTGGGAGCAGGTCACATATACGACTTTACGCTTATGTTGTGGGAGCAGGTCATATATACGCATTTATTGACCTATAATCCATGTTTTGGATTAGCTTCCATTGGGAATAACTGTGCTGTTCAAGATTTGTCAGAAAGAAGACACACCTTTTTCATGATATGTCATGTAGGCCCATTTTGTTGGACATCGTCGTGCACCGATTCAATTGAATGTAGCATAGACCGACAGGGTGTGATTCTCCTTTGTCTGTTGCGCATGGCTACATGGTTTACCCCCGGGCTTAATACCTGTCTATTGGAACCCTCTCCACCATTTTGGGCTAAACAATCTGTGTCAGTTCTGTCAAAGCTTCTTGAACCATCCCGTTTGGTCAAGATTTCACCTATTCTTATTTGTCTAATGCCAACTCTGATAACCAAATATTGTACTCCTCCCCTGTTTATATTTCAGACTTATATAATCCGTAAGGTTAAGTTTTTCAACCCTCCAGGTTAATAGTCTGTCACTGCTAATGAAGTCTCGAAAACTTCTTTTAACCAACCTTTATTAAGGTTTCCCTATGAATACCCCGGGGGAGGGGGGGAGGGGTTACTCTAATGGGTAGCTTTTTTGGCAAAAAATCCCTAAACATGGGGTATGAATTAGTGCTGGAAATCCCTAATAATGGGGTCACTTTTTACAAATGGGTCTATTTTCGCAATTTTTTTGTGTCTATTTTCGCGAAAATTTGCCAAAATTAGGTCCATTTTCCCGATAATTTGCGAAAATTGGGTCTAAAATGAAGCAAAACCCCTAGAAATGGTTACCGTCTATTCCAAAATCACCCCTAAAAATGGGTAGGGGTTTCGAATCTCCAGCAGCACCCCCGACCAAAACCAAATCCGAGTACCCCCCCCCCCCCCCCCCCCCCCCCCCGGGTGAATACCACCAAAAATTCACGATACCACTATTATTGTACACACCACTACAGGCCTAGTCTGTATCAACTGTGACTGTAACAGGAAAATACATCAATAGACCTACAAAGCATGACTCCTGACACGGTTAGATACCCAGGACAATAGGCATATTTGGTCCAAATCAGAATATAACAATATGCCACTTAACCCTTTGAAGTAGGGGTGTACAGCTCACCCTGCCATTCCAGGGGTAACACACAAACTATTGATTTTTGCAGGAAATGGATAAAACACTACTAAACTTGTTCCAAATCATCTGTAATATTATACAATCATATAAAAACAATAACAGTTTACTTGGATAGTGCTTTCAGGACAAAAATAAAATAAAAATGGCGACATTTTGGACCCCAAAACCCACCTGTACATGTACATTACCGCAAATACATGAAAAGCTTATGACTTCCATCAATGCCCATTCTGTATAGTCAAATATTCATATCGTCACCATCAGATTCAGTCTCAAAATCATCTGAAATTCCATAACTATCATCTAATCTAAACAAATGCTCAGCAGTGTCACTATTGTCCAGCATGTCCAAAACGCGCCATATTTCAATGCAATTTTGATGCGAAAAGACACGAAAAACAGCAAGCAAAATGCGCTAATAAAAACACTCGTCAATTGAAAACAGCAAGCCTCTGAACTTTGACCCGGCAGTTTTAAGATACGCAGTAGTCTTATCTATGTAAACAAACCCCTTTAGACATCCTACACTGAGCCTAAAGTCCGTCTCATATGGTTGATTGCATACATACCTCTAAGCCGCTACAGCGTCTCACCGGGTATACGGTGTACTTAATATACGCGTAAGCCGGTCTGGCGGCTCGTCGGGTTCAAAGGGTTAACAGTAAATTACAGTGATTCCTTTGCCATGGTTATAAGTGCGATAGTGGTAGAGATCGCATATTTTGGCGGCGAACCATCTAGCTTGCTGAAAAAAACACGCATCCTAGGTACAACAGCGCCCTCTACGATAGGAGTAGAGTTCGCTCAAAATAGGGGTTGAGTTCGCAAATTCTACACGGGTCGACCGTATCGCGCCTGCGGCGGGCTCATCTAAATTGGACCTAACTTAAATCGGTTCGTAACAAGCCGGGTTTAGTCGCCTCGGCCGCAGGCGGCCCGAGGCTCCTTTTCTTACTAGCGGCAGGCTATCCGCGTACGGTGCCTTCGGCCCTGCTTGACACTGTGAGCACTGAACAGAATCAAGTGAAGATTTATTTACAAATAATATTTTTCGTATAGTGTATACGGTACTTGTTGTTGTAGTGTATTTTTGAGGTATCGACCGTGCTGTATTGTGGGAGTTACTAATTTTCAGCAGCCAAGTACCCTTTTTCAGATCGCTCGCGATCTAAACCCTTTTGGCATTATTAGTGGTAAACAGTTACAAAATGAGAGCATACATGTAGTGCCACATTAGGTCCAATCTGTAATAGCTGCCAGTTGTTATATGGATTTATTTATAGGTCGATGTTGAGCAATTGGTATAAACTTATTGTAACTTGGAGCAGCTATTACAGATATGGTCTTTTTGATCAGATACCTTATGTTGTGAGAAAAAAAAGCTGCCCTTAGTTAACCCATTCGGGTACTTTTTTCAGATTTTGTATCTGCGCGGAGAAAAGTGACCCCAAAAGTCACCGCGACCCCACCCCTCCTCCCGGGATTTGAACCATGGACCTCCAGCACCAGCGGCTTAGGATTCCCCACTACACAGCGGGTGTCAAGGCTACTTGGCGGAGTATACACCGCCAATTATATAGCCTGGGTCCATTTTATCCTCGAAAAACTTGCACGCCGGGTGGAACATAGAGATTGGCTCGTTGGATTTGGCAGGGTTAAGGTTAATACATTTCTGGTGCTACAATGTGCACCCTCGTGAAAGTACACTCTTACACACAGCAGTCATTGAAGATAGGTCCTTTAGGTTCCAAACCCTCAAAATATGCACTGAAAAAGTCCGTATCAAATTTGCCACTTTGTACACAAATTAATTGACTCCACAAAAAACTAAGTCATGAAGTTAAATACAACATGGTTCTTTTAAAAGATGATCTTCATGGTAACCCACAGAAATCATTTTTGCAGACTTCATTATTACACTTGTATAGGCCCGAGCTACTCCGGGTAATACTTGTGGCAGGAGACTGGGAAACGAGATCGCTTAGGTTTGAATTTCAGATGCTTTACCATGCGAGGTCTTGTGGCCCACTGGATAAGGCAGTTGCCAAGCAAGCAACAGATCCTGGGTTCGTTTCCCGGGCGAGATCGTTTTTCCATAATTGTCTCTTTTCTATCCTCGACGGCGAACCTGTTTAAAATATTTATATTTTGTTTAATAGAAATAATAGGCATATACTATTTTTAATTTGTTTAATACCCGTCGTATATACCTATTATTTCTATATACTTTAAGTCATTGGTCAAGATTATCAAAAAACACCTTTAAACTTGAAGAAAGTCATGGTTTAGTCCAGATGTAAGTTTGTTGACTTTTGAGACCATTGATTAGCGAATGCTTGACTTCAACTCAGTGTTTCAAATGACTTTAGTTAAGTTACTTGTCTTAAATACTTACTGTTCCTTAAGATTTTATTTGACTTGAGTTTAGTATGAAATTGCAGTATATATCCTTGGTGTAATTCATTTATGAGTTAGACTGGTGTTAAGCCTCTATTACTACGGATAAAGCTGTCTAATCCTTTAATACTTTAACACAGTTTAACACAGATTTTGCGCAAGGCTAATTCCGTGCAGAATTACATGAAGGATAAACCGAAATTGCCTCTTAATAATGTGAGGCTAAGGCCAAATAAAAAATATTCCCAGTTTCTAGTCCTTTTTGCCGGCCGCCTCCTTTTTTTTAATTTTTTTTTTTTTTAAACCCTTGTACAGGGTGGTCCAAAAAAAACTATACCCAACTTTGGAGGCCATTTTCTCCTAGATGATAAAATATTTTAGTAATTTGGTTTGCATATTATTAAAGCATATATCGTTGAGCATTATTGGTGAAAATAGGGAAGATATGACATGAATATTTTTTGAGATATTGCTATTTTTAGCGAGTATGTGTAAAAATGGCTTTTCCACGGGAGCTGTCAATGCATCAACATGTTTGAATATGATATGACACAATAATGTAATGAAGATATAGCATTAATATTAAAAAGTATTATTTATCCATTATTTATCCATTTTAGTGTAAATAAAAGCTCTCGCAAAAACATTTGTCAAAGGACTATCGCGTCATTACATTATTGTGTCATATCATATTCAAATATGTTGATGCATTGACAGCTCCCGTGGAAAAGCCATTTTTACACATACTGGCTAAAAATAGCAATATCTCAAAAAATATTAATGTAATATCTTCTCTATTTTCACCAATAATGCTCAACGATATATGCTTTAATAATATGCAAACCAAATTACTAAAATATTTTATCATCTAGGAGAAAATGGCCTCCAAAGTTGGGTATAGTTTGTTTCGGACCACCCTGTATGTCTGTATGTCTGAAAGAAGAGACAATGTTAAGTCAAATAAATTTATAAACATCTGTATTTTGTCTTTCTTTTTGTTTTCAACAAAGTTGTAGCCAATACAAGTCTGAAAACGGTGTTAGAAAAGGTGGCTGTCATTTAAGAAACAACAGCAACTGGAAAAAAGGTCGAAAGCGGAAGTATTTTTTTGTGGAAAATCAGTCCGCCATTTTGGATCCGCCATTTTGAAAGAAGAAAAAAAGAAGAAAAAAAAGGGGCCTCCTTCCTTTTTTCAAAAAGCCCGGACGAGAAACTTTTAAATTTTTTTATTTGGCCTAAACAGGAATGGACTAAATACTAGAAGAGAGCTAAACATAGGTTATATCCAGGTTATCCATGTAATGGATGGATTAGCAGCAATCTTGTCGCGAGATACTTTTACCTGTATTTAATATGTTCAGAAAGATTCATCTTAACATTTTCCACGCGGCTAATTAATTTTTACCATATATATACAAAACAGATTTGTCAGAAATCTTTCCCAACTTTCAAAGTCTATCTCAAGGATTACTGAACCAATTCTAGGCATGTATGTACTTATTTCAATACATTTCTCATGGTAATTCCAAATAATTATGGTAATGATATTTAATTATTTTGACATTTTGGAAACATATTGTGACATTTTGGAATGTCGTCTGCAGAGGCCTGCCGCGTGGAAAGTGTTAAATGGGCATAAGAGATGTGGTAGAGGCTGCGCCCTCGATTACAAAAATATATGATATAAACTGGGATTTATTGTTTTTACAATTGTATTACATGTATGAACTTACAACTATAAGGATTAAGAAAAATCAGCTCTCTTTGTACAACAAAACGTCGATTCAAAAATGCTGGTTGGGCGTATGATTCTAAAATCAACTAATTCTGTCAAGTTTATGTAATTAACAGTCAGTAAGATCGAATTAAAATACGTGAATTTTTAAATTCGTGTTCGACTATGTTTCAAAAGTATATTAGTGTCCCGGATGTACATATAGCAATTAAAGGGTTTTTTGGCTGCGGGGAAATTCGATTAATTCGGGGTATGTTAAAACTTGTGAATCCTATAGTTAAATGTATTTACTAACGATTCACCGACGGCAGGAAAAATCTATTGAAGGAAAAAGGAGTACAAAAGTGATTTTAAACCCCAAAAATGGAACAAATTCGTTCGTGTAAGAGGTGGTTTTGTCATTAAAAATGACGTTATTTGTTTTTCGGGGTCAATTTAACGCACAAAATATCATCCGGAATCGAGTTTAAGTTAAATTTAGTTTATTTAATGATAAACTGAGCACTCCATTCAAGAAAAGGTAAAACAGACGTTATTAGCAGCAACTATAATGACGTAATTTTAAAAATGGCAGCCTCCATGAATTCGCCGCACGAATGTAAAAATTCGTATTTTTTTTATTCGATCTTACTGACTGATTAAAGCTGTAACCTTTGCACATCAAAACATTCATTTTTCTGTAAGCTTTGCACATCAAAACATTCATTTTTGTTAACTAATTTTCATTGTTTCTCTTCTTTCTTCCCCCTTCTTGTTTCATGTACACCCTCCTGATTGGACCATATAGGTAAGTGCCATTATATAATGTTGCATATTGTAAGATAAGATGAATCTTTGGTTCCACAAAATAAAAACAAGACTTGTTTATAAAAACACCACATACACACAAAAAATTGGTTCAGAAAATAACAGTATAAAAGATTTGAATTTAAAAAAAATGGTTTTAACCAGATTACATATATAATATAATTTCAAGAAAAGTATAACAAAAAAAGGGCTCACCTAAAATGACTTCGCTAAGAGCCGTGGGCCCTTAATATTAGGGATCATACGGTACTATTTTTAATTAGACCAAAAACAGCATCATGACCAGACAACGCAAAACCAAAAAATGTACTTTCATCCGTACGATTCTTGTTATAAATCAGGTCAATAATTTCCCGATCCAAACACCACGCTCGCATTCATCTCTGATTGTAGCATTCATCTGATAATTCAATACACGGTGTAATGACGCACTGCGTTCAATAACATCGAGTGCCCTTGCACCTACATGGCTGCTGCAGTTACGCACCAGTCACAAAGGACTCACGGTAATTGTTCCAAATGATCAAGAAATGATTGAACTGCTTATAGTCTTACTATTTTGGACAAACAATATTTTCCATAGTTATAATATCGCCTCTATAAACATTGCCAATAGCGACTGAATAGATAAAAGTCACACAGCATTTGAAGTATAGCCTTAGACCTTCTATACATCTGACAAACTTGATTTCTTGTCTGATGAATATTGTACCAAACAAGTAAGGGCTTAGGTTTGACACAAGCGCATGGAGTGTGTTTATTAACCAATTTATAGCGCGCTGTATGGCCAATGTAAGTTAAGGCTACAGTAAAGATTTACTTTCATTGGCACTGCATGAGTCTGAACACAAATATTTGTACGAGTGATGTTGTAATCTAAATGTGAAAGAGGACGGCAGCTGCACTGCAAAAACTACGAAACACATCAATGCGTAGTGAACACATAGCATGTACAAAAAATGTAACAGATTTAGAACATGTTCCTGGCCGTATCAGATGTGTTCTTGATGTGTTCTAGAAATGGCCCTTGAACACATTTAGAACACATGGTGATGCGTCAAACAATCTAGAACACCTACAGAACACATTAGAACATCTACAGAACACATCTGAACACATGAACATGTTCTATATCTGTTACATTTGGCCGCTTCCGACACATCCTGAACGTGTGTAGAACCAGAGATGTAAGTTTTCAGGTTTTTCGCTGATTTCAGGCCGCCTTGTACATTTTCAGACATTTTCAGGCTTTGTTATCCTGATTTTCCCTGTACTAAAGTATAGACAACTCAAAATAATCTGACTTTTTCAGGTATTTTCAGGCCATCTGTGAAGAACTCTCTTACATCCCTGTAGAACACGTCAGAATGTGTTCTGTGAAGCGTCTGATGTGTTCTGTAGTTTTTGCAGTGTGTGGGGGGTGGGGGGGGTGGCGGTATATTTGAAAAGATATACAGATAATATCAAATACCACTTACGTATAATTCAGATGTGTTTTATTACTAGTTGAATTCGAAACTCCTGCTTGAATACAGTGGAATCGTGGTGTGTGTGTGTGGGTGGGGGGGGGGGGGGGGGGGGGGGGGGGGGGTCAGCAAGCCTTAGCCTTAATGGAGAAAAATTAACATGCCTTCAATATCATAGTGCAGCTGTAGCACTATAGTGCTATAAGTGTTATCTCTTGATAATTAATGGGGTCTCTTGATAATAAGTAAACATTGTTGTGTCTAGCATGCCAATATGTTAGGATTAAAATCAATACCTCACATGCATGCATTACGTCTCACTGATAATTGAAACAACTGCACAAGTGCAGATAGCCTTAATGTGAAATTATCGATTTGGAGCGCCTCGTCGTCTTTCAAGTGATCCGGTTCCGTAACTGCTGATTGTCGTTAGGCTTTATAACCGTAATAACGACATGTGTTGGTTTTTGTTTGCGATTGTATTTTGTCACTGGGCCGTGACATGATATTAGTTTCTTGTCATTAGGGATTGAGTTAATTCGATCGATACGTGATTGACACAATTTCTTGGGTGCGATGTACACTGATGAACTATAAAAAGTCAGATAGCAAATAGAATAATTTTCTGATACAATTTTCAGTTTATTGGTCGTCAAATATTTGATCACTCTTCTGTAAAAATGATACGGGATTTTGTACAGAGTGAAATTAGCATAACATAATTTAAATATATGACGCATCACGTCGAAAGGCAAATCTTGTCGACTTCTGAAACATTTGAGATTTTTCGATAATTTTAAAGCAATCTTTTCAATGATAAGTTATTTTTTCGAAAATGTAAGGAATACTTTTGAAAATATAAAAAAAAAGAAGTTAAGGTCAAAAACAAACAAAAATTGTTTCCAGTAGCAAGCCTGAAAAGTCAAATGCAAAAATGTGGGGTTTTTAGGTTGTTTTTTTGCTCAAATTTATAGTGGAGATTTGCTTGAAATGGTTTTATTAAGTCAAATCTGTGCATTTTTTAACTCTTATGAAAACGTGATTTTCGCCGCGGATTTTCACTTTTGTGTTTGCCGTATGTGGCCAATCGACCATCTTGAAAAATGTTGGACACAATTTCGACAAAAGATGGCGCCCTTACAATATTGTTCCCTGTTTTTCATATCAAGATATTTAAATGCGCAAGAATCAAGCTTCTCAGTGAAATGCGCATGCACTACTGGAAACAATCTCTCTTTTTTGTGTGTGTGTGGCCTTATAATGGTTTAATTTTATTTGTATTTGCTTTATATTTTACAAGCTGTTTGACTCTATTGCAAATTAAAGGGACACAATGTCATGTTGAATTTTTTTAATTTTAATTAATTTACTTCAGAATTCAAGATGAACATTCAAAATTGCCATTGTTGTTGTTTCTACTAAAAAAAACCCACCCAAACTTGATTAAAACATTGTTTTAAATATGTTGGAATACCAACCATAACAATGTAAAATGCTGGTTGCGGCTCTACCAGCATTTTTGAATCGACGTTTTGATGTACAAAGAGGGCTGATTTTTTCTTAATCCTTATAGGTGTAAGTTCATACATGTAATACAAATGTAAAAATATACAAATCCCAGTTTTTATCATATATTTTTGTAATTGAGGGCGCTGCCTCCACCACATCTCTTAATGCCCCTTTAAGCCTTGTCAGCATAATAACTGGATGTACCTTATGAAATGATGGTTACACATGGAGTGCTTTCAGCAAAATATCTTAAATGCATTCTAGAGCTAGCCTGTAGAATGTAATTACAACAAAATTGTATTTACAGGAAAAATGAAAGATAGAGGGCTTCCATGAAAAAGATCGCAAAATATGCCTTTAATCAATTTCATTTAGACATGGGTGGGTACTACTATAAGAAAGGATTTTAGAACTCCAGCTGCTGCACACAGAATCAAAACTATTATTTCAGTACCCATCACCCTTTTATGGCAAAAGAATGTATCTTATATGTAGTTTCCTAACAGTATACTTCCTTTTAACATGATCAAAGTTAGCTTTTTTCTCCATAAATCATGTAGTGGTAAAAAGGCAGTATATTACTTTTATTGTCTTTACAAGTTGCAACCTTTTCCTAAGTGAGGATTATTGAACCAAGTTATCACAATCCATGTTAAAAGGAAGTATATTATTAGGAAAGTACATATAAGATATGCTTTTGCCATAAAAGGGCTGCCAAGGAAAAAACAACATAAGCATCTTAGGATTATCCCAGATTATTAAAATGTATCATTATTTATCAAGTAATCCACAAAATACTCTTCTTAAATATTTACCATATGAATCTTTTAAGAAATAAATGTTGTTATGTACGGGAAATCAAAGCCTATACAGGTGATTGCTTGCAGCATGATTTACTGTAAAACAACTTAATTTCGTGAGGGATTTAATTTCGCGAGGGATGTGGATTCGCGAAAATTAAATACCTGTGAAACTGATAATTTTGCATTGAAAAGTAACAGTAAAAGTTCATTGAAAGTAACAGTAACAATTCCATATTTGCAAAATTAAATGCCCGCTAAAATAGCAGCAATTATAAATTTGTGAAATAAAGTATCCTTGAAATTATAGTGTTTTACAGTGTCAATTGAAGGCACTGCATAGCTTTGTGTGTGATGTATATACTGCCCTCTATAAATTTCAACCCAATCATTGTGCTGTTATAGGTGAGAGCAGCCTCTATTGATTTCACACCGCTAAATGGGGAGATCTTTATGTGTTATAACGCTTTCCATGCGGCAGGTGTCTGCAGACGACATACCAGAATTTCACAAAATGTCAACATTGTTAAATTTCATAAGGGATCACGTCAAAACTCGACCGCCCGGCAACTGCCGGTTACTGCCGGTTCCGCCCGGTTCTCACAAAACGTGTCGTCTGTTATAATATACACACATAATGAGGTCAAATAGCAACACTCTGGTGAACACGACCGGTTGATAGTGCCTCGTCACACGCGGGAGCAATAACATCTTGAAGTAATGGGCTCTTTTAAGACTTAAAAGTCTCAGTTGACAGCCAGTACAATACAGCTATTGATTTTCCCTGGGGTTGGCTTTTTCAATCTGTTTATAGCTCAATTAACTTTTTAAAATCAATACCGAAAGTCTATGAATGTTGTTTTTTTATAGAACGATTATAGAGAGAGCTATTATGACCGCAAAGTAACAGATTGATAGTGTAAATTGGTCAGATTACAGCATTAAGTCAACCGGCGGTTGTTCAGTGTTGCATGCGCGAATATTCATATACAAGTAAAACATTTGACCTGAAAGAACCGGGCGGAACCGCCCGTAACCGGCAGTCAACGGGCGGTCGAGTTTTGACGTCTCCCCTAACCGGTTAACCATAGATGGAATCACCACATGAAATGCATTAAAATAAGTACAACCATACCTTGTATTGGTATTGGTTCAGTAATCCTTGAGATACACCTTGAAAGTTAGGAAAGGTTTCTTAAAAAAATTGTTTTTATATGGTAAAACCGATAGCCTCATGGAAAGTGTTAACTCATTTCGGTTGATCAGAAGCCCCAATTATACTCATGTAACAAAAGGTCACATTCAAATATATTTCTTCTTTCAGGTTACTGCTTAACATCCCTAGTAGGACTACCCAAACAGGAATTGTTGTGCGATGCTATTTAGTCCTTAGTTTCTTTGTCTTGGGTGTGGTAAGGCTTAAAGAGGCATGAGAGATGTATCGATATACTAAATGAGCAAATAATGAAAGATAATCATCCACATAGCCCAAATCCAAAATGTCATACAATTCCGACATCGCCTTCATGCCAAAATAAGCAAATAACGGCACTTCCGGGTTGAGATTTGCCGCGAAAGTCCGTGATTAAAATGATGCATAACTTCCGAATTCAGCACCTGAGTTTCAATATGATCATATCGAAACTAAGATAATCATGAAATTTTATATGATAAACGGCGAATGTTGGTAAACTGTTTCAGATGGTAGATAGTATATGCCTAAGTATTACTTTGATGCAAAAAAAACTGATTTCCTTGATAATTGAGGGCGCACTCCCGTACGTATCTCTCAATGCCCCTTTAATGATGTTGGACTTGAACGTTTCCAGTTTGATAATGTCGTTGCTATTTTGGGGGGTAATGAGGATGGAATTTCTTAAGGTTTATTGGTGATTTTGAACAGGGTATGCATAAAATGAAGAAAAAGACATTTGCCATTATTTGCACTCTTGCCGTTCGTGTTTTTCTGTAAATATCATTTTTGATTTTTACATAAATGTTTGCAACACTGTTCGGATCCACAGCCCTCCTCATTCAATACAACCTGGTGTATGACGACCTCCAATTAGTACAACCTCTACTCGAAATGTTAAGATTACTTAATATAACACCCATGCATTTTAGACAAGAGTTACTTGAATAGCATTTAGTGTTACCTCCAAGATGGCCGCTAATCCCAAACATGGACGGTCTCTACAGTCTTTATTTTAACTCATTTAAAGGTATATTATGTGATCTTTTCCATGGGACGCCCGCAATCCTCGAAGAAGAACAAATTGGAAGCAGATTTTCTTGCAGATTTACTTTTCTGACCATAAATCATAAATATATTCCATGTTACAGAGCGATACGATTCCTAATAACCTCAAAATCATCGTTTAAAGAGTGAATTTAGAGTAAAATTTGAAAAATAGATCGTACCGCTCGGTGCAATCTATTTTTCAAACCATGATTTTGAAGTAATTAGGAATCGTATCGATCTGTAACTTAGAAGATCTTTATGATTTATGATCAAAAATGCAAATCTGCAAGCAAATCAGCTTCCATATGTGAAAATCAATGATAGAGGGCGCTACTTGAAAAAGATCACATAATATGCCTTTAAGTGTATTCAAGCCAAACCAAATTTGAAACGGTTGAATTGATGAAATGCCAGGGCAATTTCCATATCCCCATCTATCAAAATGCTTCAAAACTGATGTTTCAATCTTGTTGTAAGTTTAAATGCCCGCAAGACAGATGTGGGAGTTATATGCGTCAATCTTTGCAGCAAAGGTGCTATATTAGGCATACTCAGCATGCAGATCGCGTCTGTGTTTGCCTGGCTATGCATTCTGTATCAAGTTCATGTTTTCATAAGGCGTAAAGCAGAGCAGACCTTTAGCTCATAATGTGTTAAGAAAAATAGTCGCACTGTGTTTGTACACAATATGGTGTCTACAGAGAGCATGTGGGAAGAGAGAAAGAGAGGTTCTGACATGTTTTTTAAAGAGACATTTAACCCTAACCCAACCATGATTTGTGTCTACGGCCGGCCTTGTCTACGGCATGCTCTGTGTTCACAGCCCTCGCTTCCTGAGTTGCATTGCATAATCATGGCAGCCTGTAATATGATGGCAACAAAAAATGTTGAAGAATGTTGGTGCAGCCAATGTGTTATGTTCCTCAAATTGATTAATAGTTGAAGCCCCTCCTCAAATTTGTTTCTTCTTTTTCTGCTAGTGTCCTGGATTTTTTGGCTTCTCGTACAGTGCAGACAGAAATCACCCCTTGTGGGGGTTGGGGTTGTGTGTGGTGGTGGGGGGGGGGGGGGAAGGGGTGGACTTCTCATAATTTGCCTATCTGCAACTGATGAATATGTGTGCAGTAGATCCATTGTTACCGCTTGAGACTAAGACTTGACTTGAGTAACTATTTTGTGACTAGACTTGATTTGAGTCTATAACAATGTTAGGAGGCCTCATGTCAATTATTTCATATGAGCTTAAACAAAGTCACCGTTTAGGGTGCTTAAATTGACTCAATTCATAGAGACAATAAATTAATAACTCAGGTTCGCCCAAACCATCAATCTTAGTGATTGGCTTGAGTCACTGACACTTGTATTGACTCAAGTCAATGGCTTAATTTGAGTTTGATTCAAGCCACTAAACCTATTCACTATTAAAGGAAAGACTTGACTGTATACTTCATTCATCTGACTCTATACAGTGAAGTCAGAATGTATTCTAATGATTGCACCTCATTATTTATCACACACACGATTTCAGTGTGCTAGCACTTACCCTTACAATCAAAGGTGAATCCTTGCACCCCCACATAAATTGATAACATGTTATCAAGTAGTTTATCAACAAGCGCTATCTTCAGTAGATAGCAAACAAAGAATACACACAGCTATACTACTCTGTGTACTCCCCCACAAAAGAATTGGATGTCACTACACAGAGTTAGATGAATGTAGTATAGTCACTTGGAGCGTGTTTCTGCTGGGGAAGAAACCGCTAATAAACGCTAAGTTTCAATCCCCCCTGTTTCTACTCGCGAAAAGTTACCGCTAAATTTATCGATCCTAGTCGATGGGCCACGACATTTGACATTTTGTAATACCAAACAATGCCACCGCACCTGAAAAAGATTGCTTCACAATAATGTGTCAGCGTGACACGGTTCACGGCGCAAACCGCTAAGAATCGCCTTTCTGTTTCTATTGGGTTTATTGCTGATTATTGCCGGTTCCAAACCTGGTTTGTGAAGGTTTTTGGGATTACCAAAAATACCGATTATTGCCGGGTTCTGCCTGTTTCTACTGGGCAAACTTAGCGTTTATTAGCGGTTTCTTCCCTAGCAGAAACACGTTATTAGAGAATAAAATATAGTTTGTAGCTGTTTTGTTATATACGATGGTCTCATAATGTATATAGACTGTACCATATTTCGGCGTCCATACACGACGACACAAATAAAATAAAATCTGCGAATTCAGCGAGATATTTACCAACTTCCTTATTCAAAGTAATCGTGGTCTTTAGCACACGCACGCATGGCAACGCTGCATTATACACACAAAGCATACGCCGGAGACTTTGTGTATGGTGATGAGATTCAATAATTGTGACATTTTTGAAACATTTTGTGACATTTTGAAATGTCGTCTGCAGACACATGGAAAGTGTTAAGATAATATGTGACGCGATCAAGAGAAATGAGTCGGATGTCGGGGAATCCTAAATTGAGATATGGCCAATTCAAAATGGCGGCTTACATAAGTTTTGATGGAAATTCATGTATACAATTTGACATAACTTTGGAACAAAACGTCGTATCGACATGGGGTTTTCCGTTTCTGAAAGCTCTAGGTGTCTTCTTTAAAACTGTATTAAAAACTCATTTTCGACCAGGGTCGACATCCGACTCATTCCTCTTGATCGCGTCACATATTAACCATTTACTACACTTTACATTTTTGGACGCCTCAAAAGGTGTTCTGGTTATTAACACAAAAGATGTTTTATATTTTAAACTTTTATATTGGAAATATTTACACACATTTTCTGTTTTTTCTTGTTTTAGCAGTATCCTATATCCACAAATATTTGAAAAACATCAAAATCTATAATATCATTACTGGATTTAGTCAACTAAAAATTTAAAGGTATTCTGTTCTAAACACTGTGTTAAACAAACACTGTGTTAAACAAAAGAACACATTTTTACACCTATCATAACACCTTTTCTGTTACAGTTTGGGAACATCAATGTGTTCTAGAACCCATCTTTTGTTAATAACCAGAACACCTTTTGAGGCGTCCAACAAATTTACAGAGTACACAAAAATATGTTATTAACTCAAAACTTTTATTTTTGTATATATTTAAAAAAATGATGTTTTGATTTGGGCAAATCATGTTTTTGTTACTTTTTAAACTAAAAAGTTTGATAAAAATGCGACAATATATAATGTTAATTATAATGTTAATAATATTGTTTTGACTTAAAGGCATATTATGTGATCTTTTCCAGAGAGCGCCCTCTATTCATTATTTTTTTTAGAAAGTAGATTTTCTTGCAGATTTACATTTCCGATGATAAATCATACATACATTCCAAGTTACAGAGCGATACGACTCCTAATTACCTCAAAATCATGGTTTTAGAGTGAATTTAGAGTGAAAAATATAAACTGTCGGGATTCCGACAGTTTATTTTCACTCTAAAACCATGATTTTGAAGTAATTAAGAATCGTATCGCCCTGTAACTTGGAATGTATGCATGATTCATGATCAGAAATGTAAATCTGCAAGAAAATCTGCTTTCTATTTTTTTTTTTATGTTGAGGGCGTTCCCTTGAAAGATCACATAATATACCTTTAAATGAAAGAGAAAATTGCTGCATCCATTTGTCTCAAGACATGTGATGTGATGGAAGAATCGTGATCGTATTCCCGTTACCCAGTTTGCTAAAACCCATGTTTTTGCCCCGCTGTTGTTCAGGTGGTCCTAATGTGCGAAAAGCATTCTTGCATGCACGTCAATAAGTAAGTTGACTTGGATTGGATTTAGAAAGCTAATACACTGCTAGTTGTCTATGGTGTTATCATAGGGGGCTCCGGAGTGGGGTGTTATTCCTGTATATATCTGAAGAGGGTGCCAGAGTAGGGTTTTTGTTTCTTTGGATAAATATGCATGAGTAGCTCAAGCAGGATTGTTTATTTCTGATAAATATTGGGAGTATTTTCAGAGTGACGCTATTTTCCTTATAAAAGGGCTTCAATTTGGGGTTGTAATTATTACATGTGGTTCAATGCGGATTTTATTTTGATAAATGTTGATGGGGGGGGGGGGGGGGGATAAACATCATACTGAACCATTTTAGTGTTAAAACTGCCCATTTTTGCTAGCTTTGCGCCAATAGTTTCAATTTGTCATCAATTTAAGCTTGAATAAGCTCAATTTGTTATCATGTCAGATGGCTTCAGGAACATTTTTCAAGAGAATTTGAGTTAAAAACTGAAAATATTTGCACACATTTTTTCTACATATTCAACATTATAAAACAAAATTAAGTCTCGCCCTCCCCCCTAAATGTGTTGCTTTCACCGCTTGCTGTAAAAGTGGAAATTTGTGCACTGCATTAATTTTTGCGCTTTTCGCACTCCATGCAGCTACCGCGAAAATAAAAACATGCGAACATATTTATTTTGTATAAGTTTATGTAATGAACTTTCATATTGCGAATTTAAAAACAAGCGAAATGGATGAAAATCTGCAAAGCGCGAAAATGTAATCATGCGAAAATTCCCACTTTTACAGTATGACATTTAGCTCGAGTGGGAGAGGTCATTTCTGATAATGATGTGAGTCTGTGTAGCTCAAAATTTGGGTTAAAATAGGGCCCTAAAGTATTGCTCAAAGCAAACAATGTCTTGGCCTAATACATATCTATTGTCACAGATATAAACTTTGAGTTGAATAATAGCGTTATTATTCAACAATTTATGACCAGTGACGGGCCTTGAAATACTGTAAAAGTAGAAATTTTTGCGGGTGTAATTTTTCACGCTTTGTACATTTTGAACAATTTTACTTGTTTTTATTTTCGCAATTTTGAGCTTCCTTACATAGAACTACATACAAAATGAATATATTCGTGTGTTGTTATTTTGGCGATTGTTGATTTTAGCGCAAAAATAAATGTAGCCGCGAAAATGTCCACTTTTACAGTAAACCAATGTAAATAAATAACCCCTCCCCATGTGCACTACCTATACTCTACTCTTTCCCACAGACCAATGAACTTTATAACCCCATGAAATTTGCATTCTTTATAATTAGAATCTATGACTCGATAATTTAAAAATAAAATGTGATTCTTACACAACACAAACGGTCAGTTGGCTGAATAAAATCAATATTGCCACACTAAAATCCGATATCATCCCACACATAAATTTGCCACACAGAAAAGTCTAACTCATTAAATTTATTGTACGTTTGCTCCCTCCACCTCCCTCCCTTAAGAAAACGTTGCCATGTGTGCTTACGGCGCAATTTTCTACACCGAATTCTATAGAGAGAGGTTTGCAATTGCTATTGATGCAGCCTGTCCGAAAAAATAAATGACACGAAAATTTGTTGACTTTAAAAAAATGGGACGTATGGTTAAAGGTAAAGTGCGTCGCTTGGGGGACATGATAGTATTGATGTGCACGGGAACAATTTATGCCCCGGGTATTGATCGGTTTGAGAAATCTAGATTTATCAGACTTGTTACAAGGCAAGGGACCTTAATACAATTGTATGTTGTGTTGCTTATTTAAAATGGAAAAGAGGATAGGCCTCATGGGGTGTGTCTGGGATTGGGGAGGAATACTAAGGGGATGGGGTAGGGGTAATAGAAAGAGGTTGGGAGGGGGAAATATTTCTGGAATGAGCTGCTGGAGCTCTGAAACATGAACCCACTTTTTCTATAAAAAACACAGCTGAGATGACTTTAAGGCATATTATGTGATTTTTTTTAAAATTGTGTACACTTATTTTTTTTCTTTCTCACTTAATGGTGTTTGACTTATCAGGAAAGACTTATAAATCTATCTTGACTGTATTTTCTGTTACGAAACCCATCACAGAACTTGACCATGTTACTAAATTATAAAGGAAATCTGCTTTTAATTTTGTGAATTTGTCAACATATTTGTTTACATTTTCATCAAAGTATTCCCTTCTTTATTGTATTCCCTTGTGTATTAATAATAACTAATAATTACTATAAAGCACACACTTATCCATCCTATATACAGGACTGATTTGAAAAGGATTTTCGGACTTGCGAGTCGTTGTAAATAAACTGTCCTGGATATCCAGGACAGTTTATTTTTACTCTTCAAACCATGATTTTGAAGTAACTAGGAATCGTATCGCTTTAAAACTCAGAAGATATTTTCGATTTATGATCAGAAATGTAAATCTGCAAGAGAATCTGCTGTAAAAAGAATCAAGGATTGAGGGCATCCCATGGAAAAGATTACATGATATGCCTTCAATATTTGTTATTGTTTCCCAAGTTTTACCCTTAAATGGGTGCATTTGTACATAATAAAAGATTAAATAATCAAAAGTGCACAGGCTACCTGAAATCCTGTATCATCTTAAGCATAACCCTAACCCTACCACCATACATCAAAATACCACGACCCAGCCTGTTCCTATAACCCTGCGTAGAAGTTTTTCTATGATATAATGGACCCAGCCGATATACTTGAGGCAATATACTGCGCCAAGTAGCCTTGACACTCATGGGGTATTGGGGAATTCTCTGCTCCGGGTGCCGGAGGTCCATGGTTCAAATCCGGGGTCGCAGCTATTATTTGCGTCCGCTTTCACCTGGCAGAAGCAAAAAATCTGTAAAATGAGGGGGTAGTGTTAGGGAAGATGAGAGATTACCAACTGACCTGAGTATAAAGATTTCTTACAAAAAAGTAGCCCACACATTTAATAAGTCGTCTTATGTTAGACATTATTCCCATATACACTGTGAGCAGATCTGGTCCTCTCCGCATTTGCACACACTATAACAAATATTGATACTGATGCAGGCAAGAGGTTATTTATACCGATGAAGATATATGAGCTACTAGTCTGTCGTCTGGCCATCGTATTATATGGGCCATCAGAGTACAGGTTTAATTACAGCTGCAGAGTGCCATTTTGAAACTTAAGCCAACGAGACATCCTTTTTAGAGCCCCTTGCGTACTACTGGTTATTCATACACTGTAAAAAGAA
Source organism: Ophiura sarsii (assembly GCA_035610835.1). Lineage (NCBI taxonomy): Eukaryota > Metazoa > Echinodermata > Ophiuroidea > Amphilepidida > Ophiuridae > Ophiura > Ophiura sarsii. Next base: position 62,039,877 of record CM069448.1, read on the forward strand.
ACGTTTATATTTCTGATAACACTTAATAAACACTTAAACACGTTTATTTTTGTGTTTTACGTGTAAAGGTATAGGAGGCATTTCTACGATAAACGTTTGCATAAACACTACAACACGTTTATAGAGGTAATTGTGTAATATTTATTAACACACCAACATGTTTATATCAGCAATATAAACATGTTGGGGTGTTAATAATTATACAACAAATACCTCTATAAACGTGTTGTAGTGTTTATGCAAACGTTTATCGTAGAAATGCCTCCTATACCTTTACATGTAAAAGACAAAAATAAACGTGTTTAAGTGTTTATTAAGTGTTATCAGAAATATAAACGTTTCTTTTTACAGTGTAGGAGCAACAACGCATCTTTTTTTTCTTAATTCTTTCATCTGGCTTCGTAGGGATTAATAAAAGCTTAAATGGATTAATGTCAAAGCTTAAAGGGGCACTGAGAGGTACGTTTAAGAGTGCGCCCTCAATTTGCATGGAAATCAGTTTTTATGCACCTATACATAATACTACCATCTGAAACCGTTTACCTTAATTCGGCGTCTTATCATGTAAAATATCACGGTTTGAAATTATTAGCACCACTTACCACATAAATTGCTTCAACCAAATTTCTATCTAGCGCCATATTATACAATCCTTTTCCCATAAATCATTACACTTCAAGGTTCCTACATACCTTATCTATTGAAACAATTCATATGTCAAAATTTCATTTTCTCAGCAATCTCTCAGTCCCCCCTTAAGATATCCCAGATTACATGATTGTTAATGGGCGGTAGGTCCCCCTTCCTATCATTTGTCTCGCTTTTATCTTGTGTGTGTGTATCTTTTTGACACATAAATGTCATCCCCCACCCCACAATGTTTTACGTCTCATTGACGCTCATCATACTAGATTTGCCTGAATATATAGTTATACTTCTCGGACAATTAAAGGGTATGCAGGCTTGAAAAGTACCTTAACATAGAATGTAAATAAAGCCTCCGCTACTTCACAGAGAACACCCTTAATGTTTTCACTCTCACAGTTTTGGACGGTTGGCTTACATGGTCATTAGGCTAATGAAAGCTGATGTTGCGTTTCCAGCCCCGTAGTTTTTTAGCAAGTGATGATCAGAGGATTCTTTCATTATTCATTAGCATTTATTATTCAACACATGGCTTGCTATCTACGACACTATGAGTTAGGCTAGGGTATTTTTTGTCTCTTTTGTTTCTTATAGCTAAAGATATAAGTAAATGGGATGAGGGGTGACGCAGGTGGAATTGAAGACTTCAAGTCATTTTTGATTGGCTTTAGTTTTAAAGGTGTGCTACCCGGGATCATTTCACATGGTGTGTTTTTTGTCTTTACGACAAGGAGACGCATTATAAAAGCTGTCTTATTCCATAATTTGACAATTACTCTAGGGGTTTCTAACATAGAAACGTTAACTTTATGTTGTAAAAAAGTGATGATATTTTGAGCTAATATGCACTTCTTTTGCTGATATTATCTTGAGAAACATTTCTCAGGTCTTAAATGTTTGCAAGGTTGATGAAAAAGTAATGCTTATTTCTGATAACAAAATCAAGATTTTGATGGGAAAATGTGGAGGGTTCAGGGCATAAAACCTTTTAAAGTGTCCGGACCTCAACATTTACCATGAAATTGGAAATAACACATGATTTTGTAAAATATTCATCTATATACTTCTCTTTCTTTCTCTTTGTTAGATAGGCCCCTTGTGAAATGCTGATTTACTGGTGGAACTCAGGAAATTCTTTTGACTTTCATATACAAAAAAATAAAGGGAAATAGATTTTGCATGCAAATGAATTGGAAGTCATTTAAATGTGTATTTAAAAATGGATGAAAATTAATTTAGATTCTGAAAATATTTCAAAATACCCAGGCTGTAGACAGCCTGAAGCAACAGTTGTGATGAGTGTAATATCATGGCCTGACACGAACTGCTAAGAAAAAGACAAATTAGAATTCATATAAGCAACATGGTAGTGTGTTATAAAGCTTATAAGCCTATAATAATAATCAACTATAGATATTGTACCTTTAAACTGAGCCCAAAATACCTTGACATAATGTACTCATGTAACATGTAGGTATAGTTCTTCTATGCCAGATGGCCTCTGAATGCTGTAGATCAATACCTACAGATGAGGAGATTCTCATGCGCCTGCATGCATGCATGCTAGCTTCGACCAGCCGGCCTGCCAGCCAACCGATCGGACAGTCATACATGTTTAAAATGCTGTATACCTTGCTTATGACAGTGTTGCTCAAGACGGGTTTGCTTAGACTGGTTAGGGGATGGTGGTCATCATCGTGCCAAATAGCGATAATCCGTGCACCCGAAATAACCAAATTTCCTGGTGGATAACCATTTTTTTCATGCAAAATCTGACCGATAACCACGATTTTGACACAAAACTAGTAAAACTCCTGTATGAAGTCAATCTAAGTGTGTTATAAATGAGAGCAATACTATACACGGTTATGAGTAAACTTTAATACATTTTATTCAAAAAAATTGAATATATCACATATTTACACATAAAAAAGAAAACTATAACGTTTAGCCAATCAAACCTTTTCCTGAAGCTTTTGAGTTTAAAGGAAGCTGAAAAGACATTTAAAAAAAACATAAAAAAATAAATAAACAAAACCCAAACAAACCAATAGAAAAAAATTAGCAAGCAAATTTTGTAAAAAGACACAAAAACATTGTAAAAAGAATCAAAACAAAACAAACTCACAAACAAAAATTAAATGATAATTGGGGGAAAAAGACATTATAAAAAAACAAAAACACAAAGAATCAAAACATACGAAAAAGGAAAACCTGCTGCTACATCAGTAGCAGGAATAGACAGAAAATGCAGATATAAATAATAGAAAAGAAACATTGGGCTAAATGTCCCAGCGCTATGGGAGTCTCAGTTGGCAACACTAAGAACTCCTACATTTCAGAGCTGCCGTGCTGCGTGCGTACATGCATGTACAAATCGTGAGCGTTCACCTTTGAGACTTGAGTCAAGTCTACATCTGTTGATGCTTGGCAAGGGACCACTCACTGGCTGTATTTTGAATAGAGATGATATTTAAAAGGAGACAACCATGAAGTTCTATTGTGACTGATGTTGGTCGGTCAATCAGATGGAGATGAACATCGTGTTGTTATGGATGTGTTGCCTCAGCAGCATCCTCCACCATCATCCCCGTATGCTATGAGGAGATGAACTCCATCCACCATCAACTGATTTCTAAGAGATTCGAGGGAATCTTTTTCTGGGCTTATGAGAGTATAGTCATAGTGCGTACGTTTGAGTACATTTACTGTGTCGTGTTCTAATTGAGCCGTCATAGAGTCTGCTAGCTACTATAACACAGCAATTCAGCAAACGAGGCAGTCGTTTTCTTGGAATATTTATGTGGAATATACACCCGTGAGCGAGACAAGAGCTGTAGTTTGCCAGAAGGTCTGGGGGAAGGTTTTAAATCAGGGGCCGCTGTGAACACCAGGCGTAGCCAGCGAGCCACCATGCGGCAGCCCAAGGAGCCTCAGGAGCAGGACATGTCGAGGGAGAAGGCCGGGGAGAAAGAGCCGATGTTGGACAACAACACGAAGGCGGTCGAGGCCAAGAAGAAGGAGGAGGAGAAAAAAGATGCGGAGAAGAAAGATGCGGAAGATGACGAACTGGAAGAGAAGCTGAATAAAATAGAGAAGCTGATCAATCGGATACGTGGGATGTTGTGTATACCTAAGGAGACGGGTAAGATTATGGGCAAGGGCCGGTCTAATAACAGGTGCATTTTAATTGGGGACTGGCATTCTTTACAACTTGGAAGGTAATAGAATATAACACCTACAGTACATGTAGAAGTAGCACCATCCGTACACAGTACAGAACATTAACAGTATAAAGAGGGTTTGTTATCTATAAACAGAGGATGATCCACCTTGACCCGGATGTTGGGGGAGGGGGAAGTCACATATCATCCACCTTGACCCGGATGTTGGGGAGGGGGCAGTCACATATCATCCACCTTGACCCGGATGTTGGGGAGGGGGGAGTCACATATCATCCACCTTGACCCGGATGTTGGGGAGGGGCAGTCACATATCATCCACCTTGACTGGGATGTTGGGGGTAGCGAATCACTGGACAGGGGATTGAGCTGCAGAATTGTCAGCGGAGAGGGGGCCAACCACTGAGAGTTACCATAGAATTGTCGGCATAATTCTGTTATACCCTACACACCTCCATCGGTAGTATGCGTCGTTCTTAAAAATCATGCACTATGAATACCTCTGTGAAGGGTATAACAGAATTACTCCGAATTGTCAGCGTACACTGACTTCATTCGAATCAAAACTTTCATTTTGTTGTTTCATTGTGCTTGGTCAATAACCATGGCAACTAAAAAGTTGATAGAGTTTCAATCGAACGTTTAGTTCAATCTGTCCATGCATAATACATGCCACAGTGGCATTAATATAGTTTTAACTCTGGTGATTTACCTAGCAGGGTACCCCATTAATAACATAAGTGCTATGTAACGGGATATAACCCATACATTCAAACAGCAAAACGCTCCCATAGCCCCTTGTGCATGAATGAATAATATTACAGTATTTCCCACCTTTATAAGTACATAGATATTTCTATTCTATTTTGGCACCTTCAAAATATACAAATATGTATTAAATATGACAAATTATTTATACAATTGTTTAAAATAAAATTAGGGCTTCGAAATCTTTGTCTAAACCCATTTTTACCCCATTAATAAAATTAGTGCTATGTTATGGGATATAGTGCGGCAACCCATACATTCAAACAGCAAAACGCTCCCATAGTCTCTTGTGCATGAATGAATAATATTACAGTGCTTCCCACCTTTATTAGTACATAGATATTTCTAATGTTGGCACCTTCAAAATATACAAATATCTATTAAACATGAGAAATTATTTAAACAATTATTTAAAATAAAATTAGGGCTTTGAAATCTTTGTCTAAACCCATTTTTTCCCCATTAATAAAATAAGTGCTATGTAATAGGATATTATGCGGCAACCCATACATTCAAACAGCAAAACGCTCACATAGTCTTTTGTGCATGAATGAATAATATTACAGTATTTCCCACCTGTATTAGTACATAGATATTTCTAATGTTGGCACCTTAAAAATATACAACTATGTATTAAACATGAGAAATTATTTATACAATTATTTAAAATAAAATTAGGGCTTTGAATCTTTGTCTAAACCCATTTTTGACCCAGAAAACAAATGAGGAGGCACTATAGGGTCAATATTTCTAGAATCTGTTTTCTGTGTCGATAGAGCTGGATCAATTTTACATTTCAAAACCGATCACATACTGTTTATACAAACTTGCCATATGCATACCCCTATACTGAATGTAAACATGAGTTAGTATTTCATTCCACACCCATACTGCTGCAATGCGCCCTACATTTCGAAGGTGCCATCGGTTAACTTCACTTCAGCACAGCAACGATCCATGTCGCCATCCAAACTGCTCCAATGTGTCGATCTGCCATTTCTAAACTTTCACATCTTCCATCCATGCATACATGCATGCTAATGCAACAGTTGTCTGTAGATCGACACTCCTTCAAGATAAGGCGAAAAACAACTGTTGTGTTGCCTGCCCTCAAGTGCCAAAAATCTTGAAGTCGGTTGGTCGGTAGATTTTGTGTGCTGATAAATATTACTGACCGTCCGTACCGTGGTTCATGTCCAGACAAAATAGGTGAATGTCGATTTGACTAATGTTTTCAATGGGATAATAGTTTAAAAACAATTTGTTCAAGCAAAGTTATTAATTTCAAGCAGAAAGTAGTAATAGTTTGACAATTTTGGTAATATTTTAATCTTAAATAAAAATGATTAAAAAACAATTGTGACCCTAAACTTTGAGACTTAAGGTTCGGTCACTGAGGGCAACACAACTTTTTATTTTTTGTTTTGCCTGAAAGGCAGTATGATATCAACTATGGTGTTGCAGTGCCAATGTTTGTATATTTTATGCAATGCCAAGAAATAAAGATATAGGTCAACGCATATAGATATTGTCATTACCATTTAAATGCTTTATCTGAGGTATCAACAGTTGTGATGGTGATAATATCGCTTTCATGACTATAATCGGGCAACCATGGGTCATGAATATGAGGCCCTGTATAGTGTGTTTAGTGCCAAATCGGCAGGAGTTTATGTTGCTCGTGTTTGTCCGCACTCAAGAAAGGAATCTTAACTGGCGCCACATGTCTGTGAATGCAAGTGTGCATCGTGTATGCGTGCGTGGGTTTCACTTGTGTGTTGTGCATATCTTGAATTCGGCTCTACCTACGCTAGTTTAGATCTATTCGCAATGTTATCAAGTCCCACTTTTTTGGTACAATAATTTAAACTAGACTGGAGTTTTATGTGACATGTGTTATACAACATATTTTGTTCAAAACTATTGATTTATATCATCAGACGAACAGGACAGTTGGTTTTCAAATATTGGCCAAATTTCTTTGTAACGGAATGTTTGATATGAATTTTGGCGTATCATATCAGTTATGCCAAGAAACGGGGCAAGAACGTTGGAAACTGCAATTTATATTTTGTATATGCTTCAAATAAATATGTACAAAATTAATAATAAAAAACCTCAAGAATAATAGAAAAATGTCATAAAATGCCATGTCACATTTTGTCGTGATACATATTGTCAGAAAAGTATATTTCTGCTTAGTCATGTCCAGGCCATTGTTCCTCTTATGCACAGCTGATTCAACATGCATGGTTATCTGACCCGCGCGCATTACAAAAACCGCCCACGTTAACTTTTTTTTTCTTCATGTTTTTTAATTTTTATAAATTTTTTCTCATTTCCTCAAAAATCAGCCAACTTTCAGGTTTGCATTGAAAGAAAGAAAATCTGCAGACCGCATTCAATTTTCATTCTCTCATGTCATCTGAGACAAACCTTTTTGTTGTTGGCCTGAGGTGATATTTTCATAAGTACCTACAATGATATTTTAAATAGTTGCCATAAAGAATATCAAAACAAACCCTTATATTGCAGAAATTGATTATTGAATCAACTTTAAACCAACTAGACATTCAATGCTTCCCTGCAAATTTAAAGGGACACACACTGTAAATAAATACATTGATGAGAACAATCTGATAACAACCCAGTGTTTTTTATAAGTCTACCTTTAAATGCCAATATGACAGTTATATGTCTAACTGTCAACAGTTAAGTGATAATGGGATGGGATGGTAACAATACAATTACCTTTATGAATAATGCACTCCTACACTAGGTGGATCAATAAGAAAATCATTATCATAATAAAGGATTTCAATGGGCATCAGAAGGCTTTAAATATTACTGCTATATTTAAATGATACAAGTGAGCAGACTGTAACAGATAATAACATTATCGGATTTCTTTGGCTGGGTATAGGGTAACCCATGATGTCAATAAGGGCTTTAAATGCCAGTCTCTCTACTTATTCCATGGCCAGTTATTAAAGTTACAGATCTTTGTTTTAACCTCTCTATAATGCCAAAGGCGTGTTTAGGGAACAAAACTATCAGGGGTGAAAAGGGTTCATATTTGGTGGGGAAGACTCTACTGGCATCAGGAATCAAACCTTGGGCCCCGGATGTGCCAAAAAATGGAAATGAAAATTGACCCAAACATTTACCAATTTTTGGGGCAAAATGGACCCATATGTACGTTTACCAGAGACCCATAATTTTCCTTCGAATTTGACGTAATTATTTTGCTAATATTTCTGTGAAAAACAGCAAATTTAAGGATTTTAGACACATACCTTTACTAAAAATGGCTATGAAAAGGGGTAAAAAAAATGGGACCTTATTTGGCGGCACATCCCAGTGACCTCATATCCACTAAGTAACCCCCAAGTTCCAGCCCCTATTTGGCGGCACCTCCCAGTGACCTCATATCCACTATTAGGAACTCCCGGGGTCCGGCCCCTATTTGATTGAGCCAAGGAATCGGCTTTCCTACGCGTATGATAGCCTGCTTGGGGAACCATGCACTACCAGCTCTTGAGTTATATCATGGTCATATAGTAGCATTTCGTAGAATTCAGGGCTGTTGGGTCAAAGCATTTTTGTATATTATTATATATCTTATGATTATAATCAATTTAACTTTAATACTCATTTGCTACCTGTTGCATCTTCACCATCTTTGATCTAGAGGTATTAAAGCAATGAGTGTTAATAATCTTTAAAAAAAATTGAAATACCCTCGCAACCTCTCAACCTCTTTCCTCGTGCCATCTTTGCCTACACAGCACTTTGCTGATGAATGTTGTCTCCATCCACTTTGTTATAACAATATATAAAGCAACATACAATCCATGCTGCCTATACAGCCTGATGAAAGTAACTCAAAAGGCGGATGTCAGCCCCAGTTGTTTGTTACATTGTAGGATAAAATGAGACAAAATTGTTGGAAATTGTCCAAATATTTGAAAGTCGATTATCGCAAAATAGCATTTCTTGAGTTACGGCCTTCTGGCGCTCAACCCTCGATATTAGACCAGTTTTTCAATAGACTGATATATAACAAAATCTTGAGGCACAAGGGTATATATTTTATCTATATTTTAGAATTTATTTCATTTTTGTGTGTAGAAATGTGCTACCACAGTCAAATGAAAATGGACTTTTAAAATTTGTTTTTAAAAATGTCCATGGATCGTAGTACTCTCACCCCAGACTCTCACAGGCCAAACTTCTGTGTGGACGTACGAGTACCTATGCTTGGTTAAAGGAATTCAATTTATTTAAATCCTGTAGCACAGTTTCCATGGATATGCATTGCATTCAGAAGTCATTTGGCAAATTCTGTTTGAAGGTGACTAAAGTGTGTTTAGCCACCCTTCATATATTGTACTTGAACTAGTGAAGTTAACACTTTCTACGTGGCTATTGGTTTTACCATAATTTATACAAAACAGAATTTTCAGAAACCTTTCTTAACTTTTAAGATATGTCTCAAGGATTACAGAACCAACCAATACTAGGCATGGTTGTACTTATTCCAATGCATTTATCATGGTGATTCCAAATATGGTAATGAAATTCAATAATGTTGACATTTTTGAAACTCATTGTCAAGTTTTGGAATGTAGTCTGCAGACGCCTGTTGCATGGAAAGTGTTAAGGTCAAGAACGGGTGTTTGTATATTTGGTAATGGGTCCAAACGGGTCCAAATGGATCCAAATGTATCCAAATGTATCCAAATGGGTACAAACGGGTCCAATATAGATCCAAATGGGTCCAAATAGATCGAAACGGGTCTAAATGTAACACAGTTTGTCCAGGAAATGCAAAAAAGGAAGGTAAATATACAAACACGTGCGATATATTATATTATTTGCAGCTCGTCCACCACGGGCATTTCTGGTTTTAGGGTTGGGCGTATCGATAAAATGCGTCCCAATCAGAGGTGGGGTGTGTGTACAGGGTATATAACGGGTCATGACTTCGTATAAAGTAATTCCAGTAACCACGTTGGGGTGGGGTGGGGGAAATAGTATAGTATAGTATGAGTTGAGGATACAGGGGGGGGGGTAGTATAGTATAGTATGAGTGGCGGATACAGAGGGGGCGGGCGCCCCCTTAAAATTTGACAATAATAAAAAATATTTTTAAAAAATAATTAAAAAAATAATTTAAAAATATTTTTAAAATATTTAAAAAATAATAAAAAAATATGAAAAAAATAATAATAATAATAATAATAATAATAATAAAAAAAAAATAAAATAAAATAATAATATATATATATATTTTTATTGTTCTGCCATTTTACGCTAATATTGTGAAAAGTGGTCTACTTCTAACTAATTTGGTATGAAAACTCGCGCGTGCTTTGTTTTATGCTTAAATTGTCAATATTTGGTCTAGCGTAGGCCTAATCTAATTTGGTAAGAAAATACGCGGACAAATTGCCAATTTTTTTTTTTTTTTTGGGGGGGGGGGGCAAAGTGAAGGGCAACAAATGTGTTAGGTGGGGAATGCCTGCCAACCCCCCCCCCCCAATCCCCACCCCTACCCCTTGCCCCAAGTTTAGCGCCGCCACTGAGCCCATAACAAACAGCTGAATATATTGCATGTTCGTCAAATTGAATCAGTGGCGCATGGCCTCGTAGATGAGAAACACGTGGGTGGCGAACCTGTCAAATTCGAGACTCATATGTCAAAATTACCTACCCCTCCCCCTACAGCTGAAACTGAAAATTACATGACCCCCTGCTAACCAATAAATAGCTTTTTACCCCCCCCCCCCCCCCGAATTTTGTTCACGGATACGTTGGCAAATTTTGTTTGTGCCCTATCTGAACGGCCAATAATGATAGATGCCCTTCTTTATTGTGTGAAATTAGTATGGTGAGCGCTTTTTAAGATTTCAGCTGCTGGCGGGAATAAATTGGTAACTTTTACGATTTTCTCGGCGGTACATCATGCCTATCGTCGGTTACAACTATACCATGCCCCATCCCCCCCACCCCCCGCCCCCAGTTTCCAAAAGCTGGGTACGCCACTGTGAATCACTGCCAAAGGTGGGTAACCACCAGCCAGTTTGTGGGTATACACCACCATAGTCGCTTCCATTGAAACGTGCGTTAGAAACCCGATGTTCAATCGCTTCTCCTGGGGTCCCTCTCCTTAGCTGGGATATTTATTTTTGTTGTAAAATCTTCGTAATTTTGTTTTCTTTAATATTATCAACATTTCACATATGATCGACATTCCCAGTTTTTCAGAAATTTTGATTTCGCAAATCACTAGCTTTTATAGTGCGTAAAAATCAGGAAAATCAGAGTTTCGGGCCGCTTTACACGTGTGATCAAGACTCACGCCCAAGAATAATTCGTGAGTTTTTACATTTCAGATTACAATCGTGAAGGTTTCAACTTCTTAATAAAACAAAATCTAAGACCTATGGTGATAATCTCGTCAAAATATTCACATTTGAAGCAGCAATCAAAGTTTTTTTAGGGACTTTAGTACCCCTGCACCCTGGCCCGCGGAAGGTTATGGTGGTGTGTACCCTTGTGTACTACTCAATGGGCACATTTCTTGAGACCTGCTTCTAAAAGAGGGAACTCAAACTTTTGGAATGTGGCAATTTTAAGGATGACTTCTCATGTAAAATAGGAAACATCGAGTTGAAATTCGGGCCAGCAATCAGAACATCTACCTTTAAAGGCATATTATGTGATTGTCCAGGGGGCGCCCTCTATTCATGATTTTTTTTTAAAGTAGATGTTCTTGCAGATTTACACTCTGATAAGGAATCATAAATACTTTCTTTAGACACAAAGCAATACGATTCCTAATTACTTCAGAATCATGGTTTAAAGAGTGAAAATAACCTGACTGATAGTCAGTGGTGGTGTTATGTTTTTAAATTAGCAATAAGTGTCATAGCGTGACCAGTAGGCTATATGGTGTTCACACGGGTGTGTGTGGGGAGGGGGGGGGGGGGGGGGGGTCTTGTTACATCCTGGATCATTTGATAGCGGGAGAAGGGGGGGGGGGGCATTGTGGCACACTTTTCCCCACACCCAATACAGGGATAGCACTGGATCAAAAATGTGAGAGGTCCCATGACATTTTTCAGGACCCCGTAGGACTTCAAAAAACAAATTTAAGAGGTCCCCCAAGAAATTGAGGGGTCCTGAAGTTTGGGTATTTGAAAATTTTACTTTTTTTACGGGCAGTTTTAATGAATTTATATGGTGAGCAAAGGATATATAAGTAATTTACAGAATTTCTAAGGTTTCCATTTCCATACATCGTCAAATGTAAGGGGTCCTTTCAATTTTGATCGGGACCCGCAACTCTTTCCCATTTGATAGCTGACGCGTCACTATTAGAAAGTGAGAGGTCTAGGACGCGCAGACGCGTCAGAATGCGACCAGTGACCCACTATCCTCTCACTAATCTAATCTTAGATAGAATACAGATAATACTGTAAAACCAATTAATTTCGCGAGGTATTTAATTTCGCGAAACTGAACATTTTGTATTGGAAGTAACATGCCAGATCCGCGAAACTTAATGCCCGCTAAGATAGCAGTCATTTTAAATTCGAAAAATTAAGTATCCGCGAAATTATAGTGTTATACAGAAATTTAGAAATCGTGAATAAAAGAATAATGTTGCAGACAAACCCCGTTAAAGGTAGATGTTCCGATTTTCAACTTGAAGTTTTCTATTCTACATGAAAGGTCATCCTTAAAAACGTCGTGTCCCAAAATTTGAGATGCATAGCTATTATGGTTCTTATTTTAGACGCACAAAATGCTGTGAACTGTACCCATTGCGTAGTACACAAACTATATCGGTGGTAACCACCGTCCATTCGCAGTAATTCAACGCTATTTCGTCGATTTCTCTGTCATTATACCGAATTAGGCCGTCAAATGTTAGTATGATGATGAGAAAAATACGAGCTTTCATATGATATGAAAATCTCCGTATGTTTGAAATAATTCTGTGTTACGAAAATGTGATCGGGTCATCTACCTTTAACATTCTTACAAACGATATTGTTGAAAAATTAGAAAATATTGTTGCAAAATTAGAAAACATTCTCGCTTAATTAGTTAGAAATATTGAAAAATATTGAAAAATGTTGCATAAAAAATCTAAACATTCTTGCAAACAATATTGTTGCAATATTAGAAAACATTCTCGCAAAATTAGAGAAATATTTGCAAAAATACAACAAGTTTTCGAAAAATGCAGATATTTCTAATATTGGCGCTCCTAAGACACCGTACTTCAATCAAGGCTCGTTGCACTCCGGGATGGCGACGTGCTCCTTATAGTCGCAGATTATTTAATACCGAACATTCTAACCTAATTATCGCCGATTTTAAGCTTACACAACCCGTTTCGATCTATTTGGACCCATTTGGATCTATTTCGGACCCGTTTGGATCTATTTCGGACCCGTTTGTACCCATTTGGATACGTTTGGATCCATTTGGACCCGTTTGGACCCGTTTGGATCCATTACCAAATATACAAACACCCGGTCAAGAACATGTACGGTCATGTATATCAAGGGGAGATCAGGCCATCACAAGGATGCTAATAACCATTGTTTTCCCCTCTTGTAGAATAAAGAGGCTATAACTCATGCAGATGTTACCATCCTATATATTGGTTCATGGGGGGGGGGGGGGGGGGGGGGCTGGGGCTGACTTGGAAAAGGTGACATCTGACTCTGAAGAGAGATATCTACGCAATTCATGAACCCTCTGAATAATGACTCCTGTGTTGCCCTACTTCTGTCCCAGTACACAATGGGCCATTTCTGTGCATCTCAATCATGAGGATGGCCCACAATTAAATGGAAGTTAGTCTCCAATCCAAGCTTATTGTGCCAATTGAATGTATTATAGAGGTTTCCGGCGTGGAATTAAGGCACCTGTTCAATGATGGGTAAATCTGATGTCAGACAGGTGTGGGATGCAAGACTTGCTCTACTTTTTTTTAATCCAGGGAAAGTTGCATATTCTGGACTATGAATTTTTGTTGAAAAATCACATAATGTGACGTGATCAAGCAAATAAGTCACATTCATTTTTTATATTTCGTCCATCATTTAAAAGAATGTAGAAAATGTTACAGTATGGTCCAAACCCCACTAAAATTGAACTTCTAGTTTTTAAGTTACCAACTAAGAAAACATAGTAAAACATAATAATTTAACACTTCTTTTTACCTATAACTCAAAAATTCAATATTCCTGGCATCTGCCATGTAAACTGCCTAATTAAACCAAATGAGACCTGTCATCACAAAATGAGAGTTAAGGCGGAAAATTTCAAGTTTTTCCAGATTCAAAATGCTCAGAAAACAAGCTTTAAAACGATACGCAATGTGTCATAATTGCTTTATGAATTTTGATTAAAGTTGCAAAATTCCTTTGCTTTCTATTGATTTTGGGCAAGTTTATTGGACCATTATAGTTCCTAATGCACACTGGCAACTTAACGCTCATTTTGTGGTAACAGGTCTAAAATGCAAACTACTACAAATCTGGTTTAGAATTATTAAAGGGGCATTGAGAGATGTATCGATATACTCAATGAGCAAATAACGTAAAGATAATCATCAACATAGCCCAAATCCAAAATGTCATACAATTCCAACATCTCCTTCATGCCAAATAAGCAAATAACAGCACTTCCGGGTTTAGATTTGCCGCAAAAGTCCGCACATAAACGATAGCATAACTTCCGAATTCAGCACCTTCGATATGATCATATCATGAAATTTCATATGATATGGCGAATGTTGGTAAACTGTTTCAGACGGTAGTTAGTATATGCCTAAGTATTACTTTGATGCAAAAAAAACTGATTTCCAGGATAATTGAGGGCGCAGTCCCATACGTATCTCTCAATGCCCCTTTATTTAACACGATATTTTTGAAAGTTGAGCATCGATGCTAAGAGCACCCATCTATCTGTCCAACTGAAATAAAGAAAATGTTTATCTGCGTAATCCTACGATAACACCATCTTGGTTGAGAGGATGCACCAGTATCTTACACAGCACTGGCTTACCAGGCTGTAATGAAAGGCCTAGGAGATACATCGATGGTCAGGAAAGAGTCTATTACATCATCAGATAATTGAGATGCTTATACATACAAGAAAGTCATTGCCACCAAATGTCAGATGATCCATGGAGTAGTTTTGCTAAATATGTTATTAAGAAGCCCAATTGGGCTAATTCTTAAACCAAATACTGTAGTATCACTCTGCATGTAAATAATAATAATATTAAGAATCAGGATTTATATAGCGCCTTTCCAAATTTTGATCAAAGCGCTGTAATTTCGCTGCCACTGGTGAATCATCAGAATCAGATCGCATCAACTAGGGTGCTGCCAATTCAGACGCAAACCTATCCGCACTTAGATTGTAACATCCACCGATTTTGCAAATTAGGCTATTTCTGTCCCATCGACACCAGTGGTTAAGAAATAAATTGGGCTACCTTTTTATAAATTGGGCTACCTTTGACTATTTTACATGTAGGCAAAACTTCCAAAAAGGTCTTTGATTTGTCTGACCTTATAGGCCGAGGTAATAATAAGTCACATAGACTTGTGTAATTTCTATGTTTATCTTCACATCTTCTCTTTTTAGTAAAGTTTGGAGAAAATATGTTTTTCTACGGTCAATTCATATATGTGTGATCAGTATAATTGAACATTCAAAAAGAAATTCACATAAGTTGTAAATAAAATATTTCACAAGTTGTCTGTATATTTAAATTAACTAGGTCATCAATTGTTGTTACTTGGAGGCCAAACCTTTTAAAAGTTAAAAATAATTTTCAGCGATCAGCTACCTGTATCCAAAAAAATGGACCACTGTATTTCTAGATTATTTCCATGTTTTCCTAAACTGTATAATTAAAGTGTAAAATAATTATATAATAATGGTTAAAATATGTCTCATGATAGGAAAAGCAGACTATACTTTAAAGAAGCCATAAGTCACCATTTATTCATGGTTATATAATCACTTTTTTTTTTTTAGTTAACTACTTTATGGTGTTTCTACTCTGGAAAAAATGACACACCTCTTGAGTTTGGGTATGTGTTGTATGCTATCAAATACTGTCTAAATGGTAATGCGATTAAATTTCGCGCTTTGCTGATTTTCAGCCATTTCCCTTTTTTTTAAATTCACGACTTGAAAGCTCATCACAGAGACTTATTCACAAAATATATATATCTGTGTGTTTTTATTTTCGCACTAGCTGCTTGGAGCGCGAAAATTAATGTAGCGCGAAAAATGTCCACGTTTACAGTACTTTAAATGGTCAATTTTCTACACCACATTCTATGGATGCAATTTGCATAAGTTCACTTTTGTACTCCAAACTGCACTACATAGGGGAATGGTAGAAATACAGACACTGGTTGAAGTGTATGGTACCAGTTTGACACTTTGTGGAAACTTGAGGAAATATCTCTAGATTCAAGATTTAGTAGCTCATAATTATCTGATTCATCATCAGGAATTGTAGGCCTACATAGTCTACAGGGTTTCTATAGAGTTCTTTGATGGATGATGATACCATGGGTAAGCTTCAATAGAGAGAGGATAAATATATTAGACACAATTAGTGATTTGCATGCAGTATTAGGCCTTATAGTATTTATGAATATCAGTGACAGTTGTAAACTACAGTGCTAGAATAGGTATTCTATAACATGGCTGTTCTGTACCTCCTTTCTACATCATCAATATATAAAGTAAAAACTGTCCAACTTTGACTTAGGCCAAAATTCTACAGATAGAAAATAAGAAAATATGTTGTTGTTTTTTGTTTAATACCAATATCTTGATTTGGATGGGGAAAGTGGATTGGATTGGGTCAAACAAATATCACTAGTTTTATGTTGAGGCACTATCTATGTCAGTATTAAAGTTTTGTGAAAATCCTCATTTTCAATGTTCCTGGTGTTAAGGTCCGTTCATACTCACGTCGTTGCGCATCGGCATCAGCTGACGTCGCCGGATGAAAGTTGACATCGCTTCAACTTGTGGGTCGTTATCCATCAACGTTGGACAATGTGCAACGACAGGAGTATGAACCTTAAGTTGTGCAGATACATTCAATGAAAGATATATTCAAAATTCCTTTTTTA
Source organism: Ophiura sarsii (assembly GCA_035610835.1). Taxonomy (NCBI): domain Eukaryota; kingdom Metazoa; phylum Echinodermata; class Ophiuroidea; order Amphilepidida; family Ophiuridae; genus Ophiura; species Ophiura sarsii. The sequence continues at coordinate 62,056,666 of CM069448.1, forward strand.
TTTAAAATGTCTCCCTTTTGTGCCCATATGCAGGAGTGGAGCCTTGTTTTGATGTGAAGTGTGAAGTGTATGTGACGTCCAAAATGTATAGCATTGAGCATGGAGAGCGAATGTAATGTAAACATTCTCAGACATTCTCGACACCCTTGATATTAAGATTTCCAAACAGGGGGGTTGTAGTAGGCAACTCGCAAACATTTAACTCACTTGTCTTGTTTTGATGTGAAGTGCGTGTGACAAAATGTGACGCCCAAAATGTATAGCATTGAGCATGGAGAGTGAATGTAATGTAAACATTCTCAGACATTCTCGACACCCTTGATATTAAGATTTCCAAACAGGGGGGTTGTAGTAGAAAACTCGCAAACATTTAACTCACTTATTCATTATTCACCCGGTTAACCAGTCCCAAACACAGGAGAGGCTCAACACTTTGAAGTCACCAACATGACAAATAAAATATAGGCGTCTAGAATGTTGTGAAAAAATCCTTGTATATAGACGCATATCATATGGTGTTATTTTAGTCCCTCTGTCTCTTTCATCAAGCAAGTGGAGCTAAGTATGTTTGTGAGGGAATATGGGCCACAAAGTGGGGGTTTTGGATGATGCATGCAAATATGGTGAAGGTCTCTCTCTATAGTTTTGGCAATTGAAGGCTTGTTGTGACAATCACAGTATATGATAATTTAAGATCTTATTTAGAATTCATTGAGGAATGATTGGGCCTATTATCTCCAGATTATCTATATATATACTAATTGACGTCCTATCTGGAAGCCGTATATAACATTGTTATAAATTTACTATGAGTAAATAGACTTTGCTAGAAAATAGGCATGCTTATGCTTACCTTGCCCATAGGACTCTATGCATCTGGAAGATGGGCTTACTGCCATAGTTTTTAGCTCGAAAGTTTTTAGGATCAAAGTGAAATATTTCCACTGATCATAATGATGTCCATGTCATAAGACATGAGATTATTATTATAAGAATAAGACCTAATTTGTGTGGAGAAATAACAACAATAGCTGTCTTGAAATACAGCATAACTTCAAAAGATAGCATTGGAGTATCCATCTCCATAAGATATTAAGAATAAATAGACTGTTTTCTGGTGTTTTTTAATTGACTGTGGTATTATGAGATTATTACATTTTTTGGGAAATTTAATGGGGATGAAAACACATGATTCCCATGGTTTATGGTTGGAGGGGAGGGGGGGAGGAGGCATTTGCCGCCACCCCCTCCCACCCAAATTGAAGACCCTAGTTACTCTTCTGGTTTGAGGTTGGCCTATTAAGCCTGAACGATAATCTTTCTGTTTTACGCTGCACTGAAATAGTCATAGGGGAAGGTGGGGTAATGGCGGACACCTTTTGTCAGAGCGGTATAACACACATATAATACGTCATATAACAATAAAAATCATGTAAACACAAAGCACTGTGATGGTTCTACCTTTTATCAAGTTTTTATCAACTCATCATTTTGAAATTCGAAGCTACGACGCAATAAAAAAAATGGCGTCGTCCGGCATTACCCCACACTCTGGGGGTAATCCCGGACCGTATTTTTCAATGGCAGCCCTCTTTTTATTGGAATACAGTATTTCAATGGGAGTTAAAAAATACCATTTTTAAAAGTGTAGCAGAAATCAAAGAACAATGTCACATATTTATATGGTCAACAACTATTACCGATTTATGATGTTAAATTGACCACGCCCATATTGGTTACCATGGAAACGGTACATGTCCGGGATTACCCCAATCCATGTACAATGTATGGGCACATCCTCTCTTATTATTATGCTCATCATTGTGACTCCGAATTCATTTCTTTTTTATCAGAAGGTATCATACATTAAATAAAAAAATAATAAGACTTTGTTTTCCTTGATGTAGAAATACCAGTTTCAAAGAGAAAGTAATGCACCAAAATATCAACTTGCCCAAAAAGTGATTTTTGTAATTCTCGCGAGAATTTGCGAGACAACCATCCCATTTAGGTTTTGTGTGATTTCAATGGAGAGGCACCTAACATCATAGGGTGGCAAAATACCACCTTCTTTCACCTGCCTTTAGATACAGCACTGTCCGCGATTACCCCGCGTCCGCCATTACCCCACCTTCCCCTACATGTGAAATGCAGAGGGCAACATATTTACTGAATTAACAAAAAGAGGTTCTTTAGAATCTTACAGCAAATGGTTTTCTGACGGAACATGGGCCACTAAGATGAGTTTCATTGAAGGAAATTAAATCATGAATCCTTGGATTGTTTTTTGTATGTCAACCACCCTAAAGAAAGATCAACTCAACATGTGGAATATGATCGCATCTACACGATCGCATATTACGATAACGCTTGCCAACGCACTTTAGTAGATAACTGTTGTGATAACATAGATGTTGAGAATCCAAACGCTCTATATGGATTGTGGCATACGTACAAAGCGATCAATATCCTACCATTATCGGATTTGCGTATAGAGGCCCCGATGATGGGTTCACTCTTAGGGGCAAAGTGGGGAGGGGAATAGGTAAAATGTTGGTGGTTGCAAAGATGTGACAATTGTCATTTCAGATATTTTTTTTAGTAGGGATATGCCGCCAGCAAAATGAAAAGTGACCCAAACATTTACCAATTTTCGTGGGGAAATGGACCCATATGTGTATCGCAGACCCATAATTGTCCTGTATAGTATATATATTTGACAGATTTTGCTAACATTTCTATGAACAGCAAAATTAAGGATTTTACACCCATACATTTACCAAAAATGGCTATTATGAAAAGGGGTCATTCATTTACCAGACAGGGGTGAAAAATAGGACCCTATTTGGCGGCACATCCTGTAACTTCAAATCCACTAAGTACCCTCCCCCGGGCTTTTATGCTCTCTTGTCAGTTCCTTCAGCATTTTTTATCTCTCATCCATTCTTGTTTTGTCTTATATAACTAAGTATACACCGAGTAGCAGAGACTAAGCAGCAAACCCCTTGATGGGTACTTCAGAGCTTTTTCTTGGCGAGATAACGGTTTGATTGTTTAATCACTCAGTTCATTAACCTACCCTGATGTCTGCTGCTAGACCATTACTTATTTAAATCACAAAGAAAATAAATGTTCAATTGTAAAAAAAAAAATGTTTCTTCATGAAAATGCCATTTATTTCAAAACAATTCAAATTTTGCAAGAAAATTGGGTTTGTTAAACAAAATAGTGGTATTTTTCTCAACAAATTGCAAATTTGTCAACAGAAGTACAAAGATTTTAAATTAAAATCAAAAGTTCTTTAACAACATTTTAAGTTTTTCAATAGAGTTGCAAGCTCTTCAATTAATTACAAGTTTGTTGAATTTGTTGATTTTAAACAAGATGCAAGTTTAATGGCTTTATTAATTGTTTGTGACAACTCCTATTATATACCCAATAACCAAGCCTTGCAATGTTAATGACATCGGTAAACATGACCATGCGGAAATGAACAGCCGGGTCCGTTGTTGTGATTGAACAAACTTAATTCCAGCGTAATTGCGCTAACGACCCCATAAGTGACGAAAGATATCGTATTAATCCCATCTCGCTTCAGACGTTGACCCGCTGGTGGCGAAACATTATACAAGGTATTTGACTTGAAACATTTCAACTCTTCAAGATGCTGATGTAAGCGTGTGACCTTATCCATATGTACTGTAATAATTTTCTTTATATAATAATCTTTTTGTGCTGCAGTACTTTACAATACTTGAAAGAAAGTTTGATACAAAATTCCAAACAAAATCTTGTTTTCAATAATTATGGGATGAGGGAATTTCTCTTGTAGAGGATGGAATTTTTAAAGCACATTTAAATATTTCAGTGGCAAGAATTTGTAGAATATGTCTAAGTGTTCCTTTTTAATTTTCCTATTAGACTTTTCATTTTAAAAGGAATACTTAAATTTTAAAAGAAAAATTGCATGCTGCAAAAATTGTTTTTTATCCGAAACATGATGCTCTGAAAAAAATTGTGTGTTACAATGCCATCCTCTCTTACTAGCTCTTCAATTTAGCCTTAATTTCCAATTCATCACACAGACCGTGACCGAATCGACCCGTTAACAGGTTCTGAAATTCACGTCGCTCTAGAAACTATCGCCAAAGACCATCCGAATATATGTCGTGCGGAAATGTCATCGTTGACAGAATGGATACCCGAACGCACGGTGCCCCAATCGCATCACACTCTGTGCCTCATCCGTATTCTATACCCTTTTTTCAAATCGTCCGCCGTGTGTTTGCACGTTGATGCTGTACTGACGTGACGCTACGTGGTTAGGTTACCGCGGCGGCGTGCAGTCTGCTTTCTACGACTGCGGTCACTGACTTTAAGTAGCGGGTAATGGGGATGCCTTGTCGGTCGGTCGGGGGTTATTTTTTGAGGGAGTCAATAATTCACAATTCTTATTCTGGAGTTGGAGAAAGATAGGAAGGGGTGGGTGGTCTCTCTGCTGCAGTGTAATATGTGAAACAGCACAGCACTATATTTTATTTTGTTGAATCTGCAATGCTTTGACTTTATAATCTATGTTCCAATTTTTACTTAACCCTGATGTAATGATTTTTGTTGAAAAATGTGTGATTAATTCTTCATTCTTTGCATGGTTTTATTTTCACATATTTTACAAATTGGTATATACCTTAACACTTTCCACGCGGCTATTAGTTTAACCAAATATAAAACAAGATTTTTCAGAAACCTTTCCCAACTTTCAAAGTCTATCTCAAGAACCAATACTAGGCATGTTTATACTTATTTGAATGCATTTGTCATGGTGACTCCAAATATGGTGATGAAATTCAATAATTTTGACATTTTGAAACATTTTGTGACATTTTGGAATGTCGTCTGCAACTGCCTGCCGCATGGAAAGCGTTAAGATTGGCAACTTGTATGATGCCAAAGGGAAGAACCTACGCAATTGCAAAACAAATCACAAACTGTCTCTATGTGAAAAAAGAAAGACGCGTTCATAAAGTAATTGGTAGGGGTAGCTTTCAACTCTATTTTGTTGACCCATTTTACTTTCGTTTTTATAAGAGAAGAGGGATAATGTGCCATAAGGTAGGGTACACTCTAAGAAATTAAAGAACCCTTTTTTTGTCCTGCCAGGAGAACCCTTAAAGGTTCTTTAAAGAACCAAAAACAGTTCCCCAAACGTGATACAGAACCATTTTTGGTTGATACAGAACCATTTTTGGTTCTATGAAGAAGAACCTTTTTTGAAGGTTCAAGAGAGAGGTTCTTTATAGAACCGTCATAGAACCTTCAAAAAAGGTTCTTGAAAATTGAAGAACCCCAAAAGGTTCTTTATAGAACCAAAAATGGTTCTGTATCAACCAAAAATGAATCTGTATCATGTTTGGGGAACTATTTTTGGTTCTTTCTCCTGGCAGGACAACTTTAGAACCATTTTTTCTAAGCGTGTATAGGTCTTTCAAATTTTCCGTAAACATTTTGGCAATTTTGCAAAATAAAACTAAAAAAACATCTCATCTAAAATTCTTACAAAATATAGGTCAATGTGAAACCATTAGAACAGAATTTATATTTCCTTTGACAATTACTGTCTTTTTATGTTTGAAACTTGAATGCCATACCACACAATGGAGCAAAGTGAGGTAAAAAAAAAATCAAAAAAGTAAATGTAATAGATTTAGGAACTCTTTTTTCTCAAGTTCGAGGACACTTTTACAGAAATATTGAAATCTTACTTCTGATTATACAATCTATAATTTTTCCAGTGAGTTAATTACACAAATGAATAGTTTCTGCTGTTTTTCTCTCAACTTGTGAAATAAGCCCCAAGCTAAATTGAAGTAAGATAATAAAAACTGGGACATCATTCATGGGCTTTTCAAGTGCAAGATACAGGAAATGTACTCCGTTTATCAGGCCATCCCATCAGTCGTTCACCCTTCATTAGCGAATCCATAAGTATCATATTACCTTACACACACTGTTCCATGCATTAATTACATTATTAAAGGCATATTATGCGATCTTTTCCATGGGACGCCCTCTATCTTTGATTTTCTCTTTTAAAGCAAATTTTCTTGCAGATTTACATTTCTGATCATAAATCATGAATATATTCTGAGTTACAGAGCGATACAATTCCAAATTACTTCAAAATCATGGTTTAAAGAGGTTGAAAATAGATTTTCATTCTGAATTCACTCTAAAACCATGATTTTAAAGTAATATGGAATCATATCACCCTGTAACTCAGAATGTATTTATGATTTATCATCAGAAATGTAAATCTGCAAGAAAATCTGCTTTCTAAAAAAAAAAAAGGATCGAGGCGTCCCATGGAAAAGATCGCATAATATGTCTTTAACACACATGATATCATCGGGTCATCAGCACTAACAAAGACAAACCATGCTTTAAAATATGAATAAAGAAAGAAACGGAGAAAGAAAGGAGGGAAATAATACAAATACAAAACCTGGGATTTTCCCAAATGAGACCAGATAAATATCATACTGCTGTTTGCCATGAATATCATAGTGCGGTTCGCCATGCTTTGTCAACTAAGCAAATAATTTCCCAGCGGTTTTGCAAAATGATCAAATTAAGACGGTTCGCATTATTAAATATCAGAAACTTAAGATCTACAATATTTGCGGCTTGTACATAAGGGGCTTTTTACTCATTTTATTATCTCGAAATGTCATCACACATGCATGAAAAGTAGATTTACGCCTCAATTCTCGTTTTGTTTTTCATTGTTTTGAAAGATAATTCAATCATTTGAAGCACCGTTAAGGGAATTTACCTCAATCTATCTTAGTATATTTCCAATTAAATTAACACACATGTTTATATATTTATTTATTCTGTATTATGGTCTTGTTTAAATTCTGTCATGAACCCACTGTACGCAACTAATTATTTCCAATTTTTCTTGTTCTTATTTAAAATAAAAAAATTGACAGATAAGAAAAGGATTTTATAACTAAAGAGATAGGAAGCACGGCACTACAGCTATCCATCACTGCGCACAAGGTCCGGTGCGGATATTGTTATAGTTGATAGCCAATCGATTATCATCATTCAGTTTAATTTGTAACACTAACCTCATCATCTGAGATAGCGCCTAGCTATTTTGAATCCAGTATTAACCACACTTGCATTACTATTTTTAAATAACCTGAACACACTGGGGATGGGATGGTTACCGACATACAGACCATGATAGATTTATAAATTGATTATGCATTTATATCGCTAGATATTTGGCATTTCAGAAGGAGTATGCCAATTAAAAACCTTATAGTGACATTCTTGGACATATATACACAATGTATTATGATAATCAAAGCTCATGAACATGAATTGAAACACCAATTTTATACTTTTATTCATACTAATATTTCTTCAAAATATCACATTTTATGTTTCAATTCAAAACGGGAAAGAATAAAATGCTGGCGATATAAAGTTAGACCCTCTGTCGGATGAGCTGAATAATTCTAATCGTATGTTTTCATGGTATAAGTTAGCGAGGCTTGTTTTGTATAATCTATGTGTAGGTGTAAATATAAGCAACTCAAAGGGTATCATATGCAAGTACATGTACTTACATATAAAGGAAATCATAGCAGAAGAACCCAAGCATTATATGCTCCGTCACAAGCTGTATTAATTAACGCTCAATGATGGGTGATTGCAACACTTTTCTTTAGATTGATATAAGTCTGCAGTTTGTTTTTATACCCGGGGTGATACACATGGATGGGCCCTCCCTTTCTGGCTGATCAATCTTGGTCATTTTGGGTGTTTCAGTGCCTTTTCCATGATGACATAATTCCTTAGGGGATGACCCAAGATTGCAATTGGAACAGTCAAATCGGTCTTTGTTAATGAAGGAGGTAGAGAATGGAGGTATTGTGAGGGCTTTAATCAATTTATTGCGAGGCACAGGGACTTTTACGAACATATTTTTCCTAAAACTTTGGGAATCTAGAAACACTGTGATATAAAACTCTAGAAACACTGTGATTTAAAAATCTAGAAACACTATTTTAAAAATCTAGAAATGCCAACTCTTTGTTTGTTTGTTTGTTTGTTTGTTTGTTTACATGGTCGGTCCTTACGGACACACGCTTGGGTCCTGAAGGGACCAGACTCAAGCAAATGTACTTGGGCCAGGCTTAGAAAGCCTATAATAAGCATGCTGGCTGAATGAAATGAAAGTAAAAGTAAAAAGAACCACTTCCAACAAATAAAGTTAACAATTTTACTACATGTATCCGCCTTCGGACTTGAGAAAAGAATAGTCTTGATCCAATCTCATTTGCCACACAGGTACCCTAATATAAAACACAGTACATGCTAAACCTGCAAACAGTTCTCAACCAGCCTAATAATACCAAATAGGGCATCATTTAATTACTGTGAAGATAGAAAGTTAACTGCTATAGCTGGCTGTGTTCCAAATGTCATAGAACAGTGACTATATTTTGTTTCTCTCATTTTAGGACATTTAAGTCAAGATTGATTTTCTCCCCCGAGGTGTTATGTCACATTCAATATAAATTGACTGGGGCGTCATTGATCCGCTTTATTCATCGTATACCACTGGCCTTCATCTCATCAATTTGCTAGAATTAAGATCGTTAAGAGCAAATAAATCAATTGCAATTAGCCAAAAACCTAAATGATCTAATTAGCGTATATAGTCAGTCGGTGATATTCATATATCAGTTTTGACAGCGGAAGAGTCGGAGAACAGGCCGGTAATGATAAGCAATTATTATTCTGATGAAGGATATTGAAATATGAGTTTTGGAAATGGAATATAGGATTTTATATTGCTGTAAGGCGAGGAGGGCAAAACCCTGTTTTACGGGCCTGACCGACCCACTTTTTGCGATTTTCAAGATTTGTTGTTAACATTTTTGTTCTCAAATCATGTAAACTCAGCTGTTTTGGGCCGAAAATCTGTCCATTTTTTTTTCACAAATGTTTCCAAAAATTCTCGATTTTTGCAGATTTTGGTGACATTTTAGATTAAATTTTAAAATAAAAAAACACCAGACCGACCCTACTTGGTTTTATTCGTTGCCTAAAGGTTGTGTTGTATAGTTTGTGAAAAGATTGGTTTTGCCCCAAAATAATACCTTTGGGAAGGGTACTCGAATATGTAAGGTATTCCTTGACGAGCTACTGCAATGGGTCACTTAAGAAATCCTGAGACATGGAATCAAATGTACTATAATTTAATCAGTTCCAATTAAATTGACGCAAATTATGAGGCTAATATTTATCCGCCGGCCCAAATGGAATACCTACTTGCCCACCGCTCGCTGATACCTGCTTATGATACGCAAACGCATATTTCACCAATAAATATGCGCAATGACATGGATTCATTCTTTTTTCATGGACAAATATAAGCCTGACAATTCTCGCCAATTTGGAACTGATTAAACTATAGGTGTTGTCCTTGATTGGCTATGCCGGTACATACGCAAAGTTGCATGCGTAATAAGAAGCTGTGATAAGTGGAATACTCTCGGAGGATGGTGCGTGGGTGGGTCCTATGAAGGCCCAGCATATCTCATCTACTATAGCATCTCTTTGCGTCATTTGATGTGTTGTGAAGTGGTATGTGATGCAACAAATAGAAAGGAGGCACATTGTTCTTTTCAAGAAAAGATTAAAATGGACAGGGAAAAAAAGTTGAAAAATTACAATAACTTAAGATTTTCATAAAATCTGAATGAGGTGAACAATCTTGCCAAATGAGGTGTCATTTTAAAGCTTACAAAGTACCTTTAAAGTTAAAATGCTGAACTCACAATTGACTTCGTCTGCAAAAGTGTCGCCAAATGTCCCCTTTGGGTGTGCTTCATCACATACAACCGAATAGGAACAGGGTGAATGCCTTTCTACAAAGTAACTCAAGACATATTTGTCTCCGTAGGGTGTACCTTAAATTAGATATTTTCCTAAATGGTGTACCTTAAATTAATCACCAGTACACCTCTGTGGATTCCAACAGTTCAACGACTACCTCGCAACGCCTCACAGAGGTGTGTCGCCCCATATGCTGCTACCAAAATTGCCTACACATGCCCCACGCGAGTGTGATGGCTCATCTACGGCTACCAAAAACAGCCCATAATTGCCTCGCATATACGTGTGAGGACTCATCCACGACTGCTACTTAAGCCTCTTGTATAGAAAGCACACGCGACAGGTTTCTGTTGCGTGTAGATAACCCCGCAAATGCCTCACATAAACATGCAGCGCTCGTCTTCTCCCCGTTCCGCAATAGTTTTTAGACTAGCTATTATTGATGAACCTCTGAATAGGTTTGTAAAGGAATGGATCACTCTGCTACTTGAGGAGGAAGACAAACAAAAGATGAATTACCCCTGTGCAGATGATATTAAAAACCCTGAGTTAGGCGACGCAAACAATAACCTGTTCAACGGTCAAATGGACCTCTCAGTTGGAAAATGTTGGGGAATTTGCAGTAATTTTCATAAAAATTGCAAAAAAAAATTCAATAATGTGCAAACAAAATCCAATATTTTTATTTATTTAATTTATTTGCAAACATTTTCCTTTTTTTAAATACACAATTGGAGAATTAGAGAAAAAATAAGTTGATCGGGCCCATAGAAAACAAGTTGTGTTTTTTTGTCGCCTTTATCACCATGATATAATGCCAGCTGAGTAGTGACCTGTTTTGGTCAGAATGAAATTGACATCAAAAATCTGATACTGTATATGTATAATACGAGTTCCAGATTTTGATGTTATCATGCGGTCAGTCACCCCAATATCTATCGGAAACACTTTTCCTCTTGCCTAGAAACTTTCTCTGAATTAGTATGTGTCCTTTGAATATAAATATCATTTTTGGGTAAGGCAACGGAGGTGGGGGGGGGGGGGGGGCTGTTTTACTGGCATGAAATATCCACACACCCCTCCCCCCTCCCCCCCCTCCCCATTTTTCTTTTCTTCAATATTGTTTTACTATTTTTTAATTTTTTTGTTAAAAATCTTTGAATTTGTGTTGAATTTGTGAAATAAAAGTGAAAATTCAGTAAAAAGTTAATGAACATTTTGAGATGAGAAATGCCTGGGTGGGATTTGTTGTTGTTTAAGGGGTAATTTCTAAAAGAATGCCTTTTTCTCTGAATAAGAGCTCTCTCTTGTCTTCTGAATATATCGAGGAGAAATCTGATTCCCATTATCTGATTAATAGTCAACATGGTCAACTGCATCTTACAGTACAGGGTGAATCAAAAATACCGCAATAGTGGAAAGAAGCCATCTTGTTTTAAAAGTTGAAGTTTACATTTTTTTAAATGTTATAGAAATACCTTATTTGTTACTACATTTGTGTGAAAAAATGAGGGGTCAATATCACTTTCCGTTTGCCTTTGGTGAACCTTTTTACCCGTGCACCCATTTCACACGTTTGTCCACGAGATACCCAAAATATGCATCAGATCGCTAAATGCGTTTCTCATTCAAATTTGGAAACTTGAGTACATTTGTGATGTTATTGGAATTTGATGCATCATTTCTAGTTTACGTGTGAGTTTACATAATCAATTTACCCTACCCATGCTATGAATTGCTTATAATGTTCTAAATTTTAATAAAAAACTGAAATTTTCCAATTTTTTGTTCAATTATGAAAATGCAATGTGTGCCATTTCAATTGAAAATTACTGTGCTCGTGGACAAACATGTATATTTGGTTGTGCAGCAAAGAGGGTCACCAAAGACGAACGAAAAATGTGATTGATTTAATTTTTTCACACAAAGTTAGAATTAAATATGTCATTGTTGCAACGTTTAAAAAGTTTTAAAATTCATTTTGGTTTTGTAAACAAAATGGCTTATTTCCACTATTGCAGTTTTTTTGACTCGCCCTGTATATGATTTTGTATCTGAAACTGAACGAGATGTGTGCGATGCGCTACTAAAAAGTATATAGATACAGATGCAGATATGACGTGAAGATATGGTACGGTCAATCACCTTATATTGGAACCTAAGGCTTTCTGAAAACAATGACCAGTGAAAACTGACCGGCAATCATCCAAGAGCGTATTTCCTGGATGGTGTCTCTCTGATTGGAGTGTGATTCAATATCCGCACAAAAGGAGAAGCATCGTTATCATGTATCGATAACATTTTACTCTTTATTTATTGACGCGGCGGCGGTGTGATAGTTTACAGTACTAATACTAGACTTGATGCACATATTTCGATACAAGCTTTGTATTGTAAGCCATCCTTTATTTCCATCTAGAACATTCTACAAATGCAATGTATTACTTCAGGTGATTAGTAGCTCGGCTTATTTTAGAATGTAGAGCAAAATAACTAATGAAATATTAAAAAATAATAGTAAAGAAGTGCGAATATAAAAATGTGTGAATATATTTATTTTGTATGTAGGTCTATGTACGTAAGCTCAAAATCACGAAAATAAAATGAAGCATATTTGTTCAAAAGTGCAAAGCGTGAACATTTACACTTTTACAGTTATTAGTTCTGTTACAGTATTACATAGGCCTCCCCTAATCTAAGCACAGAGAAACTCCCTCCCAACGCAAGAGCTTCTCCAATTCCCAGAACAGTTACACAACTAGGATTGCGTATAATATAATTCAGTGTTTCTATATTCAATCTTAGTTTTTACCCACTATTATGTTGATTTTTGAATAACAGCCTGATAGGAAGTTAGGTAATTTATTTAACTGTTTTTATTGGGCTAGCTAGAATGGAGCCCACTCCCTCTGCTGCAGCACCTAAATACTGCCCTCTACAGTACGTCATCATTGCTACATTTGACCTGGTCAGCGTTGCACTGATGTTGTATCATTTTAAGTCTTATTTTGTACCCTTTCAAATATGATGAAAAACTCATCATTGATATGTTGCATAATTTGATGAGATGCGTCACATATGTGACCAGTCGCGTCAAAAAGGACATGTTGTCGGCAAACACAGTTTTGAGATAGAGGCCAATATATTTGGTGAATTATAAAGAAAATAATAGACAAAAATATGCTTCTTCAAATCATATCTTGTGATTACAAAGTCTGATTACCTTCAACATGGTGTCATTTCAAAGCTTAAAATGTGCTCTTTCAAGCCATACCAATAACTCAGATTTGACTTGGCATCCAACATGTCCATTTTGATGTGATGGGTCACATATATGAGACCTGTCATCACAAAATGAGAGTTAAGTCGGAAAATGTTACTTTCAGGTTTGTCCAGATTCAAAATGCTCAGAAAACAAGGATTTAAAACGATACGCAATGTGTCATAATTGCTTAATGTTCTCCCCTTCAGAATTTTGATTGAAGTTGCCAAATTCCTTTGCTTTCTATTGATTTTTGGGATGTTTATTGGACCATAGTTCCTAATGCACACTGGCAACTTAACGCTCATTTGGTGGTAACAGGTCTCATATTTGTTCAATAGATATGATGAGTGTATGAAGGAACAACATGAATGCTGATGATGAGGCCAAAATTTAAAAAAATGTTTGGTTGCCCTTCGCGACCGACCTAAAAATCGCGAAATTTCTTCTTTTTTAAGATAATATTTTTCTCAACACATAAAATTGGAAAATTGCTTTTCTTTCACAGTTAAAATATAAACACCACATGTCAGAGGCGATAAACAGCATTGAAATTTGTATTTAAAAAAATCATATTAAAAAACGCCATCACGCCCTAAAAAAACAAAAAACAAACGCCCGAATAAAAAAACAAAGAAAAATGCCTTAAACATTTAAAAAAAAAAAAGATCGACCTACCGACCCTCTGAGGGCAACCAAACCTCTCTTTTTTGTTGGCCTATGGAGTAGCAAAATAATGGAGGAACTTGAAAATGTGACGATTTTACATCGTACATATTTCTGATGTAATTGAGTCTCTCGCATTAAGTGAACTTGAAATGTTGACTTCCGTTGTGCGTATATCCTGTATGACATTTGCTTGCCATGTCTTTAAATTATTCAATGAATTATCAGTTTCTGTCTCAAACATTTCTGTTTAACAAATGTCAAATCTTTATTTATGAAAGTGTACAACTGACGAGTAGAGTTAAAATTTACAAATGTATGTATACGGTCATATTTATGAAACTTATTGGCGCGACTTAGTACTATAGTCAGAATCATATTTATCCTCCGTATCAGAGTCCATGACCCTTGCTAAAACATCTGCTGCCGACGGTGAAATAACCCCCTGTTATCAGCATAGATATCGTCTTCAACGCATTGTGGGAGTACCACACCAAATATCTTTCTCATTGAAATACGTGTAAAAGTGCCAAATTTCAAGACACCTTTTCTACCCTCCGGTTACATTTATGGCATACTTGTCACCTATGACCATTTTCAGTAACATCTCAACTTTAGTTTAAGCCTTGTTTCATGAGGGGTTATTAACCTAAATTTTCCACTACGGACCTGCACACAGCGCCCTCACTTTTTCACGTTTTCTGGCATGCCTGTTCACCATATAGGCAGGTGCTTACGCCCTGGGCACTATTTAGGTCGATACATTAAAAATATCGTATTTGAGACCTGTCACCACAAAATGAGAGTTAAGTCGCCAGTGTGCATTAGGAGATTATGGTCTAATGAACATGCCAAAAAACAATACAAAACAAAGGATTTTTTGTCTTTCAATTTGATTTTTGATCAGGAATACATTGAGGAATTATGACATGTTGCATATCATTTTAAAGCTTGTTTTCTGGGCATTCTGAATCTGGATAAACCTCAGAATCTAATTTTCCGACTTAACTCTCATTTTGTGATGACAGGTCTCATTTTATCATTGTAGGTGCAACGGATAGGTCCCATTCGTTCATTTGAATACAAACATACCATCCCCGGAGAAACAAATTGCTCGAAAACATCACATTTACAAGCCTAGTCTTCGTGCTTTTCCGGAACTACTACAGGATTACACAAATTGCGCATTGATTTGGTGCAGTGCTCCCTTTGTCAGACAAATTATGTGCAGCCCATAGCCCGCAGGCTACTCTCTGGGTCAAAGGGCATGTTTATATTGGATGGGGATTCCCTCAAAGATTGTAAACAGTGCGCATATGTTAGCGACTTTATACCGACCGCCAGTGTATATACAATACACATATTAGGCTTTATACCGGCCGCCAGTGTTCAAAGGGTTAATGGAAATTATGCTAGACTTAAATTAAATCCACGACATTTTAAGAGTGTATCACATGCATGATTCTAATCGTTGTGTGCGATTAAGAATATCTTGAAAAATCTTGAAATATTTAAAAATAATGTATCATAATTGCATTGTTTTAATCGAATGTCTTCTTTTTCCTTTTACTCTTTTGTTTCATGTTTCTCTTTGGATTGATGTATGGAATTACAGGTAAGCATTATTCATTTATATATCTTTAAAATGTAAATTCAGTTTGAGGTATTCATAGACAAATGATCAATGTGTTATTGTGTCTATCATTGCACCATTAAAAGTTGACTCTACCGCAGTTTTCCAATATGCAGTTCATTTTGAGATTTGAATCATGGTTCACCTAACCTACCTTTGGCATTATGATAACATTTCTGAACCTTGGAAATATGAAAAAAGGGTTTCCTGTGAATAAAAAAAGGGCACATAATTGACTGAAACATAATAAAAATTCCATTTAAATGGAATGGGGTGATCCAAGAGAAAAAAGCATGTTTTGTAACCAAACATCTGTTTCATACCAAAATAACAGGGATATGGGGTATGTATTTTCCATAATTCAAACCAAAAAACCAAATCAAAACACTGCAGTCTAAAAATAGTACAGGAAACCAATAAAGTTGATTTGTGTGCATGGAGGGGGGGGGGGGGGGGGGGGGGGGGCGGTACCGTCTGAAGAACAATCTAGGTATATATGACACATCCACAACTCACCACTTACTAGACAACAAGTGGAGATTTCTCCTTAGTCAAACAAGATAGCTATATGTCTCTCTGTTGGGATATAATAACATCTCTCTGATTGAATCACCAACTATAAACAAATATAGCTTTGACTCCAGCACAGACTGCGGGTACTGTTAAAATAAACTGCATAGGTACATGTGATTTACAAAGACTACAAACATGGCAGCCTCCACTTATGTCTAGAAAGACCTAAATGTGTAAATTTTTGCAATCACATGCTAATAGGGTGGCTTCGCCCCCCCAATATTAGGGTGGCTTCGCCCCCCAAAAGGGTACTTTTGGATTGACTTAAAGCCAAAAAAATGAGATCAATTGATGCTATCCAGTATTTATGATTGCACTAAACGACATATGAATAGAGGCCGCAATGTAAGTAACCCGTCCTGAGGACAACTTAGATTGTACGCTGTGTGTCATACCATCACAAACTTGCCTTACTTACTTAATCTTGTACAAAATAGAACGATGGGATCAAATTATGTACACAACCTAAAAACAGGGTCAAAGTTACCAATTTTTTAGGTTGTGTTTCGTGCACATTTGACGCCATTCTTATAGTCAGTTTGACCCCATTTTTTAAGTGTAGATGAGCTACTTTTTGATAAATATAAGACTATACATTCAGTCCCTATCTAGTCATAGGCACAGTATAACGGCCAACATTCATCTTTGATCATGCAGATGCAGACGCTGTCTCATTGCAGTCACATGCACGATCAGGGGTTAAAATACTTTTTGGGCTATGAGGGCTATTTTGAGCAAATTCTGCCAAAAAACGCCCCTAAGTACATTTTACCATAGGCCAACATTTTCTCATGGGGCTATTTTGTGAAAACTAGGGGCTAATCGCCCTTCGCCTCTGTGTATTTTGAGCCCTGTGCACGATATTATGATGCGGTAACTAGAAAATGCGCTAACACCCATCCCCCCAACTTAAGGTGACACACAGTGTATTAAAATACACGCAAACCACACTGGTGACACAAGATACCGTGCCCATATTGTATTTCATCATTTGTAATGCATATGGCTGTGAATGTAGGTGGTTTGTGATGGTACAACATTTGGAGTATCATTAAGTGTGAAAACAATCCCGCATGGCGTCAACTTATAGGCGTCTTAAATGTGTATGGACATGGGCAGACATGCTTGCTGTGCTGCATTTTTGCTGTAGAGATGTAGGGCTCTCGATTGGAGATCGTTGTAAAGTGCTCAACAAAAGAAAGTCGAACACTTTCTTTAGGTCATTTAAAGTAACTTTCGATTCTTTTTTCACCTATAACAGGCTAGATAGACATTTTGATGAATCTTTTAGGCACATTTTGATACCAAACATAACACCTAACAACAAAGATAAACCATGATAAGAACCATTTATAGAAAATTAGTCACTTTTCAAAAGTCACAGTTTCAATACACTACGCGGAAGAAAATACCAATTGTTAACAAGCACATAATGCCCTTTATATTCGGAATCAAATATCCTGCTCACTAAGTGTACGCGCATGGTAGTGTACACGGCTGCACTGTGTGATCGATTGCCCGTCGGTCAATCCTGGTAAATAACAGTGTCACACAAGGGGTAAACCGTAAACCGTAAACCTCCAGACACCCATTTTCCTCCCGTGTAGTAATTGAAAATTACATTTATGTTCATTTTCTGTGTAATTTCATGAGGATCTCAACTATATGCACAGTAAATTATGATTGGGGTAGGTATAAAAATATTAATTTAATCGGAATATGAACATTCATTATTTTTTTAACATTGTTAATCATGATTGAAATGTCACTTTAAGCAGAAAATCAATTGTTTCAGAAAATTCATAATTTTGTCTTCAAACTCCCAATTCATTTGATAAGTATTTGCTGTCAATTTTCGAAAGAGAATATTCATTGATTATTGGAGTGTCGTGTTAAAATTGGGACAAGCACTTTCAAATTTATGTCAATCAAAGATCAATAGTTTTATGACGTTAAAGTAAAAATACGGCAATATCCATACGTAACCTAGGACGTCACCCAACCCTTGGTACTATAAAAGTGGAAATTTGTGGGCTACATTTATTTTCCCGCTTTTCGCGCTAAAATCAGGAAGTGCGAAAATAAAAACGGACAAGTTTTTATATTTTTTATGTAGGTCTATGTAAGGAAGCTCAAAATCACGAAAATAAAAACAAGCAAAAATTGTTCAAAATGTACAAAGCGTGAAAAATTACACGTGCGAAAATGTCCACTTTTACAGTAAATGGATAAACCCGGAGGGGAGGGGGCACTCAGCTTTTTTTGAAGGGTAATCGGCAGAAATCAATCACTGCAATCCCTACAAACAAGCTTGTAAGTATATGCTCAAGAAACAGAGTGATCCAACACATATTTTCCTCAGTGGTAAAGGGGCATTGAGATATACGTACAGGAGGGTGCCCTCAATTTTCCAGGAAATCATGTTTTTTTGCACCTATACGTAATACTTGGGCATACTAACTATCATCTGAAGCAGTTTAGGCCAAACAAAACCAAAACTTTGTCTCAGCACCAGGGACGTAACAGAGGTTGGTTGTCAGGGGGGCACAGCCAAAAAAATTCCTGGTTAGAATAATTCCGTCCCGGAATTTTTCGTAAAAGGTTGCCCCAAATTTTTTCCCAGTCATTCACCTCGTGAATTTCACGTAAGTGGGGGGGGGGGGGGGGGGGTAGGGTTAAACAAATTGGCACGGTCACAAAATTTGGCACGGTCACAAAATTACGCAAGGTCACAAATTTTGCACAGTCACAAAATTTGGCACGGTCACATATCCTTTTTCTTTTTCCTTTCTATCTCTCTTTTCTTTCCCTTTCCCCCCTCTTTTCCTCTTTTCCCTTCCCCCATTTTTCCTGGTGGGTAGGTTTGAATTTCCTGCTGAGCACCTTCAGGGGGCACTGTGCCCCCCCCCCTCCCTTACGCCACTGCTCAGCACCTTTTGGCTGTAAAGCTATGTGCTGTGGGTTTTTTATTTATTTTTTATTTATAAAAATCTAAATATATTCACTAGTTTGCGTTTGCCTTTTGATAAAAGTAATGATCAATGCACATTGTATGCTTGTGTTCTCTTTATCTCTTAACTTCACAAAGTTAGTTCAATGTATGTTCTCAGTCACAATGTACCTTTTTTGGGTACCAATGTACCTTTTTGGGGAACTAATGTAGGCCTACCTTTTTTTTGTGAAATTGCCCCCCACCCACCCCAATTTTCCGAAAAACGCCCCATTTCCCGTTGTGTAAAGCGTTTTTTCGGGCCGTTTTGGACTAACACATGTCCTAAATCCCCCCCCCCCTGAGTATCGCCGGATAAACTAGTTCAAAAACCAATAAACAAAAACAATGTGCGACAAAGTATTGCATTTTGTTGGCCATACTTTAATTCACTGTCTATCGTGTAAAATGTTACGATTTGGTAATTTCGATGTAGATCACATATGTGACGTGTTCTACCAAAACCAGACGGAATTGGGCAGAGCTCCAAACTGAGAAATAGCCCAAAACATAATTGGGGGTGATTTCTTGGGGAATTCGAGTTTCTGGTAAATAATTAATCTTCAGAGTGTTATATAACAATATTGTGAAAGATTCAGATTAAAATATCATTCTAAATGTATGTTTCAGTGATTTAAAAAAGCCTAGTTCTAGTAAAAAGCCTAGTTCTAGTAACTTTAAAGGGCGATATATCTCAGTTTGGAGTTTTCATAAAGACCGTAAAAGACAAACTTGAAAATGATGTAACTCCGCTTTGGGAGTCCAATTATAAAAAAGAGAGGTACCACTGTAAAGCTGGAGATCTCTACTTTAATAATCAATTACTAACTCAATTTTGATATCTTGCCCAATTGTGTCTGTTTTCGGTAAAACACGTCACATATTATCAGCATCACTCGCCACATAAATTGATTCAACCGAATATCTATCTATAAAGCGCCATCGTTCAACCCTTTTCCCATAAATTATTCCCATTCAGGGTTCCTACATACCTTATCTATTGAAACTAAAATGATTGTGCATGTATTGTTGGTAAATAAAACTGAAACTGAAACTGAAATAATTCATATTTTCGAAATTTATTTTTTCTCAGGAATCTCTCAGCGCCTCTTTAAAAATATAATTTCTGAATCAAAACTGCATAAAATAATCAACAACACTGCTTCTGGTGGCTGATATATCCCTTATTGTACCCTAGCAAACATTGTGGGTCTGTAGCTTTCGTTCTTTTCATGTTTGTCTCTGTGTGTTTTGTATGCATTCTGTGATGGTAGATACACTGAGTCAATTTATAAACCATCCATATTCATACCGAAGAAGAAAGATACAGTGTTGTGAATACATCAAACTAGATCGGGACAATTATTGAATTTTAATCGCTATCCGTTAACACCCCCTCTAGCCCCATCCATCATAATCCGATAAGCACGATTCTGACAGCCGACACACCAGTAGCATAATTTTACGCTATTAATTCCGATTTGGTATCAATTAATGTTTCACGGTGCAAATGTACGCCTCCGACGTTCAATTTGATTCCCCTCTTCTGATCAACTATAAAATCCGTCGTAATGCCTTAGAACCTCACCTCTTTTCCGATGAGATTTCTGTTTGTTATTTACTGGCATGCCCTTTGAGGCGGCGAGGGACGCCCTTTTCCAGATCAAATATATATTCTGCAGTATTTTCCCAATCAAATATAAATTTTCAATTATTGTGTGAGAACATGGGGATGCTAAAGAATGCCCCGGTGGGGGTAGGGTACTTAGTGGATATGAGATTACGGAGATGTGCAGCCAAATAGGGTCCGTTTTTCACCCTTTGGTAAATGGATGACACCTTTTCAAAACCAATCTTGGTCAATTTATGGGTCTAAAATCCTTAGTAATTTTGCTGTTTTCCACCGAAATGTTAGCAAAATCTGTCAAATATATAGGAGAATTATGGGTTTCCGATAAACCTATGGGTCCATTTTCCACCGAAAGTCTGTAAATATTTGGGTCAATTTTCATTTTGCTGGCGGCACATCCCTACCGAAAAAATATCTGAGTAACCCCCCCCCCCCCCCGGGAAAGAATGCCTGATAAATAGTCCATTTCAGTCAGGCAGTCAATGGTGATAATAACACGCCCTATATAACATGGCCATATTAAAGTATTTACTGTGTAACTTTTCCCAGGGTTTTTATATCATTGCTCGAAAAACAAATTACGTCAACAAATCTGAGATAGAGTTCTCACAATGGTTTTGAGCCAAGGCAAATTATAACGATTGCAGACACATTATTGGATTACTAATATCTAAACTTTTGGGAAATGAGGGGTCCTCTTGTTTGCTGTTTTCTTTGTTGTGACTTGTATACTGAGAAAGCAACAACATTTTCGCTAATTTCGCTTAAGCGACCGTACAGATTATGCACCTTCATTAGCTGATCTTCATTAGCACTTCATCGAATGAAGGGATTTTTGCTAGTGTGTACATGGTCATAGCAGGATGATTCAAATTAGTGAAATTAAAATGCCACTAAAAGGTGTTGTTTTGCGAATTTGCTAAATTTTAATGCTGTGAAATTTTAATATTTTACAGCACCTGTTTTTGAAACATTTCTTGAAAACAAAAGAATGATGTAATACTAAACAACACAAATGTAAAAGAAACTCATCAAGAATAAGATTGTAAAGATCAGGTGAAAAAAGGATATTGAAACAAGATTTTATTTGTAATCTGGCCAGATAGGTGATAAATGCCCTTGTTTCTAGATCTGCATTTCTGTACTGTTGATGAGGAGCAAGAGGAGAGTGGGAGGAGGGGATTGCCATGGTTACGATGTAATGGGGGAATTGCAGCAGCACTTCTTCAAGAGTTGAAAAGTACATATTACAGGGTCATGAAAATTCCTCCTCTCACATCACACTTATTGCCAGATGTGAATGTCAGTACTTAGCTCTGCATTCTGATAGAAACTGACTGCCTAAATATCGAAATGAAGCTATCATGCATGCGAGATATTGTAGCTTGTCGGTCAAAGAAATACCTGACCCCACCCCTTGGGTAATTGTATTATCTTGGGTTCTTTGATGCGGGAAAACAACGATTCATCATAGAGCTTTGCTCCCACATTCAGCCGTGGTCAATATGTGTTTGTTTTCCCCAACGGAATAGCTGTCAACGTTAAGTGCTGATTTTGATGCATACGATTTATAGAAATACGATATTGCTAGTATGAATTCTGCAATTTTATTAGAAAACATACCTTTGTCAAAGCATTTAGATTGGATACACTCAGAAAACAAGCTTTTATTTGCTTATTCAAAAAACAATGGAATTCAGTAAACCTATATCAGTAATTTACAAAGATTATCCTTTTTTTCCAATTTAAATGGCACAGGCAAATTGACAAAATGTCTCATTGAAAAAGATGAAAATGTCTGTACTCTGTATGTTGTATGCATGATATTACATAGAAATAAGTCTCGCCATAACCTCAATGTTTTAATGGCGGGGAGCGTGAGATGAAATACTATGATCAGGTCAAACTAAATACAGAATGATAAATTTTGAGTAGCGACAAATGATCTTATGCAATCAATCACCATGACAACCATCGCAATCTGGGGCATATGCGGCAAATATATACGTTAGAAAGCTTACTGCATTGATGTATTCCAAGAATTGTTATTATGCGACGCTATTGATATGAACAGGTCACACACACAACTGCGCTTATTTATATCACAATACCTACTTAGAATTTTCCCGTCTTAACAAGCCTTGTTGTAATAAATTTCTTAGTTACGTTTTCAAATTTGAATTTGTTGAGATTTGTTTTTAAATCATAACCCAAATCTGCCATAATTCGGATATAAGAATAAACAGGAGCCCTGATAAAATTGTACCTTGCATAGTAATATTCTTATAAGCTAGACCTTTTGGAACGGTAATTGCTACTGCGAGTTTCACGCTTGTGCGATCATCAGACTACTGGTG
This sequence comes from Ophiura sarsii, assembly GCA_035610835.1. Taxonomy (NCBI): domain Eukaryota; kingdom Metazoa; phylum Echinodermata; class Ophiuroidea; order Amphilepidida; family Ophiuridae; genus Ophiura; species Ophiura sarsii. The sequence continues at coordinate 62,079,694 of CM069448.1, forward strand.
TAATAGATTGCTGCCGTTTAACAACTGTAAAAGTGAAAATCTTTGCACTACATTTATTTCCGTGCTTTTCACGCTCAAATCAGCAAGCGCGAAAAGAGAAAAAAATGTGAATATATTCATTTTGTATGTAGGTCTATATAGGAAAGCTCAAAACCGCAAAATTAAAAACAAGCAAAATTGTTCAAAATGTGAAAAGCGTGAACATTTCCACTTTTACAGTATTTTGACATCTTGATTTTGAAATCAGTACAGCTCATATCACAATTTCAGTTTTGCACTTTTTAGCTTTTTTCACTTTCAGTTTTGCATAGAACAGGGTTTTTTCCCATGGCCTTATAAATTTAAAAATCATGCTTCAGAAGCAAATTTACAAGATAGTGTCATGGCCTTAAAATTTAAAAATCGTTGACAATTCACTAAAACTTTTGCATCCGCAAAAATATTCATATTCACGAGTAAGGCCATGGGAAAAACCCCTGTTCTATGGGCCCAACCGCCCCCCATTTGTTCTTTTTTTTAATTCAGAATTTCTTTTTTAACACATTTGTTGAACATTTTTTTTTTTAAATTGAATTTTTTGACATTTGTTTAACATTTAAAAATCGTTGACAATTCACTAACAATTTTACACAAATGTTTGGAAAAAAAAGGAAACCACCTGACCGACAGGTTCTTTTTCATCACCTAAGATATAACATTTGATGGCACTCTTAGGTAAAGATCTTTCCAACGTTTGATATTCTGTGACTTTATGAAGCAGCTTGCCAAGGTCTCCCATGTTTTCCGCTTCCATACTTGGGACGAGGGGGGGGGGGGGGGGGAGGGGTCCTTTATACAAGCATTGACACTATCTTGTAAATTTGCTTCTGAAGCAATCCCTAGCAAATCATAATAGTCTTTTGGTGATGTTTTCCAACATTGAGAGCCATTAAAAGTCTAAAACAATGTGATTTAAACACAATCGGTTTTGGTTAATATCATGTATATAATATAAAGGAATAGGTATTTGTTTTAATGGCACCATATTATGTTGAATTATAAAGTTGAAACAAACATATTTCAATTTAAAAGTCTGTCTGGAAGTTTATCCTCAGGATATTTTTTTCAGACATGTGCCCTCATCCCTAACCTGTACTCACACTTTTTCAATATATGGTAACATCAGATTGGTTGGATCCAAAGTAATACAATACCTTCCTCACAATTGTGTCTGTAAGGTATATCCTTGTTCGGACCCTACATTAGCTCCATCGAGACCTAGAAAGTAAGGGTCAGTGGTATCAAATTCATATATGTTACGTTATACCATGTTATTTGTTTTCATTTTAAACCCTAATACATTGACCGATAAAACCAATTTCGATTGGCTATGACAAGTGCTGCATAGATTTATGAGCCAATCAGAGTCATGATAATATGTTATATTAGTAGAGGATTCAGCTAAAACTATATAGTCCACAAAAAATGGTTGTAATTGGTTTGTCAAATGGTTAATCCATATATCGAGGGTTGAGCGCCAGAAGGCCGTAACTCAACTTTTGGGCAAAATGAGATTTTGGTACCAAAAAAATCCATATGACCCTAGATTTTCAGAACCATAAAGAGATAACTCATAAACACTCTTAATTTGACTAAAACTAAAGTTATGAGTTGGGTGCTACAATGTATTGTAATGAGTCCCGAATATTTGAAAGTTGATTATCTTAGAATAGCATTTTTTGAGTTACGGCCTTCTGGCGCTCAACCCTCGATATAAATGTGAGTCAATCAGATATATTGTATGGTATGCTAAGTACCTAAGTGGTTAATAACGATAAATACAGAGCATGTATGAGTGCCCCGCATCTCGAGTAGCCCGAGGATGTTTTCCTCTGGGCTACACACACGATATGTTGTAGGAAATGGTGGACATCGTATCCAAGGAACAGTCTGTGCGCGCAAACCTGCCCGTTTATATGAATTTCCTGCTAAAGTGTGCCTATGGGCTGTTGATTGTGACGAGCGACTCCATCAAATTGCCTGACGGAGTTGGTTTAACATTTAGCATTGGTGTCGGTGAACTCTTAATACCGATATTCAGTTTTGGTGTTGCTGTTTTTTATTTAGCTTTGTAGAAATTATTGTTATTGTTTTTGTAATGTTTAAAACATGTGTTTTCTGAGATTGTCAACTAACAGTGGATGACAAAAAACATTTAAGGCTCATATATGATGATTTTGTTGTTGAAAATGCACATATTTATTGTTAAACTTTATATTGGTTCCAACTCCACTTTTTATGAGGATATATGTTGAGTTTTAACATGGAATGTTATATTTGCAGGAAATTGTAACATTGTAGGTAGGTTTTTTTTAACCATATCGCGTTATTCTCCCTCGTTATTACCTGTTTCCCCACACCCTGTTGGTATATCTTGCTTTTACACTTAGCATATACTAAGGATGAAAATGACAATGATTTTAATTTTGTATCCCAATTTTGATAGTTTTGAACCATATTTAAACAAATTGTGGATATTAAGAAATAATTCAAACTTAGGTGAGTGAGCCTTTAATTTACTTGTTATTCCACTAATGTGTGTGTGTCAATGACACATAGTTCGCTCCCATATACCAATTGATTCACTCCGCAATATATCTATGCAGCCAAAAACAATAACATGTTAAATGACATACGTTAATAATGCAGATCCAATATTGTTAGCATGCATATAGGATTGATTTGCCCGCTAGCTTAAATGAAGAGAGATTTAAAAAAAAGTTCAAATAAAGATGTTTTCATATATAGAGGGCAGTATATTACTGTGGACTGCTTGCACATGGTTCATTTTTGTTATCCTTTGCATAGTGTTGTGCCAGCCCCATCCAGCCAGCCAAATGGGTGTGTAAGCTACACCTGCGGAGTCTAAACACTTTCCATGTGGCGTGTCTGCAGACGACATTCACAAATTTCACAAAATGTTTTACAAATGTCAACATTATTTAGTTTCATTACCATATTCGGAATCACCATGAGAAATGCATTGAAATAAGTTGACTTTGAAAGTTTGGAAAGGTTTTTTCATCTTAAAAACTCAAGATTGGAGCAGGCCAGTTTAGTTTTCAATGATTCTTCAATAACGCTGGATGTAAGCTTTACGTGATATGATTCTATGAATAAATAAAAATATACTGTTTGTATCATCATCATCAAAACGCTTTCCGTCCTAATTGGACATTGCGTGCTTAACCAACTCATTCCACACCTTCCTATCACTAGCTAACATAATTAAATTGCATAAAACAGTGTTCATAATTCCTTAGAATTTTAATTAACTTTGTTACATTGTATGATTTTCTAGCGTATTTTGTCACTACCCTCTGCCAAGAGTCTCAAACAGCAGAATACAGTAAATATTAGCTATATGTTGGCCTATGAGCATGATTCTAGCAGAATCGATGACTATAGCGAAACTCAATTAAATCCATGCGAGGATCGAGCAAAGGATATACAAGCTGAGAATGTTCACGTATTACAATCAAGATGCAGACTTCCAACCTTCTCCTCTTTTATCACGTATTCCCTAACCAAGCTCTTTTTTTGTGTTTGCTGCCCTCATGTCAGTTTCTTGACAGCCTTCCTTTTGCAAGCGAGCCATCTATTGACAAGATGTCTATAGATGAAACAGATTTACCACAGTTGATCTCATCAAATTATCTTGAATATAGCCCTCTATAATTGCCATTAGGACCTGCTGCTGTTAGCCCTCTATGATTGCTATAAGGACCTGCTGCTTGCTATAGAGAGTAAGCATTTTAACACAATTGTAATATTATTCTTTGACTTGTCCAACTGACTTGAATTCTGCCCTCTATCATATAAACTTGACAAAGCTGACAATACTGTATGCGGGCACTACTTGGCAGGTGTCTTTTTGATATATATATTATGTGGTACTTGCTATCTATCAAATATAGCACTTGCTATCTTCTCAAGATAGCAATTGCTTTCTTCTGAAGATAGCAAAGTTAGAATTCTTGCATGTGTTAAAAGATGGCCTTTCAAACTCAGCTAATGAAGAGAGCAAAGTTACATTGCAGGTATTGTGATTTTGCAAACTCACCATTTGGTATCTGCTGAGGATAATGTCTTTACTTTAAAGGCATATTATGTGATCTTTTCCAGAGAGCGCCCTCTATTCATGATTTTTTTTAGAAAGTAGATTTTCTTGCAGATTTACATTTCTGATCATAAATCGTACATACATTCCAAGTTACAGAGTGATACGATTCCTAATTACCTCAAAATCATGGTTTTAGAGTGAATTTATAGTGAAAATATAAACTGTCGTATTATCCCGTCAGTTTATTTTCACTCTAAAACCATGATTTTGAAGTAATTAAGAATTGTATCGCCCTGTAACTTGGAATGTATGTACGATTTACAATCAGAAATGTAAATCTGCAAGAAAATCTGCTTTCAATTTTTTTTCGATGTTGAGGGCGTTCCCTGGAAAGATCACATAATATACCTTTAACTTCTCCACAGATAGCACCTTTGATAGCACTTTCATTCAGAAGCGCAATATGTGTCCAAACTATAGGTACTTTGCCATCTGCTGATGATTGCATTTCAGAACCATGCACTTGCTTTTTACTGAAGGAGGCTAGTCTTAACATGAACTTGGTATTGAGGGAATTTTGACAATAGTTGTTAAACCATGTGTGGTATTTACTGAGAATAGCATTTCTAAACTCAGTATACTCAATATCTAAGGACACTAGTATTCTCAAACAGGATCTACTAAAGATAGCATATTCCATAATACTTGCTATTTTACAGAAAATAGAGAATTTTCGACCTTCATACAGCCATCTTTTAAGCTATTTTTAAAGTCAATACTTGGTGTTCAATGAAAAAAAAGTATTTCTAAAGTTGTTATACTGGCATTTGCTATGGAGAAAGCATCTAAACTTGATACTCACTATAGGCTGAATGGCATAATCAATACTTCAGGTCAAGTACTGTTCAAGTAGAGGGGACTTTTAATGGATAAACAACAACTGTAAATTTCAAAGATTCACAATATTGTTTGCCATTGCAATGCATGGATATAAATGTGTAAAGCTAAATAAAAGGTTACGTGAGATAGCTTGATCGTCACAACATATATTAACTTTTGCACTGTGCAGTCAGTTATATGTTCAGTGCTGATATAAAGTTTATGTACATTATGTGATAATAAATATACAATTCTAGCAGTCAGTTGTTTGAGATAGGAAAGTGAATTCAATTTTAGACCTTTAAGAAACAATTGTAGCTGCAGGCTGCATGGCTATAGACATCACAAAGGCTGGATACAGTATTGTTTTGTGAGCCGTACTGAATGTTGCAATATCACAGATGATAAGGCTCTACACTGTTAGAACGGTTGGGCAATTATTTAGCGTTGGGTAAACTATGAACAACCCCGTTGTTGGGTAAATAATATTAACCAACTGTTGGTGAAATTATTAGCCAAAACTTTACCCAACCGTTGCATTTTACCAAATGTTGGTAATTATTTACCCAACAACAGGGTTGTTCATAGTTTAACCAACGTTGGGTAAATTGTTTACCCAACGTTCTTGCAGTGTATGCTCTACCAAAATGGTGATAACTTTTCATGATCAATTTGGTAGCTCTACTCAAAATAGATTTTATTCTGATGAATAGTTGAGTGCGAGTGTCGCATATCATTATATGTTTTCGCCCTTCAGCATGTATAAAGTAAAACTGCCTCACGGTTACGCATGTAGGAAGTGTTGCTTTATACATGTTCAGGGGCCAGATCACTTACAGTGTGTTGATAGAGGTGTTTTTGGTCCTTGAAAATGTTTAGAGCAAAACTGCTTAAATGTGGTTATACATAGAAAGTATCACTTTATACATGTACATACTGGAGGGCCAAATGGTGATACGAGATTTAGACCGAACAGCGACGATATCGCAGGATTACAGTATATCAGTAACAAATAAGAGTACACTTGATTAATAATCCAATACGTCCTCTTCTATGTGTATGGTTTAAGGTTACAGCAGACATATTGAAGTGTAGTACAATTTGCCTTTGCTGCTATTCAGTAGATATAGCAATTCCATGAAAAGGTCATCGCTTTGACAAGATCTGGCCACCGGGCTGTCCATTAAGAAACTCTTAAAATCAAACTACATCTGTATCTATGAACGGACACAACTTTGTCTATTATTAGCAAACACCTCAGATATCCTGCCAGAACAGCAGTTTGTATGGCAATTCCAATGTAAAGGTCGAAGCTTTGACAAGATCTAGCCATCGGGCAGTCCATTAAGGAACTCTTAAAATCAACCTGTATTTTATGAATGGATACTTAATCTTAACACTTTCCACGAGGCAGGTAGCTGCAGATGACATTACAAAATTTCACAAAATGTTTAAAAAATATCAACATTTTTGAATTTTATTACCATATTTGAAATCACCATGAGAAATGCATTGAAATAAGTACAAACATGCCTAGTATTAGTCCAGCAATCCTTGAGATAGACCCTTAAAGTTGGGAAAGGTTTCTGAAAAATCTGTTTTGTATATGGTAAAACCAATAGGCGCATGGAAAGTGTTAACTAACACCTCGGGTATCCTGCCAAAAACAGCAGTTTGTACAGTTAACAGGATTGACGAAACCCCTGCTCATCCAATTATCAGCCTTCGCCGCACTTGTCAAAACTAATAAGACACCATGAACCGTGAGCACTCTATTTAACAACCCACTCTGCATTATGGTGCATCCGTATATCATGCTTCAGATGTATTTGCCCCAGGTGTACAACTCGCTATAGGATGACACTAATTCTGGCACTTAAGATTGTATTGTATACGATCATGCCCCCTTGTTTGTGAGAGTTCAATCTGCCGAATTCCTGTACCCCGTGGGTAGGTTTCACAAAACTGATTTTCGCCTTAGAAGATGAGCATCTTAACACCATAACGAGATTACAAATGGCATTTTTTGTGGGTAGCCTCCTAATTTGAGATTTCCCCCCGCCTTGTAGGCCTGTCTGAACTCAATTACAGCAGTCATATATCCTGCGTGTTACTTCTCCAGCTGTACAATTAGCACGATCACAATTTGTTGATACCCTGTTCCCAACTAACACGCTCCAGTTGAAGCCTAGAAGGGGCAATTAATGGCTTGATAGAAGTAAACCTAATGGGTTATGAATGTTCTCAGATATGTGCGTGTCTAACACAAAATGGAGGCAATTTTTTGTGGCCCTCCAGGCGGCTGTTATTGCGAATATTATGACAGTTTCTAATGTGGTTATATCGAGTGCCATTAGACGATTTGCCATCACATTATATTATACCTGCATTTGATTCTGTTGTAGCATGGGCTTGGGAAATAATGGTCTTGATTTAGGAAGTTTTATATGTGATGATTTGTTTTGGTTTTATCTAGACGCTTAATATTACACAATTTGACCACCATTCATGAAATTACACTTAATTCACAAACATTTGGTTGGTCCATACTATTTTCCTTTCCTAAAACATAATACCTCATGAAATAGTTAATATTCATGAGTTTGTCATTTTATATGGGGATCGCAAAGGGTTTGGGCTTCTGGTAGATGGGGATAGAGGGTAAATACCTCCTTATCCCTTCTAGTTGTGCCCATGCAAACACCGGACCTGTATCCTCTCAAGTTGGCACTTTCTGAGCACCAGGCTTGCTATCTACTGAAGATAGCATGTGCTATCTTTTAATTTTTTAACCTTGGCATTGTAATCTTGGCTCCATGTTGGTGTAATCTTGGCTCCATGTTGGTGTAATCTTGGCTCCATGTTGGTGTTCAAAGGGTCTATTTAAAACAAAAGATGCCAGACTTGCTAATAGCATGTGCTATCTACTGAAGATGGCATGTTCTATCTTTTAATTTTTTAACCCTGTCATTTTAATCTTGGCTCCATGGACTTGCAATCTACTGAAGATTGCTATCTTTTAATTTTTTAACCCTGTCATAGGCTCCATGTTCAGGCATGAGATTTTCAGTTTTAAAACTGAATTCAGTTTTTTTCTGGTCCAAATTTCCGCACTTTCGTTCAATTTCAGCCTGTTTTTGGCCTTTTTAGCCTGATTTCACGCACATTTTCATGTTTTTTCATGTTTTTTCATTCTCATGCTTGCATGTTGGTGAAATACTCACACAAGTTCAAGAGTACTATTTTAAACGAAAGATGGATCTCATCTGTACACCCCACTCTGAAGTAGAAATTGTGCGCAGGTGTTAGGTCTAAAAATAAGCTGAGCATTGTTGCTTTAAATGTAAACATTACATATAATTATATATACTACATTATTACACTACATCCGGCCGGGGAATAAAGCCATGATAAAGACACTCTCCATCATGTTGTCAGGGCTTTAGTCATCTCTCATCTTGACTATGTAAATATTCTTCTTTTTGGTGCTACAGAACATGATTTGGACAGAGTGCAAAGAATGCGGAATAAGGCAAAAAAACAAAAAAAACGTTTCGTTGTCCTCGTCTGCCCGACCCAATTTTTTCTTTTTTAAATGTAAAAAAAATAAATTTAATTTTTTTAAAAAAAATACAAATTTCATTTTTTTTACAAATATTAGTCGAAAATCAAAATTTTCATTTTTCCAGGTTTTTTAAGTGTTGAGAAAATAAAAATGCTCATCAAAATAATAAAGATTTTGTTCCCCATTTTGGTTACCACAACAAGTACATCTCATTTTACTTTTGGTACCTGAAAAAAGGGCAAGTGAGAAAGAAAAGAAAAATTCCCGACCGACCTACCCAACTTTTAAAAGTGATCTATGGACAATCAAACAATTTTTTTGGGGCCTAATGCTGCTTGGTTGATATGTTCCATATCCATGCGACGTGATCACATTACCCCGACAAGAACTCCACTGGCTGCCCATAAGAGGAACGAATTCTATTTAAACATTGCCTTTTTGTCTGCAAATGAATGAACAATACTGCACCTGGTAATTTATCCAATCTACTGTCGCCATATGTCCCTCAAAGAAATCTTTGCATTGCTAATGACATAACCCGCCTGAATGTTCCTAGAACAAACAAAGTCTTGGGTCAGAAATGATTAAGTGTGCGTGCAAGTCTGAGGCTCTACAGACTGAGCATATCTGCATATACTTTGTCCTGTTCAAACTTGATAAAGATTGGTTTACCCAGTGGAAACGTCGGCCCATTTTCTTTCCTCTTTATCTCTCTTTTTTTCTCTTGCCATCCTCCCCCTTTTACCTCTCCCACAAAGTCGTCGCTGTTCTTAAGTAAAACTGACCAACAGTTATGCATAGGAAGTGTTGCTTTATACATGTTCAGGGGCGAGAGCACTTAAAGTATTGATAAAGTGTTTTTGGCTGTTGAACATGTTTAGAGCAGACTGCCCAAAGGTTATACACATAGGAAGTAGTCCTTTATACATGCTGAAGGGCCAGATGGAGATAAAGGTTTTGACAGAACAGCGAAGAGATGGCAGATTCAGGTTAACGTCACTGATATATGTCTAGTTGCCTGGTTGCCGTTAATCAAAAAGATTTTAAAGACACCACCACCATGCCGCGTGTTTTTGCAAAATGCCCCTAAATCTGATCTACAATTTGTCTCGGTTCCCATAGTCTCACACTATCATGGCTTCATAGTGTTCTCATTTCTAAAACTTAAGAGCTCGACAAATGCATCTTGTAAAAAAAGCTTTAGTTTGCTGGCGTTCGCGCAATGCATTATGGGAAGACATTAAAATCTTCTTTGGTTATTCATAGAAATTCACTCACACACACAGGAGATCAGCATAACAAATCTTCAACCAGATGCAGACAAAATGTTGCTATATATTAACTTTTCTTAATGCTCATCTGCAATTCAATTATATGGCTATTTTGTGGGGGTTTTGTGAATAAGAGAATACACATACTATGTTCTATGCACACACAGATTGATAAACAGTGACCCAGCTTTGTTATTTGTGGTTGTCATTATTCCAAAGATCAGTCTAAGAGATCATCAGCATAACAGTGTTAATAATAAAAAAGTGACCATAATAACCAATGTTTTTATAATGCTAAATTATTTATACTGCTGTTTTTGTGGGTATTTACAGGCACGTTGCTACAGGGGGCTGGGGGGAAATTCCCCCCTATGATTTGAAGGAGGAGAAGAAGAAGAAAAAGAAAAGAAAAAGAAAAAAGAAAAGGTTGAACGGATTGCAAGTGTACTATGTGTTCTAAAACTGTTCAGAAAACTTACTGTATATAGACATGTGTTCTAATCCTGTCTATGAGCACATGTTATGTGTTCAAAAAGCGTAACATCGGAGAACACATTTAAGGTCTTCCGATCAATTTGTAGTGCATGAGGCATGGAAGTCGGTCCAGGAGATCCAAAATAATGGTCGGAAAACAAATAAATAACGAACCAAAAGCGTAAAAATGCTGCATAATATATAGCTTCATCGTGATGACAATTTCTTTTAAAAAAGCTCACATTCCCCGTTACCCCGCAAAACAGTCATTTATACTTGTGCATAACTTTCTCCTATATAACGAATTAGCTGTCTCACTTTGTTTGATAAAAAGCCAATATTGATAGGGAATGAAGTGATGGCTTTTCAATATAATATTGGTCATAAGTATACACCAAATCGCACCAAAAGGGTTTGTAAATTTAAAAAAAATCTAAATATGAGTGGGGCACATCCACCCTCATACTCCCCTCTGTCCGCAGAACAGTAACAATTTTATTTCTTAAAAAAAATTGCCCCCCCCCCCCCCTTATCAAAATATCCTGTCGCTGCCCCTGGGTATTTGTGATAGGAAAGAATGTGCAAAAATGTGGGTACATTTAAAAAAGAAATTGCAGACTATAATTGGCGCAAGAAAAATGTTGGTACATGTTTGACCCAGTTTGGAAATTCTCTGTTATCATTATTCAAAAAAGTACACGCCAACACGGGGTCAGCGTAACGTTGTTAATCTTCAAGATAATTGCAGTGAAAATTGGACTGCATATAGAATGGCTATTTTGTTAGAGAACATGTAATATGAGTAAGAAAATGTGCCGATTTCGAAATGTCAGAATACGTTGGCATGGTGTTGGCAATGTGTTTTTAAAAAACATTTTCAGGGTTCATCACAGATTTTGTAGTGGACTTGTTGATTTAGATTTGTCTACATAGCCAGAGGAGGCTCTTGGACAGAAACTGGTTAAACAGTGCTTGGGGTTTAATCAATTGCTCTTCTCTGCAATTACAATCCTGGAGAAAAGTCTTGAAACGCTTAACCCCCTGAGAACTACCGGCCGATTGGTCAGAAAGATGGATACATCATTCATTGCACCAATCAGAGACATTGTTTAAATAATTGTATCCCTGATAAAGATCGGGCGAAATAGTTTAAAAGCTGTATTGTAATTGGTTATTCAAATGAGTATATCTTGTAATTAACCAATCAGAAGTGCTATTAGATAGACAGGTAGACCCCAGGGGGTTAATACTAGTTAACAACAGGAAACTAACACCCCCCCCCCCCCCCCCCCCCCCCCTCTTTCCCCCATGTAATGTTGGGCATGTTAATGTCTTCAGCAGTTGTTCAAGGTGTTCCAACATTAATTAAACGATGGAGTGTGGGGAAGGGAAAATTGTTGTCTAAGATGTCCTATTCAGAGTTTAACAAAATAAACATCATTTAAAGATCAGCCAAAAAAATCTGCACACAATGCCCAAAGCGTTCCAAAGATTTTTTTCTTCTTCAAGATTGTAGGAACATAAAAATCCCAACACCCACTTCATTGGAATGTTGCCAACTTCATGCATAAAAGAAACTATAAACGAATAAAATATTGTGGATCGAGCCTGCATATGCTTTAACGCAGACTCAGTAGTGATTATCAGAACTTTTAGAATGGCCCTTGAGGTACTTCTAAGTGAGTCTCCAAACTTTTTCCAATAGCCTTTATGTTCTTCTTATCAATGCCATAACACATAAAACACACATACTTATTATCAGTCCGTTAATACAGCTTTTAAATAACCACCTTTCAGATAAATCCAGTATTTGTACTCGCCTCTTGCGCTGCTAAAAATAGAGATAATTCAGACCGCAATATGCGTTATGTGTGTTTTGATAAAGATAGCTTACATGTAGTTGTCAGATATAAGATCATATTTCAATGCGCTAAGTGCATATGATGAATGAATCAAGATGGATTTAAACAAGATGATAGCCATCTTAAGTGATGCACAATGTTAGAAACTGTTTACGTAAGGCCAAACAAAGAAGATTGTCTGTCTCAGAAGCCCGCCCGCATTGGTATGTGAAATGAGCTACGGCGCGTAGGTCTATGCGCTGAGGCCTAAAAAAAAATAAAAAAATGTTTTTGATATTTATTTATTTTTTTTTGATTTTTTACAAAATATTTAAAAAACAACAACAATGCATACCTCATAGCCTTTTTTCTAAAAATAAATAAATCGCACAGCACTTAGCTTTTTTGCCAAATGTTTCTGAGACAGACCTTCTTCTTTGTTTGGCCTAACTGTGTGCTATCTTTGGAAGATAGCAATGGATAGCATTGCCTAACACACATCAAATAATGTAACTTTTTCAACAAGAAATTGTAGGTTATATGTGACCCGTCACATCAAAACATACCTCTTGGGTCTTTCACCCAATGCCTGATTTTAACTTCATTAAAACATGCATAAATCAAGCTTTAAATTGATACCTTATAATTGAACTTTAGCCTTAAGAATCGGGAAATATGATGAATAGAAGCGTAGCATTTCCTTTTAATTTCATTATCATTTTCAAGACATTTTACTTCATATCGAAAAACCAACAAGAGGTATGTTTTGGTGTGATGGGTCCATATATAAACCTCCTTTGGTATATTCTTAGAGACACTCATAAGTTTGACTAGTGTAAAGACCCCATTACGGAATAAAGCTGTATAATCCTTTAATCCGTCAATAGAGTGGCAAAATTCTATATTCTAATTTAGCACACTTTTAATTTTGTGATAGGTTAATTCTGTGCTGTCTTACACCAAGGATATAAACTGATCCTTTCTATATGCAACCGTGAGAGCTTTTTGAGTTTTTGTTAGAAGATAGCAGTGGTGACAAAATGTAAAGGTCAGCAGAAATGGATATCCTTACATGGTTAAGAAAGTAATATGTTTAGAAATACAAAATGCAAACAAAAATAGGGGACATTTATGTATAGAATCAATGTTGTGAACAAAAAAGACTTATATACTGCACATGCATGGACAACCAATTCTGTTTGCCCCTATAAAAGGTTGGTTTTTTTGCTTCACCAATCTTTTAATTTGTTCTTCTGTTGTATGAGTGATTTATTATTACATGGCCCAAACCACTATGCATATTAGTTGGCGAGTGACTATCAATCATGGCCATAGGTTAAGCTGGCTCATTCTGAAGGCAGTAACTCAGGAAATTAGCAAATTATGCCCTCTTGATCTACACGTATTAACACTTTCCACGCGGCAGACGACATTCCAAAATGTCACCAAATATTTCAAAAATATCAAAATTGTTGAATTTCATTACCATATGTCGAATCACCATGTGAAATGCATTGAAATAAGTACAAACATGCCTAGTATTGATTCAGTAATCCTTTGGGTAGACCTTAAAAATTGGGAAAGGTTTCTGAAAAATCTGTTTTGTATATTGGCAAACCAATAGCCACATGGAAAGTGTTAAAGATGCTAAAACAACAGCAGATAATAACTGTACTAAAACCTTTCCAAATAGAATACACAATGTGCTATCTACTGAAGACAGCACTTATTTTAGACACTTGTACAATCCACTGAAGAAGGCATACACACATTGGAGAAAGATAGAGGAAACTAGTGATAATGTACACTGTTACAAATGTGTGGTTAAAAATGACCCCATTGCAGTCGATGCATAGTGGACCCTCATTTGTAGGTTAAAATGGACTAATATAGGGTAAACATTTACTATAAGGCCCCCCCCCCCCCAAAAAAAATGTTAAATTGCCCTTTCACGACCAACCGTAAAAATTGGGAAAACTCAGTCGCATGTTTTGGTTTTTTTTTTAGAAAAAAAAGAGTTAAAAAAACAACTTTTTTTTTAAAATTACAAATTTGTCACCTAAATGACCTCAATTGACCCCTATGTGACCCCACTCCGAACTCTGAAATATTTATTATCCATGCCACCAGACTTTGTCTTTTTAATATCAAAATTTAGTTAAATTATAAAACCTTCCTAAGCTTCCCTCCCCCTATGACCCCTCCTCCGGACGTGTTTTGGAATGTTTGACAATCACTGCTGCCCGTGAATGGACCTCTAAATCACAACGAGGCCCGGGTGGTAGAATAGGTTGCCCACATGCTTGCTGTACAGAGTATGAGGAAAGAGATGAGTGGAAGGTATAGGCGCCCTTACCCAATGCCCTCGTGAATTCAGAAAAGGTCGCTCATGAAACAGGTTTATCAATCCAAATGGCTTTGCCGGAAATACTAAATGGGTAAAGAGATACTCCATATTAGGAACAGGAAGCTGTCGTCGAGTCTAATTAGACTGGTTTCTTTTTTGAGATGATCATAGCAATAGGCGGGTTGTATCTGGCGACATGATTTTATCGGTTGCACTGAGACTGAATAACTTCGATTTTACATTGTAATGTATTGAGGTTTTATCAGTTTAATTTTAATTGACTTTAAGTCAAAAAATATAAATAGATGGATTTAAATAGAGTGAAAGTCTTTCACATGTCATATTTCACGATTATCTTTTCTGAAATAGGCTTTCTTGATCACATTGCGATTATTTGCTGGTGCAGACAAATCACAAGTAATATCCAATGTAACTTAACCCTAACCTTACCAGAGGCCACCAAAGGCCTCAGCAAATAGCCCATGTACCGCATGCTTCACGGTTATATCGCGTGGCACGATCCAGCAAGCTGTCAAATGGTCTTGAAAAAATTAACTTTTTCAAACTCCCCCGTTAGCGCAATCAGCTGCTTATCTGCCTGCCACGAGGGCGGCCCGGATTTTGATCCCCGGCGCAGCCGAACAGCGATCTTTCCCCCCAAATTTGACCCGTTTTTCTCCGCTGGTATAGTTTAATTGTCAAAAATACACTTAGGGCGTTAGCGTTGATGAAATGTTATCATGGCTCAACAAAACTGTGTTATTCATATATAGTTATTCAAGTAAAAAGATATAGGTACAACATTAAGCGAAGAAAAACACACCCTGTTCTACGTGACGACGGATCTCTCAGGTTGGGTCAGTGTGTCGGTCAGTTGTCTTTCTGTCCGTAGGCCAGAAAAAAGGGGGTTTGCTGGCCTCAGAGGGCAACATTTTGGAGGGTAGGTAGGTCGATCCTTTTTTTTTAGGGCCTTTTTTTAAAATTTATTATTTTAGGGCGTTTAAAAAAATTAGGGTGTTTTTTTCTTTTTGAGTCAGGCTGTGTTTGTGGTCATGGGAGTACGAAATGTGCGAACGGGAATGGGTGAATATTTTGATGACTTTGTAGCAGTATTTTACTGCTGAAAACCAATACGTTGTAGTTTCAAAATGCTCAAAATGTTTTTGAGGAATCGTTGGGAAAAAATATTAACAGCAATTTTTCAAATTTTTTGTGTTGAGAAAATATTTTTAAAAAATTAAAAAGCGACCGGCGAATTTCGCGATTATTGGGTCGATACCCGAGGGCAACCAAACATCTCTTCTTTTTTTGCCTTATCTTTAAATATCTGGATTGGTCGGGCCCGTAACAGGGTTTTTTGTTCATCCGATACAATATCAGGTGCATGATAGATCCAATACTGTAACAGTGGTAACTTTTGCGCGTTAAATTTTTGCGCTTTGCCGACTTTCAGCCATTTCTCTTGTTTTTAAATTCGTGATATGAAAGTTTATTACATAGAATTATACACAAAATAAATATATTTGTGTGTTTTTATTTTCGCCGTAGCTGCTTGGATTGCGAAAACTGCAAAAATTAATGTAGCGCCAACAAGTCCACGATCCTTTTTATATGCAACAGTGAACTATTTGAGTTTTTGTCAGAAGATAGCAGTGGTAACAAGATCCAGGTAAAAATCAAGAACATGTATGGCATAAAATAATATGTCAGTGGCCCAGAAATCTGATGGTGCCGTATAAACTTTGTGATTATGCAATTAAATCAACCAAACAGAATGTGAATCGGAGAATGAAAAAACAAAAGATAATAATGACGCATAATTCTATGTATATAATTTGTAATATAATATGTCATATCTAATTGAACCATACCCCATTGGAACGTGATTCAGATCATCATCTTTATTGACTAATGCTTCGCATAATCACGTCGGCTGCTTGTTTGTGTCGGCTTGTAATCCTTATAATTGCCGTGTCAGTTAATAGCTTCATTTAACACAATCACGTGCCATTGCTTGTGACAAATCAAATAGAATACCTACAGTTGAATGAGCTTTTTATTGATTGCCTCGGTACTAATGATGTCATTTCACTATGATGGGGTAATATTATATAGACGTTTATCATAACATTTTTGCAAATGAATATTATAACATTTTTGCAAATGAATATTATAACATTTTTGCAAATGAGTATTATAACATTTTTGCAAATGAATATTATAACATTTTTGCAAATGAATATTATAATATTTTTGCAAATGAATATTATAACATTTTTGCAAATGAATATTATAATATTTTTGTAAAATGAATGCAACATTTTTTTGGCAAATTGATTGCGAGATTTTTGCAACATATATTGTGATATTTTAGCATAAAAATATTATGACTTTTTGCCCTACCCCAAAAAAAAATTAGCTAAGTTATTGTAACAATTTTGCTAAATCATTTTTACAAATTATTGCAACCTTTTTGTAAAATTGTCAAACGTTTTCTCTTATATCATTGAAAAACACGCACTTCATAATGTTAATCAGCATGTAATGTGTTAAAACATAAGACAAAATTGCATATTTCAGCTCCATCCAGATGGTCTCAGCAAACATATTTGTTCCGATATTTATCCATTAACCACCTAAATCGCATATACTTAATTAAGCACCCGTAACAACCATTAAGCGCCCATCTACATATCTTATGCGATAAGTCCGGTGAGCAGCCATTAGCTACTGAAACCTATTACCTCACCCAATCATTATCTGTCAATGATAAACCCAAATGACAGGACGTCGCAATTTGACAACGCCATAATAAGCAATTAACACACCTTGTAATTGCTTGGCACCCCCTCCCACCACTGGGGAGAGGTGTTGATGACCGCTTTCAAAGATCCCGTTGCCGACGAAGCAAATGTCATGACATTTGGAATTAATAACAGGTTTAGCATTAGGGAATCGTTGGTTAGTATTACACACTCAAATGGATTTATTCCGCTTCGTTATATAATAACGGCGTGGATGCTCGCAAGGCCGTCATTTGAAACTGTATGAGGTTTTTGTTACAGCAAGGACAAGGGGATAACAAAGGCAAAATCATGCCCCAAATGGGTTGCTTGTATACAAACTAGAAAGAAATCTGGGCTCAGAAACCTTTTAACGAGGGGACATAGATCACAATAACTAATCCTTTCCACGCAGCTATTAGTTTTACCATATTCAAAACAGGTTTTTTTTTCAGAAACCTTCCCAACTTTCAAAGTCTATCTCAAGAATTACTGAACCAATACTAGGCATGTTTGTACTTATTTTAATGCATTTCTCATTGTGATTCCAAATATGGTCATGCAATTTTACATTTTATTTATGACATTTTGGAATGTCGTCTGCAGACACCTGCCACGTGGAAAGTGTTAACATTATACCAGGGGAAAGGTCTGAAATTGGATGGGGTGGGGGGTACTAGTGGTCAAAATGATAATATTATATAAATACAATAAATTTACATGATTTTACTGAAAACCCAGGGAGGGGAGCATATTCCTTAAGTACCCCCAATGGTTTCTGTGGAAAATGTAACACTAATTGCCATTTTGTTTGCTAGGCATTGTGAGGGCTGTGACATGTTAGTGGGTACCCTTATGCAAATCGATTATGCAATTCGTCGGTTATATTACATGACAGCGTTTGATTTTGGTCATTTTTATGAAAATTTACCTACAATCTTGTTCAAAACCTGTTGGGACACTATACACGTGCGCATCAAATATCTTTCAAAATGAGTAAAAAGCTGTCAGTTGAAAGTATGATAGTCAAAACTAGTTTATGTAAAGCTGCCACCCCCCCCCCCCCCCCCCCCCCCCCGAACCAATGTTGGGGCTGATATATATAACAAAGCCCGTTGCTGGACGATGTTTTTATATGGACCAACATTGAGTTAAGGGGGAGGGACTACCGTTTCACGCAGGACTTGCAGGAAGTGTCCCAACAGTTTTGAACATGATTGTAGATGTTTTTATAGTGAATAATTCTTCATAGATAGATACTATAGACATTCTTTTTTTCACAATCAAGCAACTTTAAAATGATTCAACTTGTCATTTCTTCTCCTGCTAATTACAAATTGGCATAATCTTTGAGTATCTGTCACTAGGAAGTACATAACAAATGTTTAAAATGTTAGCTCGCATTGTATCTCTTATTGAAATTCTAATAACATTTCCTTCATTTTTTTCTTCTATTTCATATTACTCTTCGTGGACTGTATACTCCAATAACAGGTAAGGCGTAGTTGATATTTCTTTAATGAGGGTGTGTGCGGTGTGACTAAAACAATATTATTTAAAAAGGTGGCAGTGTTGGGAAGTTTCATGTCAATGACTTGACTAGACATAGCCCTAACCTATGGTTGTGGCAATCAAGCTAACAGGGGCAAAACATTAACAAATCGGGACAGAAAAAATGGGGTGTGCCCATGGCCCCCAAGAATCGAACCCGGCCCGCGGTGTCCAGAATCAATGGGGGTCACGCTCCAAAAAATAAATTTTCAGAGCCTATAATGTACTTTTACGTGATTGCGCAATGAGATGGAGAATGGGGGTCCACCGGCGCAGTGCTTCTGTTGGATTCTATTGGATTTGGTGGTGTATAGACCCTAAGGGTTAACTATTTTGTCTTTGACTTGACTTCAGTTACTGATGGGAACAATGATTTTAACTTGAGAATTCACAGGGCCAAGTGGAAGCACCTGTATCACACAAATATCAGGGTTTCCCAATGTAAACTGTTTAGACAGTGTTGCGACCTAGCCGCTAACACTCAAGTCACATTAAACATCAAATCTTGAGTCAATGTATATGTTGATCATGCCAAATCATTAAAATTACGGCCAATCAGTTGGGAAATCGTCATGCCAAATCATAAGTTAAAATGTCACATTTCTTTTTTTCAGCACCATTAGAAACGAGGGTATCGTACACAATGGCCGTTTAATAGCCCTGGTATTCTCCAATTTATTTCTATACAAGGCACTCTTACGATTATTATTCAAAGTTTTATCGTATTTTACATCTTTTATCATGGAAAATAGATGATGAATCTCTTGACAGTTCAGACGCTGTTAATAATCATTTGTAAATATCACCACCGTCCGTCCATACAGCATTGACTACTAACTAACCAATCCTGGTATTACTGATTCCTACACTCTTAAAAATACTTCATCACAAATCAAATTACTGTCAGAGTGGTTTCATTTTCATGAAAAACATTCATTTACACAGAATGCAATAGTTAAAACAGGCAGCATGACTATAATCTTCAATTTCTAAATTCATGCAAAGAATGTAAAATGAAAAGCATGAAAAAGAGTAATGTAAAGTGAGAATTTGCACTTGAACAGACTACAGCATGGAAGTAATAGTTGTAAATATGTTGCCGTCCTCAATATAGTGATCTCAGTGCGTACTACAGTGTTTAATGATCGAAAAACTATGTTGGTAATTGGATAACCCTTTCTTTCCTGTGTTGTTTTAGGGGTCGTCCAAAATTATAGCCATTTTCATGTATGTACAGAGCGTTCATAACTTTTTACCCCCCTCGAGTTACGTGCGCAATAAATGGCGAAAATGTCATGGCTTGATATAAAAATGCCCGCCTCTCAAGTTATGTACGCTTAGGAAATTGTTACCCCCTCCCCCTGTTACGTACGCTTTGTATGTATCTGTAAATGGTGAAAATTACGGGCGACCCCTTAACTAGGTCGTCCAATTAGTGAATTGCTTATTTTCTAGACTTTTTGGTTTCAATTGTCTCTGCCATATGTGGGTCATTATGCTTTCTCTGCATGGTGTTTTCTCATTAACTTGTTGAAAACCAGTTATTACACTACTTATACAGACATGTGAAAGAAGGGACGTTGATACTCATGTTTGTACCCTAAACAAAACTATTCAGGCACACTGCACTGCCTTGACTAAAAAACCAACGACAAAAAGTTAACGATAAAAATGGCACAAGTATTATCCAATTGTTTTCTATCATCTGATAACTATAGGAATTATGCGTCTAGTTTCATGTATGATTTAATTGTTCCCTTTTGACTGAGCAAATTATTCAAATAAAATAGCTTCTTGTTTACAAGAAATTTGTAAAGATTGATCAGATATTTTTAAGAGTGTATCATTTGTTTATCTCCCTCTCCCATCACGGTTCTGACGGGGTGTACGTGGGCAGACCATGAATGATAGCATTTATAATGGCTTGACATTTCTGCCATGTTATCGCTGTGTAAATATTACTCCCTTGTTGTTTCTAGTATAGCTTGACTTGGCCTCTAAGACGTCTTCAATATGGAAATGCACGTTTATATGCCACAAACTTGTACGTACAGGTGGACCTTTCGAAAAACAAACTTTTCGAGAAGAAACTTGAGCTTCGAGTGGCTGAATTGTTATGTTATTGCTAAGTAAATTTCAGTCTTTTGGGATTTCTAGTATCTTGACTTGGCCGATTTCTTTGAAGTATTGTCATCAATGATACTCTTCTGCATCATGAGTTGTCTGGTACGCAGATCCGTTTCATACACATTTTTTGAACCACTGATGGAGCTCACCAGGTGCAGTCTGCAGACAGAGGAACCGAGTTGAAATTGAAACACTGAAAACGTCATTATTATTTAAGCGGTTAGATCGGGGAGATGAAACGGGACAGAAAACAATTGAGTTAATTCACTTTGAAATGCCAGAATCCTGGCTTTCATAGAAGTTCTAGCTACCAGTTTCCGGTAAATTACTTGATGAATGTAGCATGATTGCCTAATCATGATATCACCTATATGATAATATGTTGTTATAATATGGATCGCATGATATGAGCATGCGCAGTGTGATAACTTTGAGAGTTCCAACATGTCAGTGGCTATAGTTAAACGATGCCTCCAGTGTCTGTTATAATTAGGGCTAAAATACCAATAATAGCATCCAACAATGAACCGTAACCCCCTGGGGTATACCTGTCTATCTTACAGCGGTTCTGATTGGTTTATTACAAGATGTACTCATATGAATAGCCAATTCAAATGCAGCTTGTAAAATGTTTCACTCCCATCTTTACCAGGGATACAATTATTCTAACAATGTCTCTCATTGGTGCAATAAATGATGTATCCATCTTTTTAGCCAATCGGCCGGTAGTTCTCAGGGGGTTAACTTTTGGTGCTACAGAATGTATCTGATGACTCATATTCCAAAGATATTTTTGAGATATTTCATTGTAGTTCCTCCCCCCCCCCCCCCCCCCAATCATTGCGCGTCATGAAAGTCATTGCCCCTGGGCTACAATTGTGTGTTGCAAAGCTAGCTGCAAAATAGAGAAAAACATAATTATTATCAAGTTAGTATCTATAATTCTTTATAGGCAAAACACTTTATGCTAAATTGAGCAAATGAAAGTCATTGCCTTTTGGGTATACAATTGTGTGTTGCAAAACTGATCAATAGAGAAAAACATAATTATTATCAAGGACTGCCTCAGTAAAATCAAAACATTTGGTGTACAAATTTAACGAGAGATTGGACAAAGAGAGTAGTTAATGATAACTTGTTAAGATATTTCATTGTACCACATTTTTAATGATAACTTGTTAAGATATTTCATTGTACCACATTTTTAATGACCAAGTGTTGAATAATTATTCCAAAAGCTGAACATGAGATTGGACAAAGGAAGCATAAATGATAACTTTTGATGACATTATATTGTGTCACTCGCATCTTTCATTGCAACGTTTTGAACAGTTATTCCAAAAGCTGAATATGAAAATGTCAACTTGAGCCAAATTGGATGAAGATGAAAAGAAAAAGGGATAGTTACTGATGAATGACAAAAGTTTAAGACTCAAGGACACCAGAAAGCATAAATTTTAGTTCAATTAGAGTTTTGAAAAAATATAATTTCAATATGTTATATCAAAGATAAACTTTTGTATTACATGTATCTTTGTATTTTACTTTTAACGTGCACCCTTTTAAAAGGAATTTCCATTGATATGCTACCACTAGTACTACTGATCACTTGATAAGTTTCTTGTTATTGCATTAAGTTGAAACGCTAAATAACAGGAGAAATCAAGTGCTCACCCAATTTGCTGTTATCAGTTCACTCTTAAAACAATGGGGTTAAAGCATTCAAAGTGGTAAAAATTTGACTCCATTCTTTAATAAAAAGGTATGTGCATATTTGATGCAGTTGTTAGTAAATTGACCCCATTTTTTAAGAGTGTAAGTTCCAGATCACCTATAGAACACGCTGTAGTAAGGGACACAATGTCATGTTGATTTTTTTAAATTTTAATTAATTTACTTCAGAATTCAAGATGAACATTAAAAATTGCCATTATTGTTGTTTTTTCTAAAAAAAACCCAGCAAAACTTGATTAAAACAATGTTTTAAATATGTTGGAATACCACCCTTAACCCTTTGAACACTGACACCCCTGAGTAAACGGTAGCCCCACCCTGACACCCCTGCCGAAATACCCCTAAATAGGGCATAATGTCACTGTCTGTTACGTTGCCGTAGCAGTTACTAGGACTTTTTTAGTTGTCCTATGCATGCTTACCGTGTCTTGTTAATCCTTATTACAATAGTCAGAATCATATATATCCTCCGTATCAGAGTCCATGACCCTTGCTAAAACATCTGCTGCCGACGGCGCCATTGAAAAATCCCGAAATTCCGACCAAATTGATGAAATAACCCCCCAGTTATCAGCATAGATATCGTTTTCAACGCATTTTCAGACCAACTATGTGCAGCCCGTAGCCCACAAGTACTCTCCGGGTCAAAGGGCATGTTTATATTCGATGGGGATTCCCTCAATTGATTGTAAACAGTGTGCACACACCAGCGACTTTATACTAGCCACCAGTGTATATACGATATGCATATTAGGCTTTATACCGGCCGCCAGTGTTCAAAGGGTTAACCATGTAAAATGCTGGGTGCGGCTCTACCAGCATTTTTGAATCAACGGTTTGTTGTACAAAGAGGGCTGATTTGTTTAATCCTTATAGGTGTAAGTTCATACATGTAATACAATTGTAATAATATACAAATCCCAGTTGTTATCATATATTTTGGAATTGAGGGCGCTGCCTCCACCACATCTCTTAATGCCCCTTTAAGGCTGTATTTCAATACCTTAATACTAAGAATTGTATTACTTATTAAACTGCACTATGTGTATTTTTGTAAGGCAAATAATGATGTGTTAACAAATCCAATCATAATCAAAATTTGTTCAACTTTGGTTGCCAGCACTTATAGCTATTAAAATCAGCGATCGTTGAACTGTTTAAGATCGTAAAATACAAGCATGACCAATTAGCATGTTCAATCATTTTTCCGAGAGCAATTAGTTTCATTTTTAATACTTCAACCAGAATAAACTATCACAAACTGCATGGTTATCATCCAATGTTCTAGAATATCCCTTAAAGGCATATTATATGATCTTTTCCTGAAAAAGATCACATAATATGCCTAAGGAGAGGTTGGCGATGAAAATGAAATTTGAAAAAAACATGGGAAAAGGGTTGAAGTGATGGCGCTAGATAGACATTCTGGTGAAACCATATGTGTCAAATTCTGCAGATAATTCCAATGTGGTGTACATTGAAATCGGGATCGAAATTTCTAAAATATCACATGATATACTGCGAATTAAGGTAAACGGTTTCAGATGGTAGTTAGTATATACCCAAGTATTACTTTGGTGCAACAAAAAAAAATCAAATTTCTAGGGAAATTAAGGGCGCACTCCCATATAATCTCCCAATGCCCCTTTAATGCACAGTAATTGGAAGAAGGAACATGATGACGATGATGATGATAATCACGCTGATGACAACAACGATTCAACACCCACTCCCAATGGCCTTGACTTATGTACGCGTAGCTTACATGAGGAATCCATATCAACACTTAATCGCACATTTTGGATATAAACCCCTGTAGGAAGAAAGATATTTAATTTGGGAATGTGAGCATATAGACCGCAACGTAAGAATGAATGAACAAATTGGTTTGGTTATGTTTATTGCATTATGTTGTTGTTGTTTTTGGGTTTTTTTGTTTTTTTTTAAATATTTTCTTTTTTTTCTTATCTTTTTTTTTGGAATTGGATGATGATATTTCAGCGTAAAAATAGATTTTGTTGTTGGTGATACCCTGTAGCCTATTCTCCAGACAAGCCCCCATAGAAGTTTGATGCCACATAGCAAACGCTCAGACCGTCTGACCAAGCTCGCATACAAAATTCAGGAAATGGATCAGTGGCCACATAGGCATCATGATGTCCCTTTAATCGTCCCAACCAACTAGGTCGATCAGTAACAGCAATGATATCGATACCTTAAGTCATGTATAATATATTGCAGCCCACTCTCAATGTTAGATAGCATAACATTTAATGAGCTGAACACTGACATATTGGATCACAACATTTAATATGCCCATGTGGCATCCTATGGCAAATCCACTGGGTAAAATTGTGTGTAGTGTGTATTTTAAAACCAGAAAATGCATCACTTATGCAAACATCACGGATATTCTTACTAATCAAGGGAGGTAGTAGATATAGTCTGTTTCACTTTCATGAGGCAGTGATGCCAATGTGTCATTCACTGATTGCAAAGAAAACATGCGCGCCGTCCAAAATGCACTCTGGTGTATACACATGCATAGACTGATGGAAGATACATACACATGCGTAAATGATGTGCCTGTAAACAGGGCTGGAACTTCAGATTTTTTTCAACCAGTCAGTTGGGCGGGTAACTCACCAGAAATACCTGCCCGACAGAAATGTCATCAGCCAGTGTATCACACATACACTGTGAGTTCGAAATGTTTTACCCGCCAGTTAGGCGGATTTGTTTGTATCTTCTCCCGCCCAACTCAAAAGTTACCCGCTGTAGGTGGGTGCTATTTCTAGCCTACCTGTAAACAGGGGCGTCATATGGGTGGGGGACAGGGGGACACGTCCCCCCCCCCCCCCCCCCACTTTTCAAAGTGGGGGGGGGGGGGGGACATAATAGCAGATGTCCCCCCCACTTTTTTGAATAACACTGAGGCTGAAAGTGTCTAATTATGATGATGATGATGAGTGATGATGATGCCCCTCAAAAGAAGCCATCTTTTGCGCGGATTAGTTTCAATGTTTAATTATTCAAGCTTAACAACATGGTTTCAGGAACGTTTTCTGGACCATTTAAGTGAGAAAAAACCACATTTTTGCCCGCTTCGTTAGAGTTGGCAATGTTTCTTTATTCAAGTTATAAAAAGATGGCTTAAGGAACGTTTTTCTGGACCATTTTAGATTAAAAACTGACAGTTTAAACATGATGGCTCAGGAACATTTTTCTGGACGGATGAGCTTTTTAGTGTTAAAATAGCCATTTTTTCGCGCTTTGCGCGAAATGGTTTCAATGTTAATTCAGGCTTTATAAAACATGTTTCAGGAATGTTTTCTGGATCATCTTTGCGTGTTTCGAGCTAATTGGTTTCATTGTTTATTTCAAGCTTAAACAAAATGGCTTCATGAACGTTTTTCCGGACCATTTTATTGTTAAATAACCATTTTTTTGCACGCTACGCACAAATTATTGTCAATGTTTTATTATTCAAGCTTAACAAGATTGCTTCAGGAACGTTTTCAAGATCATTCAGTGTAAAAAACCCAATTTTTTTGCGCGCTACGCGCGAAAAAGTTTGAATGTTTTTTTATTCAAGCTTAAAAAGATGGCTTCATAAACGGGTTTCTGGACCATTTTAGTGTTAAAATAACCAATTTTGTGAATTATTTTTACTACTTTGTTATTAAATTGGAACGAGATGGCTTCAGAAATGTTTTAGTATTTAGCATTTTTTGCACGCTAGCAAATTAGTTTCCCCTGTTCGAGCTTTTAAACAATCTATACTTAAATCAGGAAAATATGCTCAACTTCTTTCTTGCATTGACAAAAAAAACAAAATATTTATTGGAAATGAAGAGGTGGCTTTTCGATAAAACTTTGGTCAAAAGTATACACCAGATCGCACCAAATGAGTTCCAAAATTGAAATTTTTTCTACTTCTGAGGGGGGCACATCCCCCCTCAGACACCCCCCTGTCCGAGCATAGCTCGGAGGGCGGTGCTGCGCACCGCTTGGATGATACCTCACCAATTTCATTTTTTTGGGCCGCGCCTGCTGTTCCCCCCACTTTTAAAAATGGGATGACGCCCTTGGTAAAGTTACACATATTCAGAGGAAGGGAAATATACCATAATAAAGAGTGAAATAGTCATCTGGTCTTACTTATTCAAATGCTTGAAATTATGCATAACTTATAACATTATGGCAAAATATGTTTAAGATTGCTGCTTATTTTGGATTTATAGAGGGAATATTTGGGGCAGATGAGAGGAATTACACTCTTAAAACAACAGGTCAAATTATACACACAACGTTTGACCCGGTGCTTAGGTTGTGTGCATTATTTGTGAAACCGTTGTTCATTTTTTTTAAGAGTGTAGAAACAAATGCAGGAAAAGATTCTGTATATTTTCCCCCATTGGTTTCATCAACAAAGAAGTGAATGTTTACCTCTCAACAGTGATAAAATGTAAAAAATGTTATTCACAAAATGATCTCATTTTGTATGAATTTGACTATTATTACGCCAATCTTCAATAGTGTGCACCTTCAAGGTTTCAAGGGAAAAAACAACCAGATTTTCAATTAGGTTAAGGGTCATCTCTTTTCACATAAACCACACCCATCTTTATCATCAGTCCAAGGGTCGCCACTTATATGACACGAAACAACGTGGCTATCACTGAGCGTGCAGTAACGACGCATATATGATGAAAACCTGTCCGCTGTGCAATAAACTGGTTGCTATGGATTCAGCTGCGGTAAAGTGTGTAAACAATACAACGTAATGTTACACTTTGTAAATAAACCCCGGCCCTGATTTCGAATACAGATAACCACCATGTAGTCACCATAGTGAAATGGGGGAATCATTATCCGCATGTTTTTTAATCATTTTCAAATTAAAATACTGCCAGAAATTGGTGTTTTTAATCAGGAACTTGATGATGTTTTTTTCAGGAACTTGATTTTTAGAGGAAACTGATCCATATAGATGAAGCTGATAAGAAATATGATGGGAATAATAGAGAGGTATAAACTTGGAACCTCTCCCAGTATTTAAACATAGACCAAAAATTGCGGCCATGAAAGCAAGGATGCTGATTGGCCCGATAAACGGTAACCAAGACACACAGACGCACTATGCAAAACGGGAAGCCCAGGGGGTATCTGCCACTGTTGCTCTTACTGATCTCACTCTGATTGGTTACTTGCATGATAATATCCCCCGATCAGCCAATCAAAACAGAGCTTATAAAGATCTTAGATTTTGTTCTCTTTATCCTCCTCACCCATTTCTTTCCTAATTTATGAGAGGTTCAATAAATGATATAGCCCTATATTTAGCCAATCAAAACAGGTTTTAAATATCCACTACTACTAGTAGTACTAGTTATAGTATGCACGAGTTAAATAAGCTAAGCCCTTCATTAGAAGTCTAAAATGTTTCCTGACAATAATCCAAACTTAAATTGCCCTAGCTGTGTTTTAAAAGGCATGGTTTTAAGTTTTGTTATCGGATTCTGTCCCACAATTTTGGTATGTATCATGTATATATCATGCATTTTGCTCCCATTTTAGAGTGAAACCCTTCTGTAAACACCATATTCCGCTAAAGTGAGTTTCACTTTACAAAGCAATAACCTCAAAATGTATTCCTGGAGGCGAGTGCATCACACTTGCGTAAACAAATCGGCTATATTGTGGCGAATGAGCTAGCTAGTGTGTAACAATCTGCCGATATTGACGACAGATTTTTATTTTGAAGTTATATATATGGTGCTGTTTTCATAGATCCATTACCATGAACAGTCTATGGATAATCACACATTCGAGGAACAATTCAAAAATAGACTTTGAAAATAAATGACAATATCATTGATGTGCCAAAGGAATGTCTTTAGGGAATGACTCTTTGAAAATCAGTGTTTTGACATTACTATAAAGGACATTAATCAAGGCGGGAAAAGTTGCTCTTAATTTGTTATTTATAAATAAATAAAATTTTCTGAAGTAGTTTATGTGTTTTTTTAAGCGTCATATTAAAAATGAAAATAAAAACACTCATCAGTTAAACTCATCTACAATTAGTGCTCCATTGTAGAGAAGGGATTTTCTATAAAATTCTTGATGTATACGTAGCTAGCAATTAACATCATGAAATACAAATTCTTACTTTGAATGATTGGGATTATGATTCCACGAAATGATGAAATTGAACGTTGAGCCCTGGCTTGATGTAAGTGCGTGATCAACATGAATTAATAACAAAGCCGTATCATTGTGAAATTACACACGGACTTAGAAATTATTTCAGGCAAGAACACACAATAGGATACATGCAGAGCTGTCGAATTCCCCATGGATGCCTGTAACTGTTTTATACTTTTTCGCAATAACATCCCATCTTGATCTTCTACCGTCAAAAGCTATCGTTTCAGGAGGTCATCTATTTCCTTTTTTTGTCATTGTATCTGTTGTAATTGTCATCAAAAAGGTTCACAAATCCATCTAAACTGCCGCGTATTATAAGTGGCCATGATCAAAATAGCTTACGGCGAGTCGGCAACACTTGTTGACGATGTTTCTAGAAGTTGTTCCAATACTTTTAATTTATATTAGTTTAGATATAATCTTTTTATTAGAAACCGTGGTCTTAAATCTCCCAAAATAAGATGAATGGGAATATAACGTAACCAACTAGTTTCACTTTCAATGTTAAATTGTAAGTTTGGGAACAAAATATGCGAGTTGAAATTAGAAATCACCTATTTCTCTAGCAATAAACGCTATTTAGAGTCTACAGGCCTTCAAAGCTGAGCTCAGCCTGGCTGGTGTCATCAATTTTGCAATATCGCGGATGTTTCTCCCAAGTGCACTTGCAAAATGACTTCTGCTACGTCTGAAAGGGGGGCTCATAAATTGCTTCTTATTTCATTTCTCGATTAATAATAAAACGGAAACATGGTGGATAACATGTGAATTGATAACTCCTTCATATAATTAAAACTCATTCCATTGTAAACATTCTCCTTTAACACTTTCCACGCAGCTATTAGTTTTACCATTATACAACAAAGATTTTTCGAAAAACCTTTCCCAAATTTTAAAGTCTATCTCAGGAATTACTGAACCAATACTAGGCATGTTTGTACTTATGACAATGCATTTCTCATGGTGATTCTAAATATGACGATGAAATTCAGCAAATTTGACATTTTTTTAAATGTTTGTGAAATTTTGGAATGTCGTCTGCAGCCGCCTGCCGCGTGGAAAGTGTTAAAGATGCTACTCTGCTAAAAGAAATAAGATATTTAAGAAAACAAACAAACAATCAAAAGAGAAGAGAAAATGGCTATACATCATGTTCTGTACTATTTCTGAAACATATTTTGACCACAAGATATAAATCTCAGTAAATGCTGTGGAAAAATACAGGACATCATTTCCCAAAATACAGACAGCTCTGGCAGATATAGGCCCGGTGGTATGTAAGGCATACGGGGACGTGCCGCTCCAGTGGGTCGTTTTTTCATGAGACATCCTTAGCCATGGGTAGGCTTTTCAACTGAAAAATCCTTAGACATGGGTCCTGTTTTTCTATTTTTGCGAAAATTTGCCAAAATTAGGTCTATTTTCACGAAAATTTAGTCTAAAATGAAGCAAAACCCCTAAAAATCACCCTTAGAAATGGGTAGGGGTTTTGAATGTCCAGCGGCACACCCCCGACCAAACCAAATCCAAGTACCCCCCCCTCCCCCCGGATATAGGCAGCAGGCCTCTTTGGATATGTGACACTCATTCAGGGCAGTTATTTATTCATATGAAATGGTGTGATTATCTGAAATGCTTGGTAAGATTCTGATAGTGTCCTTAAGCAATGTCATAGGATTGCGTCAGCTTTCTAGTCTTTTAAATGCAGATAAGACAACGGGGGAAAAACACCACCCCTGTTCTACGGGCCCGACCTGCCCATTTTTTTAGAAGAAAAAAAAACAAGTTGAAAATTTCAATTATTTTTTTGAAAATTCACCAAAAATGCCCGACCGACCCTACCTGAGAGGTCCGTTTGCCAGCAGAACAGGGTTTTTTCTCTTCTCGTTACATATTTTAGATCTGACTACTGTAAAAGCTGAAATATTCGCGGTGGTTTTATTTTCGCGCAAAATCCTTTTCCGCGAAAATTGTAACACGCGAATATATTGTTTTCAACATTCATGCAGTGCATCCTGAAAGTCGCCCGCGAAAAAAACAATTCACGAAATGTCTATGATACCAAAATGCGTGAAAATATCTTTACGCAAAAATATTGGCTTTTACAGTATTACTTGTAACTGTAGTTCTTGTAATATACAGGCTGTTACTGGCAAAAAGCTAATTAAAGCTATTGCCAGTTAATTTGCCCAAAAACAATGAAAAAACACACATTTGGATGGGGTCACAAACTGGTCCAAAAAAATGTTTCACTTCTAATAATGTTGAGAAATGCACCAATTCTGATTAAACGGGACAAAACTTAAGTTTTACATACTTAATGACCCACAAACTATATATTGTTGGAAAGCTTATGATTCAAGGTTTTTCATTTTTGCAAAAAAGAATCCACCGGCGCCTCATCCACCAGGCCCACCCTTGACTCACTCGACGTTTAGATTGATAACTTCACTGTTGCTAAACATGTGGCTTTATTTTATTTTTTATTCGGTAGCTGGATAAATTGTCTTTAATATGATACCAAAAATGTTATGTTTTTTTGACAACTTCTATTTAAAATAGAGACACGTATCACGATTTTAAGTATTTTTTTAAAACGATCCCACCTTATTTGATATACCTATTAGTGACCTGTGACCACGGGGGAATTATTATTATTATGTGTTTCAACTTTTTCTTCCTATCCTGCAATTGGATACCATTGCAATTTGTATAGCGTTTTTTTTAGGAGAACATATGTGTTAGATTTAGCGGACTCTTACACAGACCGTGATTGATGATCGCATCCTTTGTAAAAAAAAATCATTTGTTTATTCCTTAGAAAGTGGTCTGAATTTCTGATAATATCCTAACGCAAAGGATCACATGGACATCTAAATGCAAATGACTTGGATTTGACAGTGGCTCCCAAGAGTGTACTTTCTTTAAGACTGATTGATGATCGCATCCTTTGTAAAAAAATCAAATTCATCAGTTGTTTGTTCCTTTGAAAGTGGTCTGAATTTCTGATAATATCCTAAAGCAAAGGATCATGTGGACCTCTAAATGTAAATGACTTATGGCACCCAATTGTGTACTTTCTTCAAGAAAAATCGTATCGCTCTGTAACTTGGAATGTATGTACGATTTATGATCAGAAATAGACAGTTTTCAGTAAAGCTCATTTTGGATATCGCCAGTGAAACTTACCCACAAATTGTCAAAACGTAACATTTTTTGTGGAAAATATTGTTTTTTGTTTTTAGAAAATATCTATTCCTAATAATTATGAAAATACTGACCCCCCCCCCCCCCACCCCACCCCACCCCTGAAAAAAGCAACCACTCTTTATACTCTGTATTTAATAGCATTAGCACAGCTAGACATATCCATATCCCATTTCCTCTCAAAGCTAGCTGCAGGATGTCTTTTTTGGTCCCTGGGCTTTGGCAAAGTTGCATAATATGATAATATGACTTGATTTACGGGTAGTTTTAGGCTTTTTGCGGAGCGTTGTGCTCATTTGCAGATCTCTTCTATTTTGAATAATTTCGCTTTATGCGGTTATTTTATGTTTCTTATTTGAACTTAAAAAGCTGCAAAATACCCAGGGGGAGGGGTGTCACTCGGATACTTTTTAGTAGGGGTGTGCGCGTGCTGCCAGAAAGAAGAAAAAAAATTGACTCAAACATTTACCAATTTTTGGGAATAATGGACTCATATGTTTACCCATAATTTTCCTACATATTTGACAGATTTTGGTACAATTTCTGTAAAAAACAGCAAATTTAAGGATTTTAGACCAATAAATTTACCCAAAATGGCTATGAAAAGGGGTCACTCATTTTACCAGGAAAGTGAAAAATGGGACCTATTCACCGGCACATCCCTGTGACTGATATCCACTAAGTGCCCCCTCTCCCCCCCCCCCCCCCCCCCTCCTGAGCAAAATTGTCCACATCCTCAGTCATTAGCTGAGTATTTCATGGTACATCAGGTCAAGGGGCTGTGTAGTTGCATTCACACAAGGTTTGTCTCCTCAAGTTATACAATAACTTATGGCAGTTTATAGCTTGGTGTGATCATGGTGTGATGGACCAAGAGAAATGCATTCGTACTGTTTTAACAGTACGAATGCATTTCTCTTGGTAAAACATCCCATGCTTGCCCTGAATATCACACCAAGTATTCCCCTTATAAATCCAGTGGTTTAGCTCAAACCAGGGACCAGTAACCACATGGGACCAGTGAAAACTCCGGTTGACCAATGCAGAAGTCTTTGTGTGCCCTCTTTTGTAGGGATGTGCCGCCAGCAAAATAAAAATTGACCCAAACATTTACCAATTTTCTGGAGAAAATGGACCCATGTTTACCAGAAACCCATAATTTTCCTATATATTTGACAGATTTTGCTATTTTTTTGGCGAAAAACAGTAAAATTAGGGATTTTAGACCCATCATTTTACCAAAAATTGCTCTGAAAAGGGGTCATCCATTTACCAGAAGGTGAAAAATGGGACCCTATTTACGCCCCCACACCCCCCCCCCCCCCCCCCCCCCCCACCTGGTGGCCAACACACTGATAGCTTCAAAACTCAAGTTGTTGAGCCCGTTTGAACAGCCCTAATGCCCAGTTGCTAATCGGATAGACCTGGACTGCCCTTGGTAATAATCCATTTATATCTATAATAATACGATTTGTTTAAAAATAATATCAACCATCGTTAAAAGCTTTATATAATTATGAATTACAGGAAGAAACCAGCAGGCTTATTACATTTCAAGATTTGAAAAGATGTTTAATATTAATAACCAAACCAAGATGACCACATGTCACATCCCTAAGTTCAAATCTCTTAGTAGTATTAGTCAACCATATTATAGTTAATCACTGATATTGGTTATTATTAAGTGATCAATCCATGTAACTGGCAGCTGGAGATGGGTATCTTTTCCCTGTATATGAATATTTTGCTTACAATTAGATTTTACAAACCATCATCGTAAAACTCTCAAGTAATATATATTGCATCTTCTTCCTTCCTTATTATGAGATCCTTGATATGAATCTCGTGCTTATTATATCGTAAAACCAGAAATGTTTGCGAGCGTAAAATTTCACGAATCAGCAATACTGGCCTTATTCATCAGGGCATGAATATTTCGCGAATGTAAACTTTGGAGTTACATTGTGTAACTTTGAAATGCACTGCTTACAAGGTAGATTGGAAATTTTGGGGGCATGAACTTTTCGAGAGTAAAGTACTCCTTGCGAAATTAGCAAACAAAAATATGGTCAAAATTTGACCCCTGGAGGTTGTGTGCATAATTTGACTCCATTGTTTTAAGAGTGTATATTTAATCTAATTTTATATTTAATCAAACAACAAGAATATACTTTTTCATATTACCAACAAGTAATAATAATTGAAAAAGAATAAAATGATAATATAAAATAATAGTGCTTAGTTAATCAACAAATGTAGTGTTCTAAAGCAATAAACAGAATGTCAGAAAGTGTTTTCTTTTGAAATGCAGATAGGCCTAGCTTAAAATTTAAAGAGCAAACATGGAGCAAAGTTGTTACGTTATGGTCGACTGTAAATAGCCTAAAATAACTTGAAGTGGATGTTTTTCTATCACTTCAATTTCTAATCTCACTGGTTAAAAGATGCAAATGGAGTGTAAAAAGGGTTGGAACGATCTAAAAATGAACAAATATTTATTTATATAAAAAAGACCTTTCATTATTTCTAGGAATGATGGGGGAGGGAGATGGTAGTTCATTCTGAAGTATTTAAGGGTTAGAAACATTTTAAACAAAAACACCATTTTAATGGTTCAAATATTTATATCTTTAAACATTTCAATATTTCTGGAAATGATGGGAGGGGAGATGTGGCAGTTTACTTTTAAAGAATAGTTATCCAAATGCTAAAAATTAAACATTTGTAAATTTAAGCTTTCCATTGGTTCTTTGATGATATTGGGGGAGGTAGGTTTAAATGGAGTTCACATGGAGTAAAAACTGTCTCTATATAAATTTATTTCACATGAGATTTCAAGTTCAAGTTCTGATTTTGTAAACACCCTAAATACATTGTTACATATTTAGTTTACATAGAGGGCTGATAGTGTAGGCTGTGGGACTGATAAAGTTGTCTCCAATTCAATTGAAAGCTTTCACTGTAATGGTACTGAGCTAAAGCTTATGAATCGACTATATACGACCCTTAAATTGAATCCAGCTGCAGAAAAAGATATCTCATTTATCAATATATCTCTCATGATATGTGATGTATATGTGATGCAGCACATCAAAAGGGTGGGGGGGGACTTTGCAGGTGAAGTTTTTGAGTTTATTATGTGTGCTTTCAGAGGATTTTCTAAGCTTTAAAATGACACCAAATATATCAAAATTGATCAAGGCATTCAGATCTTACGAGTAAAAATAACTCCTAAATTTGTATTATTTTCTTCCCCCCTCCCCGTTTTCATCTATATCTTGAAAAGCACATAGCCGCAAAGTCCCCCTTATGATGTACTGCATCGCATTATTTCAAACAAGTTTAGATTTCCTTACCAACACGAATATGTTGTTCGATATTTGATTTGCGTAAAAGGTTGACATCGTCACCGTGGGATTAATAACGTTGCTATTTCCAAGGACTTGCCTGATACCCTTATGATAATATGGGCATATTTTATATCCTTATAATTTGCTAACTTTGTCATCCCCTGCGTGTACTCTGCTAATTTATCAGCGGCGTTGTCGAATCCCTCTGCGATTCTTGAGGATTCGTATTCTAGATACATAACATGTCACAAATTACACGCCAGATTCAGTAGTGATACAGATCCATATCCGATGCCGTCTCGTGGTAATTCTTGCAGAATATTATGCCAAATATACGTTGCCAATGAAAACACAACAGCTAAAATAATAGTTATCGTTTAAAGGGGAAGAGTTATGTTGTGATTTATAACATTTGACTAGACAGCAAGGTGTGATTAAAGAGCAGTTTAAAAAATAATTGAAGATAAAACGTTAATGAAAAATCATCATTGGACATCGAGAAAGGTTTCAAACTATAGCAATAAAGGCGTGGGAACAGTTGGGAAATGCTTGTGTTGTCAGCATTTATTCCAAGTGTTAACATTGATGGCTGATGGTGAATGACGACGGTGTTCGTTTCAGCTCTTAATAAAGTAAACATCATTCAGAGATCAGACCAAATAATCTACACAAACGTGTAAAAGAGTGTGTAGTGTTCCATTCAAGATTGTTGATCAAGAATATTTGTTATCAATTCCACCTGTTGCATCACAACTTGGTACAAACAGAATAGTGCAAAAAGAAGTTCAAAGTAATGTGTTGTATCAGACCCACATTGTACGCATGAACTGTTGCGTCGGGTAGATACGAGTTCATCCACCGTAGGCATATTATGACAGAAAAAATAACCCACTGACGTCTTTACAGAATTAGCCAAGTGCTTCATACCCGAGTAATATGTGATCTGTAAGCAAACCGAGAGATTTTGTTGGGTTGTATTTGATATCAGTATGCTTCAGCGTGTCTCTGATGGCTGTGCAAGATTTGGGATAGAAAAAATGCACATACATAATCCGAGTGATTTTGTTTTCGTGGAACATCAGTGTATTATATCGGTTCATATATTGAGTAACTGATGTAGTCTACTTGATTAAAGAGATAGTATCAATTCAGATACTTTGTCATCAAGAACAAACATCTTTTTCCGTCAAGATTTGCAAGTTGGTTGGCATTATCAATGAAATCAGATATTTTACTCACTACATAACTATGTTTTACTGAATCATGAACTTGTGTAAGATTTTTTCACAAACAAGTCAAATAAAAGCCAAGAAATTTAAGAAAGATATCATTGACATTGT
The DNA here is from genome assembly GCA_035610835.1 of Ophiura sarsii. Lineage (NCBI taxonomy): Eukaryota > Metazoa > Echinodermata > Ophiuroidea > Amphilepidida > Ophiuridae > Ophiura > Ophiura sarsii. The sequence continues at coordinate 62,116,478 of CM069448.1, forward strand.
TGGCCGAATCACATACTATTCTTTTTGATGCATTTCTCAGCCACATTGCATACAGATTGATTCAACAAAATACTCAGATTTGGCTTCAAACTTACTTATGGCTTGATCGAGTATGTTAATTAAGATATTGTTATATAGAATACTCATTGGTGAAATGTTCAATGTGAAATGTTTATGCCTATCTTTTGATTAAAAGTTCTTCATATAGTATATGGCTTATAGACCTCCATGTGAAATTATTTGTTTTCTCAAATCAAATGTGTTGTGCCCAAAAGAATGGTATGTGACGCGGACGATGACATGATTGCTATCTTCAGTAGATAGCTGATTCAAAACATGTTGATGGTGAATGCCATGCTTGTTAACTCCAGTAGACAAATAGATAGTAGATTGTAAATGACAAATATGTTTTTTCAGTAGGTACTATATCCACTTTCTAAGTTTCTTTTATATGGGTTGTATTGTATTCCGCAATAAAATTGAACTATACTCTATTTGGCTTCCTCTGGACAGTGACGCAACTTTACAGTCGCAGCATTTACACATTTTTTCTACGTCTTTCTACGCTTGTGTGTATATATATGCCAATGCATTGAGTAGGCTTGCGTTTATGTGTTGCAATTAGTGGACTACGTAGTTACGTCACTGTCTCATGATGGATAAATAGACTAAAGGAACATTCGTATCACAATTTTGCACTAGACTCTGAAAGTTCAATTGCAATACACATTTTGTTTGGTGCAAATGTGAAGCAATACTGGAAAATTTGGGGACTTGATGTATCATATACATTGAAGCTTGCATCTTCCTCTATAAATCACAAATCAATTCTATTTTGTACCCAACCATATTGTAGTAATTTTTTATCTGAGCAGTGAATCAACTATACCATCATCACTGATGGATAGGTCACTTTATTGGCCTACTTCTCAGAGCTCATAGGTCACTTTATTGGCCTACTTCTCAGAGCTCAAAATGGCTTCATTTACTTTTTTCTTGATTTATTTGTTGTATCCGATCACGGAACGGTGAAAAGCTCGCAAATATTTGAGTTACAGTTCGAGACTCCACTTTCATCTTTTATGGATAAATGTGTTCCCCTGAACCAATTTGTTTGGATTTGGCTTATTTTCAACATCAGTATACTTCTTGAATAACATGCAATAGATTGGTTTCCTATTTAACAATTCAATTACGTGAGGAAAAATGATCGTTTAAGCCATGCAGTACAAATTGAAATTTGGAATCAAGTAATACGGGAGTCTATAACGTGTATGTTGGTACTATTTGCTATAATTTAATGAATCTGGTAAGTGAGCCCATCGCAAGACGATTCATACCATGATTATAGTTATACTTCGTCTATATACATCCTTGGCTTTTAGAGAATTTTAATTTCTTTGATTAAATTATAAACCCATTCCCATCTAAAAATCAAGGTTTTTTGTGTGGAGATCTATATATTGTTCCCGTACTTTCTGTACCTACACAGTAAGCAAATTATGAGGACTCATCTTGAATGCGTTTTGAATGGAATATAGACCTTTCTACGCGTTTAAACACTTTCAACATGGCAGGCATCTGCAGACAACATTCCAAAACTTCACAAAATGTTTCAAAAATGTCAAAATTATTGAATTTCATTACCATATTTGGAATCACCATGAGAAATGCATTGAAATAAGTTAAGTACAAACATGCCTAGTATTGGTTCAGTAATTCTTGAGATAGACCTTGAAAGTTGGGAAAGGTTTCTGAAATATGGAAATATGGTTTTGTATATGGTAAAACCAATAGCCATGTGGGATGCGTTAACCGGGAAATTCAAAGAGCCGGACTGGTGGTAGATAAGAACTCCTGGGTCCCTTTGTATGCAAATTAGTCTGTGCAGCGTTTTCACGTCACCAAAATGATTTTTTTTTCTATTTTGGAGTATGAAATACAAACCATTCAGTTCTGTGGCATTTGCATCACCCCGAGGCCTGAATAGAATTTCATAACCAAATGCATCACAAAAACAATGACAGATTGCTTACATTCCCAGCATATGTTTCATTTGTGAAAACCTAACCCAGTTTGCACCAAAATGTCATCCCATGTGACTAAGTATAGCATTTGTAAATCATACAACAACAAACATAAATACTCTCTGTAGGCCACGATCGAGGCAACACTTGGGAAGTCATGCAAAATTTCGGGTTGCGGTAAATATGTGGCACCAGTATGTATATAAAACATGTTCTGAGCCCAAACTAGAGTAGTTTTAGCCTATAGCATATGGAACTTTGAACAAAGTAGCAACATTTCACATTATATATAAGTTTGCAGACTAATGCACACTGCTTCATAATTTCCCTGTTGGAAGCCTAATATAGTAAGATTTCCTCCCACCATATGTTCAGTTAGGCTATGGTTTGATCAGCCCCAAATTGGTGAGAATTCTTACAGCAGCGAATGAATACGGAAGAGTGTGTGAATGCAACAATTGCACTGTGCATCATATGCATGACTCGTGCGTATGGTCGAGATCGCATGCATACGACCAAAATGGTGTGCATCATACGTTTGTATTATTTATAACTTTTTGACTAAGTCGACAAAAAAAGAAACCCTTTCGTACGGGCAAACGGACCTTTCAGGTTGGGTCGGTCGTTCTGGCTTTTTTTCTTCCCCTTCTTATTTTCCCTTGAAAATGACTGTAACTCCCCCCCCCCCCCCCCAAAAAAAAATGGCTCGGTCGAGCCTGTACAACAGGTTTTCTTTTTTTCGTCACCTAAATGCATAAAGAATGCATGCAGCCTACAGGAAACAAACTTATTTCTGTGATTTTTTAGCCTAGTGATATAGAACGAATATGTTGCCACAGTTATGTTTTTAGCAAATCATGTTTGGTAACTGTAAACAGGTTTCAGTTGAGTTCAATCATCCCCAGTTGATGGTAATTGGTGGCAATGTACAGCAATAACCACCAATTAATGCATTCTTTTTTTATTCATTTCTTTATATTTTGTTTCGAAAAACAAAATTCTTACATTTAATTGTGATTCGACAAATGCAAGGGGCATCAAGTTTAAAGTTAAAACAACAACAGAATTCCATTTCAAGTGCTAACATTTGATCTGCAATCCTGGAAAATAAAAGTTGCACTTGACACAACTTATTACAACCATCCCAGTGCTCACAATCGAGATCAGACTTGAGACATGGCACTGTTAAATAGAAAACAGAAGTCTCCCCCTTTCTTATATCCTTCTCCAACCCCCAATCAATCAATGTTGGGGGAACTGCCAAGGCTTCTCATGACATGACTCGGATCAACATTGTCTTGGTGGAGAGGGGGCACTTTTTTCTTCTTAATTCGGACAAAGTGTATCACCTTTTTTTTCTAGATTGTAGATATACTCTTTTGAACTGTTTCTTGTAAAGCCCCGGTGATCATTATACTTTTTCATATGGCCACCGTAACAATATAAATATTCATCTTGGATTCATATATGCATTGTGTAAGCAAGACACGATCATTATCCATAAATTTGTGCTTCAAAATGGGTAATTTTACTTTCCCCGTGTTGTTATTGCTCTTATATATTAAATGCATGTATTTTCAAACAAACTGCCGGGTGGATCTTATGGAAGACATAATTTTTCATTGCCAAAATTATAGTGATTTTTTTTTAGTTATACCTTGTGGGCTTGTGATTTTTTATTAAATTAGAAGAAAGTTGTTGAGACGTAAACTTGCTCGAGGGTTACGGATAGAGTGTCATGGATAATCGATCCATTAACTAATTAGGCCATAGGAAAAACTGATATATAAGTGGTCTGGATGCTCTCCACATCTCTCATGAGGACGAGCAGGCCAGGAGAAAAAAAGTTGTTGTTTTTGTTAGTCTGGTTTCTTCAATTATCAAATATTGGGCATTTCCTATCCAAAAAGGCATTGTGATAATGAGGTGTCAAGCATATCTCACTTCTTTTATACTCCCATGGTTCAATGGTTAAAAGCAAGAGAAAAAAAATCAATTTAAAATTTAAACATTTTCAATGCAAATTTGAAAAATCAGGGCTTGTTTGTCTTCATATACAAACCAGGGTTTGTATTTAGAAAAAGAAATCTTCTTAAAACATTGGAAAGTGTGTTTTAGATTCTAGGCATGAATCAATTATCTAATACCATTCAATGCATCTTATAATGTTACAACAAGGCACTTCATCCGATCGTAAAATAATGCATGCCTGGGAACTGAACTGAAATACGCTGCTATATCCAAAACTTCTTAACAAATGTTGGAAATTTGGGATGGGTGGAGGAGGACAAACAACTATCTTTTTTGTTTTGGGCCTGAATATGGCGATATACGATAAGGGGGCTGTCTATGGTCCAATGGGAACATTTGTGTTTTACTAGTATATCATATTGCAACCCATTTCTCTAATTAAAGTATTTTTGACACCTGACATTTTCTTTGCTATCTTCAGTAGATAGTAATATACCATCAACGCTATGATAAGATTATATTGAGTTATATATCCTTGTGTGTGTGTGTGTGTGATTTGATAAGTTCTCAACCTGCAGCAATGGTCCTGAACCATAAAACAATAACTCAGATATAGTAGCGCTATTATTGATAGCAACATGTGTTATATTATCAAATTGAAATCACACATTACTAAATATTTGAAAATTAGGATTTCCTGGTAGCTTTGAATTGTGTGGTGTTATAGCTTTTTTAATAGATGTAGGACCCATAATTGAAGGTTATGGGTTCAAGTCTTAGTAATACCAAACTATTTGTTTGATTGGATAGAGAATGGATAAGCGATAACATGCAAAATTCAAATATAAAATGTTTCTGAATGGATTAATAAATAACTGATCTGAGATGTGGATAAAGTGCTCCAGGAGCATTGAAGTGGGTCAAAAACCTACTGATGTTGGTGTGTATGGACACTTGGATGCCTATAGGATAGGACCTACACATATAGTTTTGCCTATACAGGAAATGTTCAGACATTTGTTGCTCGAGTATAAGTGCACATTTAACCTACTAAAAGCCATGATTTCGCCCATATACTCAAGGGAAACATTGTTCTAATAAGACAGCTTGTATAAAAAAGGAGGGAAATTAGGTAAATGGGTCAGGCAGCAAAAAGGAGAAAATGCTTAGCAATTAATTAGTGTAACAAGTATGACGAAGCTGGACTCATAACCCAGTGACGTAGCCAGGCTTTTCCGTCATGGCAGGCTCTCAAATCCGCCCCCAGAATGACTCATATTTAACAAATGTGCGTGCACATAGCAAGAAAAGTGATGCAATTTTAACTCTGAATTTACCAACATTAAGATACATTTTTGCCTAGAGTAGGTTTTCAAAATGCATGCAAAATTGCGTTTATTTTCGCATTATTTTTCCTGACATTAAATGTCAATATATTTGAAAGAGGATAGGGGGATATTGCCCTACCCCCACTACTTCCCCCCTACCCCTTGGCTACGCCACTGCATTCACCGTGACCTTTTCAAAACATCTATATAAAGTTCCATGTCATTTTTTAACCATTACTCGACACATTAGTCATTCTTACCGTCAGCTCTCAACTTGCTTCTTAATCAGTATCATGCGAGTGTCATTATATTTGCAATTAAGGAGGCGTAACAAGTTGGTTGTGAGCCAAGTGTGACGCAGTATCAATGACGCTAAGCTAATCAGATAAATTGGGATTTATACATGAATATAATATCTGAAAGATGTATTGCTCTAATAGGTGACAACTTCAATTTCTGTTACTTTAGCATCAGATGTTTGCTCCTTATTCACTTTCTTAATTTGATCAGAAGGTATATGCACAGATTGTCAATTTGTTTCTGGTTTTGACACACAGCTTTTGTTAATATTGAATATTGAGTCTTCACATGCAATATCTCATACTATTGAGAAAATATTTCTTCACAATTTGATAATTACTATTTTTTTTATATTGGAGCTATTATAGTTTTTGATTTTGAGCATATCTGTGGTGGCATGGGAAAACCCTTCACATGGTCATTTTCTAGCAACTCATTTTTTTTCTTTGGCAGAGAGCTTCATACTCTTCTGAGTATAGGACTTTTTATTTAAATTTTTCAGAAATTCCATCTAGAACTACAGTTATAGTATTTTAAAGACACTAAAAATTGAAACTGACAATTCAAAGGTACAAAAAATCTTTTAAATTCTTTCATAATAATAACAATACTTTGTTATATCACACAGAACAGCTTGTCATGTGAAAAGGACTTTGATATGAACCTAGTTTTTTGCGATATTATTAACAATTGTAAGTTCTTTACTTTCAAAATCTTTACAATGCATTGTCGGAATTCACAAGTGGTTACCATGGGGTTCCAATGATGCAATTTTAGTTCATACACCTCTGATTTGTTGGCAATTAATTTGATAAACAAGTTTCAGAAAAGTACTAAAATAAACTTAACATCTGGAATTTTGCATACAAATCTCCTGGGGACTAAAGTTCAAGGTATAATCTCTATCTTGGGACCAAAGTTGGAAAATTGACTTGGAACTAATTTGTTAGGAATATTTTGGTATGACCTAGATATCTCAATATTAACACCAGCGACTTCCAACGGTTTTCCCATACCACCACACATATCTGCCAAGTTATTATTTAAACACTGTAAGAGATCAACCTGTTGTTTCTTTAATGCAATGAAACCAGTGATGCTTTAAGTCTACGTGACGTGAGCTATTTCCTTCCAGGGATCTTTTTGAATTATCCCCTTTTTCTAGATTGTCTGCATCTTGTCTCGCAATTTTATGAGAACCGTATATCATCACTGAATGCCTATTTTGTAATACGGTTAGAATTTCACAAAGGCATATAATAATGAAATAAAATTGAAGCAATAGAAACATAAATCTTAAATTGATTTGACAAACGATGGATTCTTTTCCTTTTTTGAGCAGATTCGTTATCCAAGAAATATTGTATTAATCTTTTACTTTGGATCCAATCTTTTAGTGATAAATTCACTCAATGGGTTCGTAAACTTTTGTGAAGTTTTCTGTAATTTCATTTTCCATTAGTTATTTTTTATAAAATATATAATATTATTTTTCCTAAAGCTTTGGACTATGGTATACATTCATGCATGTTGATTGTAAGTGTACTGCATAAAAATATTCAGTATGCGTTTTACTCAGGCCAATGTAGACACAAGATTTTATCTTAGTATATATGCATGCCTAGCCTAAGGTGGTGGTGTGTGTGAGGACCTTTAAAAAAGTGTGAACGCCCTCTGTAAAAAAATATATAATACAACGCCTTTCCGCAAAAAATGTTTGTGTTATGTTTTGGTATTGTTTTACGCGGAAGATTTATCCCGGAAAGATCGCGTTTGCTGATTGGTTGATGATGATGTCATGATATATCGGGAGACGTCATCAATATCAAGTGCTATCTTTAAACGTTGTCGTCAATAGAATTAGGCGAAGTTAATCGTGTGTTACGATGACGACATTGTATGATCGACACATGCTTACACAGTAGAATAGCTATTTGAGCAAAGAAGCCTCCCTCCACTGGTTGTCGACCGGTCAGCCTGTGTCTTTGACCAAGACCAATGCATGCCCATCAACAGCTTTTTAAATAGTGCTAGGATGGCTTAATTCAAATCTACGTCGGAAATTGCTCCAACCAAATACTCTCCAGCCGAGATAAATATGCTGCATTGTTTGAATAGAATCACAAGGTTCAATTAGTATTCATAGCCAGGATTCATAGTAGCCTACTGGTAATCCATATACCATGATACTGAAGAAAACCGCTGGATGTACTACTGTCTCCTTCCAAAACCGTAATAAAAAGTTCTCGGTTTCAAAGTCATTGCGATGCACCTGGCTATAATATGTCATTGCGTATAGGGTAAAGTTACTGGTCTGTGGTCTTTGGGCAAGATGAAAGCAGACTATCTTACATTCCCCATGTAATATTATAGATATTTGGGCTACATGGATTGATTTAATGTGTCAACAATGCTGAATTTAAGCAAGTGTTTCAAACATTACTTTAAATCTATCTGATTGAAAAATATAAACTGGTTTTATAGACCCATTATCCAAAGGTTTTGGGTTCAAGTCCCGCTGTGGTCAACATGTTGTGCTTTTGAGTAAAGGCACTTAACCTGAACTACTCCTTTACCTAATGGCATTCTTTGGTGCTGGGAAGGAAACAGTCTTGTTGTGGAGGAGGTGATACACAGTAACATTATAAAATAGGATAGAGACTGGCCCAATCGCTGTGAAAGAGAGATGGGCACATCAGGATCAACTGCTTTTACCACACCTTTACCATTTGGTTGAGAGAATGCATGAAGCTTATAGGTGACTCCCAACCGTCCTCACACCCTAATCATGTTGCACTCTCTCTTTATCCTCTACAAAAAGGTGAATTTTGCACAAACAATGGCCATGATGGCTGTTAAATGCAGATACTTATGGAATACAAAGTTGTGTGGGCTCATACACCTGTTGTCTTTCAAAATAGTCACTATTTGAATTAAAAAATGTCAAAATTGCAAAGAGTTGGGTCTAATATTTCGGTATATGGTTTTTTCTATGGGGAGGAGGCAGGGGAAGAGATACACTGCATGTTGGTGAACTCTTCCAATATGATACACATTGTTGCATATGTCAAGGCCATATTAATTCAGATTATTCATAGACATTTTGACAAATCTGCAGATTGTTTTATGCAAAACTATAGAAGCTTATAGAAATAAATCTAGCCCTTCAAATATATGTGTCCCATAATTATATCATAATATCCGTATTTTGGTTTTCTTTTCCAGGAGACGCCCTCAATCCTCAATTTTTTTTGGGAAGCAGATTTTATTGCCGTTTTATATTTCTGACCATAAATCATAAATACATTCCGAGTTACAAAGAGATACGATTCATAATTATAAACTGTCGGGTTAACCCGACAGTTTATTTTCACCCTAAAACCATGGTTTTGAAGTAATTAGGAATCGTATCGCCCTGTAACTTGGTATGTATTTACAATTTATGCTCAGAAATGTAAATCTGCAAGAAAATCTGCTTCAATTTTTCTCTCTCGAGGATTGAGGATGATCCCTTGAAAAGATTGCATAATATATACCTTTAACATCTTCGCTATTAAATTGCTTGACATTTGTTGAGAAGGGGCTTACACCCCCTCACTTCTTTTATAACCATGCAAAATGAATAACATTATGTTTAGTGTCGAAGGAAAAGTGATATCATCACTGTTCTGTCAAAACCTCGTATGTTTTTCTGGCCCTTCAGTATGTATAAAGTGAAACTGCCCAACGGATATGCATAGGAAGTGGTGCTTTATACATGTTCAGGGGCAACAGCACTTACAAGGTTTTGATAGATGTGTTTTGGCCCTTAAACATGTTTAGAGCAAACTGACCAAAGGATCTTCATAGGAAGTATTACGTTATACATGCTGAAGGGCCGGATGGAGATACAAGGTTTTGACAGAACAGGGACAATATACTGATTTAATGATTTAAATTTAGCTAGCTTTAAACAATTACATGTCTTTGGGACTATTGCTTATGGCCAAATGATATTTGAAAAATTGATATTTTCAAGAGTTGTTCGCTTTTTTAGAAATTACACAGTCAGAATTGCATTGAATTCCAAGGGACATAGAATCTCTGTTCTGTCTAAACGTTGTAGCTCCATCTGGCCATTCAGCATGTATAAAGTAATAATTCTTATGCATAACCTTTCGGCAATCTGCTCTAAACATGTTCAAGGGCTAAAACAAATCTATTAAAGGTAAATGTTCCTTAAAATTGTCGCATTCCAAAGTTTGAGTTGCATAACTCCAACAGTTCTATTTTAAGAAGCACAAGGTCACACACTATTTGCCCATTGAGTAGTACACAAAGTGGTTGGTGGTTAACCACCTTTGGCAGTAATTCACCACATTTAGGCCTATACTTTCTAAATGGAACACTTCTGGCCCTTAAGATTTTACAGACATAATGTGAAAAATATGGGGATTCTTCTGATATCAAAATATCTCGATGTGAAAAAAAAATCATAGACCAAAAAAAGTGATCGGAACCTACACCTTTAAGAGAACGTAATGTTATTGCCTCTGAACATTTATGAAAGCAATACTTCCTAACCGTTGGGCAGTTTTACTTTATGCATGCTGAAGGGCCAGGAAAACATTCAAGGTTTTGACAGAACAGCGACGATATATAGCCAGAAGGTTTCAAATTAAATACCAAAAAAAAATCCTCTTTTGGATAACTTTCTTGAATTCTGCATGACAGGAAATTTAACTTACTGCTCAATTGCGCTATAGGCAACTAGTGTGTGCGAGTGAGATAAAATTGCACAAAGAAATGGAAGATATAATTGCCTTTTTTTTCAATACCTCATACTTTTTGATGGAAGAAAGATTATTTATTTATAGGTGTATTACGGAGACACTTTATAATAAGACTTTGTTATAATGTTTAACACTTTTCATGCGGCTATTAGTTTTACCATATGCGAAACAGATATTTCAGAAACCTTTCCCAAATTTCAAAGTCTATCTCAAGGATTACTGAACCAATACTAGGCATGTTTGTACTTATTTTAATGCATTGCTCATGGTGATTTCAATTATGCTGATGAAATACAATAATTTTGACATTTTTGAAACATTTTGTGAAATTTTAGAACTGTCCGTCTGCAGATGACTGCCGCGTAGAAAGTCTTAAGTCTCATCTGGCAAATTCTGTGCATCAAATTTGATTACGATGTTGCCTGCAAATTGGCGATGGTGGGAGATAATGCATGGAATGGTTATTGGATTGCGCAACATAGATGTGCGGATATTGTTTGTTATTTTAGACATTAACACAATGATGTATATGTTTCACACAATGCACCAACTGAGGCCAAAAAAAAAGAAAGTTGTGTTGCCCTCAGCGACCGACCCTAAAATCGTAAAAACTAGGGTCGAATTTTTATTTTATTTTTTAGATTTAAATTTGATTAAAAGTGACTAAATGTTACTATTTCTTGCTTGAAATGAATAAATAAGCCTAAAATTGTCACACTAGAAACATTATTTAAATTGACATATGGGCATATACCAATTTTGTCTTGACATAAACCATATATTTTTCAGCCAAAAAAACAAAAACAAAAATTGAAAACAAATTTTGAAGGAAAAAAAAGAAAAAATTCCGACCGACCGACCCGAATTTAAATTTTTGGCACTTGAGGGCAACACAACATTTTTTTGTTTGGCCTGATGCTGCGGCATGATGAATGTTATAATCAATTGTTCAATGTAAACTTTTAGGTGTTGTTGTGCAGCTGCATGGTAAGCACAGCACACCTTTATTATGTTATTTCATACTCCATTGAAGCTAATAAGCAGACCTTTACGGTGTTTCTAGCATGCATGACACGATCGAAATGGTTGTTTCAGGTCCGGAATTAGCAAGAACTCATGCTCAAGACCGATTAATTTTCATACACACATGCGAGAGGGGAGGTTTGCAGCAACGAAAGCTCCTGCAGCTGATTATATAGGTGGTGAGCATCACCGTCAGGTTTCCGTTTATACCTCACCATAGTTTGATCAGTTCCAAATTGGCGAAGACTCATGACAGCAGTGAATGAATACTAAGGACGCGGGCGCACGTGAAGGCAACACACGCACTATGCATCATGCCCGAGGCGTGCGTACTGCAAAAAACTTGTGCATGTGGCCATAATCACGCTCGTATGCTTGGATTATTTTTGCGCGCGGCGAGATAAAAAACCGAACATATCTCGTCAATTTGGAACTGAATAACCTATAGTGATATTTTAAGAGAATCAAAAAGTGCTATCCAAAAAAAAGCTCCGATCGACACATTTTCATGTCAATGAAACATTTTCAGTTTGTTCTACCATAGATGTAAGTCTAAGCATCAATAGAGACTGTTTAATTTGATGACTGCATTAATGCTATGATGGCAAGAATTTGTTCATCATTCAGCACCATTTAGTTTTTCCCTGTCACATACGAAAATTCCTCTTAATCGGGTGCACATTAACCTCATATCTACAGATCACTACACTACTATCAAATGGTACCGCATCCTTGGCAGGTCCATCTCGTGCTACGATAAGGCACGCTATCAAACGAGCTCGGAAAAGCTTGTTGGTGCAATAAGTTAGGTGTCCGAATCCACGACCGCAACCTGGGTTTGTAATGCATTTCTCATGACGATTCCAAATTTGGTGATGAATTTCAATAAACTTGACATTTGTGAAACATTTTGTTCAATTTTGGAACTGTCGTCTGCAGACACCTGCCGCGTAGAAAGTGCTAACAAAGGATGAGGTTGGGATCTGCACAACAGGTTAATTTGTATTTCAGTAGGCTATGATGGAGTTTCATTCAGATGATTCAAGTATTTATCTTTCATTTAAGATAAGTGTTCATCCATTCCATTACTTAAAAGAGTCCCGTAATCGTCCATTCTTTTAAAGTCAATGTCCGGTTATCTTCAGAGTTCATTTGAGGGGGAGTGTCGCAGCGATTAGGAAAGGGTCATTATTCTTTGTATTCTCGCTATTTGTTTCAACAGTGTCAATGAACCCATTGCCGATAGGATATCCTGTTGAATTGCTGTTAGTTTCCTCATCTAAGGCCACAGTGATTAAAGGCATATTATGTGATCTTTTCCAGAGAGCGCCCTCTATTCATGATTTTTTTTAGAAAGTAGATTTTCTTGCAGATTTACATTTCTGATCATAAATCGGACATACATTCCAAGTTACAGAGCGATACGATTCCTAATTACCTGAAAATCATGGTTTTAGAGTGAATTTAGACTAGAGTAAAATAAGTTGTCGGACAAAAATCGACAATCCGACAGTTTATTTTCACTCTAAAACCATGATTTTGAAGTAATTAAGAATCGTATCGCCCTGTAACTTGGAATGTATGTACGATTTATGATCAGAAATGTAAATCTGCAAGAAAATCTGCTTTCAATTTTTTTTTCGATGTTGAGGGCGTTTCCTGGAAAGATCACATAATATACCTTTAAGGGTTTCTGAATAGCTCCCACAATCATGTTTTTTTCTCTCTATAGATGAAGATTTTTTGTTCAGATACATTTGCCATAATTGATGTAAAATATCCTTCCAGAGTTCCTTTAGTGATTAATCGTTACCGAATACCCTATCATAGCATGTCTTCAATGGGGACTTTTAAAGAACGACCCATACACTTACACAGTGAGGAATAAGAATGATACGGTATTCTAAATCTTAGCTGACCTTTCAAGCTACAAAATGACATGAGCTCTAATTGCTCTAAAATTGAGGTTTATTTTATGTAATTGTTGAGCTGGATGAGTTTACTGCTTGCAATTTAATCATACTAAATGCTTGGTTTTTCAGCTGGGATATGGGATTTGGAACTAAATCAAACTTGTTATGATACAAATAGGGATCAATTTCAACTTGATAATGTAACAAAATTTATTGCAATTTGTTTTAAAAGTTCTATATTTTAGTGTTAATTACAACTTTTTAGAGTACTGCAAATGTGCTTGTTGATCTATAGTGGCTCGAAGCAAATTTACTCATAAAGAACAAATGAATTGTCTCTGAACATTATCATCATTTGAGTAAATTATTTCTTCTTAACTCAAAACATTATATAAATGATAGTCAGTGAAAAAAATTCAGTGACCATCCAGGATTTAACCTGTGACCTCTGGATCGCTAGACCAGCGCTCTATCAATGAGTCAGACGGGAAGAATGGCGATTTATGTTATCTCAAATAAGATTTTAAAGAAGCCACCACAATGCATTGCGTTTTTGCAAAATGCCCTAATTCTGGTCTCCAATTTGTTATTGTTCCCATAGACATATGCACACAATCATGGCTTCATTGCATGTTCATCGTTGGAGCTCTTAAGGTTCTAGTTTACATCAATGAATAAATTAGTTATCAGTGTTCCTTTTTCTTATTTCTAAAACTTTTTAAGAGCTCAACAAATACATCGTTTGAAAATGCTTTAGTTGGCTGGCGTTCACGCAATGCATTGTGGGAAGATCTTCTTTGGTGTTACCTATAGGCCTTCAGTTCAATCCTATTCCTATCATCTTTTGCTGATACTCTGGTAGCTTTCAATAGAGATCCAAAATTCTAATCGCCACCCAAACATCTTGACGATATTAACTCAACTGTGTTTAATTTGTTTTTGAATTCAGGAAAAACACACCACATTTTGTTATTTGATAGCACAATTCGTATGTAAATTGGATGTCATGTTGTAACATAATTTAATGTTGAACAGAATGGTGTGAATCATGTTACAGACAACGTTTTGGTTAGATTTGCTTGGCCAGCCACACCGATACGCTCTATTAGTATATCTGTATATTGATGGGCCTTAAAGAAAATTTACATTGTATTGGATTATAATCCTGAGTGATCAGGCATTGTTTTCTTGCACACTGCAATTTGTTTTTTACCTGTAAATATAGCAAAGATTTTGTATTTCTTAAAGCTTTGCACGTCTGTGTATAGGCATTATGACATTACACTGGATTCGTTGTGGACGGTGACATAATATGGTAAAACTAATAATCGCGTGGAAAGTTAGATATAATGTTGAAGTAAATAAGAAAGAATAATAAAGAATTGTTACTACCTTTAATAAACTATAATGCTTTCCCATCAGGTCAATATCCGATTATCCTCGCGGATGATCAGCTATTGTCTTGGTATTATGCCAGCTATGTCCTACAATCCATCAATCAATCTTCTAAACCAGCCCTCGACTGTAGTGTTTCTTGTTCAGCAATCTAAGTAAAAATAGCAACTCTACGACTTTGCCTATAAATTGACGAAACAAGTAGCGTGCATGAAGATCCCAAGTAGGTGACAGTTTTGACAGGCACTTACCAGTGTAATTACGCAAGGTGGTCTCGGTGTTGTGGTGTGTGGGGGTTTTTTTAGGGAGGGATATTTTTTGCTTGTGCAAATGGATCTTAAAATCACCATCTTTAGGTGTTTTTTGTTTTCATTACAAATGTCATTGTTTGCGACCTCTAAACAAATAAGCAAAATCATTTGCATAAAGATACAAATTATTTATTATGCAAGTTGCATAAAGATGCAAAGAGGGTCCAGCTGGAAATTGCATTGCAAAATAGGTTTTGAACCCTGTCCCCCTACCTCTATCCAGAGGTCAGAAAACATGGATTTTGTTTTTTCATTGCTTGAAAATAAAAGTCTATCTCCATCTCCTTTTTAGAAACTGGCCTTTTGGCTTACAAGAATCAAACAGGCCATTAGCTGCCTTTGCTTAAATTGAACTTGCAAAAATACATTTTTTTTGTCATATTATCTTTGAATAAGTTAATCTGGAGTGTTATTAATATAAACATAATCTGTCATTTGATTTGTTGGGACAATTTTGTCATATTTTGTGAAGTGTTTCATTAATTATATTTCTTAAATCTAAATAATAGCTATTAATAATTGACTTGATCGCTTCATATAATATTAATTTGTCTGTTTCTTTTTCTTTTGTTTTCTTTTTCATGTGCTGTGTAACTACCAATCATCATGAACAGGTAAGTTTATTTATCTTTATCAGTGAAACCCATGTGACATTCTAAACCCACAGGATACCCATGTGAAATCCTGAAGATACCCATGTGACATCCAGGTGAAACCCACAAGATACACACGTGACATCCAGGTGAAACCCACAAGATACACATGTGACATCCAGGTGAAACCCACAAGATACACATGTGACATCCAGGTGAAACCCACAAGATACACATGTGACATTCATGTGAAACCCACAAGATACCCGTGTGAAACCCACAAGATACCCATTGGACATCTATGTGACAACCCACAAGATACACATGTGACAACCATGTGAAACCCACAAGATACACATGTGACATCGATGTGAAATCCACATGATACCCATGTGACATCCATGTGACATCCACATGATACCCATGTGACAACCATGTGAATCTCACAAGGTACTCATGTGACATCCATGTTAAATGTACAAGATACCCATGTAACATCAATGAGAAACTCACAAGATAACCACATGACATCTAAGTGAAACTCACAAGATATCAATGTGATATCCATGTGAAACGCACAAGATACCCATGTGACATCCATGCGAAACTTATGTACCAAAAACAATTTGTTCAAGATTTAGATGAAGTGGATGGCACAAGATACCCATGTGACATCCATTGGAAACCCCTGGTGTAATTAATTTGAAACCACATATTACCCATGTGATACCCATGTGATACTGCCCCACGTTGCACCTGCTCCAGATATTATTGGAGTGGGTCATCTCTATCACACACTTTGTGCACAAATTATGAATCTAATTTAATTACTCGCCAATTAAAGTATGTAGTGTAGCGCAGATCAAGGGATGTAAACAAGACATATCAATACCCCTTACCTCGATCTTCAAATAGAAATCTTGTTAATTAATCAAATGACAGTGCTGGATTGCCCACATCGCAAGATTAATTCTGCAGGGAGCACATTTAATTCATTTTGTGGTTATGACCATATATACACAGGGGTGCAAAATCGTGTGTTTACAGCTGAAGTAAATTAGGTGTACGGTTTGGAAAGGGTCACCAGAAAAAGAATATAGTTTACATAGAATTTGTTTTGTATGATCGATCCAATAACAAAGTGTCCCATGAACATTTTGAGCGAAAATGAGATAATTTGATTTACAAAATCTATGATGAATTGAATTGTGGTGTTCTTGTTCGTACTCTGACGTAATCCATTTGTTGCTACGTCAGTGAAGACGTCACTTGCAAAAAAATAACTTTTCATAAATATTCCATACTCGTATAAGCATTTGAAAAATCTTAAATCAATAATATTGGTAAGCAGATAAAGAATTAATGAAGATGAGAAAAGATTTTATTCAAAAGAAACTTGTTTTCATTGATTCCGGAATCGACAATATTTATTACAATTTTCTAGTGATATTTGATTTTTGATAAGAGCAAGTGCAAGGGAGGTAGGAGGAATTAGATTGCAGTGGTTCCATGGTTCAAGTTGAGCTATAATAAGTCCAAGCTATGCACCTCACCATCATCTCACCTTCGCCTGTGCACCTTCTGCTCGGCAGAGGGCTTACGCACTGGATTAGGGGTAACGGGCTATTATGTGACTATGTCCTTTTCTCTTTGTTCAAATCCATATGTTAACCCTAACCGTCCTTATCACTACAAAACACCACAGCACTATAGTATTGTGGTGTTTTGTAGTTGCTGGTAGTGCGCACTTCCCTAGTCTTATCGCATGGCACAATCAGATGGGCTATCGTATGGCAAAGAAAATCTTAAGATTTTTCAGCGGACTCCATGGCACAATCAGAGAGAGAGGTGCTGGCCTTCCCACGGGCCACCCGGGTACAAAGCCTGATTCCCCCTCCCCCTCCCAAAAAAATGACCCATTTTTATCCCCTGATAATTGTATTCCTAAAAACATAAATTTTCTAGAAAGCCGAGAAGCCCAGCATAACTATGTATTGACAAATTGAAGGCTTCACTATTTGTTTAAATTATAAATTGATGGAGATTCAAAATAGTGCTAATAGAAGCTTTCAATCAAGCTCATGGTTGAAATATTTGGTTAAGCTATGCACACACCACAACCTGAGACCATCCACCCCATAAAAATAATGGACTATCCCGTTAATACTTTCCATTAATATGACATATGATAAGTCTAACAACAAGGGATATATTGTATCAACCTCGCTGATTTTTCTCATTGCTATGAATTTTTCAGATGTTCCTTATGTTCTGGTGTGTTTTTCTCTCCCCCGATTGTATAAATTGTTAAGCCGTTGTTTCTCCAGAAAGTGCCAATCCATTCAATGTATGCTCGCGGATAGCCATAAACTCATCACCATGGTGATGGCAACACTTCGTTCTTGGTGCGAAATTAATATCGGTTTTAAATAAGAAATGGACAGGGTATTGTTTTCTCTTAGATTTATTCGGTGCGCGGGCATTTCGAGATTCTGTTAATATCGGGTCTAATATGGAATCAAATTGAAGCTGTCAGTATTGCGAAACATTCCATTTTATCATCATTGGCGGATGAAAGCTACATGTAAGGTCGTTAAAAGCTGGCTAGGGTCCAGGCATGAATGAATCTTCGAGGCCCCTTGTGTATCGAATTAAGGTGTGCAGCACACACACAGTTGTCGTCTTAACAACAAAGTGGACTTTAATGTAGTGATATTGAATTGCTTTCCATTTTTATTCCAGACCCTTTCCATATAATATGCACACAGAACAAACAAAACTATGTTTTTAAACCTTAAATAGACATACAAGACTTGAAATATTTCTTTTTCTTTGATAGCCCCAAGTGTAGAGAACATTTAATAATGTGAGTATTGAAGAGGGTGTATTAGTGGTGTAATTTAGGAAAATAAATTGTTCGATAGATTTTAAAAGCATTTTTGTGAACATTGTGCAACAATCATCTCCTTGGAACATGCAGTTATGAGGTAAATACCGTAGCCTATACAGGGACACAAATTGTCAAGTGATTGCCTGGTGGCAGTTTTGTCTCTCTACAAAAGTATAATAATTGTCAGATATTTTAGGCAATTCTAAATCAGTTTTC
This sequence comes from Ophiura sarsii, assembly GCA_035610835.1. Lineage (NCBI taxonomy): Eukaryota > Metazoa > Echinodermata > Ophiuroidea > Amphilepidida > Ophiuridae > Ophiura > Ophiura sarsii. Next base: position 62,135,217 of record CM069448.1, read on the forward strand.
TTGGTGCCTGCTTTCACCCCAAGACACCGTCATACTATCTAAATAAAGTTATTAGATTTGAATTTCAATTCCATAAGTAATATAAAAGTGAAGAAACAACACATTTTTTCTCTATTTTTTGTATGATTTGTTCGGTAACATCTCAAAATGAGTAATGCGATACCCAACTTAAATGATTAACACCACTGGCGCTAAAGCATCTTCAAGAAATATAACACTTGTGCGAAGATGAACCTCGGCTATTCTATTCCTGATAGTGTATCAACAAATATTGAATTACACCACATTTATTAGTTCTTGATAAATATTAAAATCATATATTTTTTGTTTCTGACTACTTAGAATATTGCATTTTCAGTATTTCTTTTTCAGTTTGTAATCATTGTCACCAAATTTCAGCCTACTAGGGTTTTTTTGTGCCCAGAATTGCAAAATAAGACACGAGTGAAATTTTTGAACCACTTTCGTTTATGACTTGACACTCTCCACGCGGCAGGCTGCTGCAGACGACATTCCAAAATGTCACAAAATGTTTCAAAACTTTCAATATTGTTAAATTTCATAACCATATTTGGAATCACCATGTGAAATGCATTGAAATAAGTACAAACATGCCTAGTATTGGTTCAGTAATCATTGAGATAGACTTTGAAAAATTGCAAAAGGTTTCTGACAAATCTGTTTTGTATAGGGCAAAACTAATAGCCGCTTGGCAAGCGTTAAAGTTCCCATCCCACAGGATGTTTTCTCTTGGTACCAAGAAAGGTTTGAAGGTTCCGCCATTAAATTGTATTTGTTTGCATCCATAATATGTTTATTTGTTTGTTTAAACGGTCACTCCGTCGGGAAACGTTGGTTTGGCTGTACATGGGACCAGAATTCAATACTGCAAATTGCAAGAACAAATTGGCCTGTAAAAGCTTCTACCTGTATCACTCTAATGAAATTGAACACAAGAATATACTACTGTAAAAGTGGTCATTTTTTGTGCAATTAATTTTTCACGCTTCCCGATTTTGAACTGCTTATACATGTTTTTAATTGATCTGTAGCTTTATCCCATAGTCCTAAAACGGAAAAGAAATACATTAACACATTATTATTTTAGCTGCTTTGAGCACGAAAAGCGCAAACATATTTGTAACGTGAAAATGTCCATTTTTTCAGTATTGGAGATACTGTAGAAAAGTCAACAGGTGGTTTTCCCGTGGGTTTTAGACGTAGAACCTCTTATTTATCAAATGTGCAGGAAGGGAACAATTGAAATCAAGTTGTCAGATATATATTAGATACATTTTGTAGGTTTCTCTCTCGCACTGCAGCTCAAAATGAGTTGAATAAACGAGAATCAGTGATTCCTGAGTGAAATGATATGCGTATGTTAAAGGGGCACTAAGAGATTGCAGAGAAAAATAAAATTTGGAAGAAGAAAAAATTGTTTCAATAGATAAGGTACATAGGAACTTTGACATGTAATAATTTATGGGAAAACGGTTGAATGATGGCGCAAGATAGAAATTCGGTTGAAGCAATTTATGTGGCGAGTGCTGTTGATTTGGATGTGATTTTCATGGAAATGACCAAATCGTGATATTTTACATGTTAGATGGCGAATTAAGGTAAATGGTTTCAGATGCAGGTTAGTATGTGCCTAAGTATTACGTATGTGCAAAAACCTGATTTCCATGAATATTGAGGGCGCATTTCAATACGGATCTCTCAGTGCCCCTTTAAGTACTGGGGCAGGGCTGTGTGAATGGATTGCACACGAGTCAGATTTATATATACTATCTATCACTACTAGAGTTTCAGATCTGTGCACACATGCCAGACCAACCATAGATAGATATAGCTTAGCATAGAGTGTCTCTCCCTATATCTACCAACTCCGCTATAGAGGATAGGTATAGATGTAACTGATGTGTCAATTAAGTCAGACCAGCGTGTACGTCTCGTGATCCGTTCGTCCATCCGAGAGAGGAGGTGTGCGTTCACTCTTCTAATAATGCTTCTTTTACAAATAAAAAAACGCGCGAACGACAGCTAATAATATGGATGATAGTATTAGGATTGATCGGATGCCATAAAGAAAAGCCATCGGTTGTGTTTGTATACAATGTTTGCTGATGACTGTGATTCTCTCATGCACGACCCAATAGTTTGTTATGTAGATGAGACGCAAGATTTTTTCAATTCACGGGCTGGCTGACAGAGATTTGGAATAATCTAGGGCTTCAGCTTGGAAGTAAACACATGCCTCGATATAAAACCTAAGTGGCTGTTGGTAGTCATGCATGTAGTTATGAGGCTCACACGTGTTGAACATTTAGACGGAGAGTGACAGATGCGAGAGAGTTGCGTAAAAATATGCTTTGTTGTTAACAGGTTTGTGTCTGTCGTCACGCTGTGCAACCATATCATGGACCTTTTTGTTTAACCAGACGATGTTAATTATTAACTAATAGTTAAATCTCTGCCGCTTTATACCCATCAACCCCAATGCATTCTGGGATTGAATTTGCTGATCGATAGCACCAACTTGAAACAACACAGATACGGAAACTCACTCAAAGATAATTTTTGTTACCCATGACGGGGGACAACTATCGCTACTAGTAATCCATCGGCCTAAAGCACACATCAGGTCCGTGTGAGTGGGTTATACAGGTTGAATTGGACATTCGAGCACTGTGTCTTGTAAAAATGTCAGTGCGGCTTCGGGGATGTTATGTCGAGATGAGTTTTATGAAGGAGCCCTAGCTATAGCTATGATGTAGTGGTTGCTAATCAGCCGCCATGGGATTTCACTAAAAGGATATACCTCGCTGGATCTTATAATTATAGCATTTTGTTCTGCAAACGGACGGGCTGGTTGATGTAAGGCCTAATTGTAACGACACACCATATGGTGTTATTTCATCACTGTGTGCCTATTAAGTAATACGAATATCCAACTACACTAATTCAAAGAGATACAAAAGGTCACAGTGTTGATTATAATAATGTGATGTAATAACACTAATCTGAACTGCCAAAGCAAGATGTCATATCAAGTGTGTCAAAGCTAAACGGATCAGTCAAAGAGATTTTGTGGAATACATAAACCCACCAATTGTGCCTTGTGATTTCGCTTCACTCTCTCTACCCCTATTGCCTACTGGAATGGGTATCGCCTAGGGTACAGTATACCAGAATATACAGCTGATGCCTTTATAAACTATCAATCCCAACTGTTAGGGAATGGTTAGTATCAATAGCCATAGAATAGTAGACATAAATGTGGCGGTTGCCTTGTGTGTCGGCTTAGATCAATCGCCGATCAAGATCATCCTCACCTGTGCTCAACAAGTCAGGATGTTTCTCTTCAAATGGTGCTGTAACCAATTTAACGGTAAGACTCTGGTCAAATAGATAGACGGTGGTTTGTTTTGTTAGATTGCCTTGTATGTCGGCTTAGATCGTGAATCGCCGATCAAGATCATCCTCACCTGTGCTCAACAAGTCGGGATGTTTCTCTTCAAATGGTGCTGTACCCCATTTAACGGTAAGACTCGGGTTACATATATAGACAGTGGTTTGTTTTGTTGTTGTTGGTTTTGTTCAGGGGAGGGGGACAGAAGGGATTCAAGTGATCTCATAACTTGATTACAGTCATACAAAGCTTAGGGAATGAGATGAGAGTGGGGCAGTCCACAGTCCACACTCTATATTCAGTGCTTTTTAACCCCTCACAGCCACAGCCCATAGCTTACATAAATGTAATCTCCCCTAAATGGTTGTGTAGTTTGTATAGATGAGTAGGCCTATATCTTTATTCTAAGGAATTATTTAGAATGAAGGTTGTATCCAAAGTCTGTTCTGTTATACTCATCACAAGACTCATGCGTATCAGTTTCATCGATGATAATATTATCATCTTGCACAATCATTCATTTGCCTTCAAGATTTCTCAGAAAAGACTAGTCATCCATCTCTGGTCACCCATAACATGCATAATGTAATGTCCATAACAAAGGCTTTCACCAATATGACCTATTGTGTGTGGATATAGGACTTAAAGTTGGTCATACACAAGCTCACCCTTGCATAAATCTTGACCTCAACTCCAAGTGTTTTGCTCAAAAAGATCTTTCCTTCCAATTCATTTTGTTTTTGACACTCTCATCACGTATGTGCATACATATCCTTCCATGAAAAAACTGCCCTTTTTACACCTTTTGTGAGGATGAGCATGTTATATATACACCTTTAATTATAAGTTGGGGGTACTTGGATAATGTTTTGGTAGGGATGTGCCGCCAGCAAAATTAAAATTTACCCCAAATATTAACCAATTTTCGGTGGTGTGGGGGGGGGGGGGGGGGGGGGGGGGGGGGATGGACCCATTATGTTTACCAGAGACACATAATTTTCCTATATATTTGACATATTTTGCTAACATTTCTGTGAAAAACAGCAAAATTAAAGAATTTTAGACCCATAAATTTACAACAAATGGCTATGAAAAGGGGTCATCTGTTACCAGACCCTATTTGGCGGCACATCCCCGTAACTTCATATCCACTAAGTACCCCCCCCCCCACCCGAGTTATTTTTCTATGAACCAATAGAGGTTATCTGGATGATGTCACAACCGGGGGGGGGGGGGGGGGGGGGGGCACTCAGGGCACATACCTATACCTCTTTCCAATGTCAGTGCCCCCCATTTCATTCAACCCTGTTGTGACCGGCACAATTCCAAAACGATAAAAGATCACCATGATCAACATTCAACAAGTGTCCCATTGGATTACATGTAAAGGGTTAAAAGAGTCTCAATTTTGGTTCCTTAGTAACCGTTTTTGGAAAGTCTTGAATGCTTCATTCTAATAAATAAATATTAATTATTTCCAATTAGAATACGATATGATCATTTAAACAGCGCCACCCCTATTTTCAGCGCCAACACTCGCCTTCTGAGCACCTTTGGTCATCCACATGATACATCTTCAGTAAAATCGAAAATCAACAGTTTGCGATTTTCCTGATCAAAGTACAAGAGATTATCTTTCCTTTTAATTATAAAATGCTACCCTCACGCCAAACTGATTCCCAAAGGACCCCAATTAATCACAAAATCGTTTTTTTGTTGTTGCCGGAACCTACTACCATTACACGAAGCGAGGAGTGATTTAGTGTTAGTTCAAATCCTCTTTCATGACCTTTTTCAAACACATGGAGTACAATTCCAACTACCTGTTGAAATGATATGATATAGATCCAACTCCATTGATATTGTACTTCATGCATTTGTCATATAATATGTCATAATAGGTCATGGAGGAGGATTTGAACTGATGACTTTCCTTACAGAGCTTCCTATACATTTTCAAATATCATTCCTCCACATGATGTATATAAGCTGGACTAGGTTTATCCTTAACCCTAACTCCCACGGCTATGTTTTTGCGTGTATCGGGGGGAGGGGGAAAAAGTACCATTTTTTAACCCCCAAAATCACCGAGCACCCCCCGGGATTCGATCCCGGGACCATTCGCACCCAAGTCTGTGCCCCTATCAACTGAGCTAACTCCCCAGCGCACATGCGGCCACAAACTTTGTGGCCACATATGCCTGCGGTAGGTGACGTAATCGAGCCAATGCAGCAGCACGCGCGTGGAGATAGTTTTATTTTGGATGATTTTGTATGGTCTAGTGGGGTTAGAAATAGGCACATGGTTTTTAGAGTGAAAATAGAGTGAAAATAAACTGTCCAATAGCGGACAATCTATTTTCAACCCTTAAAAACCATGATTTTGAAGTAATTAGGAATCGTATCGCTCTGTTACTCAGAATATATTTATGATTAATGATCAGAAATGTAAATCTGCAAGAAAATCTATTTTCTAAAAAAAATCATGGGTAGAGGGCGCTCTCTGGAAAAAAATCACATAATATGCCTTTAAGGGATGTTTGTATAGAATAGAATGTAAATGAAGACAGAAAGAAGATACAATACAAAGTGAAATAACACAATTTGTGGGTTAACATTTGAAGCTGGTATTTTATTCAAAAATATTCATCTGAATTCAATTAATATTTTACAGGGCCGTATTAAAATAAAACTGCCTATTGACTTTATGCTCCTATTCGTAAAGTGATTGCAATGGTGCACGTTTATTATCCATATAATATAACCTTTTTTACATAATTATGATAATTATGATGGTTGTTTGGTATCGAAAATATGGTTGCATTTTGGTTTATTGTGTCAAGGTTGTTCATAAAAAGATTGATCATGTCTCTTTGGAGACAAAATACCCTGCAAAAATGTAATAATTTTAATAAAGACATTTACAATCATGTTTGGTATTCAGGTAGTCCGTTCCTATAGAAGCTCTGCTATTGGACCTATGAAATTAATAGTCATAAAGGGTTTTATTAAGCCTATGTAAGAGTGTCCAATCGGAAAGGTGCTTATATCCTTCAAAATACTGACCAATCATGAGGTCTGCCTTTTGGCCTATATAACGTATAAATGGAACATATCTTGCACCAAACATTTTACAGAAATAATGAGAAAAATATGGGCCTATATAAATTTATTTGTATTCTTCTTCCCCGTATATTATTGCTCTCCGAAAGGATTGAGCACTCTACGTGACGAAAGAAGACATGCAACTCTCCTTGTAAATCATGAAACAGTTGTGTCTTCTTTCTAGTAAAGAATCTAAACCTCTAGAAAAAAATCTAGATAACCTTCATGCGATGGTATCCCTTAAAAACTTAATAAGAAAACCTCTTCAATATGTCATTAATGTCATCGACAACAAGTCATCTTAATATAATTACGGAGAATCTTGTTATGTTTCAGATGCTTTAATTAGCCTTGATTAACGACAGCCTGATGAATACTAGGAAGGTCTTCCAGGCATTGTCATCTCGTCATATTGTCCAATTAGCTATACCAGAATGATATATAACAATCTGATTATTATATTAGCTGTGTTGTAATCATATTACATCAGCTATAGGCCTTTACATAATGCATTTTTGCATCAATTTGAAGTGGTGGGGGGGGGGGGGGGGGTGGGTGTCACGTGTCATTCAGCCTGAATTGTCAAAATAGGCTACAAAGAACAAAAATTATATAATGGGAGGAACATGCCTACCCCTAGCTTCACTGGGATGGACGCCCAGGGGGAGGGGTACTCGCCTAATACGGTATATACGGTTGCTTTTTTTGCAAAAAATCCCTAAACATGGGGTATGATTCGTGCTGGAAAATCCCCAATAATGGGGTCACTTTTTACAAATGGGTCTATTTTTTACGATTTTTTTTTGCTTTTTTCGATTTGTTGCGAAAATGTGTGAAAATTGGGTCTATTTTCCCGATAATTTGCAAACATTGGGTCTATAATGAAGCAAAATCCTTAGAAATTGGTACCATGTTTTCCAAAATCACCCTTAGAAATGGGTAGGGGTTTTGAATCTCTAGCGGCACCTCCGCCCCCGACCAAACCAAATCTGAGTATCCCTCCCCCGGCCCATGGTCATGATTTAGAGTTTGAGAAACAGAAGATGTATTGCCACACCAGGAGACTATTTGACACATAATTATATGCTATGGTTTATAAAACTGTTTGCTTTCCATTTCTGCCTGTGTTTTACACGGAGGTTAATTGATTTTTTCCCCACTAATGATGCCTTCATTAAGCTATACAAATATGACGTGAATACATGTTGTTTAACGTATGTTCGGTTATAAATAGATTTTACGCCGACAGATATTTTTTGACAAATATGAACAAAGGTAGATTACACAATTTGTTAATGTCATGCTTAACACTTTCCAGGCGGCAGGCGTCTGCAGACGACATTCCAAAATTTCACAAAATTATTAAAAAATGTCAAAATTATTGAATTTCATTACCATATTTTCAATCACCACGAGAAATGCATTGAAATACATACAAATATGCCTAGTATTAGTTCAGTAATCCTTGAGATAGACCTTGACATTTGAGAAAGGTTTCTGAAAAATCTGTTTTGTATACGGTAACACTAACAGTCGTGTGGAAAGTGTTAAGAGCAGTTTGTTTGTGTTTGTTTAAGAGCAGTTTATTCCCATTGTGCAGAATTTGAGAATTTTAAGTTTTACAATAAATGTATAAAACATATTTTGAAAATGTGTAAATCCCAATAAATCATATTTTGAAATACCCTAGATGGTAATTTTCTTTGGAAAGAATCCATGTCCTTAACCCTCACCTACCATAGCACTACGATTCACAACGGCAAAAAACAATGTCCACTCGTATGCTACAATATTCGAATCGATGACGTCATCAACCAAGCCGATGTGTGTACGAAATCACTGCCCGGGGTAGCATTTGGCAGGTTGGCGGAGTGGTTAGGGTGGCGGCGTGGTGATCGGAGGGTCGTCATCGACCAAGCTGATATGTGTGTACAATATCGCTGCCAAGGCTAGCGTTGGCAGGTTGGGCGGCGGCGTGGTGATCGGAGGGTCCAGTGGGTCGAATCCAGGGGGTTTCGTAGCGATTATTTGGCAAACAAATCATACTTTGTCCCCCTCCCCCGGTTTCCACAAAAAAAACATAGCCTGGCTGGTTAGGGTTAAGAAAAATTAGTTTGCTTTACCTAATACTATGACAACATCCTGTCAAAATTGATGGGTTTTTTAATGCAGACTTCATTTGAAATGTCAATTTATATGGAGATTGTTGAAGTGTTGATGGTATCATTTGCATCGTAAACATGATCACTACACAGCTATACTTATCTATAGTTTGATCATTTCCAAATTGGCGAAGCCTTCTTACAACAGCAAATGAATACAGAAGGATGCGGGCACACTGAAGGCAACAACAAGCGCACTGTGCATCATATGCGTAACATGTGCGTGCGGCCTAAATCATGTGGGTGTGGCTATAATTACGCACAAACGCTTGGAATACTTTTGTGCGGGGAGAGTTAAAAACCGAATATTTCTCGCCGATTTGGAACTGATCAAACTATAGTATTTATATATATCACCTGATGCAAAAGCTAATAGATTTGCAGGATTTTTTCACAAAATATATTATATCCATTCTTAATCAGATATTGGCCATTGTAAGTGCTAGCATATAAAATTATTTTTAAATATGTGTGAAGCGATCAATCAAAATGAGTCTGAAGTCGAAAATATCACATTTTAATGTTTTCTACTTGATTGTTTTGGCCATTTGCAAGGCAACATTTTGCAGAAACCCCCATTAAGAATGGATACTTAATTTCAAAGATAAGAGCGCACTTTAAAGGGTTTTCAAAGCCATAGAAAACAAAAAGAAAATATATCCTTTGTTTGGTTATATCTCAAAATCAATATTTGCGACTTCCGACTCGTTTTGCTTGATCACATCACATATTAGCAAAATTAAAAGTCCATTCATATTTTCTTATCTACTGAAGATAGCAGTAAAAATAGAATTATGTATAACTCATAGATTTGCTATCTTCTGGGGGGGGGGGCAGCTGTGAAGAATTTTAAAATCTATGTAACTATTTACTAGGAAAAACCTGACGGGAATAGCCTTGCAGGTAATTAAACCAACCCAGTGTTATTGGATTACATGTAAACTGCTCACAAAAAGTTAGGACACCTTTTTTTAATCAAGTATATTTTTATTATCTATTACCCTCTTTGTATATGTTATATATCAATGGAAAGCTGAAGTGTTCCTCTTTAAAATTATACCACATTTGCAATGATTACATGTTGTTGAACTTGGCCACATGAATGAGAATGAGGCAAAGTCACAAATCAAATGTGCCAAAATTACCTTTATCTGTGCTAAACAGTCAATAGGTAATGATCAATAATCAAACCGGTCATGCTTGAGAATTACACAAAGATTTGCACCAGTAAGCACAACACACACACCAAAACCTAATCTCTTTAGAAAACAATTATTTGGGTATTTGCAAGACTGGGTTAACAGGTGGAAGGTCATGAAGGTAAGTGATGGAAGGTTTAGGCCTACAACTTGTAAATTTTTCGAAGACACGGTGAACGTTTTAAGATTAAGATGTCTTGCTTGTTTTCATTTACAGTGTCAATTTGTTTGTTCACACAGTAACACAAAATTGCTAATTTTGGCACATTTGATTTGTGACTTTGTCTCATTCTCATTAATGGGCCCAAGTCCAGCGACATGTCATCATTGCACATTTGGTATCATTTTAAAGAAGAACACCTCAGCTTTCCATTGATATGCAACGTAATACAAGAGGGTAATACATAATAAAACTATACTTGATTAAAAAAAGTTTCCTAACTTTTTGTGAGCAGTTTAGATCGTTCACATTACCCGAGTATACAATTATCTACAGTTAACAAATGTTTGCTGTCTTCTGAAGATAGCAGTAAAATAGTACTGTTATGAAAAGTCGACTTAGTGTTACCGGGGGCCGGCCGTACAATTTTGCAGTTATTTTACAAAAACAAAGGTGGCACATTTGAACAGAAGTTAAGCTTATAAATTGGAATGAATTTGAAAGTTAAACAAATATCTTTATTTGAATTTATTAGACAGATTTTGAAAAGGTTATCAATACTTCAAATATAGGCCTACAACCTCAATGGAATATTAGTGATACTTAATGCTATGCACTTGATGTGACTTCGATGTTTAACACTTAACCCCCTGGGCACTACCTGTCTTTCGTACAATAATTCCCATTGGTCAATTACATGATATAATCATTTTGATGACCAATTACAGTTATGCTTATAAATATTTTAAGCTAATATTTCTGAAAATTGTAATTATTCTAACGATGTCTCTGATTGGCACAATATTTGACACATTCTAAATTTCAACCAATCGGCCGGTAGTTGTCAGGGGGTTAAGATATTATAAAGTGTTTTAATGGCAAACATTGAACTTCCCATACATTAATCTTGTCTCCATTTTCTAAACACTGTATTTACGGTGTAGCACAATGCATTGTGGTATAGCTACCAATCCTATGTAATCCATAACATTGTTTAGCCTTGTGATTCCTGGCTACTGTAATAGTGGTATTTTTTGCGCGACTTTCAGCCATTTCGCTTGTTTTTAAATTTGTGATTTAAAAGTTCATTACATATAGATATATACACAAAATAAATATGTTTGGGTTGTTTATTTTCGCGGTAGCTGCTTGAAGCGTGGAAATTCATGTAGCGCGAAAATGTGCACGTTTACAGTACCTAATTTGACATCCATTACGCATGTATTGTGGGATAGATGTCAAGCCACCTTCTCTGATCCATTACTAGCCAGTATACAAGGCCACTTAAGGTATCACTCCTCATTAGCCTGTATACAACGTATTACCAGAATTAGATGGTATGACTTCGGATGATGGCTAAAAGGCAAAAAAGAAGAAGGTTGTGTTGCCCTAAGCGACCGACCCTAAAATCGTAAAAATAGGGTCGCATTTTTATTTTTTTTAGATTTAAATTTGATCTTTTTAAAGATGTCTAAATGTTACTATTTCTTGCTTGAAATAAATAAGTAAACTTAAATAAATGTTTTTAGACTATTATCACACGTCTATCTCAAGGATTACTGAACCAATACTAGGCATGTTTGTACTAATGTCAATACATTTCTCAAGGTGATTCCAAATATGGTAATGATATTCAATATTGTTGACATTTTTGAAACATTTTGTGACATTTTAGAGTGTCGTCTGCAGCCTGCCGTGTGGAAAGTGTTGATGTTGTAAACAGCAAACATTACTTGTTGTACTTATTCTTTATCTGTTTTTATTTCTTATTATTTTGTGCATTTTGAATTTATTGAGCCCCTTTCATCAGTCCCACTCAAGAAAAAGATATAGGAAAAAAGATTAACTTTTGTGTAGACCAGGCTTTCTCAACTGGCGACGCACGCGCCACTTGTGGCGCATCAAGGCATTCTAAAAAAAAAGCTTCAGAGTCGCTGCCCTCGGACCCCAAATGGAGCTTCAACAAGTTGGTTACTAAAATGTGCACTATTATATCAGTCAATCTAGTTGAGAAAGTGTGGTGTAGAGGGTGTGTGTGTGTTAGTTATACGCTAAACAAATAATGTTTATGCTTTAAGGACAAGGATAGTGATGTCTTGATGCACACGTTATCATCATTTCTGGGTTATTTCATTAGCGCTTATTTATGAGATTATAGGTTAATATTGGCATACAGTAATGGTTGTGTGTCATCCTTTTAGAATATAAAATTTGTCTTGTACATGCATAACATGTGATGTTTGATGATACGGACCACATTATGTCATCTTCTTTGTTTGAATGTAAGGGTAAGCTTTAGAATACCCTACCATTTGTATTCCTCACTGTGTAAGTGTATTGGTCATTCTTTAAAAGTCCCCATTGAAGACATGCAGTGGTAGGGTATACTTAAAGGCATATTATGTGGTCTTTTCTAGAGAGCGCCCTCTATTCATGATTTTTTTTTAGAAAGTAGATTTTCTTGCAGATTTACATTTCTGATCATAAATCGTACATACATTCCAAGTTACAGAGCGGTACGATTCTTAATTACCTCAAAATCATGGTTGTAGAGTAAATTTATAGTGAAAATATAAACTGTCGTGTTATCCCGACAGTTTATTTTCACTCTAAAACCATGATTTTGAAGTAATTAAGAATCGTACCGCCCTGTAACTTGGAATGTATGTACGATTTATGATCAGAAATGTAAATCTGCAAGAAAATCTGCTTTCAATTATTTTTTCGATGTTGAGGGCGTTCCCTGGAAAGATCACATAATATACCTTTAAAGGAACTCCTGAAAATGGACCTGAGTAATATAATTTTGCAAAATTATTGTTACTATTGCAAAATGTATCATAATCTGTTTGCAAGTTTTTGGCAAAATGAAAATGGACCTGAGTAGTTTAATTTTCAAGTTGTACATGCATAACATGTGATGTTTGATGATAGGGACCACATTATGTCATCTTCTTTGTTTGAATGTAACAAGGCAGTTCCAACCCATAACCGGGTATACGTTCACACGCAAATTGTTACGGATATTTGGCCAGCAAGATGGAAATGGACCTGAGTAATATAATTTTGCAAACTTATTGTTACTATTGCAAAATTGATCATAATCCGTTTGCAAGTTTTTGGCAAAATGAAAATGGACCTGAGTAGTTAAATTTTCAAGTTGAATGTAATTATTGCAACATTTATCATAATCAGTTTGCAAGTTTTTGGCAATTATTGCACAAGTTATTGCAATGATTGTGCAACATATCACATTTATTTTTCATATTTATCACAATCTGTTTTCAGACTTATTGGAATCATTGTACACGTCATCACAATCAATACAAGTTTCAATACAAGTTTCAAATCACTGTTTATACTATACTATCACAATTAGTTGGTAAGCTTATTGCAATAAGTTTGCAAGCATGTTGCAATCTTTTTGCAAACTTTGTGCAACATTGTCAGAATAATGATGCAAGCAATTTTGTAAGCTATTACAATCATTGTGCAAGCTATCATAATCAGTGTGCAAGGTTGTCGCAATCTTGGTGCAACATTTACTTAACCTATGTTGATTTTTCCAAATGGAAGTGTAAGCATGCTGATTTAATATTTCAATTTCTTTAATAAACAAACATCATTGCCCACTCAGATGTCCCACTCTCACGCCATTTGATACAAAATTGACTCAGTAAGTTGGCAATTTGGCCCTAGAGATTTGGTTGAAAATCAAAGAAAACAATAGTATTTGAAAGATGTTTGATGTGATGGTGGCTGTGCCACTTTTGTCATGAATTGACCAAATTGTCTCAAGTTTAACATCCTTGGAGAGGAAACAAGCCCACAAGCACTTAGGAAAATTCAATTGACCATGCGTTTTGAATTGTGATGACACACGTCTTGATAAGATATAGGCTAGTATTGCTTTTTAAATGAAAGACAGTGCACCTGAGTTTCAGTCGCTAGTGTAAGTAGTGAAAAAAGACGTTTGTTTCAAGTACCAACCGAAACATGTTATTGTTTTTCATCCAATTTTAGGATCAAATCAATTTGTTCCCATTTGGTGATTAGGCCCCACAAAGTTGATTTTTAGTTTCCTGTAACATTTGTTTTCAAAATTAGCGAGGCAACTTTTTCATTATTCATTATTTTTACGACTTTCATTATTATACAAAATGTGGATGTCAGACGTATTGTTATACACCGCTGCACCCTATCAAAGAATGAAATTGGGTCCATTTAGATATAATGTTAGTTACAGAAAGGCTATTCTGGTCAAAATGAATACTTTGTTCACGACGGACGATTGATCGGACAATTTCATCACACAAAATTCATGAATTTGGACGTTTTTATTGCAAAACAGTATTTTTTTCTGTGAAAATTTCAATAATGAATTCAAACGCAGGCACAAAAATGAAGTGCGGGCGGGTGACGGGAAACTAAAAATCAACTTTGCGGGGCCTTAGACATAATGTCGCATCAACATAATTTCTCATTAGAAACTTTTGCCTTTGACTATTGTATCTCTGTTGAAACCTTTAACTCGACCTACATCCACCAGTTGAAGGCAAAAAAGGTTGAGTAACTTCGCCACATTTGAATAATTGCAATTACTCCCAAAACACCAAGATGACATTTTGCCTTCGAAATTTCTCGTGAAAATTTAATCTCTCGTTGATCATGTGAGAACTTGCTCTTGCGATGTTCTACTTGGGTTTAACGTGGACACTGTTTTTGGCATATTTGCAAATGAGCCACTCGGTCGGTCGTATAACATATTTAAGCATTCCCTGCAAATAAAGAAATTGGGTGCCCGGTACACACTGAACAACCCAGCAACTATGCAATTTTATTTGTCCAATTGCTTCCACAAATACTATTTCCCTATTTCCCATGCAAACTCATCCCCAGAGCCACAGTGAGGTGTACAAAATACAAGTTCAGAGTGTCCCAACAGTTTCGATACGTTCTTACAGCTTTGTATCGCCAGTAAAATTATTCTCAATATCAAACTGAAAACAAATTTGGATAGAGAAAACTTGTAAGAATTATTTGGATACCAAACTTACAATAATAGCTATCCGTGTTTATAAAATATAGAAGAAAGTTTTTGAAACTGTAAAACTACACTTTAACCACGTAGTACAGGGTGTCTCAGAAAAAATTACAACGCTCCTTTATGTGATCGTAACTTCCAAAATATTAATCAGAATAGAAAAATTTAAACAGCAAAATTAAGTATAATTAGTTGGCTATAGTTTTTAAAAACCGCATTCAATTCAGCTCAGTGGTTATGGAGAAATTAGCGATTATATAGAGGTAGGTGAAGAACCCTCCCATCCAAGTTTGCGTAAAAATTGCAACTTTTATCAAGTTTTAAACCTAAGTGGAAAAATAATCACGTTAACTTGCATGTGCAATATTATGTTGAACTTGGTTAGCAGCTGGCATATTAATAAGAATGACAAACAGAGAACATTAAAAAAGTTATGATCATTATCTTCGCGAGAAATATCGATTAATTTCTTGTGTGTGCTGTCTGAATCACCCAATTTGAGCAAACTTGGATGGAAGGGTTCTTTACCTACCTTTACGTAATCGCTCATTTCTTCGTAACCACTGAGCCGAATCGAATGCAATTATAGCCAACTAATAGGACTTTATTTTGCAATTTAAATTTTCCTGTTCCGATTATTATTTTGGAAGTTACGTTCACGAAACGGAGCGTTGTAATTTTTTTTGAGACACCCTGTATAATGAGCCTGTGTAGTGAATTAAAGAGAGGGAGACAGGTAGCGAAGAAAAGGTTTTCAATGGTGTTTTCCTCCCTGAAATAATCCTTGATATGAATATTATTAATGTTGTGGACAAAATGTAATAATTGAAAAGCGTTTTGTAAAAGCCCCATGAATGTAATTTGAGGATCCTGCAGTACGTGATTACAGCTACACACACCTTGCATCCTCAAAGCTGAACAATTTAATTTTTTGGTATCGAAATATTTCTGCAAGTTTTCTCTATCCAAATATGTTTTCAGTTTAATACCCCCCCCCCCCCCCCCCCCCCCCCCCCCCCCCCGCTTTCTAATTTGTCGCTCGGTGGCAATTAGCTCTGCGCCAGGGTGCACTGTGGGAAAATATGCCACAGTCCCCCCTCTCAAATTTGTCACTTGGCTGCAGTTAGCTTCGCACAAGAGCACTGGGTGAAAATACCGCCACCACCCCCCCTTTTTCTTACACGGCGTCACTCCGCGAAGAATTGTGCACGCCACTGTATAGCCAAGGTAAGACCCCGGGTCATCACCATTCTGCACACGCCTATGATAACTATATACTAAGTTTATATTTCAGAAACTAGGGCACACTCTGTCTCGTCCCCTCAAATGCAAAAGGGTTACGGGTCAAAGGGCTGTCTAGCCAATATCTTGGGAAATTACTTCGCACCATTTCCCCTCTAACCAAGCAGTATCTCTATTAATTACCATCATAGGCAATTCCCTGTAATACTAGCCTCCATAACACTTGACCACCAAAATGCCCTCAAACATTTTCAAAATCTACAATCAACTGGTTGAGAGGTAACTTTAAAGGCATAAGCTTACAGTCTTAAAACAACTGGGTCATTTTGACTCACGACAGCGTCAATTATGCACCCAACCTAAAAACTTAGGTTTGATGCATAGTTGACGCCATCCATAGTCAAAGTGACCCCGTTAGTTATCATAACACTTTCCACGCATGCGGCAGACGACATTCCAAAATTTCACAAAATGTTTCCAAAATTTCAAAACTATTGAATCTCATTACCATATTAGGAATCATGAAGAAATGCATTAAAATAAGTATAACTGTGCCTAGTATTGGTTCAGTAATCATTGAAAGTTGGGAAAGGTTTCTGAAAAAAAGTTTTGTATATTATGGTAAAACCAATAGCTGCGAGGAAAGTGTTAAGAGTGTATAAACAATGTGTTACTAAATGAACGTGATTAATTACTTGCTCTTTGCGCTTCACAGCTCCGGCAAAAAATAAAACCATAAGTGCTCGTTCATCTGGTATCCATGTAAACACAGTCCCTGTGGTCTAGTGGATTATCCTATCGCCGTGAATGTGAGAGGGACCGGGTTCGAGACAGTGTATTTTTAAGGTCTTTGTTAATTTAATTCACGCCAGTTTGTCCGAGGCTATATATTATTTATTGAAAAAAACCACACAAACATATTTGTTTTGTGTTTAAGTAATGAACTTTTAAAATGCGAATTTAAAAAACAAGCGACATGGCTGAAAATCAGCAAAGCGGGAAAATGTAATCGCGGGAAAATGAGCCCTTTTACAGTTTACTACTGTTACAAAGACAAAGAAATCTATGGTGTGTTGTCCTTTTTTGACTAACCATAGGCCTATAGATTTATGTTGCGTTTGAAGAATCTTGATCATTTGAAAATATTGTATGAAAAGTAGATTAATATAGGTCTGTCTGTTTTGGTGTACTGTAACAGCCAACATTTTCGCGAAGAGCGCACAAATCCAACCTAAAAAATTTCAGCTTTTACAGTAATCACATTTTGTTGTACTTCATAATAAGCTGGTGTTTTCTTTCTTTGGAAGATAGGACAATATATAAATTATTTTCTAAATTGAAATGAGATCAATTTATGAAAAATATCTACTTATAGAGTGTAAATAAAATGTAATTACATCGCTATCTTCAGTAGATAGCAACAATTCATGGATTGTAAATAATTGTATAATAAAATAAGAACCAGGCGTCACTGCTATCTTCAGAAGATAACCGAGAGGAGGTGAAATGTATGAGTTGTGTATAGTTCTGATATGAAAGGCCACTCCTTTTCGAGTTCTGCTCTTCTTTGATTAACCCACCAATGTTGCTGCTGTTTTTCTGGCCCTTCAACATGTATAAGGTAAACTGCTCAACGGTTATGCAAAGGAAAGGTTGCTTATACATGTTCAGGGGCAAGAGCACTTACAAGGGTTGTGTTTTCTTGGCCCTTGAACATGTTTAGAGCAGACTGCCCTAAGGTTATACATCGGAAGTATTACTTTATACATGCTGAAGGGCCAGATGAAGATACGAGGTTTTAACAGAACGGCAACGATAATTCTATAATGAAAATGACACATAGTCGTAATTGCTATCTTCAGAAGATAGCATCAGTTTATGAATGAGATTTCAATATATCGATCATGAAATAACGTACAACTATAGCTATACAAAGCTCTACATCAGCAATCTTCAGAATTTAAAAACAAGTGAAATCTAGCATCCTTCATTCCACTACTTTTATAGTGGGACCATTGTTGACTTTCAAGACTAGAAATGAAGTAATTTTACCCTGCCCCCTCCCTGCAGCATCAACACACTTAAACATGGCTACACATGTAAAGAAGCAATTATAAAGCGCAAACCCAACACCTCTATCAATAGTCTAGACTGCAGTGTTGACATTCTTTTTTGGAACAGATTGATTTGCGAATGTGAATTGGAATGTGCCGGAATGATAACCATACCCATTATAGACATGCCTATGCACTCTAGGGCATGTTGGTACATTGCTGTGGATAATTTTGAAGTAGTCAAAGTGAGTTATTTGGTCACGTTTGATCATCTTCGGAGAGTTAACTGAAAGCTTAGTGCAGGCACATTCATGAATACAAATGGCATATTGTGTGTCACCTTTTTCCTCTTCTTGGGAACATGAACAAAGTCCCCAGGATGGTATTACAGACAGGCCTGGAAATAACACCCGCCAGTCCGCCCCTAGCGGGTAACTTTTGCATCGGGCGGGTGAAGATGGTATTAGAGATACAGGCCAATAATAATGCCAAATGTGATTTGAAACAGTGATTTTAAGAGAAATGGGTTTTGATGGTCGAAAGTAAAACCTTTTCCTTCCACAATTTTGTTCCAACTTTTTTTGTGAAATAATCCATTTTCTAACAGAATATGAAATGATATCTTCAATATTCAGTGTTAACACTTTCCATGCGACTATTAGATTTACCATATACAAGAAATAGATTTTCAGAAACCTTTCCCAACTTTCAAGGCCTATCTCAAGGATTACTGAGCCAATACTAAGCATGTTTGTACTTATTTCAATGCATTTCACATGGTGAGTCCACTGGTAATGAAAATCAATCATTTTGATATTTTGAAACATTTTGTAAAATTTTGGAATGTTGTCTGTAAACGCCCGCCATGTGGAAAGTGTTAATACCTTTGAAGAATTGAAAACAAAGAGGAAGTTAGGTGTTTTTTCTGAAATTTTGCTTGATGGCTGATAAGCTTTTTCATTTGATTTGATCCTCAATAGAAAAGGAAATACATCTCTATACTCCAAAGTTCAAGTTTTGATAAACTTGAACATTAAAGGTTAAAATATGCAAGTCTAGAATCAAAAGATGTTTTTTCTAACTCCAACGTGACCCTTGTCCCCAATATGTACACAATGACGCAAGTCTGTGAGATCATCCATTGTGACTTTATACAAATACACCTGGACAAGAGTATCATATTAAAATATCTGTATGAAAGCATCAAATACATATAGTGCAGTTACCACCACAGATCCATCTATGTCATTTAAGCTAACAGTTTTGAAAACAAGATATTTTCGTGACTTAAAACACCAGAGGTACATTTTAGTGAATTGTTAGTTTGGAATTCGCCCGATAATGTTTCATAGAAGAATAAGATTATTTGATTTTAACAGGATTTTAATTTTAATTTATGAAGAAGGAGCCGTGTGAACAAAAAATACACAACAAAAATAAAAACTAGCATGGTGTATTCCGGGGGGGGGGGGGGGGGTATGATTTTGTGCTGAAAATCCCTAATAATGGGGTCACTTTTTACAAATGGGTCTATTTTCGCGCAATTTGGGTCTATTTTCGCGAAAATTTGCAAAAAAATAGGTATATTTTCCCGATAATTTGCGAACATTTGGTCTAAAATGAAGCAAAACCCCTAAAAATGGATACAGATTTTTCCAAAATCACCCCTAAAAATGGGTAGGGTTTTGAATCTTCAGCGGCACACCCCCGACCAAACCAAATCCAAGTACCCTCCCCCGGGTGTATTACCAGTGCAGGCGTCATAGCATATGATGTTTCATGGACCCACCTGTTGTCTTGCACTATTCCGCTTATAAAACCTGCACATCTCCGATTCCAAACTAGAATTACTACTACAACGTCAACAGATAGAAGATCATATTCATTTTGGCTTCCTGTATTTTGAAGATGATCTCTCAAAATGTTGAGATTGTTAATTAAGCTTTGGATATTTTGAAGATGATTTTTCCTTGCAATTGTCAAATCCAGTCATGTTGGTTTCTTGTGTTTTGTAGATAAACCCTTTTAATTTTTGAGATCTCCTTATTTGACATTCAGTATTTTAGATGATACGGTATCATTTTTTGACGTCCATTTATTTGGCGTTGGTATTTGTAGATGATCTCTCATAATTTTAAGATCCATTTGACTTCGGTATTTGTACATGATCCCAAATAACTTTGAGATACATGTGAACATTTGGCTTCCGTAGGCTTATTTATAAATAATCCCTCGGAATTTAGATGTATTTTGAGAATTTCAGTGTTTCTATAATATGCGATGTCTGGAATTTTGATTTTGAGTTAAAGGTAAAAAGAAGTGACAAATTCAGTATGTTTTACTTTATTTTCTCAGTTAGTAAATTGAAAAACTTGAAGTGGGATTTTAGTGGGATTTTGACCATGCTGTAGCTTTTTTTAACTGATTTAATATGACGGATAAATATCAAAATTGAAAATTGCCGACATGTGACTCATTTCGTTTTATCACACCACATACACTGTTCAACAACATTCAGACTCAATGTCTAATTTTAGAATCCAGCAACAACAATGTTTCACAAAATTGTCTTGTCAGATAGATAGTTAACCCTGTCCCCTCATTGCCCCACATCTACATTGAACAACAACACCCTACATTTTAGTTGACGTGGGTGGGTACATAGCCTGTACACAAAGCGAAACCCAAGAACCAAGAGACTAATCGGAATGTTGCAAATGTCAAAAAATGGCAAAGCGTTTTGACAAATTGTTAAACTCGTTCGCTTGATTTGATTTTTGCAAAACGGCATGTCTTCTGGTCCTTGAGGTGTACCCCTGTGAGGGCAGGTGCAGAGTGTTATCGACTAATTTTTTTTTGGTTTACTTTGAAAATTGTCAAACACTGTATCAGCTCCACAAAATGTTCTCATCTAATACAATGTGCACTGTTGCTTGGGAATAACTCACATAGATGTTATCCAGAAACAGAGTATAAGATGTCGTAATGAAATGTTTTGATCCAAAGAATGCGTCGATTGGTAAATAACAATAAAATGCAGTTTTGGTTCAAAATGTTGTTGAAAATCACATAATAATAAATGAAAATAAACAAAGGGAAATAAAATTGAATCATTTGATATGTGATGGTGGATATGATGCAAAGTCCTTTAATAAGAGGTTGAAATTCACTTGTTATGATCAAACTATTGTGTTGCTTATTCCAAGTTCAATATTTCTGTATTTTATTCATTGGACTGTTTTAACTGTGAGAACATATGTCGTGGGTGTATTATAGTGCCACCGACACATGGATACATTAGTATTTATGCCAAACAATACAATATCTTTTCTCATGTTTACGGTTTAGCATACTCAATGAGTCGTAACATTTGGCACACATTCGTGCTGTGATTGTCAAAAATTGTATAACTAAATGTTGGCGCCTACCCGCCGATTCATTGCTCATAATATATTCATGTTGTTATCTGGGGTTCATTACACTTTTTTATGACTAGGTAAATAGGTATATTTTCCAGGGTTAGTTAAAGGTATATTATGTGATCTTTCCAGGAAACGCCCTCAACATCAAAAAGAAAATTGAAAGCAGATTTTGTTTGCAGATTTACATTTCTAATCATAAATCATACATACATTCCAAGTTACAGGGCGATACGATTCTTAATTACTTCAAAATCATGGTTTTAGCGTGAAAAACAGTTTATATTTTCACTCTAAATTCACTCTAAAACCACAATGTTGAGGTAATTAGGAATCGTATCGCTCTGTAAGTTGGAATGTATGTACGATTTATGACCAGAAATGTAAATCTGCAAGAAAATCTACTTTCTAAAAATAATCATGAATAGAGGGCGCTCTCTGGAAAAGATCACATAATATGCCTTTAATAATGTCAGAATAAATCTCTGTTATAATTTCATCAGTCTCTCAATATTTGGTACGCAAGCGGCGATGCGATGCAACAACAGTCAACTCAATATACATGCATTGTGCGTACTGTTTATAAGATTAACACTCATGTGTGTATTTTGTACAGGCACACCGCATAGACATTGCAATATCAGAATTGACATGATGCTATCTTCAGTATACAGCTTTAGTATTTGCTAGAACACAGCATAGATGAAACCCTCAGAATAATGCCTATCTTTGTAGATTCTGAGCTTGTGTAATTTTGCTAATCCCAAGCTTGTCTAATTTTGCTATCTTCAGTAGAAAGCAAAAACCTAACCATAAAGCCCTACCGAGCAACAAATACTTCACTCAACTGACAGCTTGAAGCAGAAAACAAGGACAGTTTTTTCCCTTCATTTTGGGAGTATTTTTAGAAGTAAGGTATAAATATACATAACCTTTAACTTTGACCATGAAATACCTAGTGAACAGCAAAATTGCTTTCCCCTAGTCAACAGCTCGATTCTGATAAAAGCAAAGCATTAGATCGTCAACAGCTCGATTCTGTTAAAAGTAAAGCTTCAGATTTAAATATTTTAGTATTTTTGAAAAAGCATAGAATAGATACGGATATGTTTTGCTGACATTGTGACTGATACCTGTAAAGTATCGGTGTGAAGAACTGGCATTGTTGTCAATGCAATAACAGGCAGCACCGTAGGCAATTAAAGCGATGTAGTCACATTGCGAGAAACTCTTTGGTTATAAGTCTTCCTCTCCGCAAATAAATCATGCAAGAGGCACAGGTTTGTGGATAATCTCACAGCATCGGTAATCAATTATACATACCAATTTGGCACCTAATAAGTGCCAGAAATGGTGCGAAGACCTTTTCTCGGATCTTGATGCTGCGATGTATTTATATGGATGAGTTGGAAGGGATTTAAAGACGATTGTGATGAGCAACTCGTCTTAAGAAGGTGCTAAATGCTGTTTTCACCTCAGCTAGGGTGATTTCCCTTGCTGTCTGCCTTTTGGCTGTTTTTTACACCATGGATGTGACCATTGTACTTGTTTTCAATAGAGTCTTGTTTCATTGTCCATAGTACTTATGTAATAAACCATATCTGTCTTATAGGTGAATGACTTATTATTGCAATTTAACTTTATTAAAAATGAAGGTCTAACCTTAGAGCACTTAGAGTCCTTGGCCATTTTCTAAATCATTAAGTGATATTAGATTGTTTGTCTGAAAACTGTCTGAACCAACAATGTTTCTAAAATTAAAAAAACCTTGTCAACAATATTTCTTGTATTATGGGTTAACAGCCCCCTTTTAAGGCACAGGATTTTGCGGCCATTTTTGAAGCATCAACAAATTACATTTGAATTTTACTTTGAACATGACATTACCGGCAGCAACAAAATGTCATAAAAGTTATTGTTTCAATTTAACTCTTAATCTCAAGGCATAGATCCTTGGCTATTTTATAAAACACCAACAAATGAGTGATGGCTATTCCTCTAAAATTCACCCAAACCAGCAGTTGCAAAGTGGCAAAACACGACCTTACAGGATGCAAACTAGAAATACACGCCCTTTGCTATATATCTAGGCCACCGAACAGCCAACATAATTCGATACATCAATACATATCACTGTTTTTCATCCAACTCGCCCATCACAAATCTGACATACGGACGACGTTTGTGCCACTTTCACCAGGTAAAGCAATAGATTACTACAAGGATTTCCCCATGAGAGCTACTGTATTGTCACAAACAAACGTCAATATTACCACGCTTCTCAGTCAGGTTGCACACACCTTTTTTTGTGTGCAGATGTGTAATTTTTCTCTCCGGACAAATTCTCCTTTTATGCTTTTCACACTATGCTTTTCACATTCATACTATGCTTTTCACAAGATTTTTCGGATAACAACACACATCAAAACGTTACTTTGTGTAGTTTTACTAATTTTTATGATTGCATCTTTGTATATTGCTGTGTTTTACCATTATGTACAGCGCTCTGGAACTTCTTTTTTTTGTATGCGTGCGCTTTATAAATGTAATGAATTATTATTATTATTAATAAGCATAATTCTTCATAGTCAATTTGTTGATGATTGCTTAGATATTGTAAAAATGGGATATTTAAAAAAAAGGATCATGTAATATGATATTTGTTTAGTATTACTCATTAACTTTCTCGGGCCCTTTCTCATTATCAGAGACCGGTATACCTATACAGGAAGCAATATTCAAGTCTTTTCAGAGCATGTTGAAACAAGTGTCTTGTCATTGTTTATTTTTATGTCAATAATTTCCGATTCTAATAGTTGATTGCCAATCGATAATCATCATTCAGTTTGATTTGTAGCATAACTAAATTATCTGAGTTGGGTGACGGGAATTTCTTTTCTACAGGCCTGATCAACTGTCCCATTTTTCTTTCTGTTTTAATTTAACAGAAATAGTTTTTTAAATTTTTGGTGTTGGTTTCTTTTTTTGGTGAACATTTTTGATACTTTTTGAACATTTGATTGGTGAAAATTCACCAAAATTTACTGAAACTTTTGAAAAACAGAACAAACAAAAAAACTGCCTGACTGATCATGCTATGGATGTATGTCTAGGTTACTGAATAGCCAAAAATGATCTACATTTTGATTGATCCATCTATAAACACATCAAAGCTTTCCATCTGTAGCAGATCAGATATTTTTGCCACTTCTCCCAGGTTCAGCAATCGATTAAAACGTCGGAGATCCTCGTGAGAGATGATGATAAATTGTCACCAACAAAAGTCAATATTACGCTCCATCAGAGTCAAGATAAACACCTTTTTATTATGGATGTGTATTTTTCTGCGAGGAATTATTCTTAATTTGTTCACACTCGATGTTTGATTGATAGATAACCTGTGGATAGTGGATATCAACTATTGCCAACTAGTAGCCCATTTTATGGTGGAAAGTAGCCCTTACTGTTGTCCTAACAATTGACTTCAATAGGATAAGCTGCAACAAAATGTAGCCCAATTGGGCTACTAAACAAATTGAATAGGTTTGATATGAGTTTTAACTCTGTAGTATTCACACCTATGTACAATCCATCAAGAATGAGGTCACTTAAAATATGGTTAAAGGCGGCGCGTTCATACTTTTACCGCTGAGCGTCAGCGACATGGAAACATTGGCAACTTTTATCCATCAACGTCGGCCGATGCGCAACTCTCTAAATGTAAAAGAGTGGTTGTCCACTCTTTTAAGGAGTTAAACGCAGGACAACACATTTTTGAGTGGAAAAACACTCTAAAAGGAGTGAAAGGGGATTTTATATGACAATGTTCCATTCTATTGAGAGTGAAAAATTAACTTTCACACTCATTTTAGAGTGGAAATTTTCCACTCTAAAACAGGTTGTCCTGCGGTTCACTCCCTTCACTCCTTTTCGAGTAAATCTCCACTCTTTCCACTTGTTTTACATTTAGAGAAAAAGGTCGGGAGTATGAACGAGCCTTGTGGTACGTGAACTTGATCGTTTCTAGACATTTTTTTCTTTTCAAAGAACTTAAAGGCATATTATGCGATCGTTTTCAGGGGGCGCCCTCTACCCATGATTCTTTTTAGAAAGTAGATTTTCTTGCAGATTTGCAGTTGAAAATCGATTGTCTGCTAGTGAACAGTTTATTTTCACTCTATTTTCACTCTAAAAACCATTATTTTGAAGTAATTAGGAATCGTATCACTCTGTAACTCAGAATATATTCATGATTTATGATCAGAAATGTAAATCTGCAAGGAAATCTACTTTAAAAAAAAATCAAGGATAGAGGGCGCCCCCTGGAAAAGATTGCATAATATGTCTTTAAGGCATATGACTACACTCTGGGTTAAGAACCACAAAAGTGAACTCCATTTGATAAAACAATATATATAAAATGTTTCGATCGGTCAACTTGTGTCAACACCAGTGCCAATACCGGTATTGAGTATGCCTTCACAGTAATGTACGTCCCGCTTGTGAATATTTGATAATATATAAACAATAGGGCATTTGTGCAATGGGGCAGGCGTCTGCAGACAACATGCCAATATTTCACAAAATGTTTCAAAAATATAAAATTATTTAATTTCATCACCATATTTGGAATCACCATGAGAAATGCATTGAAATAAGTACAAACATGCCTAGTATTGGGTCAGTAATCCTTGAGATAAACTTTTAAAATTATAAAATTGGGAAAGGTTTTGTGAACATCTGTTTTGTATATGGTAAATTCAATAGCCGCGTGGAAAGTTTCAACTGCTCTATATGTTAGAAACCAACATGAACTTGATAAGTAAACTTCAATCATGCGATTTGCTGAAACACAATAATGGGAATCAATCTGTTATAGTAGCAATGTAATTTGACAGTAACTTGCAAAACTGTCTGATTTCTCTCTACCTCTAAAGGTTTGTTTAAAAGGTTAGCCTTTCTTTACTGACAGTATTGAAACATGTTATGTCAACTTTCTGTCTGAAAAGTAGGCCATCCCAATATTTGATCACCAAAAGGTTAAAATAATAATTGCTTGAAAGTTCTATTTCCCGTTTTCTGTTTTTGTACGATAAGAGCTTGAAAGCTCTATTTCGCTTGTTCTGTTTTCATACAATAAAAACTTGAAAGTTCTATTTTCCCTGTTCTGTTTTATATATAATATGAGCTAGAAAGTTGTTTTTCCCTTTTGCCTTTTTGTCCAAACATTTTACTGCGTTATTAGATTAATACCGACCTGATTCCTCCCAGAATGAGATTAATCATTTCATGACGGTATTATGATGGACTATTGTAAAATGATTAGATTAAAGGTCTTATTACAAAAGCAAACATACATAATAATCTAGATTGATTTTATAATTTTGTTATATCCGCGTGATGAATGTGATGTCCCTGTGGGGCAGCGCGGCCCTACTGTTTTGTTTTAATATAGGGTCAAGTTTGTTATTACCATCTCTCCACTATTTGCTGTCCATTTTATTGTAAATATTACAGGGTGAAATTGATTTAAGGGCACTAAGAGATCCTTCATGGAGAGAGCCCTCAATTATTTCAGAATTTGGGTTTTTCACATATACATAATGCTTATATACGTACTAACTACCACCCAAAATTATAGAGCTGAATTTGCATTATTTCATGTGAAATTCACGGATTTGCTAGCATTTTGAGATTCTATGTGATCACATCGAAACTACCCACATTCATCTAAAAGGCCACAGATGGCTTCTCACGTATTTGTTTCATGTTTATTCAAAATAACCTTGAAGACCACCCATGGCTTGTTACGGTGATGCTTAGTCATGACCTCCCTGATTCAATTGGTGGTGATTTTTAACCGAGATACAAAAAAATAAATGAAAAGCACTAATATACCTTCGGAAATGCTGAGAAAATGTCTTTATTTTTCATTTTTACTGATTTCTTACATGAGAGGGTTTCTATGTATATCATTTATCTAAACAATGTGAAAATATTGAATTTCATTTTTTGTGTGAAATCTCTTTGTGCCCCTTTAAACAGTGACCACAATGTAAGAGGTGGTAGCACATGGATGTTGAGGTCAGCAATGTGATATGATAAAGATCGCTATCACCAAGAGAAAGCAATTGTTCTATTACTATTTAGTAATAAATATCAATTTGTCTATTGCTGTAGTCTATATGCTTTATAAAAAGTATTAGACATAAAAGTGTTTCTATAACTATAAGCCCATAACAATGTTTCTATTACTAGTCAGCAGGGGAGCAGTGTTTCTGTTGCTATCAGTAGTAGATAGCAACATTCTATCGCTATCAGCAGATAGCAACATTATATTACAATCAGCAATAGTTAGCAACATTCTATTGATATCAGTGTATTGCAATCACAATAGTAGATAACAGTGCATCTATTGCTATAGTATTAGCAGTCAATCAGCAGTAGATATAGCAATGTTTCTATTGCTATCAGCAGTAGATAGCAATGTTTCTATTGCTATCAGTGGTAGATATCAGTGTTTCTATTGCTATCAGCAGTAGATAGCGATATTTCTATTGCTATCAGTGGTAGATATCAGTGTTTCTATTGCTATCAGCAGTAGATAGCGATATTTCTATTGCTATCAGTGGTAGATATCAGTGTTTCTATTGCTCTCAGCAGTAGATAGCAGTGTTTCTATTGCTATCAGTGGTATATATCAGTGTTTCTATTGATACCAGTGGTAGATAGTAGTGTTTCTATTGCTACCAGAGGTAATGTTTATATTTGCTATCAGCAGTATATAGTACTGTTTATATTGCTATCAGTGGTAGATATCAGTGTTTCTATTGATACCAGTGGTAGATAGTAGTGTTTCTATTGCTACCAGAGGTAAATAGCAATGTTTCTATTTGCTATCAGCAGTAGATAGCGATATTTCTATTGCTATCAGTGGTAGATATCAGTGTTTCTATTGCTATCAGCAGTAGATAGCAATGTTTCTATTGCTATCAGTGGTAGACATCAGTGTTTCTATTGATACCAGTGGTAGATAGTAGTGTTCATTGCTACCAGAGGTAAATAGCAATGTTTCTATTTGCTATCAGCAGTAGATAGTACTGTTTCTATCGCTATCAGATGGGGAAAGCAATGTGTTTCTCTTCTTTCCACCTCATATCTCTTCCCTCTTTACCCGGTTGCTGCTATAAATCCCCAGTGGATACAAGGTTTCAATATTTAAGTGATATATACCATTTCACTGACCTGGATAGCAGTTAAAACTAGTTCAATTGAAAGTAAAATTCAGGCAGGAACATGCGTGAATCTTTCATTGTGCTTGCAGCATTTAGACCTGAAAATGCTCCCAATAAAGAACGTCAGAGAATTTGTTGTGGGTTAAATTTCAATGCTGCCTGTAATTGTTTGAAAAAAATAATTTTCCTTAAAAATTAAGCCTTTCAGGGGACACACCATTATATCCAAGAGCGAAAGGGCAGAGAGTATTTGTATTTTCTCAACATTTTTGGGGTGACTTTTTTTTTAACAATCGGCATTATATGCCACCACCGGATATGTTTTCTCTCCCATTTTGGAGTGACGTTTTGTTGAATATGTCCCCCCTCCCCCCTCCCCACAACTCTGAGATATAAATAGATAGGGAAAAGAAGTTAACAGAATCAGTTTGATCACTGTCATCCCATATATTAAAATGTTGCACATCTTGTCAGTTTTCCCCCCAGTTACGAAGAGGGATAGTTCAATTTTGCCTGTCTCAAATTACCGGTGTTTTACCATCTCTCTAAATGCAAAGTGAGATACGTCGCCAGTTTTTATTTGAGTAGGTGGCATTACTTGTTATCGATTTTGCTGCTCACTCGTGTTCCTGTTTTGAGGAAATATGGATCAATTGTGGGGGGTGGGGGCATTTGTACGCTATAGCGATGTGATTAGGTATGTAATAAGGTTAGCATTCTAGTACGCGGATACGTGGCAATGCTGTTCCCCAGGGTTGCGGTGAGGCTACTTGAACATTAAAATTAAACATTCTTGCGATGAAATTGAGCATTAAACATTCAAAGGATATCTGTCTGCCTGTATTTTATCTAGCCTTTTGCCATCAGGATCTGGATTGGGACCGGGTTTATATTATTGATAAGACAATAGAGTATTTTTCTGATTTATTGATAGGTTAATGATGGATTGATTGGTCCTTGAACTTGGAAATACAGTGTAGCTACACTCTTAAAACAGTGGGGAAAAAGTATGCACACAGCCTTAGAGAGACGGGGTCAAAATTTGACCCCATT
This sequence comes from Ophiura sarsii, assembly GCA_035610835.1. NCBI lineage: Eukaryota > Metazoa > Echinodermata > Ophiuroidea > Amphilepidida > Ophiuridae > Ophiura > Ophiura sarsii. The sequence continues at coordinate 62,165,302 of CM069448.1, forward strand.
ATATCAAGGTTGTGTGCATATTTGATGCCATCCTGGGGCTGCCATGCCATGATGATGATTTGTTGGGGTCAAAAGCAGACACATGGAGGCCGTTAGCCTTATCTTTCAAACTACAACCAAACAACCATTCTTAGTCACTGAACTGACTTCTTAAAAACTAAAAACGGGTGTAGCTGTAGATATACATACTTTTTCAGAGGTCCAAGTCCTGAAAATCTTACAGAGTTTACTTGTATCCACATAATCGCTGACTGATTACTAAGCCTGTATAGGACCCTCCATAACTCTAACCCCCGAACCGGGTTTTTAACCGATATCACAATTTTGGTTTAAGAAGGATTTGTATGAACATTTAGGATATTTTTTCATGTGGGAGGATCTAGGGTACAGTTCATACAGCAGAGGGTTAGTTCCATATTGGACTAATTTGAGAATCTCTGTTTCCAAGTTTTAGGCAATCTTATTCCAATCACATATCGTCGCTGTTCTGACATAACGACACATCACTTTACTTAATTCTGTTGTGATGTGTCGTTATGTCAGAACAGCGACGATATGTAAGCACTCTTTCCAATGTTTTCGAACAAATATTGATGTTGCAACAGAGAAATTTGAACAGGGTTGTGGCTCACATTTTAGTCATCCTTTTTCGCCTCCCACGCCTCAGGAGTAAGGTGAACTTGTGTGGGTAGCTGTATCTCCTAGACTAGACTGCTTCGTGAATCCACTGTCATGCTTTTCTCGGAAAATTAGTTATCAAAAACAATTCACTAAGGATGTTACCATGACGCATCATCCCCGATTGGATCAGTGCAAAAGCCCCATATAAAGCCATTATAATGTATTTTTGTATTTACATTTCTAAATGAAATTTTGTTCTTATTGATTTGGTCTTTTACTTGAAAAAGCAAATATACATTTCACAGAGTAGTTCACTTGCCAGCATATATAGCAATACAATTGTAATCAAATGAATTGGCTTGGCGATGTGGTTTTTTTTAGACCATATAAAGAATTGTACCGCTTTGTGTAAGTACCAAAAAGACTTACCCAACACTAAAAAATAGCCCCATTTGAGTTAAAAGCGCACTTCATTTTTACACACAACTCAATGTGGAATACAATATATTAAAACTAATTTTCTCAGAATGTCCTTTTTTAGTTACGATTGTCAATCAAAGATTTTAACCATAATGCATACACTCTTTAAATAATGGGTCAAATTTTCTAAAGACGGCGTCAAATACGCACACAACCTGAAACAGGTCAAAGTGGTCGAAATACAGAATGACCCCATTTTTTAAGTTGTGTGAATAATTGACCTGTTGTTTAAGAGTGTAGTTAGGCACGTACAAGGCAAATTAATACATATTTTCTTCATAGTACCCTTCCTACATGCAGTTTTAATTTCATTTTTCTGGCAGCAAAAGAAGGACGGACCCCTTGCGTCAAATTGTATTTACACTTCTCTTGACAAATTTTCAACACGGTAAACACATTAACTTGCCCCGCATGTCCGCATCACATATAGGTCAACTTGCTGGGTCTAAAAGTCCCATTTATTACATCCATTTGTATCTCTACGAGATATATACACCCACCCTGCTATGGTAGACACGAAAAACGATACCTCGTAATTGCATAAGAAAACATCATACCATACGTTGGGGGAACATTATAGCTCTCTGTGCGCAGCAGTTGTCAGATATCCTTTAGCTTTAATGGTTTTATTGCTCTATATATCTCGACATTTGTGTTATTTGTGAGTGCCGTCGTCGTGTCTGCACATTATTGGGACAAATAAAGATTAAAACGTTACGTTTTTAGGGTATTTAGTGACAAGATCTCTATTATCATTTATCAACATTAACACTTTCCACGCGGCAGACGACATTCCAAAATGTCACAGAAATTATTCAAAAATGTCAACCATATTGAATTTAATTACCATAGTTGGAATCACCATGCGAAATGCATTGACATAAGCACAAACTTGTCTAGTATTGGTTCAGTAATCCTTTGAAAATGGGGAAAGGTTTCTGAAAAATCTGGTTTTTTTATAGTAAAACTAATAGCCGCGTGGATAGTGTTAAGGGAGATAAGGCGACGCTTAATGGAGTCTAACCATTTATGTTTTAGGGATTTTATGAGGAAGCATATCTGAAATGATTGATGAGGACATTTGTTTCCAGTAATTAATCTATATCTCTGTCCATCCATTGCCTGATAGTTTATAAATTCAGAACAAAATAATGAGGGTAGTATTTGGTAAAATTGTATCATTATTAAATGAAATAAACCCATAAATAATGTGCAAATTTCTTAACATTTTCTGTAATATACCCTGTAAAAGCTTACATTTCCATAATTGTGTCAAAGTGTATAGGTCCGGCATTTGACGTAGTCATAGTGTACCTGAATAATGGCGGATACTGTTCTTTGTTCACCAAAATTATAAGAAGCTAAAAATCCCATTTCATAATCATGCGAGTTTACATCACTTTCAAAAAATCCCACACCAATTCAAATATTAAACTGAATGGTCTGTAATACGCAATGATCCAGTGGATGATGCGTGGTTCATTCCTTTGAGTCATACTGTTCGATGAATTTATGGAGGGCCTCTATTACGTCAAATTGATGTTTGATTGTATGCTATTAGGTCAACAGAGGGCAGCATACATCAATACCACTTGGTGACACTCAACCCTCAACCACTTCCATTTGATCTCATTGCAAATCAGTGTTGCCAAATATTATTGCAGAAGTAGCCCAACCTGTGTGGGGGAATAGCTTTATTTATTTCTTAACCACTGGTTTGAATTGCACCAAGAGGCGACAAAAATAGCCCAGTTTGTTGAAATGGGATATCTAGAGTGCTTATAAATTTGGGCCCTCAATTATGAACTGTGAGCGTAACACATTGTGGCGACATAACACATCTATTGCAGATCATTTTTAGTTGCAAAATGTGCAAATTTTATGCTAACATTTACACTCTTTTGCAAAATTGCCAACTATTATCATCTCCATTGTTCTACAAATCAATATTTCATTCTACCACCCTGGGGTCCCATACCACGTGATCGTGTTTGCATATATGAATGTTTCATAAATTCCAAGAATTGTTTTCATCAATATTTAATACAAATAAACAGATTATGGAGTGGCATGCTCATAATTATTCAATCCTATATCTGCATATCTAGATCTCTGATGAATATTTACACTCTTAAAAATATGGTGTTAAATTGACTAAGGTCAGACAGCTTCAAATATGCACATGACCTAAAAACGGGATCATTCAGCCCAATTTGTTAGACTGTGTGCATACGTTGACCTTGTTGTTTTAAGAGTGTAAATGGCACAGATATTGCTGTATAAAATGTATATATATATGAAGAGGTATTTTTCAAAAGGGCCTACATCCACTTTGGCTCTTATTGAGAAAAAGTCAAAAAACTGTTTCTAAATATTCAAGTTGAGCAATTGAAAAACTGAATGGATTATGAAAGAGGTACACTACATACTAATTGAACATACTAATTGAAATTGATATAAATTTTAAATGTGCTAGTTTAATTTTTTTTTTAAATCATGTTTACATTTTTTGAAAATTTGGATGTAGGCCCTTTTGCAACAAAACTCCATCTGTTTGTACATAAAGAAAAAATACCACACACAAAAAATCATTTATTTTAATCATTGAAAATAAATAAGTTTGATATTGAAATGTATAGGTCACAATCATATGTTTCAAGGAAATAAAGTCATTTTTTTCAAAAATACCTACATCTCATTGTAAACAGCCATTGAAGTTGTTGTTTTGTTGCAAAAGGGCCTGTATCCCGATATAATTCTGGATACAGGCCCTTTTGCAACAAAACAACAATTTCAATGGCTGTTTACAATGAGATGTAGGTCTTTTTGAAAAAAATGACTTTGTTCCCTTGAAACATATGATTTTTCCCTATACATTTCTATATCAAACTCATTTTTTGAAAAAATGCACCATAGCCCTTTTGCAAAATACCTCTTCATATATATAACGACGGTGAATAATTGGTTGTCGCTTGCTTCACTTTTTGACGATTTCATTTTCCCTACTGACTGACATTTTTGGTGCAAAGTTGATACTTGTCAATTTGACCCTGTTGTCTTAAGAGTGTAGCCCAGGCTGAATAATATAGAGATTGAGTGGCTTTTTCAAACATTTATATATCAAACACATTTGTAATGCTTAAATAGGAATATTCATCATACACAAATGCTGTGTTTTTTCCCCAAGTAAATGGAAGGATGTCATAATACTGCGGCCAACAGCCCCAAACGTGTCATGAACCCCTACCGGAGGTAATCAACTCCCATAATGTATCATTAAAAAGATATTTTCATTCCGCATCTGAAAATCATGGTTGTGAATTTTGTACCCGGGGAGAAGGTCAAGTAAAGGTCAAATAAAGGTCATTCAGAGGTCACCAAAGGTCAAATATTGGGAAATACACTAATTTCAGCCACATTGTATCTTAATATCAATGAAAAATGTCAAATTTGGTGTCATCGTAAAGGTAATTAAATTGTCTATCATCCTATATCACTTTTAAGGTGGTTCCCGGCCATTTTATCTTGATTTTTAGCTAAAAGTGTCATTTTTGGGACCATTTTTCACCATTTTTAGGCAAATTTCAAATTTCTGAGAGGATGTAACTTTGGCGCCACTCTAGAGACAAAACTTGCTGTGACAAACATGTCTGTCATGATATTTGACATTTTTAGGTCAGAAATTATATTTTTTGTTGAAAATATGGAGCAGATTGTGCATTAATATTTGCCACGGGAAAAAAACAATGTCATGGGCTGAGAGCACTGTTGGGCTATAACAGAAATCTACCTTTTTGATTCTTTGAAGTTATGAAGTACTTAACATATACCTTATGCCTCTTGTTTGTGTTTTCTTTTCTTTGTCTCAAATGTAACCTACTTTTTGACTAAAATTGTATTTGACGTTTCACAGCAAATAAACTACTCCAACATTTGGTTGAAATAACTACCTTCCAATGAAAAGACTTACTGCTGTTGATTTTAAATATAGCATTTATAAATATTGACACTAATTCTGTGTGTTTTTTCTTTTCTATTTTTCCATTTCATGTGCTGCTCTATGTGACTACTTGGCGCTAAATAGGTAAGTTAACCATTACAAAATAATCCATTGGCAGAAGAACTTGTAATTTTGGATTAGCTCCCATTTTGAGGGAATACATAAAGTGTTTGCATTCAGAGCCATGATATTCCGCATTCAATACAACCTGGTGAATGACCGCCAAATTAGTATATCCTTTACTTGAAATGTTGCATTATAGCTCAGAAATATTTGAATAAAGCTTAGGTACAAAAAAAAAAAACACCTCTAAATTAGTATAACCTTTACTTGAAATATTGCAGTTTTAGATAAGAAATATTCGAAATGCTAAATGCAGATATTTTTAGTTTTAGTTTTATTGTGTTTTGGCACACTATTTTTGCCCTTTCGGAGCCAATTGTTTTTCAATTTTTTCTGGATAACTATTTTCTTTATTTTAAAAACACAAAAATTAAGCTCATCGCGGAGGGTTATGCGACAAAAGTGACTCCACACACCTATATGCACGGGGTATGTGAGACAGTTCTTTCATTTTTTTAGTGGGCCTTCATGATTCATCCAAACTGGCCGCTTATCCATAAACATCATGTATCCCTCTATTGGTGAAGGGCAGGTTGAATTTTGGGGCATCATATGGATATTTAAGTAGTTCAGAGTACATTCCTTCCTTTCAAATGTTTAATTAGTCATTTTCAAATTGTGAGTATTCCTCTTCTACAATGTTCCCATCACATTATCTCAAGTCCATCTTTCTGTGCAAAATATATGGGAATGACCTCAACGAACATATTGAATTCAAAATGTTAGTAGAATTTGCCTCAGACAGCACCAAGAACTTGACATAAGACTTTGCACTGCCCCACAGTCAGATATCCCTGCCCCTGACATATTATTTGACTCTCTGGGGTAACGTGACTTGTGCCATCACTGTTAATTTGAATTACAAATACATAACACACATTGACACCAAACTACAGGGTGAGTCAAAAAAAAGTTTACTCAACTTCAGCGATTTTGTTAGAAAAAAGTATTCGTTTGTTTTGAAAACAATTTACTACGGTATAAAGACAAATTAATTAGCTTTAATATGAATTTTATCTGGTTTAGATTGGTTGAGGGAAACTTATTTTACGCTGTTTTGAATGAAAGTGACCAATTTAACGTCCGAACACGCTTCCAGATCTTAACCATTATATTTCATAAGATACGACCAATACAAAATTACAATACCGACAGCGAAAGGATCCATTCCTTTGTTATGAAATGATTAAAGTGTGGTAATTGTGTCATAAATAGGCCTTAAAGCTGTATATTGTCCCTCAGTGCAACCATCCTAAGCACACTCTCAAAGATCAGGAGAAAGACCAAACAAGATGCTGGATTATCAAGTGGGTCTCTATTCATTAACAGGAATAAATGTTACATGTAGAGAGAGAAAGAGAGGGATAGACTATTACTTACTAGTCTTACTGTGGACATTGACAATTTTTGATTGGTTCAAGGATAATGTTTACTTAATCGGACATATTTACGAAAAATAAGTGCAATATTGTGTTTATTGATTTTATCAAAATACTATATCGTATATTATTCACATTATCAGATAGTCACTGGTGACAATTTTTATTCAATATCCTCATCTAGTTTTATCATGTTTATGAATATCCCTTGCGGACTATTTAATCCTTGCAATTATTATGTATTAACTGACAGTGGTGATACGATTTAATCCATATTTCATGTTTTAATCTATTAGGAGACAATTTTGAACAAGTCTATTGTCTACTTAATTCTTTTAATAAACAAGATGTGTAATGCTTTACATCATACTCCTAGTAAACATTATTAAGCTCGTTAAGCTTGAAATTAATAACCGTGTTTTTGGTGAAAAAACAGCTCCTGTACAGAAATAGTCATATTTACTTAACGGTATCATCAAATAACGTGATTTTTTTTCTCAGATGATAGCAAAGAAATGGCGCAATCATTTAAAGTTTCGTTTGCCTTGATTTTGTGGTCAGAAATATTTATTTTTATTTTTTCAATTAGGGTAACCTTTTTTTTGACTCACCCTGTATATACTCATTCTATTGGGGCTGTCTTCAGTAGATAGCACACAACTTCATTTTACCTTGCGAGATAATAATAAATTATGGCTAGTAGTCGACGATTGTAGTATACATCGTTGCTTTCCAGGTCTCACGATCACAGATCTGCACCACAAGTTCTGATTCAGCATCCTTTTCAAATTTTGCTGCCCAAGTTGTTTAGTGTCCACTGTCTGGGTTCATTTTCTGTTGATTTCAGTGAGAGTTTGACATGCCTGGGGGTTTCTTGTGGATAATCTGAGTTGACAAATTGGCCAATTTTAGCCATCTTTTATGTCAGGTTTTTTCCAAGCTATACTGTTCGTGTAACAGATCAACAAATCGGGTGTCATGTTATCCAGTTTTGTTACTTACCAAGTTCTTCTTTGAAAGTTTCTGTAGAATACTTCAAATTTGTGCCCCGGTTTTGTTGTGACATCTAACTCTGGTGTAGACATGCATTGAAGATTCTGATTTGGGGCGATTATTGTTACCTTTGCAAGAATTGTTTGATTTGGTTGCATGTGATAATATATATCAACATGTCATTTTATCCAGTTTGGAAATGGTTACAGCTTCTCTGTAGTACAGAGTTCTTTGAAATGCTTAATGTTGTTGTCTGTCCAGTTTTCTTCTCAGTGGCCGTAACTCACAATAAAACCCTGCGGCATTTTGTAATGGGGCACACACATGCATTGAAGATTCTGATTTATGGTCATAATTGCCACCCTTCTGATGTTCTGATTTGTAAGAAACTATTTGAGTTGGTTGTACATGTGATACGGCAATGGAAAACCCCACCTTGTTCTACATGCAAACGGACATTTCAGGTATGGTCGGGTGTGTGTGGGGGGGTGCTTTTTTCAAAATGTTTGAACATTTTGGTTATTTAAGTTTTGAACATTTTTTTAAATGTTCAAAATATTTTTAAAATAAATCAAAAATATTGTCAAGATTTTCCACAATTTGTCAACAACATTTGTAAACAAAATCGTTAAAAAAAAATGTCAGCCCAGTAGAATCGTTGTTTTTTTAAACCTTAGGCGACAACAAAAACCACCTGTTGAAGCCAGACTGACCGGTCCGTTTGCCCGTATACAGGGTTTCTTTTTTTTGTCATCTTATTTTCTTGATATCGTATTGACGTAGTAGTTGACGTGTATCATTACTCAAATTAATCTACACATTAGTAGATATCCCCACAGTGCATGATAACCTCACGACCTACTTATGAGGGTGATGATGAGACTATGAGAACTTAACACTTTTCCACGCAGCTTTTGGTTTTACCATATATCAAACAGATTTTTCAAAAACCTTTCCTAACTTCAAAGTCTGTCTCAAGGATTACTGAACCAGTACTAGACATGTTTGTACTTATTTTAATGCATTCAATAATTTTAACATTTTTGAAATACTTTGTTCAATTTTGGAACTGTCGTCTGCAGACGCCTGCCGCGTGGAAAGTGTTAAATCGCATGAACAAAACCAAAAACTTTTTTTTTTCTTGAGTGAAAGAAGTTCGTAATTGGCATGGTCTTTTTCAAAATTTATTTATTTATTTTTAATTAAATCATGAAAATATAACTTGGCAAGGTATGGTTCAAGTCTAGATTGAAAGTACTAACACCTTTTACGAAAGAAATAACAAATTTAAATAAAAAACAATTTAAAACAAAAGAAAGTTTAGCACGAAACGGCTTTCATTTTTGATGCTAACTTCAACAACAATGGCAGCCAAGTCTGGTGTCTCTATTCTATTTCTATGAATTGCACTTTGTGAATGAAGCAAATTCAGCATGACGTTATGTAGGTTAGGTTGGATGAATATTCATGACAGACTTCAATTCATTTGGGTCTTGTGAGAGAAGGCAGGTCTTCTGGGAAGCCTTTGTCGACACTGCTAGCTTGCATAGTATAAGAAAATAATTTTGCAAGCTTGGCAGCGCAGTGACACCATCAGCAATCATGATATTTCTGCATATTTCAGACGAATTTAGAATAACTGATTAGACTAGGTAACAATTTAAAATGTTTAAATAGTGATTTTCAAACCGCAATTGTTTATTATGACAAACTTTAGTTATGACTTTTACTTGCATTTGTGAACACATTTTAAAGCAATTGAGGCATCCTAAATCGCCAATGGCGGCTATCACCGTCTGAGGACTGCAGTCATTCGAGCCATTTGTAAGCAAATATAAATGCGCCGAAAATGTTGACTTATTGTTTTTGTAAGAGTGTAATATTATTAAAAGCTAATATATCATACAAAATAAGCTGACAAGTTAATTCAGTCAAGCATCGATTTGCTTTGCTTTTTGCAGTAGATTGCTAATAAATGGGACAAATTGCACTGAGTGACGTATCTATTGCGTATTGCAATGAATATTACATATTGATTTGTTAAAATTTAGTTCCTCTTAAATAAATATTCACAACATTTGATGTGTTACTTATACAAGTCATACTTTTCTGATTTTGCCAGTGGAAAGTATCAAAAACAAAATGAATGTAAACTTGAATTTGCAAAACTTTTTCTTTAGATTTGATATTTTTGCAACTCCAGACGCTAAACATTTCTGATGTACTTGACATAAACATTTGTTGAAATGAGACATGTAGCTAGTACTAGACCTCTAACATAGAGCGAGTAGAAACAGGGGGATTAAAAACTTACGGTTAACTTTGCAGTGCCCTAGTAGAAACACGCTCATAGTTACCATATTTCTATGCATAAAATATTTTCAACATAAACATTCCATGAATTGCCAACATAAGCTATATTCACAACAAGAACTTTTTACACGATTTGCCAAATTAAGGGAGTTTAATGGCTCACTAAAAGAAAACGCCTCACAGCATTAAAAATGTGTGAATGTGTGTTTCTCGCAATATACACAAAATTAAAATACCCACAAATATTTCATGTTTAACAGCTATTCCCATTACAACCGAAGAATCTGTTAATATTTAAAACACTGTTGGTTTAATTTTTAATGATTATGTTCCGCGCGTACTACAAAGAGGCCGCTTAAAACCTATGTGTGGGCTGGTGATTGCCATCGTCAAAGTAGAACAGAGATTAGGGTTGTAGAAAGGTGACAATAAATTATTGATTCCAATACATGTATACAGAATGATTATTATGATTGGTATTATTATTATGTTTTCGCTATCTTCTCAAGCAATCGTTAATTGCTGTACACAGTTTAAAAGACAAAAGATGGCGTCAAATATGCACACAGTTAACCTAAAAAATAGGATCACATGTTTACTACTTTGTAATTGTAGTCAAAATTTGACCAAGCTTGTAGGTTGTGTGTATAATTTGATTCTGTTGTTTTAAGAGTGTATGTGTTCTAATTGTAGGTAGTATCCTAGATGTATTATGGAGATGATCTTTAGCTAATATAAAGTGTCCTCCAGAAAATCTTGATGTGTAGGTCAAGTTGTTATCTTATTACAATCTGTAAAAAAACTGGGTCAAATTTACTAAGAGCGTAGTTAATATGCACTCAATCAGTGGTCAAAACTGGATCAAATTAACTAAGAGCATCGTAAATATGCACTCAATCGGTGGTCAAAACTGGATCAAATTTACTTAGAACGTCGTCAAATATGCACTCAACCGCTGATCAAAATTTGTCCCCAGTTTTTAGGTTAGGTGCATAATTTCACCCTGCTGATTTAAGAGTGTAAGAGTTATATCCATGCTAGGGAGTAGAAATGTGACACAACCCTATATGATGGAGTACCAGTCCCTTCTCCCTCTGATTCCTGTAAGACTCTAAAAGCCAATCCATCATACAGGTTTTAGATGCATTTTATAGTCATCCATTCCAAAAGCTTTTTGCAGCAGATTCCTGATAAATAAGACACCTGGCAATTTAGTGATGTATCTATTGCATTTAAGACATGAATAATGAATTCGGATTTATATAAACAATGTTTGAAGCAGCTTTTTAGTTTTATCCAAATATTTAGGATATAAAACTTGGGTTGTTATTGAAATCCAGTTATTTGTGTAGACCCTATATATATACCAGTACCTGTATATATAAAACCATGATCAGTTAGTTGACCATACCTGTACATTCTACAAAATATATTTAAAAATGGCTACTCTGATATCTCCTCCCCCTCCTATGGTCACACACAGCCTTCTCCAGTCAACCTACTCTCCTATGATCAACACCTTCTTCTCTTGTTAACCTCCCACACAATCTTCCATAAACCTTCTACCATGATTAACTCCTGGTTTTTGAAGTTCAGAATTTCAGATGAATATCGTATAATACTTAATAGGTGGGGGGTGTTTTGAATCTTCAAGCTTTATACATTTTACCATTTACAAAACAGATTTTTCAGAAACCTTTCACAATTTTCAAAGTATATCTCAAGGATATACTAAACCAATACTAGGCATGTTTGTACTTATTTCAAGGCATTTCTCATGGCGATTCCAAATCTGGTAATGAAATTCAATAATTTCAACTTTATTAAAACATTTTGTGAAATTATGGAATGTCGTCTGCACTCTGCACTCTGCAGACGCCATGCCGCCGCGTGGAAATAATTAATTAGATGAGTTCATCACCAGTCCATCCATTTGCCTTCCACTTTACCAGGTGTAAACTGGTTACGAGCAAATTACATACCTAAATTCAATTTAATCGTGGCCTTTTCAGGTTATTAAGAGGAAATGGTCGGTGTATTGTCCGACCTTTATTGTAATATTAGATCACCTTATTAACTCGCCTCATATTGTGTATGTATAATACGTGTGTGTATATACGGGAGTTAACGGTGTACTGCCTTTTTTGCACCTGCCTGGCAATGATTAATAATTCAACCATTTTTGTACGAACTATCAATTCCACTTGCCCGCATTTTTTGTTGTCACTATGGCACGATAAGCCGCTTTTGTTTTTAATTGTATAACCCGAACCTGTTATGATACTAGCGCTGAAAGAGGCATTCATGACTGCTTAATCTCTCGCCTGCTTTCATTGAGGATATGCGACGGCAATACGTGATACCGGCATCGCGGCCATAGGGACCTGTGATATCGGTGTGAAGACTGTGACGTTTGCGGTGTGTATCGGCGCGGTTGTCCCGGGAGAATAGACAAAAAGCTGCCAAGCCATACATAAATGCAACGGGCATCTCTTTCTTTACTAAAATGATCATGGAAGCCAACAGTACACCATCACCGCAGCAAGTTCTTTCCTCTGTTCTGGTGTCGCGCACACTTGGCGCGTTGGAATTCTGACAAGAACGCGCACGGATGGGTTGAACGATGGGGAATGTTACGGAGATGCTTGCCAAGCAAGGTAAGCTTTTGAGCAACAACAAAAATTGGCGATTATCTCACTATTTGTTACGAAAAACAACAGCGCAGTTTTGTTTTAAACACTGGTCGGCCGATTATTTGATCGGTTAGTTGTCATATCATGACGCGGACAGCTGACAAAATGTCCCTTTGAGGACTCTAACACTTTCCATGCGGCTATTAGATTTTATCATTATACAAAACATATTTTTCAGAAACCTTTCCCACATTTCAAAGTCTATCTCAAGGATTACTGAACCAATGTTTGTACTTATCTTAATGCATTTCTCATGGTGATTCTAAATATGGTAATGAAATGTAATAATGTTGACATTTTTGAAACATTTTGCGCAATTTTGGAATGTCGTCTGTGAACGTCTGCCGCATAGAGAGTGCTAAGCACTGTTATCACTTGCTAATATTCTTCACTGGTCAACACATTACTGGTCAACATCTACAGACACATGCTTTAATGAACTATTGGTTATTTTAGGGATTTATTATTAGATCACAGAATGTATATGGTAACTATTTTCATCAATTTATAGCTCATTTTATAGGCATACAATAATGACAGAATAAAATTATATCTTGCGCGCTTAGGATGATATCGTTTGGTTTGTGTATACAAAGAAAACATTGCTTATCAAATATACATGTTATATAGTTTAAGTTCATAATATGTACGTTTGTACAGAGAAAATGCTGTTTTAAAGATTCAAAACAGTGTTAGTTTACCTTTCAAAATTTGGTGCAAAATTAGAGGCTTATTATGCTATCTTTTTCAAGTGACGCCCGCCCTCTATCCTTGATTTTTACTCCCGAAACAGATTTTTATGCAGATTTTCATTTTGTATCATATATCGTAAAGATCTTGTAAGTTACAGAACGATACGATTCCTAATTACGTCAAAATCATGGTTTGAAGAGGTTGAAATAAACTGTCAGGTCTGTGCCCGACAACTTATTTTCTGAGTGTTTTTTGGTTCGTTTACAGTGTTTCCGGCTACGATTGCAACTGTACAGATGCGAACACAATAGTATGGAATGCTTTTTTATGATGAAAATTCCTTAAATAATTGGAAGCAGATTTTCATTGTGACTTAGTAAAGGTATGAATTGAAATACAGTCAAGATTAGCGGTTTCTTCCCCGGCAGAAACATGCTCAATGATCAGTTTAAGATTTCAAATCACTGTGCCCCCCTCATTGGAAGATATTACCTATACTGAAATGATAAATCGGCCAAAGTTTGTGAATCTACTATAACTTGCCATCTTCAGAAGATAACAAAGATGGCAGATATGAATCTACTATAACTTGCCATCTTCAGAAGATAGCAAAGATGGCAGATAATATTAAAACATAAATATTTGCCACTTAGAGTGGATAGATTTTGAGAGGATTAAGCGTTCCGTGGACAGCTTAAAAAGGGGGTTCTTTTATTAAAACAGGCATAGCTCCTGATATAATTGATTGATTTTAATGATTCCTTTTGTCATATGAGCGGAATAAGTTGCTCTTTGAATACGTGTCTCATCGGTTTGTCAAATTTGATTAGGTCATTTTTAAACAAATATTCATTCCAGTACAACTTCTTTTTGACACACCCTGAAGAGTATTTGATGTATGATTTCTAGTTGTATAAGTATGTCTGTTATTGACAACTGTTAGAGGTAGCACAAAATATTTTCCTCCCCCCACCCCCCTTTTCAAATGTTGTCAGACTGGTGAGCATCCCCTGCGTGCAGGTAACGCCACTGAATTGTGATGATACAAAAGTAATACAAATTACAGAGTATAAAATGACCCCTTTCTATTATTTTTTATGGCATATAAAGGTCCCACCGTCTCAATGTAATTTTTTCACCCGCATATATCTGTTGATTTAGTTTCCAGTTACATCAAATTGTAATTATTATGTGTCACTGAAGGGTGGGTTGACACATGATGCATCATGTGTCAACCTACCAAATATTAATAATTTTTATTGAATATGGCTATAAAAATAAAAAATGGTTTTGTTTCTTGTAACATACCCAAATGCAAAATTAAGTCTTTTTCACACTAGCCCGACGATCAATCGTCTTTTAAGTGGGGGATAATTCAACCATTTTAAAACATGCACGAAATTTGATAAATCATCATTCTGTTCACACCGAGAAGTTGCCAATTGTTGGCGATCGATCTGAGTTGCAGTGAACCAATTGATTGGCCCATCAAATCTCTTTTTTCTCTCTAATTTACTGAACCAATACAAGGCATATTTGTACTTATTTCAATGCATTTCACATGGTGATTCCAAATATGACATTCAACAATTTTGACATTTTTGAAACATTTTGTGACATTTAATAATGTCATCTGCAGACGCCTGCCGCATGGAAAGTGTTAAAGGGGCATTGAGAGATGTATTGATATACTAAATGAGCAAATAACGTAAAGATAATCATCAACATAGCCCAAATCCAAAATGTCATACAATTCCGACATCGCCTTCATGCCAAAATAAGCAAATAACGGCACTTCCGGGTTGAGATTTGCCGCAGAAGTCCGTGAGTAAAACGATGCATAACTTCCGAATTCAGCACCTGAGTTTCGATATGATCATATTGAAACTAAGAAAATCTTGAAATTTTATATGATAAACTGATTTCCAGGCGCACTCCCATACGTATCTCTCAATGCCCCTTTAATATAAGCCATCTTAGCTGTGGTTCTAGAGATGGTTATAGCCTTAGATGGTAAGTGGGGTGGGTCAAGTAGTAGAAATCCTCAAGAAATGATAATAAAAAAAAATGCTGTTGAAATTATTCTAAAGTGAAATTAGGGTAGTCGGGTGCTCTAAGGTAAAGACATTTTTCTTAACCTATAACCAAACTCCATTGGGAAATTGACTACCACCTATTTCAAATATTAAATAGGTTTAATACATGATGCAGAATGTCTGTCACACTGTGTTTATCAACCCACAAAATATATTAACAATTATCTCTGAATAATAAAACCCCACCTGGGAATTTACAGCCATCAGGTATCAAATATTAAATAGTTTAACGAGATATCGTATAACTAGCCTATGGCTAGCGTTTGATATGCCAATACTACATGTTGCATGCTGCTGCCTGATTATAGTGATATTCATTCTATCACACCAACATAGGAATAAATAAATTAAGATATATTTGGATAAATTACAAATTCGGTTGTGCTTTATTTTTACAAAGCCTTTGAAACAAGTTTGTGATGACACCATATATGTTTAAGTTTTAATTTACACAAGTTTGCTTTTGAGTCTACAATAAATAACTATACCTGAATTAAAGGTAGGCCTAAATTATGTGATCTTTTCCAGGGGACGCCCTCAATCCTCGAAACAAAATCGGAAGCAGATTTCATTGTAGATTTATATTTCTGATCATAAATCATGAATATATTCCAAGTTACAGAGCGATACGATTCCTAATTACCTCAAAATCATGGTTTTACAGTGAATTTAGAGTAAAAATAAGTTGTCGGCACAGACTCCGACAGTTTATTTTCAGTCTAAAACCATGATTTTGAAATAATTAAGAATCGTATCGCCCTGTAACTTGAAATGTATGTACGATTTATGATCAGAAATGTAAATCTGTAAGAAAATCTGCTTTCAATTTGTTTGGGGGATTTAGAGTGTTCCCTGGAAAAGATCACATAATAATTAATATACCTTTAAACTATTATACCCTAGATTGATTAAAAACGTTATGATGTAAATATGTTTCTATATCACCTGTATTTGTGCACTACAGTCAGTGTCATAATGCTATGAACATAATTCTAACAATGTGTGCGTACGAGCATAGTGCGTAAACCCGGAAGTGCGTACCGGGCGCTTGCAAAAAATGACCGCTCATCCTGATTGGTCATCGTGAAATCCTCACGCGCACGCATGAATGGTTTTTCACGCATTTCATGCATCTGGACGCAGCTAAGCGAACAACAAAAACACGCTCGCATCAATAGCTTGAATTATGTCCATAGCATTATGACAGTGACTTATATATAGTAGGTCAAATAAAGACAGCAAAAAAAGTAACTCGGCTGTTGTAAAAGCACCTATAATTTTAAAATTGTTACTCATATTCTGAAAATGAAAACACCAGGAGACGGAAAATTTAATTACGGTGATTTTGACAACTTTGTTAAAATCGATCGAGTATTGTTGTCACGGTATGTGCTTAAAGATGAAAAGTGCCCATTTCCATTGTTGCAGTAACTCCTATTGATCTCTCTGATTCAGCATGAAGATAATAGCGGGAATTTTGATTAGCTGTTCTTGTTGTGCTGTAAACTTGATAAGCATAATCCGGGACAAATTTAATGGGGATGACAGGCATACTTCTTTATAATTTAAAAGGATAAATTTAAAACTCCAAATGCTCAGAAGGTCCAAGAAGACAGACAGGACAGGTCATCGCCATGGGCAAACTGTCAGTAGAACAGCGATGGCTCATTACGCTGAATCAGAGAGATCAATAGGAGTTACTGCAACAATGGGAATGGGCACTTTTCATCTGTAAGCACATACCGCGATAACAATACTCGATCGATTTTAACAAACACGGTGTAAAAATCGCCGTAATTAAATTTTCCGTCTCCTGGTATTTTCATTTTTAGAATATGAGTAACAATTTTAAAATTATAGGTGCTTTTACAACAGCCGAGTTACTTCTTTTGCTGTCTTTATGTCAGTAAGGTGGCTGGATGTCACATTAACCATATAACCATCTTTTATGCTCTGTTTGACCTATATACAACATTGATCTCATTTCGTGCCTTCTTAACGATTCAGCTGGTTAGTACACTCAATTACGCTGCTTTTCTCAATATTTCATGGCACGGCTAAATGTCAGCTAGGTCTACGTCGCAGTGTAAGATGTTATTTGTGATATCAAATATCTCTTTCCGGTCTGTGTACTTAGCATATGATATGTGAAGTTGGCTAAAGTAATATGTCGCTTTGTAGAGAAAAGCCATTTGGCCGACATAAGATATTCAAGCAGGATTGCATTCTGGGATAATTGTGGTGCATCATGGTTTCAATCAAGATGCATGGTGGCATTGGTGGGTAAATTGAATATTGTAAGGTATATGGTTTATCTAAAAGCCCTTTGAACATTAGTTTTCCATTTCAAAGGAGAACAATTTCCCAACTTTCAAAGTCTATCTCAAGAATTACTGAACCAATACTAGGCATGTTTGTACTTATTTCAATGCATTTCTCATGGTGATTCTAAATATGCTAATGAAATTCAATAAGGTTGGCATTTTTGAAACGTTTTGTGATATTTTGGAATGTCATCTGCACACGCCTGCCGTGTGGAAAGTGTTGAATATTAAATAATATAGTATACTTAGATCATCATGATATAGAATGTAAATACTGAAAAACTAAGGCAAAATAAAACATGTTTAGCGTCCTGCCTTTTTGAAAATAAGGAAGGAGGAGGACCTTTTTTCTTTTCCTTTTTTTTGCTCCAAAATGGCCGCCCGACACATTTTGTCAAGATAGCTAGCTGGGCTATTTTTCAAGATGTTTTTTTTTTTTTTAATTAAAAAAAAACAAAACAAAAAAACTTTTTTGTTGTTAAAAAAGAAGAAAAAAGGAGGCGGCCCCTAGAAAGGAGACGGGCGGGGACGCTAAGCATGAATATATTTTTTATTTGGCCTAATAGATTAAGTTTTAAAATGTTTTTTTGTGAGACACCATAATTGCCTCCTCAGTCAGAATAAAGCGCATTACAGCACATAGAGTGTGAAGAATATGCCAGCATTATGCCAACATTAATTTGTATGCAATCTATCAGAGAATCATGGTGATTGATTTAGTATTGGTTTGGTGAGGTTAACCCACTTTAAACACGGTCCTAATTATAACCATGATGTGAGAAAGTGAAAGTACACAATGCTAAGTTCATCTTCTGGCCATTTAAGATAAGACATGTTGCGTGATTTCTGAAATACAGAACAATTTCTGAAATCCGAAGGGAAGCAATTTAAACAGATAACAGAAAATTGAAAAGTTAGTCCCTGTTTCATAGATATATTGTATTATTTGTAAGCTGTACACTCTTAAGAAATGGGGTCAACATTATTAAAGATGGCATCAAATACGCACACAACCTAAAAAACTGGGTCAAAATGTTGACCATTTTGTTGATAAGATTTGACCCGCTTTTAAGGTTTTTGCACATAATTTGACCGGTCGTTTTAAGAGTGTAAGCTGTGTAGGTTTTATATAGGCCAGTCCACTGATACACCAAACATTGTCTTTCCCCACAGATCACTCAGGTAATTAGCTAATTGATTAATACCCATATAATACACACATAAAACACCTGTATGTTTATATAGTCAAGACTTATTTGAGCTTGAATCCAAGATGGCAACTCCTTGTGGACAGGTCTGTCCCAAGGCTTGTTTGTTATGATGATATCAGGTTTAACAGCACTCACTGGAATATAATTGTATCTTTAACAGATGGAGATATTTGATGCTGACATAATTCTCAACTCTTTCTTTAGTTGATGGCAATGCATATATTACTAGCGTGCTATATCATTAGGTAAATGTAAATATATGTTATTTGCAGTAGATAATACTGTAACATAATTGTAAATATAAAACTGTTTATTGAACAATCTGAATTAAAGGGACATTAAGAGATGTGCTGGAGGCAGCGCCCTCAATTACAAAAATATATGATAACAACTGGGATTTGTATATTTTTACAATTGTATTACATGTATGAACTTACACCTATATTAAAGGATTAAGAAAAATCAGCCCTCTTTGTACAACAAAACGTCGATTCAAAAAATGCTGATCGGGCCCGATCAGTATTTTACGTCAGACAGTTTCCCCATGCAGTACGCGTGATACATAACGCGAACCATATTTGCATAGAGGGCGTTTTTCAATAAATAGCGATGGTATTGTTTTAATCAAGTTTTGCTGTGTTTTTGATAGTAGAAACAACAATAATGGCAATTTTTAATGTTCATCTTGAATTCTGAAGTAAATTAAAAAAAAATAAAAAAATGTCAACACCACTTAATGTCCCTTTAAGGTATGCATTTTTCTTGGATTTTGGATGAAACTATTTGAAATATTTTATTCAGTAAATAACAATGCAAAATATGATTTTGATAAGATAATAATACATAACACTGACATGTAATGCTATCTCCAGCGGATAGCAATGTATAACAGTGACATAATATCAGCTATCTTCAGTAGACAGCTACCATTAAGTGGTATATCCATTGCAACCGATTCTGTCCTAACAAACAAATGCATTGATTAGTAATATCAGCCAACTCAAAACATCTGCACTGTATTTATAAATAAATTTGTATCCACTATTGCAACATTTATTTGTCCATTCAATTATGACAGTGGCTTGGTTACTGACTTGGAGATAAACCGGAGGCATGTTTTGATAATATTGGGTTGTTGACCAGGATTGACCGAGTTGTATTTATTACTATGACCAGTGACTGTAAAAGTGGATTATTTTACGCCACACAGAATATTTACACATTTTAGGGGCACCAACACATTTGCTAACATTCTGAGAATTATGCCTCTTATAAAGTATAACCTTTATTTGTCGGACCACTTTGTGTATATACCACATACATAATGCTATTTTCAGTAGACAGCTTACAGTGCACAACCTGAATAATGCTAAACATAACACTGACATGTAATGCTATCATCAGTAGATAGCATAGCATAACACTGACATGTAATGCTATCATCAGTAGATAGTAAATCATAACACTGATACGTAATGTGCTATCATCATTATTCACACCATCATAATAACCAACTCCTTTCTCTAACTTGCAAATAAATATATTGATTTAAAGGTAGATGTTCCGATTTTCAACTTGAAGTTTTCTATTCTACATGAAAGGTCATCCTTAAAAAAGTCGTGTTCCAAAGTTTGAGTTGCATAGCTCTAATGGTTCTTATTTTAGACGCACAAGATGCTGTGAACTGTACCCATTGAGTAGTACACAAACTATATCGGTGGTGACCACCATTCGCGGTAATTCGACGTTATTTCATCGATTTCTCCGTAATTATACCGATTTAGGCCGTCAAATTTCGGTATGATGATGAGAAAAATACAAGCTTTCATATGATATGAAAATCTCCGTATGTTTGAAATAATTCTGTGTTACGAAAATGTGATCGGGTCATCTACCTTTAAGCCAACTCAAAACATCTGCATTGTATTTACAAATTAAAAGAATTTTATTGAATTTGAATCTAATATTGCAACATTTATTTGTCCATTCAATTATGACAGTGGCTTGGTTACTGACTTGGAGGAAAACCGGAGGCTTGTTTTGATAATATTGGGTTGTTGACCAGGATTGACCGAGACATATTTATTACTTTGACCAGTGACTGTAAAAATGGATTATTTCATGCTACACACAATTTCACACATTTTAGAGGTACCAGCACATTTGCTAAAATTCTGACAAATCGGCCTCTGACCAGGTACTTTTAAATTACGGGAAGGCTAAGCCGGTATTTTCTGTTGAAGCTATGTGTGTCGATCATAAGGAAGCTTCATAAAAGGCCATGTAGCCTCTAGCGCTGTCATGAATTAACTCCTCAACAGTAATAAATAACCTGACACTCTCATTCCCAGAAACTATTATCGATCTGAAAAGATACATTCATTGTTCTGAGTGCTCATGGGTTCGAGTTTAAGTGTAATAAAACACAGAGTAAAACAGTTGTATAAAATACTTTTCAAATATTGTTATGTAAATCGCGTCAGTGAACTCATGCAATAATTCTAGTTGTTTAAAATGTTTGATTGATTTGAATTTGTGTTGTCACAACAGACTACTAGTACCTGTATTAAATACCAGGCTTTTCAAATCTGCATGTCATATAGGTGCAAGCGAGACAGACATAGTACCCGTTTTTACACAAAATTAAATAAAGATGACCATCCTTTTCACCGTCTCTGCTCTGACAAGCATAACCATTATTTGGACCATTTTGTGTATATACCACATACATAATGCTATATTTAGTACTAGTAGATAGCTTTCAGAGCACAACCTGTGTAATGCTAGACAGCAACACATAACAATGACATGTTGTTATATCATCAGCAGATAGCTATAATGATTTGCTATCTTCAGTAGATAGCAATGCATAGCACTGACATGTAATGCTATCTTCAGTAGATAGCAAAGCATGACATGTAATACTATATTTAGTAGACAGCAAAGCATAACACTGACATGTAACTTTTAATATATTTTGTGGGTTGATAATGTCATCACCATAATATCAGCATGAGAAATGCATTAAAATAAGTACAAACATGCCTAGTATTGGTTCAGTAATCGTTGAGATAGACCTTGAAAGTTGGGAGAGGTTTCTGAAAAATATGTCTTGGATGTTCAGGATATCCTACTAATCCATTTAGAAAATTAATCTGGAAAATCAAGGTGAAGTTGGCAAATTTATCTTGGTAGAATATATCTGCAGGTACATTTGTACCACTTTAATTGCCTTATACTAGTAAATCACTTACTGGTTAAGTATTTCTGGGTGTTTCTGCAGCCTGAGTACCTATTATCATCTCACCAGGTTTTTTGACCATGTCGTTATGTATATTTTAGAGGTGCATTTCCTTGTTTTCCTACATAGATTTTGCAAAAGACAATTGGGTTATAACAAGGTTAAATTCAGAGTAAGATGGCACTTGAATTGCCCTTTTGATCCCTTGTTTTAGTGGCTCAGGCACCTAAGATGTATTCCTCGTTTTATCTACAAGATCTGCAAACAGTTGTGTTGAAAAGTAGTCAAATTACTGTGTGGTTATACAAGACAATGGCTGCCACATGTTATAATCTTTAGTGGTCTGATGTGGAGCATCTGATTCAAACTCAATGCCCCAAAAACCAATCAATCAGAAGAAAAAACCTATATGTGACCCGTCGCTTCAAAAAGGAAATGTTGTCGGCAAACACAGTTTTGAGAAAGAGGCCAATATATTTGGTGAAATATAGAGGAAATAATAGAAAAAAATATGCTTCTTCAAATCATATCTTGTGATTAAAAAGTCCAATCACCTTCAACATGGTATAATTTTCAAGCTTGAAATGTGTTCTTCCAATTCATAACAATAACTCAAAATTGACTCATGCCACCAACATGTCCATTTGGATGTGACGGGTCACATATATTTCAGTGCACGAAGTGTATTAGATAGTAATTTTACATCTTTAGTTTTATAATAGGATAAGCAATTCATAGGACTCCTCATATAAAGGGGAGGATAGGATATGAGAATTATGAAGTGTTTGCATCGTTAGAGCATTTAAAATCCAGAAATTCTCGCTAAGATTTACAGTATCACATAAAAAAGGCATGATTTACATCATGGGATAAATAACTATCGTTGCGAGATAGCAAGTATTGATATTCCTATGCTGGTACATTTTGCTATCTTCAGTAGATAGCAATTCATATGATGTCATATTCTACTGTACTTCATACCACCGCACTTTTAAGTAGATGGTAACAAAAATGTCCCTTACAGCAGCTATAGTAATTTAGTTGAGGCAGTCCTCTTACATAAATCCGTCAAGATGACAAGGATGAAACGTGATACCAAGTGGAGTCTCTTCAGGAACGATGTTTCAATGTTTAAGAGTTTCTAATCAAGCCTTAAGTAGGTTTTTGAGAGATTTTGGGTTTTGCTCTAGGACTAGTGGTTTGAACAAGACAGGTGCATTCTTGTTTGATCTTTTCCTGCGATAGGTACTACAAACCAGAAATATTTGCGTGTTTAAAATTTCACGAATCAGCAATACTGGCATAATTCACGGCATGAAAAATTCGCAAATGTACCTTTGCAATGCACTGTTACAAGGTAGATTGGAAATATTTGCTGCATGACATTTTTGCGAGTAAGTGCTCCTAGGCCTCGCAAAATTAGAAAATATAAATGCACACAAACATTTCTGGTTTAACAGTATGTATTTGACCTATTTTCAATTTAATCAAGGGCAAGGAGAATTTGGTTTGAAACTCTGATAAAGGGCTGAATAATCTACTCCCCCGCCCTAACCAAACTGATGGTCATGATGATTCTTGAAGTTGCTTTTTTTGCCCAGTATGTATAATTATACAAATTTGATTTGCCAAATGTTTTAACAAGATGAAAACCAGGAAGGATTCCCCTTTCATTATCCAATTTGGAAGATTCTGGTAAAACGTTCCTGGTTTTGTGTTGGTTTTTTGTTGTTCTTGTTTTGTGTGTGGGGGGGGGGGGGGGGGGGGGGGGGGTGTGTGTGTGTGGGGGGGGGGGGGGTGTTTGGCATTGCTCTTGATTGAATTGAATGTACACAATATTTAAGGCGTCACTGCATATCCTCCCCCGACAGTAGAATATATTATGTATTACACCATGTAAACTGAACAGATACTAGGCCTATCCAATTCATAAGTACACCTGTTATTTGTAGAAAACAGGTGTTTGTTGTAGCCTCGCATCATTTGTAACAACAGAAATATACATAAATATACAAGGATGTACTATTTTGGTTCTTCCTGTTCATAATTGTGACAATGATGCATAATTAATTAGGGGAAAACCTACTTCAGAGATGTCTCTTGGCCATTGATGATGGATCGCCATGGAAACACATCTTGGGCCCGATCAATTACAGTTGGCATGCTAAGCTAAACTTGCATGTAATCCTATACTGTTATGATATTACTGGAAAAGGTCTGTTTTCTTTAACATGGCTAAATCTTGTTTCAGAGTCATTTTTCAAATGTTTTCTTCAAGGCCATTCACCATTGGCCACCTGCATTTTGTGCTCCATCTGGAAAATGGAGCATGTTTGAATCCAAGTCAATCCTTCCAACTTCCAAGACATTCATAATGATCAAAATACTCAACCTTTCTGGCATATTGTATCAGTTGAAAATCAGCAAAAACAAGAACACACGGTAGCTGCCAAATGTAGAGCAATGGTCTTACTAAACTACAACAATCCTGCTCACTGATGAAAGCAGTTATAAATATCGCAATGACAGGTCATGTCAATATAACTCCAAAAGGCTAATCACTAGCATATGTATTCTTCATGCCAAAATTGTCATGGACAGAAAGGGCATATACCCCGTTAGGTTTTATATTGGGGTGATTAATAGTGCTAGAAATACTGAGCTAGATAAACAAAATGAAGAAATATGAAGTAGTCTGCTTTGCGTGGTTGATAAGACCACATAAATCAAATTGTTTGTTCATCCCTGCTTCCTTATGCTAAATGATAAAATTGAAAGTCCTACAATTGTTTAAGTTTCCCTTTTTGTTTTATTTCTATAATTTTTGAGCTTTGCCGATTCCTTGTATGGAGGGATGTCCTATAACAAATTTAACATTTGCCATACATTGTGTGAACCAAATTATTATAATAAAAAAGAAACATGGTGTTATTTCACACCTGAAAACCAAACTTTCATGGCACAAATATTTTCAGCAATAAAGGTAGACTGACA
Organism: Ophiura sarsii; assembly: GCA_035610835.1. Lineage (NCBI taxonomy): Eukaryota > Metazoa > Echinodermata > Ophiuroidea > Amphilepidida > Ophiuridae > Ophiura > Ophiura sarsii. The sequence goes on from CM069448.1 coordinate 62,190,463, forward strand.
ATTCACTTTGGAAAGCTATGCACATGAGAAAAGCGGAAACAAATTCTCTTTTTTTCCCTTGGCCTTAATAATAAATATGTAATGCGATGAATGACAAATATGACACGATCAAGTGGAATGAGTCGTACGTCGGAAATATCGATTTTGAGTAACAGGTAAAAAGAAGTGACAAGTTATGATGTTTTGCATTGTTTTCTCAGTTGGTAAACTGTTTATAACTTAAAAACTACAAGTTCAATTTTAGTGGGGTTTGGACCATACTGTAGCATTTTTCACCTGCTTTCTGAAATGATGGACAAATATCAAAATTCAAAACTGCCGACATGTGACTCATTTTGCTTGATCACATCATAAATGATCAGAGGCCATAGCCGAAGGTTATTGTTTGAGCTCCCAAGTTTATAGTCAATACCCTTAAGGTTATGTATTATTAATATCTTAACTTAATTGGATATGCATAACCTAGAAACAAAAAACGGTATTGCATCCCATGGTATCATTACTCGGAGAAAGAAATACAATGACTGGAACTGTTATATTGAAATCAGTCTTGCATGACTTATCGAAGACGTGTTTGGTTTTATGGTATTCAATGTGCTTGATGGAGCACTTGTGCCCAAGAGGAATTCATACCCCATAAACCAATCAATAAGAAAAAAAACTATATTTCAGTGCACGAAAGTGTATTAGATATTAATTTGACATCTTTAGTTTTATAATAGGATAAGCAATTCATAGGACTCATCTTATAAAGGGGAGAATAGCTTATTGAGAATTATGAAGTGTTTGCATTGTAAGAGCTTTTAAATCCAGAGATTCTCGCTAAGATTTACAGTATTACATAAAAATGGCATGATTTACATCATGGGATAAATAGCTATCGTCGCGAGATAACAAGTATTGATATTCATATGCTGGTACATTTGGCTATCTTCAGTAGATAGCAATTCATATGATGTCATACTCTACTGTACTTCATACCACTACACAGTTTTATTTTTAGTAGATGATAACAAAAATGCTATACTGTGCTATCTTCATTAGATAGCAACTCTCATATTGGCATACAATGCTTTTTTGTTCAATTTATACAATGTCATACATTGTTATCCATGATAGGTAGCAATTTGAATAATGGCAAACATTTTTATCTTGATAGGTAGCAAATTTAGACAAAATGCTATCATCAGTAGATATATAGGGCCGTATTCTCGTACTAAACACGGTTTTAGCTTAAAATCATGTTTAACTAAACGCGTGTCTAACTTAAACGTGAGTTTATCCTTTAAACGACGTGTTTAACAAAACACGATTTTAAACTCTGCAAATATCGTTCTCAGAGTGGTCCTGCATTGATTGTATACAGGTATTTAATTCATTGTGTCCCTAATGGGTTACAATAGATATCGACCGAATGCCTTAAATACACGGTACTTTTAAAGACTACACAATCCGCAATTCAGCTTGCACCGGACACGGTTGAGTGATCATTCAGGGCATACAGTTGGTGCCCTAGTTTAGTTAAACGCGCACTAAACTACCCCCGTACCCATGTTTAAAGTTAGACACATTTCGGCGAGTTAGACGCGTGTTTAAGTAAAACAAATGTACGAGAATCACGTTTAGTTAAACGCTGTGTCTAAAGTCAAAGTTAGACGCGTGTTTAGCTTAAAACCGTGTTTAACTACGTACGAGAATACGGCCCATAGTAATTTGCATAGTGACCTACAGGCTATCTATACATCCTTGGTATGTAGCAATTCAAATAATGGTATACATTGCTATCTTGCTAGGTAGCAATTTACATACACAAAACACTCACTATCTTCAGTATAGTAATTGGCTTAGTGACATACAGTGCTTTCATTAGTAGGGAGCAATTTAAATAATGGTATATATTGCTATCTTCAGTAGATAGCAACATATTGCTATCTTCAGTAGATAGCAACATATTGCTATCTTCAGTAGATATCAACATATTGCTATATTCAGTAGATAGCAACATATTGCTATATTCAGTAGATAGCATTTGCATTCACAAGCACTATACATTATCTTTTCTCAAAAGCAGTTCACAGTACTATCTTGGGTAGATAGCAAACCTACCAATAGCCTTACTGTGTATACCGGGAAATATTGTCTTTTCACTAGTCGCACTTATACACTTAACCTTAACTAATAATACCCCATAGCAACCCCCACTTTGACCTCACTTGGTATACCACCCTGTCAAGCCAGTACATACAAACCCCACACTCATTATACATATAGTATGTTCACATTGTATATGCCAGCTCACATATAGAACCAACAAATAGGCTCATAATCAGTCCCTTCACGTCCTTGTTGGCGCAGTCATTACTATCCAAATCGTGCCTGCTACCAGGCTTCTCGTTACATTGCGTTTTCGTGTCTGGAGACGCAATATTTTTGGTAAAAACGCAGTAAATTTTAAACTGGACTCTTTTTATTGCGTCCATCTAGATGCAATAATTTTTAATCGTGTGTCAAGATAATTTTACACGTGTAAGCTTACAAATATCAGTTTTCGTGACAATCCGAATCAAAGTATACTTATTAATTAATAATATATTAAATATTCTCGGTCTTTCTTGTACAACTTTCGACCATCGTCCATGTTTTTGTCCCATCTACACATGTTTTCGTCGTGTCCGTAGTCATGGTTGAATGCATACAACCACATAGTCCCCGTTTAACCACTCCGTATCCGAATCCGAAGTCACAACTCACAATTCGCAAATTACATTTTTGACTTGGACCCCATAATTTCTTCTCGGACCCCATAATTTTGAGAATTGGTAAATTATGGGGTCCCCATAATATTTGTACCTAACGAGAAGCCTGCCTGCTACCCCGATATTTATTATAGGATCAGAAGATGGATAAGGCAGAAAAATAATTCTATAGCTATCCTCCACCGCCGGCTGCTAATATTTCAAATAGGAGGACAAATTGTAGGTTTTTTTCTTTCTATCTTCAATCTTTTACCTACCGTAATTGTATCTTTGTCATAAACATTCTTGTCAGTTTTGATGTTTTTTAAATGTTGGTGATTTATGAACAACTTCATCACCTTGAAACGGTTGTACATGGTAACATACTCACTCATTACATCATACTTAGAGGCCTTAAGGGATACAGGTTTTTTAAACAATATTGGCAAATTCAAAATGGTAAACAGGGTTTCTGTTTGCTCTTCTGTTCAATTACTGCTCTTCCAGTCCTACAATGAGACTGACCTATTCTCTGACCCTAAAACACTAAAAACTGCCCCGCTAAAGAACCAATTCATTTTCAGGGATGTACATGTATATATCTTGCTGGATTTTCATTTAGTTATTTGATTAAATAATTGCTGAAGTCTGGAGGCGTGCCTTTTCCGGCATGAGAGATTTGCCGGAGAACAACCAATTTTGTTCTTCTCATTGGACAAATCATGCAACTCTGATATATATTATATATTATTTCAACATATTACGCTCTTCTTAGGAATTGAGCACTTTTGATATGGGCAGTGCATCATTTTGATAATTTATTATTATATATATATATATATATATGTATACGTGCTTGATCAAACATGTTTCTAATGCAACCCAACAAATGTGAGCAACTAGAGCGTGTGTCACATCGTGACATTAAACATAGTCAACAGCTCATCTCATATGGGTCACATAGATCTATCAACATTAATTTGTGAATATCGACAAGATTTCATGGTTACACTACCTTTTGAATAGAGTGCTATAGATATCTATATTAGTTTACTATATAGAACGTTGGTGGTTTTATGTAATTCTAATAATGTAGACGCTTAATCGATCATGTTTATCACAAAACCCAATAAATGTGAGCTGCAACAGAGCATGTTTTACATCGTGACTTTAAGCGTAGTCAACAGCTCATATAATATGGGTCACATAGATATATATTAGTTTACTAGAACGTTGGTGTTTTTTGTATGTAATTCTAATAATGTAGACTCTTAATCAATCATGTTTATCACAAAACCCAACAAATGTGAGCTGCAACAGAGCATGTGTTACATCGTAAATTTAAGCATAGTCAACAGCTCATATAATATGGGTCACATAGATATATATTAGTTTACTAGAACGTTGGTGTTTTTTGTATGTAATTCTAATAATGTAGACGCGTAATCAATCATGTTTATCACAAAACCCAATAAATGTGAACTGCAACAGAGCATGTGTTACATCGTGAATTTAAGCATAGTCAACAGCTCATATAATATAGGTCACATAGATATATATTAGTTTACTAGAACGTTGGTGATTTTTGTATGTAATTCTAATAATGTAGACGCTTAATCAATCATGTTTATCACAAAACCCAATAAATGTGAGCTGCAACAGAGCATGCGTTACATCGTGACTTTAAGCGTAGTCAACAGCTCATATCATATGGGTCACATAGATATATATCAGTTTACTAGAACGTTGGTGATTTTTGTATGTAATTCAATAATGTAGACGCTTAAGGTAGCTATATCGGCTATTATACCACTGCAGAAAAACAACTATTGTGCCAAATGAATTATATCTATACTTTTTATTTTGAGACCACATTAAAGACAAGTCTTTGCTCTACCTATTTGAGAACTTTCGGAGGAATTTGGATATTTCTTATGTTTTTCTTTATTTTTTGAAAATTCCCTAAATTTTTGGACATTTGAATATTTTCAGCCAAGAAGGAAACTGCTATGGGTCTGTCACTTTGGGGGATGGTTAATAAGCATATTACCTACAATCTCTCGCCAGTTTTTGTGAATAAAGTGTTTACTTTTTGAGAAAATTATTTTTTTAGGGATTTTTTAAAGGCAAAAGTTCAAATTGACACAAAAAAGACTAGAAACACTGTAATGGGAAAAGCTGGCGAGAGAGTCTTCTAAATTGAATTACCTTTCATATGACCCCTTGTTTGTTGAAATAGGAGCTATACTTCTCTTTAAAAATATTCACAAAGTTTGACTATTTAGTGTTTCTAGAAAAAATACATTTTTTTTTGTTAAGTACTAACATTCCCACTCCATTCAATCCATGTTATGATTGTAAATATGGAAATAATGATATTAAATATTGTGCATTGGTATTTTGGCAAAAAGAAAATATAAAAAACAAGTTCATCCTAAGGACAGAAAGGGTTAAAAAAATCATTTCTAAATAGAGTGTGTTTTGAGAAAAGAAGCAATTTTGGGGAATTTGGCAACGTGCCAAAAACCTAACACACAGTAAGTCTATGGGGTTTTTTGAAGACAAAAAATTGCGCCGTTTGGAAACGGCTTGATGGAAAAAATTCAAAATTGGCGTGTGAGTTTATTTTGTCAATCTACACATCCTGTATAATTTTGAAGCAAATCTGAGCATGACGCCGTAGCCGATATAGCTACCTTAATCAATCATGTTTATCATCACAAAACCCAACAAATGTGAGCTGCAACAGAGCATGTGTTACATCGTGAATTTAAGCGTAGTCAACAGCTCATATAATATGGGTCACATAGATATATATTAGTTTACTAGAACATTGCTATTTTTCATGCAATTCGAATCATGTAGACGCTTAATCGAACATGTTTATTACAAAACCCAACAAACGTGACCTGCAACAGAGCATGAGTCACATCGTGACATTAAGCGTAATCAACAGCTCATCTCATATGGGTCACATAATTCAAGATATATATATATATATATATATTTACACCGTAAGTAAACAGTGATAACTCTTCGAGGATACATGGGAGAAAATGACTGCCAATCATGCAAGATAAGTTTTCTCTCTTCATTTCTCCTCATACCATACCATACTTGAGAAATCAGGGAACTCATATCATAGATAGGTCAAGTAATTGAAGATGTATGTTAGATAACTAAAAGGATTTTTGACACTGCATGTAAACAGGGATAACTCTTTGTGGATGCATGGAAAATGTATTAACATGTTTGATTGAAGATGGCCACCAGTGCTAGATTATTTAGTTCTGAAAATTCTGAAGTAAGTATGTTTTGTTGAAAAGAGAGGGGGGGGGGTATCTTTAGATGAATTGATTATGCTCTTAGTGGAGCTTAGCTACCACAATGTGACCAATTTTCCTGGTTGAAATAACTTATCAAAGGTTGCCAGTCATTGCCCACAGACACTTTTAAAATTTAAATTATGTTCAGGAAGAGAACAACCTCTTCGAATGCAGACCATGGAGGTTATGAATCAGTAAGGAAAACTGAGTGCCGCTCGCAAAGCACGCAGGGAGGGACGCACACAAAAGGACTGGCCATGAATCAGGCGAGGAAATCCCGCGAAATAGAAACTCAAGTTAACAAAGGGACTTCAGTGCCGTGAGCAAAAGCGATTTATTCAGATTTCAGCTGATTAAATCGTCATTATGAGAACCCAAATAACAATAATGACAAAACTTTGCCATTCACCAATATTTGAAATCCCACCATACCATAGGCTTACTATACTCCAGTTCACAAAATGTTAGCCGATTCTCCTAATTACCCTACACTGCAAAAACAAGGGTGTTAAAAATAAAACCATTTGGAGTTAATACGGGTCCAATCTCTACAGTGTTATTTCAACACCTACCAGTGTTATATCAACACCTACCAGTGTTAAAACACTTAATAGTATCGTTGAAAATAACACCAACTGGTGTTGAAATAACACCAATAATCTTAACACTGGTGCAAATTTAACACGGGTGTGAGATAAGACCTGTATTAACTCCAATGGGTGTTAAAGTAACACCCTAGTTTTTGCAGTATACACGCTTTAACAATATGTAGTTAAAAATAATCCCTTTTCTGAAATATAGTTGAATTTTGACTCTGGTTCTAGGAATTTCTTACCCTTTTTGTGTCAAATGACCACAAAAAAACTATAGTTAGAGAGTTACATTTGACCCTTTTTCAGTTGGTGTATATAGTGGACTCTGAAAAAGGGTTATTTTTAACTATACCTATCTAAGCGTGTACTTATCCACAGTCGCCTTGTTTAACCCCATTTCAGTAATGGCTATTCTCCAACATGCCTGCCATAAAATGTCACACCATGTCGGCCCTCAGGTACAATCCTGTATCCTTTGAAGACATTAGTATTCACTGAGTCTCCACCAAAGTCTTCTTGCCTTGAGCATCATAATGACCCACATAACCTTGTGAAATGTTATCTGAACTTTTCACATTCATGTTACGATTATATCAGTCAAAATGACAGTCGCCTACGGTCATGGATGTGATACGAATGTTGATGAGTCTACAAGCGAATGGATTATGAGACAGGTTTAGTGCTTGAGTGGCTCTATATCACTTTCCATGCGGCAGGACGTCTGCAGACGACATTCCAAAACTTCACAAAATGATTCAAAAATGTCAAAATTATTGAATTTCATCACCGTATTTGGAATCGCCATGAGAAATGAATTATAATAAGTACAAACACGCCTAGTATTTGGTTCAGCAATTCTTGAGATAGACTTTGAAATTTGGGAAGGTTTCTGACAAATCTGTTAATAGCCGCATGAAAAATGTTAAGCAACAGTCTGACTTTTATTATTTTGACATGTATGCTTGCCTTCCAGTCTGTTGTAGCCTTTTCCCCAACAGATAGACCAGTAAAAGCAGAAAAAATTATATTTCGTAATTACTGAAGGAGTCTTGTTCTTAGAATAAATGTATTTTGTCAAAGCCTGTTCTGTAACCACATTTGTTCCATTCCAACACAATTCTTGTCTTTTAGTATTATGATGATTCCTGTCATCAGAACTTATTGACATCGGTCAAAGGATAGTTTCTCAGGACATGTATAGATTTTTGAATAGAATCGATAAGGCGATTGATTCATCCGTATGCATATCACTTTCCACGCGGCTATTGGTTTTACCATATACAAAACAGATTTGTCAGAAACCTTTCCTAACTGTCAAGGTCTATCTCAAGGATTACTGAACCAATACTAAGCATGTTTGTACTTATTTCAATGCATTTCTCATGGCGATTCCAAATATGGTAATGAAATCCAATAATGTTGACATTTTTGAAACATTTTGTGACATTTTGGAATGTCGTCGCAGATGCCTGCCGCATGGACAGTGATATACGCACACACCCAGGTCAGAAGGATAATGTACATAATCCAATGCAGCTTTGAAGATGAATGTTTATTTTGGGTGAAACATAGCGCTATTCATTATCTTTAAACAAATTCACTGAGGGAAGCCAACATCAGACAGATAGTCCCATCAAATGTGATCAAATTTGACAGTCGTAATGATAAGAATAGTTCTTCAATAGGTCGGTTCACGTGGGGACTTGTCTCGTACTCAGACACAATGGTTGATGGGAAAGAAGCTCTCAGACATAGAGAGACATGCGTAATGTAATAGACTTTGACAATTGTAAAGATAAGAATAGTGCTTCAGTAGGTCGAGGCAGTTACCATGGTGACATGTCTATTACGCAATCGCAATGGTTAACGTTGTAAAGAATAGTACCTCAATAGGTTGCTTTACACAACAACTAGTCTCTTACGCACAGACTTTGAGAAGTTACATCAGACATTGATTTTGACAGTTGTATTGATAAGACAACCTAGACTTTCAAAAGACTATATAGACTTTCAATAGGTTGAGCAATTTACATGGCGACTTGTCTCTAACACAGACACAGATAATTTGCAAAGTTATATCAGACAAAGATAGGCGTTCAAAATATGATGGAGAGAGACAGTTGTTATGACAGAAGAGTACATAGCCCTTCAATAGGTCTGGGTGGTTCACTTGGTCACATGTCTCTTACACAGACACCCCGGTTGATGTGATGTAAATATCAGGCATAGGCAGACGTGCAAAATGTCATAGACTATGACAATCGTAAAGATAAGAATTGTGCTTCAATAGGTCGGTTTACACAACAACTTGTCTCTTAAACAGGCCATCTATAGTAGGGTGGTTCATAGGGGGTGGTTCAAAAATAAGTTGATCCAAGTTCAAGGTAATCTCACAACCACATTTATAGTTTCAGAGAATCTGTGTTCACTACACTGTAAAAAGAAACGTTTATATTTCTGATAACACTTAATAAACACTTAAACACGTTTATTTTTGTGTTTTACGTGTAAAGGTATAGGAGGCATTTCTACGATAAACGTTTGCATAAATACTACAACACGTTTATAGAGGTATTTATTGTATAATTATTAACACCCCAACATGTTTATATTGCTGATATAAACATGTTGGTGTGTTAATAAATATTACACAATTACCTCTATAAACGTGTTGTAGTGTTTATGCAAACGTTTATCGTAGAAATGCCTCCTATACCTTTACACGTAAAACACAAAAATAAACGTGTTTAAGTGTTTATTAAGTGTTATCAGAAATATAAACGTTTCTTTTTACAGTGTAAGTCTTGATCAGCAGTAAGTTTTGAAATTGTCCTCAACAATGGTACATTTAGCTTGGTTAGTTCTTCAGATATGGCTCATAAAAGAAAGCATGCACAAAACTGACTTGTCCACGGGAGCAGTACATTGTGAACAAAAATATGTGTGTATGTAGGATATAGCTCCCATGGACAATTCCGTTTTGTGCATTCCATCTCTAATAAAAGGACGTTCCCATCAAGGGCGCAGATCCAATCTTGAAAGTGGGGGGGGGGGGACATTGCCATTTTTTCACTAGATCGCCAACCTTGATTGATGTATCACCACAAAAAGTGGGGGTGGGGGGACATTTGATATTGTGTCAGGAAGTGGGGGGGACGTGTCCCCCGTCCCCCCGGGATCTGCGCCCTTGGTTCCCATGGACAAGACAGTTTTGTACATGCTTTCTGTAACGAGCCATATCTGAAAAACCAAACAAGCCAAACGTACCATTTTTTGAGGATAATCTTAACCCCCTGAGAAGTACCGGCCGATTGGCCAGAAAGATGGATACATCATTTATTGCACCAATCAGAGACATTGTTTAAATAATTATATCCCTGATAAAGATCGGGGTGAAATAGTTTAAAAGCTGTATCGTAATTGGTTATTCAAATGAGTATATCTTGTAATTAACCAATCAGAAGCGCTGTAAGATAGACAGGTAGACCCCAGGGGGTTTAAAACTTACTGCTGATCAAGACTAAGTAGACACAAATTCTCTGAAATTGTAGATGTGGTTGAAAAGTTACCTGGAACTTGGGTCAACTTTTTTAAACCACCCGGTATAGAGACATAAACAGACATACGCGGTAGCATCAGACATAGACAGACATGCACAATATGATAGAATTTGACAGTTGTAATGATGAGAGTACATAGTCCTTTGATAAGTCGGGCAGTTACCATGGTGACATGTCTCTTACACAAACACAATGGTTGATGTGAATTTACATCAGACATAGGCAGTGTGAACGACTTTGATACTTTTGACAAGAACAGTCCCTCAAATGTTTGGTTCAAAGAGTGATTTTGTCTATGAATAAACCCTCTGACAAGTTGTGCCAATAGTGACATTTGTATCTGACTAATGATGAGACACAGTGGCTTTATTCTGTATCAATACATCTTCTCAATAGCTAATTGATTGCCAATGGAGGAAACTAATCTCATATAGACATACCCTGGGCACATTGACTTGCAAATGCTTGCATATTTATAAGAAGTCTCTTATACAGATATGGCAATGTTCAATTATCTATTCTACATGCAGTTTCAAGGGCAATAGTGTTATGATTGTTGCAGAGTTTTGGGGCATCGGAACCATGAGAAACCTCTTGCACAGATATGAAAGAACAGTCATGCACTGTTCTTTTAGTATCGAGTAGCAGCAGTGGTGTGATCGATGTAGAGTTTTGGTCTCTTTCAAACCCATAAGAAGTCCTCCTCACAGATATGTGAGAACAGTAATATCATACATCTACACTAGGGCCTATAGTGAAGCAATATGTTATGATTATGCACAGTTTTAAAAGATGTCATCCTTATATAAATATGGATAGATATTAGTAGAGTAAACCAATGGGGGATGTAATAAATCAGTGTCTTCATCGTACCATCGGGGGATGTAATAAATCGGTGTCTTCATCGTGTTTTGCTTAAGTCTGCAATATCTGAATTGATTCACATTCATAAATTCATACACAGTATTGTATCTGACACAATCTTATCAAAATGAATATCTAGTTGTTTTGATAATAAACATAGACACATTGAAAGTATGTTTTATATCATACATACACTACCGCCCGGAATTGCTTACGCAGTGATTATATCCTAGAAAATCAATATTTTATGAACATACTATTAATTATTTTCACTTGTAACGATGTTGCATGTGTTCAATATATAGTTCTTCTTCATAAATTCATGTTTGTTGCATGCTACGATCATCGCATTTCATACAAAACTCAATAATTTGAGACAAGTCCAAATCTACACAGTAAAATCCCATAGACATTTGCCTCATTAATATTCATGAGCTCATTACCGCTATTATTGCGCTATGGGGAAATTCTGTCTCATTTACACCTTCTCTGAAAAATCCAGTTTTTTTTGATAATTAATTGTTATATTCACAAATACAATATGCTATAAGGATGCGCAGTCCTTATAAATGCCTAAAACATGGTAATTTTCTGAGGAGGTAAATTAAATTTCCGAGAAAAACCTGACATTTAAAAGACAATTTTATTATTATGGTTTAAAAATCAGTGATCTAATACACACCAGAGAACCTCGCAGTTTGTTTGTATTTCGCACGAGGCAGCACAGGGCCCTGGCAGGTTTTAAAATCACCGCGACAATGGTTTGCATTCCGTACAATGGATATGTAGGTCAGTCGATATTTTTTCCATCAGTTGTCGGCTATGTTATTGGAACAACATAGCCCAACAGCCCACCATACTATGCAAACCCGAACTTTAACTGCCATATGTGATTTAATTGGGCGATATCTCTATCGGGATCTCTATCTTTCACATTGCAATAGTCAACTCCCATTCATAAAAGAATGCGCTAAAAGGGTGATCGATTCTAGTCTAACAAAGGATTCGAACAAGTCCATTCAAAATAATGTATGTTGGATCACGCGGTAACTAAACTTATACTGGGTGATTAATATTTTCTAATAGCGTAGGTCAGGCTTGGCTGGTCTCAAAATTCTCTAACAGACTTGACAAGCCGTCTCGCTAGGAGGTGTCACTACTTTGAGCATTTTGGTAACTCAAAAATGGGAAGATTACAATTTAACCAGCCATTTTCACCAACATGAGCTCAATGGTGTATACAAATGTATGGTGTGCTTTGTGTACACTTCATGTCCACCAGTCTGATGTATTTATAACCCATGTTCTAGGCACACTTTTCAATATGACAGAATACCCCTGTATGCAAAATTGTAATTGCTGCTGCAAGTTTTAGTCCGAAGATTTTGCTGGTTCCCAGTTCGCGACAGGTATCATTCTACAACCAAAACTTTAATAAAGTTTTGTCTCGAAGTATCAGCTTTTTTTTGGAAATTCCAGTAACATTGTCAAAACACGAGACATGTTTTAGGTATTAATTACCATTACAGATCCCTGTCATGATAATTATAAGTGTTTACATTTCGTAAAATAATGTAAAAATAATGATTTGTCGGAGATGATTTTTGCAAGCAAGGATATCCCATAGCGCTATAACAGCGATAATGAGCTCATGAATATTAATGAGGCGAGAATTGCATGGGATTTTCCCATAGAGAAAATAGCGACATCAGAAAGATATTTATTTTGACAAATGTGTAGGCTACAAGGTCAAGGAAAGATGAATTTATGAATGAGAAGATATCCACGCACCTATATAAATAGGATTTGACCTTGATATGGGTAAAATTAGAATACTGTTTGGGGAATAATTTCTCTCGATGGTGTGCGTAAGCAGTTCCGGGCGGTAGTGTACATCGCAGTTTGCTTCTTAAAGATAAATACCCCCAACCCCACAATGTTTTGAACCAGGGGCGGATACAGGATGGTCGCACCCCAGGGTGCTGTGAAAAGACGATCCCCCAAAAATGAAATTGATCGGGTACCATCCAAGCGGTGCACAGCACCGCCATCCGAGCTATGCGCTCTTATCTTTCATTTTTTATCTCCTTTCCTTTTCCCCCTTTCCTTTTTCTTTCTCCGCCTTTTTTCTTTTTTTTCTTCTTCATACCCCGGGGTGCTGCAACCACCGCAGCACCTCCCTGGATCCGCCCCTGTTTTGAACAGCTCCAATTTTGATCAATTTAATTTTGAATACAACTTTTCCCAAAGTTGTGGACATTCCTCCTTTAACGTCTTTTTTTTGGTAGGAATAAAGCTGACATGTGGAGGGGACATGGGAATCCAGGCATACATCACAATAAGGGTCGCATTCCCCGAAAAATTCTTTTCAGAGCCTCTCTGTGATTGCACAATGGCATGGTTAGGGTTAATAGATACATATCATGTTCAATTTGGTCTTTGTCAACAATCGGGTGACACTGCCTAGCTGTTTGAAATATAAGACCGCATGTTTATTAGTGTAACATGAATGTAAATATACTGTCGCCTGCCATGTTGAATTGTTGAACACATTCTAGCTGGGGTATGTGTTAGAGGATTTTTTCACCAGGCAATTCTGTTACATCACATGAATGTGATTATTGAGGAAATTGAATACGCACATTCTTATAATTCATAGACAAAAACATAAGAATTTGGGCTGTTACAAACACTTACATATCACAGTAGCCTAAGCGTTCATCCCATAATACTACAAAATATATAGTAGATAGGGGCTTTTCATTTGTTCAGATCCGGCAATGTAAACAATGAATGCAGCAGGAATGTGTATGTTACCAAAACCACAGGCATATAATGATATAGGTTGGTTGAGGAATTGAACCCAAGATTCCTGTGTGGGAGTGCTGTAGCGTGGCCACTATGCTAACCACTAGACTAACTGTTTTGGCAAAGTTATTGATAAAGATATATTTAGTATGGGGTTATTCAAGCATAACATTTATTACGTGTTGCTGATTCCCATACTCCTTTCAAAATTAAACAATGAAGCGATTAGCATTTTAAACAATGGGAATTGTACATTTAGGACTCCAGCTTCTTGTGGGTACTGTTCAATCTCTAATCACTTCAGTATCATGTGCACTAGGGCTACGAGAATTGAGCGTAAAGTGTCGCAAGATGTTCAAAATGGTTTCAGGCCAAAATGATATGCGATGCAGGAAGATCCTCAAGGCTGCTGTGCTTACATATGGTGTAACTGTAACGTTACAAGAAACACCTGTTTCTTATACTAGTATTCTAAACTATGTAAACCTAAATAAATATAAGGCACAATGGCTGAAGGCCAACTGACAGGTGTCACTACTCTTAAGAGTGTATGATATAATTATTAGATACTGTAAAACACTATAATTTTGTGGCTACTTTATTTCACAAATTTAAAATGACTACTATTTTAGTGGGCATTTAATTTTGCAGATTTGGAAATGTTATTGTTATTTTCAATGCAAAATTGTCAGTTCCGTGTGTATTTAATTTCGCGAATCCACATCCCTCCCTAAATTCCTGAAATTTAGTGGTTTTACAGTACACAGACAAAGGCTAATAATAAGGGTTATTTCAGCACTGCACATGTAACTGAAAGCACCTGTTTCTTAGATATCCAATTATGTGTAAACTCAAGACACAATAGTTGCATTCCAACTCTCAGGTGTCACAACTCTATACATGCTTTTTCATTCATGAGCAGCACCCATAAGAAATGTTGGATTATTTCAAGTGCAGTACATGTTGCACCAATGATGTAACAGGCAACACCTGTTTCTTAGATTCCAAACTATGTGTAAACCTAAGACACAATGGCTGTATTACATCTAACAGGTGTCACAACTTCAAGATATGCATATGAGATACATGGGCGAAAGCTACAGGAATTTGGGTTATTTCAAGCAAGGCACTTGTTGCAACAGTGATGTAACATGAAACACCTGTTTCTTAGATTGTCAACAATGTGTAAACCTATTGAGACACAATGGTTGCATTACATGTGACAAGTGTCACAACTTCAAGATGTGCATGTGATACCATGAAAGTGGTGATACATAGGCTAAAGCCACAGGAATTTGGGTTATTTCAAGCAAGGCACTTGTTGCAACAGTAATGTAACATGAAACACCTGTTTCTTAGATTGTCAACAATGTGTTAACCTATTGAAGCACAATGGTTGAATTCCAGCTGACAGGTGCATGTGTGGGTGGTAACCAAATAAGCATGTAGGGTAAAGCTAATTGCCAGCTCACTTGACATTCTTTGCTTGCCCTACCAGGTGTATTAGGTTAACCCCTTGAGTGCTATACAACCAGGCCCATAATTGGCTGTTTGTGAGCAAAGCAAAGGATTTTTAGGTTCCTTAGGGGTCGTCCATAATTTTCGCCATTTTCAGTTACGTACAAAGCGTACGTAAGAGGGGGGGAGGGGGTCGAAATATACCCCAACCGTACGTAACTTAAATGGCGATCTTGAGAGGCGGGATTTTTTTTTTAAAGTACAAAATAAAATAAAATTTCGCCATTTATTGCGTACGTAACTCGAGGGGGGGGGGGGGGAGGGGGTAAAAAGTTACGTACGCTCTGTACGTAAGTGAAAATGGCGATAATTTTGGACGGCCCCTTAATGAGTTTTGTCCAAAAAAGTAAAAGTATTGGTAAAAAGGTAAACCTATTCCATGTCACCTCTTCCCTACCGAAAAAGGTTCACATTTTGGGGGAAATGGGGGTGCACCTCTACAAACGTGGATATTACGTTTGGGTGTGAACTTTTAGAATGGACCCTAAAGAAAGTACCGTTCTTGTGATCCACAAATACCCTAAACCAGTATTTTAACAAACTTTTCCCTGGTTGGGTGTGGACATTCAGAATGGACCCTGAAGAAAGTTACCTTTCCTGTGATCCACAAATAGCCTAAACCAGTATTTCAACAAACTGTTCCCTCTCATTAGAGTACATAGCCCTTCAATAGGTCTGGGTGATTCACATGTTCACATGTCTCTTACACAGACACAATGGTTGATGTGATGTAAATATCAAGCAGTTTATACGTTGAACAAGTACTTCAATTTTAAAACTAAAAAAAAACATACCCCTTTTTCTGACACCCCGATCAATGTACGATCGTACATCGCCCTTTCCACAAAAAGATTACCAATTGTGCTCATTTTTTGTGAAGCATTATACACCTGCTTGTGAATACAATAGGCCCCCTAGGGTCTTATTTTGTGGGTTACATCTGAAAATACAAAATATTCTTAGTTTGGTGTAGTTCTCCCCTTATTTTATAAGCACCAATCAAGCCTTTGGCAAATAAACATGAACAGTTTTTGTGGAGCCCATACCCTGCCAAATGTGCCAAGTCATGTAACTGATGCCAGTGATTTCTGTTAAGATAGGCCTACTAGCAAATTAGGATTGATGCCAGCGAGTTCTGATAAGACATGCCATACTTATGTATGGAAGATCATGATATCCTGCTGAATTATGCATAACACACGCCAACATACTGCCCTGGGAGCAAGTTGACATGTGGCAGGTCTGTAACATCAAATTGTATAGAAAAACCGACAATATATCACATCTGTTACCCGGCATGTTGGAGGGTACAAGTTTGGGCCAGAAGGGAAATCTGGAGTTATGAAAAATATTAGAATATTACAATGATAACTTCTTGAAAATAAAAAATGACATTTATAGATTTGGAGGCTTTTATTTGAGGGGTATTTGTGGATCTGCAAAAAGTATTCAAAAGTTATTCCCATTTTACTTTATTTATGGATCTGCAAAAAGTATGCAAATGTTATTCCCAGTTTTCTTTATGGGACATTACATTGGGCTATTCTCTTTGAAATCCATACTCCCACCTATTATAAGTAATACATTACCTTAATATTCCCCACTGAACGTGTGAATTTCAAATGGGGTTTCCTGCATGGGTGACTCCATTTGAAATCTACACTCCCTGTGGGGAAGATTAATATCATGTCTTGCGCAAAAAAATGGGGCAAGAAGTTCTCTGTGATTGGGGGAAAGGGGAAAGAAGGGGGGAAAGAGAAGGGGTATGGATTTCGACTGGAATAGCCCATTTGGGACACTCGGACACCTATTTACGCCAGCCCTGGTTCCAACCTTTATGTAAAAACAAGTAAGGTTTGTTTTCTACACATGTTAACACTTTGCACACGGCTATTGGTTTTACCATACAAAACAGATTTTTCAGAAACCTTTCCCAACTTTCAAAGTCTATCTCAATAATTACTGAACCAATACTAGGCATGTTTGTACTTATGTTAATGCACTTCTCATGGTGACTCCAAATATGGCGATGATATTCAATAATGTTGACATTTCTGAAACATTTTGTGACATTTTTGAACTGTTGTCTACAGATGACTGCCGCGTGGAAAGTGTAAAGTTGGATTCCCAGGTGAAATTATCCAATGTCATTCCTCATGTTGCAGCATGTGCCAAATTTCAGATCATGGTCTTATAACATCCCAAATGTCATATCTTACTACATCCAAGTTATTGTAAGTAAACTAACCCTGATATATTCATACCATTAATGCGTCTACATAGTGTCAATAGCATTGACATTTAAGTCTCTGAGGAGAAAATTGATCACCATGGCAGCAACATACTTATAAGAAACCATTTTGGTCTAAGAACACGGAGCTTAACATCTCCTATTTCCATGTCTGATGTATATTGTGACAATGCATAAGAGATCATCCTATGAATTATACAGAGAGAAATGCTACTATAGAAATGGATTATTTTTATTTTCGGGGGAGGGGGGGGGGGGGGCTGTTGTATTCAAAACAGGAGCATTGTGTAGCCTTTCGCCCTGTCATGAAATAACTTCTCCACATCCATAAATAAAATGTTCCTTTCATTCCAAGACATGTTAGATCAGTATAGGTATCGATTTCAAAAGATGTGCTATTGTCCGTTGCACTCATGTAATGGGTTCGAGTTTAGGTGTAATAAAAAAACCTGTGTGAAATAAGTGTCTATAAACTTCACAAATAGCGTATACATCTATCGCATCGGTGAATGTGTGTATCATATTAATATGTTTCAAATATTAGAAATATTGTAACTTTCACTGTTGTTTTTTATCAAACTAATTTTATGTTTCCCGTTAGCTGTATTAGATCATGTAGTTGCCGCAAAAGACAAAAAATATAACAATACCCATACCGTGATAAAACATGATATATGAGAGATATGCATATTGAGTCTTTGCAAGTGTGTTATACAATGCGTATTGTGGCCCTTATGCATACAGGCTGTAACAAAAAAAGTTATACAGTTTTGAAAAAAATATTAAAAATATCTCCTGTAGAATTTCTATTTCGAGTTTTATTGGCCTGCAAGGGGAATTTTCTTAGCTTTCGAATAAGCTTTGTTTCATGACAATCGATGGTCGGTAAGCAGAGATATGATCAATTGTCTAAAGTAGTCATGAAATCACCTGGGCCACTTTGGTTTAATCAATGGTAAAATCACTGGGATGAATATGAATGGAATCGAACCAGGAACATAGCAGTAGAGCGCCCTTGTTAGACAACAATGGTTGTTTCAAGTGGTTAAAAGTATTACAAAGAAGGTTAGGTCTTTAATAATATAATTTATTTATTTTATGAATTTATTTATTCAAATGAAATAAAACTATTTGAAAAAAGAATTTTCTTGTTCTCCCTCATGTTCCTTGCATGATACCCTAACCATTTAATTTATACAAGCAAGATTGTATGATATTATTGTGAAAGTGGCCCAACCCGATTTCAAGACGACTTAGTAGATTGGTCATAACTTTTAAACGCAAGTAGTTAAAAAGACCAAATAAAATGATTCTGGTAGCCAAAACGGAACTTAACACAGAGTGTAAGAGATTTTGACATTGCATGATTTTAACATTGAATTAAAAATAAAATTGCGATTGTATAACTTTTTTTGTTACAGTCTGTATATGTATGCTCAAAAATGCAGTGAAAGGCACTACATATATAAAAGTTCCAAAATGTCCTTAGCACCCGTAAAACTATGGATGAAATGTGAAGGTTTAAGGTCCATTTTGAAAGTTTATGTCTGAGCATGATATCCACTTTCATATACAAGTGCCTCCCCCTCCCCTCCCCCATAGTAGTTGGTGACCGTGGTTGAGAATCCTTTCTTGGTTGCTAATTGGAGGTAGTTGTCACCTCCAGGAGATGTGACCGTTCAATTGTGAAACTGTGTGCGGTAATGTCAGCACACACAGAACACTCAAGTTACCCATGTGTGTTACCTTTGGACATTTTCCAAGAAAGCGATTAATCGGTTGTAACATGTAGTGTGTACACAGCATAGCTTGAAGGTACGTGATAAGCATTGTGAGAGGCAAGCATATTACATGTTACTTGTCAGAATACGGGATACTGGATAAGCACTTACAAGAACTTTTTCAAAATATGCCGTTTGTTTGTTAAAAACACATGATTCTCAAGTCACAATAAACACTTGTGATCTCTGAAATATTTCTAGTGTTCTAATTAAAATAGATACACCAAATGCTTGAGTGTATTTGAGTCAAATTGCTGACTCTTGGGTATGGTATGGGAATGAAATAAATGAAAATAGCATCATCACTTTGTAACTTGGAAAGTCTGTTAGTTTTATGACCGGTAACTGTATAAAACTTTGCGTTCATAAGACTATAAAAGAACGCTTACTTTTCTTTAAGTCAGTCATCTGATGTTATTGAAAATAAAATGTATCAAAACCAGTTCATCAGTCTGCTGATCTCAAATTACCTCTTAAAACAAGTTAATTAATTCCCATGATCTCATGTTACAGTTCATGTGACCTTTGACCTTACACGATCTGGTAAACAAGTTAATTGGTCTTTTGACCCCAACAGTTCACTTGTTAAAACAAGTTCATGTCCTTGGACCAGAAACAAGTTTAAGTAAAGTATTGAACATATTGTTTTTTAGACTGGTGCTATTTATTTGATTAAGTTTACCTGACATTTGCCAGCTTATATAAACCCACATATAATACCGTATCTGTGCAATAACAGTGACGAACCACTTCAAAACGTCCCTTCGACTCTTATCTTGATACCGTCTTCTAGGTCGCTGACATAGTCTTCAGTCTTCGAGAAAATGGAATGATTTATTAGATATACCTGTCATTATCTTTTACCAAGTTTAAGCCTCACAGGGAAGTGACAGAACAAACAATGGATTTAGTTGCAGGGGACAAGCTGTCAAAAGAACAATTTATTGCATCAAGTCTTACTTATTTCTCTTTGTGTTTTCTTTTCTTTCTCCAGACAATGACTTGGAAGACTTGGAGATGCAGACGGTCCGCTATAAACCGGAAGGTTTAGACCAGCTGTGTCGGGCGACGAAATTCACAAAGAAAGAATTGCAGCTCATGTATCGCGGATTTAAACAGGTATGTTACCATAACAATAAACTTAAGCTTGGTCGAAAGAAAAAAAACCTACAATTTTTAACCTGTTGCTTCCCACAATGCATTGCTGTTGAGGAAGCAGACTATATCCTACCCATATTTCATCGTAAAAGGGAAAGCATACTTGATTTCCCACAATGCATTGCAAATAAAGGGGTACCCCCACCCCCACCCCCATTGCCGTTTTTTTTCTTGAGACAGCCGGCCCAATAATAGTCCCTGTTTTGCTATATCTAGAAAGCTTGTTAATAAGTCAGTGGAGATGGTGAGATACAACTGACAGAAAAGGCTGCAGAACTTTGTCATTTTATGTGAAAGTACCCCATAGATTGGGAAACTTTTACCAAGCTCGCGCAAGCTTTACATATCTAAGGTTTATCCATTATACATTGTGAAAAGAATATAGGTCACACGGCTTTCAATTCCAGACAATGAATCACATTGGATGAATCTTTATATAATTGTTTTATTTGTAAAGGCAATTTTTCGATAGCCTTAGAGCTTACTTCTATACTCATGTATATGTTTGAGAGTATATATCTCTGTAAACTTGTGTAATAGAAAACAGTTAAAGGGGCATTGAGAGATGTATCGATATACTAAATGAGCAAATAACGTAAAGATAATCATCAACATAGCCCAAATCCAAAATGTCATACAAAAAAAATGGCACCTCTGGGTTGAGATTTGCTGCGAAAGTCTGCACGTAAAACGACAGTATAACTTCCGAATTCAGCACCTAGTTTCGATATTATCGAAACTAAGAAAATCATGAAATGTTATATGATAAACAGCGAATGTTGGTAAACTGTTTCAGATTGTAGTTAGTATATGCCTAAGCTTTACTATGATGCAAAAAAACTGATTTCCAGGATAATTGAGGGCGCACTCCCATACGAATCTCTCAATGCCCCTTTAACAAATATATCATGGAAAGTATAAATGATGTCCACAGGAATGTTCTTTCAAGAGTATAATGAAATGAAACAGGTGCTTTTATCGTTCCACATCAAATCTCATAATACGAGCGTAGATATATCATTGTTTTTATTAATCTAAAAAACCTGCTGTACCAGGAAGCAGTGCCTTGTTTCTGGATTTCATCATTCATGTTCCAAAACTTTGCAGCAATATCTACTTCAATGCTCCTACGGATACTCCATAGTCTTTATACAGCACAAGCTTTGTGCAAAGTGATGTCACAGAAGTTTATAATGCTGACCTTGTTTATCCCCCCCCCCCCCCCCCCTACCAAATTCAAGCTGCAAACAATCGCAAATTGCTGACAACATTCATTTTCAGTTGTGTGTTAGAGCACAAATATTACACAGCCCTTTCCATTAGGCTAACATATTTTTTGTATGTGTTGCCCTCAGCGACCGACCCTAAAATCTCAAAAATCAGGGTCGCATTTTTTTATTTTGTTTGAGATTTAAATTTTACTCAATTTGTCAAAAAAAAAACTAATTTAAAAAAAAGAAGAAGAAAAAAAGGAAAATCGACTGTCCGACCCGACTTTAAAATTGTTGGCACTTGAGAGCAACACAACACAATTTTGGCCTTAACCCTCTGAGCACTGCCTGCCGATATAACAGTACCCATGATTGGTTAATTACAAGTTATACTCATTTAAATATCCAATTAAAATACGGCTTTGAAAATATTTCACTCCAATTCATTTTAACACTGTCTCTAATTGGTGCAACTAATGATGTATCCATATTTTTGACCAATCCGCAGGTAGTTCTCAAGGGGTTTGTTTATTGGTGAACAACTTTTCAAAAATGAGATGGTTGTGTGTTCTTTTGTTTTACATACTATATTGAAAACTTCTTTGAAATAAAATAAATTAAAAAGATCTGTTTCCACAAGAGGCAGGCAACAAACAGACATTACAACATTTAACAAAATGATTCAAAAAAGAATTCTGTTGAATTATCTTGACACCAAGGCCAATACACTTTTAGACTGACAAGTTTAAAACAGTGGTGTTTGGTTTGGAGAGCATTTTGTTTGTCAAATTCTTTCCCTACGCATCAAAATTAATTTGTTGGAAATGCATAAAATTGCTAATTCAGGTTGTCACTTCTCTCTGTCTAAGATTATGTAGAGCATGAAAAACTGGGTGAATTAGAACATAAATTATTCCGTCTGATAGTGGTGCTTAGTTACAACTGGGAATTGCTGGTTATGTTTTATTTATTGCAAGTGAGTTCACACATTATATTTCAACATCAATAAGCAGTTGATGAGTGGCGGTGATACGGAAATTTGTTGGTACTCTTATTAGTATATCTTATTTCAGGTACAATTTCATTATTATACTGGAACATATTTATGTTCCAGTATCAAGCGTAAATGCGATACTGATACACATACGGTACCAGGTACATAATTGTGTTCCAGTATAGGCCGATACTGAAACATTTTTTATGTGCCAGTATCGGCCAATACTGGAACACTGACTTTGTACCAGTATCGAATGATTGTTCCAGTATCGTTCTAATACAGTCTAGAATGTGGGACCTAAAGTACACTTTGTCCAACAGAAATGGTGGGGTGGGGGGGGGGGGGGGTGACATGATGTTTTATCAGCGTACATCCTTGTTTTTACCCCTGGGGAATATATAACAGATGCTGAATTTAGAACTCAAATTATTGTGTAAGAACAAGTTTTGGACAGATTTTAAAATGTTATTACAGAATCTACAACAATAGCGTTACTTGACTACACATAAATACTTGTTTTGTTTGCTAGTTTTTTGCTATGAGACCTATTTTCCTACTTTTAGATGATTCCTGTATGATGAAAAGTCTTTGAAAGAGCCATGTCTGTTTGACTGTAATTTAATTTATAACATAGGCCTAATTCATCATTGATACAATGGCTAATTTTTAAGTTAACATGATATGTGTAGGTTCTGCTAAGTAAATAGCTACCTACTATTCTGCAGTAGGTAAATGCAGTAGAAGGAAAGAGATGAATAATCACTTTTTTGACCCAAATTTTTTTGAACAAAGCTAACAAACACAATTTTGAGTTAAAAATGCCCAAATCACTTGATGATGATGTTAAGACACTACCGAAGGGACGATTTTTTTTTTAAAACCTAATCTAATATTTTTGAAAATTTTGACAACAAAGTGTTAAAAAAAATTAAAAATCCATTTTTCACGGTTTTTTTGGCACTTTTTGGTCAAAATTTTCAAAAATATTAGATTAGGTTTTTAAAAAAAATAATTGTCCCTTCATTAGTGTCTTAACATCATTATAAAGTGATTTGGCCATTTTTTACTCAAAATTATTTTTGTTAGCTTTGTTCAAAAAAATTGGGGTCAAAAAAGTGAATTCTGTGATTTTCTCAAAAAATCTACTTTTTTGGTCAAAATTGACGCCAAATTTGGATTCTCTGATTCATTTCCTTTCCAAAAATGTATACTTTTATATACATTTGATTAATAGTTCAATAATTACAGCACTCACAGAATTCAAAAAATTGAATCAAAAACTTCCTTAAGTCCCCCCTTAAAGGGGCACTGAGAGATTGCCGAGAAAAATGAAATTTTGAAAAAAATAATTGTTTCAAAAGATCAGGTTACGTAGGAACCCTAAAATTTAATAATTTTGTGGAGTCATATAATCAAAATCCATTTTTACCTTGAAACCAACAATGATTCAAAGTTTACGGCCGTTTGTGTCCACCGTCGTCTGTCTCTCAGTGCCCCTTTAATGTTTGTGCTGGGGTGTGTGCACCATCAAAGTTACACAGAAATGAAAATATACAGATATATTTCGATATAAGGTTTATATATCTGTATGTAAAAGAAACACACTGTCATGAGTGAATAAATTTTAAAATTAAAATGGGTTGAATGAGGCTTATTTAGTGCATCAACCATTAGGCAAAAAAAAACCACCAGTTTTGTTTGCCCAAACAAAGAAGAAGTAAAGTGGGTCGGTCGGTCGATTACATAAAGTCTAGGAAAATATCATTAAAAACATCCATTTTTCACCATAAAAAATATCTGTAAAAAATAAATTAAAAAAAGGCAGGGAGTTTTGAGATTTTATGGGTCGGTCGTGTTTGGGCAAACAAACCTTCTTCTTTTTTTGCCTTATAAACTGCAAAAGCCCCAGGGTATACACCAAGTCCATTTGTTTCCAACAATTCACCAAATAGTCACATCTTCAAACCATTTAGCAAGCATGGCCCACACTGCCAGCACATTATACCTCATAATTGTTATTGTACGTGCCTGGCCTGAAGGGGGTATATATCGTAACAGTGTATAATTGCAATGGAGGAAGCGTTTTGGGTGAAACCCATCGGTGGTGTTTGCCATATTAGTAGCCCAGATATTTGTTGCACTATTCGTTTTTGGAGACAAATAAGTGAATCGGGTATATTACTCGAATGAAACTCCAATGCAGATTTTCAAAAGTAATCTAATTGTGGGCTATGAAAGCAGCCCTTAGGTTGCTAACTTACAAATACAAACATGTAAAACACATTCTTGGAGTCTAAGATCTGATTCAAGCAGTGTTGCCAACTTAAATTGGTCCAAAACTGCAGCGCAAGTGCAAACTATAGGCCACAGCCCACAACAAAAAGTACCCCAATTTTCGCTGAGCACATATAAAATACATTAATAGCCCAACTTTTTACAGGCCGCTGCACCCAGTTTTTTTGGCCGTGGCACAAGGGTAAAAAGTGGCCCAATTCTGCAGCCTAGCCACGGCATTTGCAACACTGTATTTAAGGTAATCTAATTGCAAAATGGAAAAAAAATTGTTCTTTTGCTAAATTTGCTATGAATTATATGATCATTTCGAACGCAAATTCAGATTCAGTTAATTTGGATACGTCATTCAAATATTTGGGCAATATTTTACAGAGACTGACTTGTACGTCACATTAAAAAGCACTCTTTTGGGCTTTTGAGTTAATGGCTGATACTGTTGGTGAAATGTAAAGAAAATAATATGAAAAATCATGCTTCGTGAAATGAGGACGAAATATTTGAAATCTTGTGGTTTGAAAATCAGAGTATCCTCAGTTTACCATCATTGGAATGAAAAGGTGCTGTTTTGAACGATATTAACCAATATTGGGTTATTCCATTAGAAGTTCATGCACCACATAATGGAAGATATTATTGTTGTCTCCCCACAGGGGGTGTGCATTTCAAATGGGGGTAATCTGCACGAGTGACTCAATTTGAAATCTACACTTGTTGTGTTGGAAATTAAAGGGACATTAAGTGGTGTTGACATTTTTTTAAATTTAAATTTATTTACTTCAGAATCCAAGATGAACATTAAAAATTGCTATTATTGTTGTTTCTACACTGTAAATTATTTTTACCCAAAACTGGGTAAAATATTACAAATCACTGTGGCTCCCAGGGAACATGCTAACAGATGAGTAAACTTTACTCAATTTTGAAAAGGAAACGTTCTACCCCACCCATGTGTAATCTTTACCCACCCATGAGTAATAATTACCCCACCCATGAGTACTATTTACCCCACCCATGAGTACTATTTTACCCCTCCCATGAGCACTACTTTACCCCACCCATGAGTACTATTTAACCAATCATTGGGTACATTTTACACAATAAGTTGAGCAAGTTTTACCAATCTGTTGATCATGTTCCCTAGGAGCCGCGCCTTTGGGTAAACTTTACCAAATTCAAGAGTGGTAACAGTTTTACTCAAGAGTTTGGTAATATTTCTTACCAGAAATAGGGTTAAATATTTTACTCAATCAGTCGAGCAATTTCTCTCTACTTGTGGCTTAAGTCACCTAATTCCAACATTCAAAGGTAGGCTAACGTAAAATAAATGGAATTCGGGTGGGGATATTCACAAAGCACTGTCTAATGCTAATGGACCTGTTTGCCGGGCCTCTCTCTCTCCCTCCCCCTCTCTCCCCCTCCCCCCAGCCCCCCCCCCCCCCCTGGATCAGCGCTTGATGGGAGCTAACAATATTCCATGTCCATGAGTGCCAAAATCAATGTCAATGAATAATTATTATGAAAGTGGAATATGACACATTTTGAACATGACAAATAACTTACTGAATGCCTAGTGTACGGCCATTTGTGACCCATGACCAGTGATTAAAATAAAGTTATCACTGCACTGACGAATTCAGCATCATTGATCAGTGTATCAAGACTGCAGTCTGCAGCTGCATGCATGCTTTTCATGTCGTGTCAAAAATGGCCACACCAGCCTCAAACAGGCCCGGCAAACAGGTCCATTAGCATGATAGACAGTGCTTCGTGAATATCCCCACCCGAATTCCATTTATTTTACGTTAGCCTACCTTTGAATGTTGGAATTAGGTGACTTAAGCCACAAGAGAGAGAAATTGCTCGACTTCCATCTTTGCGACTCGAACGATGTGCGATCAGTGCCGAAAATGCGTCAGAATGACGATTTTTACCATGCACTTGTGGGAATTGTTTACCCGCAGAATGACAAATTTTACCCCGCATAATAGGAATCGTTGCGCAACAGATATCGTAGCACGCATTTTAGCTCCACAAAGGGTATGTTTTACTATGGGTTCTGCTATTTTTACATCGCACCAGGGTACTTTTTTTACACGTCACACACATGCAAACTTTACCAATGTGTCATCTGTTAAGATTTTCTAAGTTTGCTCAAATTGCGGTAAAAATTTACCAAACTTTTTACCATTTTCGCCTTACCACTAACATTTTACCCAGTGTTGTGTAAAAATAATTAAGAGTGTACTTACAAAAACACAGCAAAACTTGATTAAAACAATACCATCGCTATTTATTGAGAAACGCCCTCTATGCAAATATGGTTCATGTTATTTATCACTCATGCTGCAGGGGGACACTGCCTGACATAAAATGCTGATCTTACTTAAGATCAGCATTTTTGAATCTACGTTTTGTTGTACAAGGAGAGCTGATTTTTCTTAATCCTTATAAGGTGTATGCAGGACTATAAGTTCATACATGTAATATAATTGTAAAAATATACTAATCCCAGTTTTTATCATAATTGAGGGCGCAGTCTCCAACACATCTCTTAGTGCCCCTTTAAGGCTATGTCTTCCATAGGGAGGTGTGAGGATTTCAATTAGAACAGCCTATTGGGTTCTCACCTCCCACCTGTCCATTGTATAATGGGATGGGCTACAAATAGTAATTCAAATTTACCCTTTCCATACATATAGAAAGGTTTAAAATGTAGTTATTCTTATTACCCTTAGCATAGCCCCCCATGAGCGGTATCGCAAGATTGCTACGCAAACAATGATTTCCCATTGGGGTATTTGCGAATACTTCTCTAAAATCACTGTATTACGAGTTGATGGCATCAAAATAAGAACAACAAATTGGGAGAAATAGTGTATGATCGGTGCAATTCTGGGTCATGTAATTGTACGTTGATGGCAATTTCAACAACGTCTGTGAATCTCTAGTCACGTATCGGAGTGTTATTGTTGATTCATGATAGTACTAATGCTGTTATGGAAACTAGCACGTCAATTGAATCGTGCCGTGCAGGGAACCCAAGAAACCATAATAAATGATATGGGTTGTTTAGACTGGCACATGAAAGTATAGTGCAATCGAAATTGATATAAGAATTTTGAAAGACTGTCCAACTGAGATATTGCTATCTTCTGTAGATAGCAGTTATGCACAAAGACATAGCTATCTTCTGTAGATAGCAATATGCTCCAAAAGTCTACCAGGTATTGTTATTTTTTGTAAATACCAATATCAATCATTGGTCGTTCATTCGATTTTCCCTTCTTTTTTTTGTTTGTTCATTTTTTTGGGCTGACAAATATTACTGACAGACCGTGGTTCATGACAAGACAAAATTGGTAAATGTCAATTTGACTAATGTTTCTAGTGCGATAATAGTTTAAAAGCAATCTATTTAAGCAAACTTATACATTTTAAGCAGAAAATAGTAATATTTTGACAAATTGGGTAAAATCTAAATCTTAAAAAAATAAAAATTGCGACCCTGATTTTTGAGATTTTAGGGTCGGCTGCTAAGGGCAACATCATTTGTTTTCTTCTCCGAATATATGTGACCAGTCACGTCAAAAGGGTTTTGTTGACAGTATACATTTTACGAAATTGAGGTAAATCATGAAAAAAGCACCAAGAAATCAAAGGATCTTCCACCTAATATTCACATAAATCTGAATGCACTGACCAAATGTATCAACAAAGGTGTCATTTTTAAAGCTTACAAAATATTCACTTTTGAATGAAAATAATATCTGTTTTCATTTTGAACAACCAAAAGCCCCCTTTGATGTGACTAGTGGGTTGAGCGCCAGAAGGCCTTAACTCAATTTTTGGGCAAATTTATATTTTGGTACGAAAATACTCCATATAACCTAGATTTTCAGAAACATTAAGAGATAACTCATAAACACTCTTCATTTGACTAAAATTAGAGTTATAAGTTGGGTGCTACAGTGTATTGTAATGAGTCCCAAATATTTAAAGTCGATTATCTCAAAATAGCATTTCTTGTGTTACGGCCTTCTGGCGCTCAACCCTCGATGTATGATCATAACTCAAAACTATACCTCCAATGTAAATATATTGGCATATAAAATTGTGAAACAATTTCTTCTCATTAATTTGAGATATTACCTCTGCGCAAATGTAACCAGTCACATCAAAAAGGATGTGTTGTCGACAAACACAGTTTTGAGATAGAGACCAATATATCCGGTGAAATATAAAGAAAATAATAAAAACAAATATGCTTCTTCAAATCATATCTTGTGATTACAAAGTCTGATTACCTTCAACATGATACCATTTCATTGCTTAAAATGTGCTTTTCCAAGTCATACCAATAACTCAGATTTGACTCAGACCTCAAACATGTCCATTTTAATACTCACTGTTTCATCGCTATTTATATCTTTTTATTCAATTAACATTCTGTTTTCAATCTTTTCTTGTTTACTTCCTATAGGAATGTCCGTCAGGACTAGTAAACGAAGACACCTTTAAGGACATTTATGCACAATTTTTCCCTCAAGGAGGTAAGTCAGGCTATGGTAAGTGATAAATGATAGGGAGGTTGCGCCATCAACAATATTATCCTCATCCCAACAGCCAAAGGTCATATTCTATCTTGCTACCCAATGCATGTTGGGCATTGTGCCTTCTGGTAACTGGATGTGTTTACATTTGAGAAACATTTAACTTTTTCTTTTCTTTTTGGCAATCAGGTTTATTTTTAAAAATAATCTAACTAAATGAATCATAAAAAGTTTGGTTGTCCAAAGAAAAAGTTGAAAAAATCTTGATTTAAAAAATGAGAGTAATATATTCAAAGCCACATTAAATACCTAAGCATTTGAAAATGCCATTTACACCAAGCCAAGCAATCTGAACAACTCCATCAATTTTACAGGTAGTCATTATATACTATAGTCAAGTAATCACTCTGAAGTGAGACTGTCATAAGAACTAATCATATTATATTTTCATGATTACACAGTCCATCTCGCTTCCTCCAGACAGTGGAGGACTTAAAGCAATATTATATGATCTTTTTCAAATTTCTGGAAAGACTTTCCTGAAAAAAAACCCATCACAGAACTTTATTAAATCACAATGAAAGTCTGCTTCCAAATTAAGGAATTTGTCTAACATTTTTTTCCGATTTTCATCATGAAAAAAAGCATTCCAAACTATTGTGTACAGCTGCGATCGTAGCTGGAAACACTGTAAATGGCGTTAACGTGGTTTCAAACCATGGAATTCTATTTACGAAAGGGGGAAAAAAAGTTGTTTATTTTAACCCATTCAAACCATGAATTTGGAAGTAATTAGGATACCATATTGCTCTATTTAGACAAATATTTTAGACAAAAACTTAAAATAATGGGTTTTTCATTACTTTCCCCTACATAATATACCTTAAAGATGGTCCAACTTTTAACGCACAGTGGGGGAAAATGTTCCAAGGAATAGTGTCAGCCTCATGCATTAAACAATATAATGAATGTCAACTAATGGTCTAACAGGATGTGGATGGTCAGGTTGGCGGTGTTTTTTTTCTTCAAGCATGTTCATTTTTTTTTTACTGTTTCCATCTTTTAGCTACTGCAGTACCATACTAGATGAAGACAAGATTAATGGAGTGTTAAAGTGTCTTTCTATGTATGATGTATGTGCCTATGAATGACCGCAGCATCCAATCTTGTTTTATTATCGTAATTTCTTGGAAAGAATGTTGAATGTCGGGCTGCTGTTTCCTTCTGTGTATCGATTGCACATAAGGTTAAGAATTAAAAAATGAGGGCGTCTGAAGTAACTTTTTTTGGTAATATTTTGATCAATTTAAAAACATGCTGTCAAATTTACTAAATAAAGGGGCAATGTTGTGAGATGCACTGGTTTCACAATAAACATTCCATTATGTATGAGAATTTTATGAAGTTCTGAAAAGAATAACCTCCATTTTTAATTGAAAACACAAGGGATTGTCCCAATTGTGATCAAATATAGACTGTTTGTACCCAATCATGATGAAAGGTACAAATTTGTGGGACAGAAATCTTACAGGTTTATTGTCAAATCTTTTAGACATTTCATTCCAAATTTTGCGATACTAAATCGGCGGCATCTTATTTCATAAATTCATATGTTGATTCGATAATCGTATGATGCTTTTTGATTATTTCTACCCTGTTCCCTTGTACTGATTTTGACAACTTTTATCTTTTCAAGATGAACGACTGGCCATATCTATACATTACAAGACATGGACTCGCTGCTGCTATTCAACAACGGCCAACACATTTATACATGTTGACATTTTCACTTCTTGTTTATTATCCACTTTCATTAGGGTTTCATTAGAATCTATATGTTAAGCATGGCGAAAATAATGAGGAGTAGAAGATATAGCTAGTGTTTCTATATGATAACAAAGGCAGCAGTTGGGAAGAATCATTAGCATCAGTCAATACACAGAAAAAATCAACAAAACAAATACATAACAAAACATATCAAATGTAAAAACAAAGACAATTTTCAAAATTTGATCAATAATCAATGGCGATTCGTAATATTTTACCGAGAAATATTTTATGAAAGTCTCCTTTTTAGGTTCATGATTTTCAAACAATTACATCATAATTTAAAATCTATGTATGCAACTTTCTGCATGGACATACATCAAAATACTATTTTTATTTAATTTATTTTCAATTTACAAATGCACCAAATACTTAAAACATTTTAGGCCTTGCTCCAAATGATGTATGCACACTACAAATTGTGTAGCAACTCGTCATCATAAATATAGGATTTCATTGTCTCGTTTAAAGCGCTTTGCTAACTTGTATTTCGGCTGAAACGGACATATTTTGAGTAACAATTTATTAAAACACATTCTTTAATCAACTGATCTGATCTTCCCGACTTGTGCCTCGCCATTTCTTCTATAGCTTCAAAAGTGTATAGGTTTTATAACTAATACTCCAGCTGGTCTAAAGTATCAACTCACCATACCAAAGCATACATAATACCTTGTATAATATGTCCGGATGGGCACACTTAAAACAATGGGTCAAATTTAACCCTTCACCAGTATCAACTATGCATAGATGACAAATAGAGTCAAATTCTACTATTGGCATTATTTGATCCAAAGTCTTAATAAGTGCATAAGTGGGTCAAATTTTACTCTGTCTTTTTAAGTGTGTAAGTATAATGCTAGACCCTTATGGGCGCTGATGATATAATAAGGTAGATATGCTATTGGCGGTCATTTTATACTTCAGGCCACTCTGAGTATGTCATGGGCTAAAATCTGAACATGCTTGAATCAACCTCCTTCACAAATGCCCTTATTATTTCAAGCAAAGCCAAACTTATTTGAGGAATCAAAATCAAAATCTTGTCAAATCAAAATTTCGTAAAATCAAATCCTATATGATTATTTAATCTGTTTAAATAATCATTTAATTTGAATGAAATTATTCATGCCCAATGGCGGATTTCCATACTGTCTTATTCTGCACATAAGAGAACTGTGTGGCTAGCTAAACAATGCTTGGCAAAATGGGCTATTCCACTTGATATCCCCCCCCCCCCCCCTATGGAAGGCATGGCCTTAACACATCCCACAGAGGGAGTGTAGATTTCAAATGGAGTTGTCCATTGAGGTAACTCCATCTGAAATCTACACTCCCTGTGTGGAAGATTAAGGTGATGTCTTCCATAGGGGGTGTATGGATATCAATTGGAATAGCGCAATACAATTGTTTATACATTGATCATTGATTGGCAAAACTAAAAACATCTAAAAGCACAGCTGGGATTTATTTTCTATATCAGAACTACTGTATTTAAAAAAAAAAAGATTAACGAGATGGTGATGAAGTTGCCACGTATTCTGTTGTGCTATCTTAACTCCCCTACCCCCCAAAAAAAAAATATATAAAAAAATACAATCTTACCAATAACACATGCATGTTTTGCTCTTATCGTTGAAATTGTCAGATTTCTATAAATAGGTGATTTGAGAAGCCACGCTCCAATTTCTATAAACATACAATTTCCCTTTCATTGAAGAACATATATTCTTACACATATTCATTTGAATCATATCCGCAAACCTTTCAGAGGTTGTCAGCATCCTTTTTGTCCTACCCCAACCATACACCTGCCTCGCCTAGATGATGAATATGAATTAATATTTTCCAGTTTCAAGTGTAACAGGTTCCTGGCAAGAATACACACTTAAAGATATGTAGTTAAAAACAATCCCTTGTTAGGGTCAACTATACACCAACTGAAAAAGGGGTTAAAATGGAACTATTTTTCCCAAGTCATTTCTTTACGCTTTTTGTGTCACTTTCTTGGTCAAAAAAGGGTAAGAAATTACTAAAACCAGAGTCAACATGTAACACCTTTTCAGTTGGTGTATATTGACCTGAAAAGGGTTTATTTTAACTACATCTTTTAAGTGTATAGGGCCTGTGACATAAACCCCCTCACCAACAAATCTTGGTAATATCCAGATCAAAACTGTCAGATCCCAAGCTGTGCAAAAGCCTTATAAGGGTTTAGTTATGCTGATCACCTGACAATGTAATCAACATGTTGTGGCATTGTCTTATTGTCTATAAAAGCATTGTGGGTTCATTCACCCTGTGTCATCGCAATCCATATGATGTTGTCATGGAAACAAGTATATTGCATCGTTCATGATGAAACTGATCGAAAGAGAGAAACATGAAAGTCTTTGAAAAAAGCAGTTAAAAATTGAATAAATTGGGTAATTTTCCCAAACCAAAGGGCATTTGTGAATAATTAGTTGTAGATTATATAGATTGTAGATCATTTTAGGCTGTATCTACTATATAATAAGTGATACAATATTTAATACACATTTAAGGACATTAATTAGAATACTGATTTTGTGATTTATAGTAGAGAAGAAATTATGAGATTCATAGTATAGAAGAATGATAAAGAACTACTCTAAATTCCAGGAAAATACAGCACTGAGAACTTCTCTGTGAATTGTAGGATAAGGTGACGCAAAAATACCACCCTGTTCTGCGGGCCCGACTGACCCAATTTTGTTGTTGAAAATGGTGTTTTTTTGACATTTTTTACTTTTGTTTTTTTAACTATTTGAAATAGTTTGATTTTTTTTAAATTCTGAAAATTGCTGGCTGCCAATTCACCAAAATGGTTTAGTTTAGTTTAGTTTGGTTTTCAAATATTTGAAATAGTTTGATTTTTTTTTTAATTCTGAAAATTGCTTGCTGCCAATTCACCAAAATGTCCCATTTTATTTTTTTATAAGCCCGCCAGACCGACCAACGCTATATACCGGACGGAGGTCTGTTTGCCCGTAGAACAGGCTGGGGTTTTTTCCGTTGTCGTATTATGCAATTGTGATGAGAGGTCAGATCTGAAAAAACTTGAGGATCTGTATTCTACTGGAATTATGAGGTTTCATTTCTGTATGTCATGGCAGATTAACTTTATAATTATCAACCTGTAATGATTTTTTTAATCTTCTTTTCCTTCTTTTGTTGTTTCTCTTATGGTTTACTAATTAAACCTGTACTAACATTTCATTCTAGTCTTTTCCATCTGGTTTAATTAATTGTTGCATTCATGTTATGTTGTAATTTGCTATTATTTTTATGTCTCATGTCTTTGTCCATCAAGCCTGTTTATGCGAGTGAACCTCCGAAACAGGATTCGCTACTGATGTATCTATATCTAGCAACAATTGCGATTGGTTACAAGATACAAGAATGGGTCCTATCCCTTTTTAACCAATCAGGGACTGTAAGATTTGTAAGGCATGCGGGATAGTCAGATCAAATGGCAAATATCTAGATATTACACTTTAACCTAAACTCCCAGAGCATTTCATTTTGGAATAAAACTATCCGGGAAGGAAAACAGGTCAAATTTTTAGGGGAGATCGGGCTACGCCTACGACTTGGATCAAACCTAGATCACCCACATGGAATTCTAGCGCCTTCCTGATCGCACCACGGGGTCAGCTCGAAAATCTTACAGAATTTCTTTCCCATTTGATAGCTCATTTACCAGCACCTATAGCAGAGTAGCAATCTGTTATGTTGAGAATGGTCAGGGTTAATTTACTTGTTTAGTGTAGCAGGATGTGCAATAGGTGGATTCAAAAGGAGCTTTAAAACTTTTCCTGACTTTTGTAAAAAGTATATTGAAAATGAAAACTTTTTTTTAAAAATAAAAAATGCTAAATTAGAAGTTATTCTTTCCAAAAGGACCCTAAAATGTAAGGGATCTGACAATATAATTCAATACACTACATTTGCGCAATATTCATGACAAAATCAACAACGGGATCACCCTACTTTGGCAGTCTATCTTAGCTCAAAATGTCACTCAGCTGCCCTGTTTTATAAATATAGACTTAGAGATAACAGACCAACATTCGCCAACAGGTAGCCAGCAAAATGACAGCATGTGGACCATATCAATATATCAAATAATCAATATAGCACTTAGCTTTATTACAAAGTGTCTGGAAATCGAGGCAAACCATATTTTCAAATTTAATGGTCTGAAAAGCACGCAGCGATCATTTCATTCAAAGGATAAAAGTAGCGAATCTGGCTTTTTGATTTGACGGGATCTATAGTCGCCTTTTTAGACTTATGAAGTGATATAATCGTACTGTTGAACCATTAATTTAAATTTGATGGGGGGAAAAAAGAAAGAAAGAAGGAAAATAGTTCAGCAAGTGTCACTCAAGTGATCATTTCAGCGACAATTTGCCGAACAGTCTGGCACCTGTTTCGCGAGGCTAAATATGGCATAGTTCCATTCCGCTTATCGCCAATTTAGACGACAAAAATAGCTCCTGTTTGGCGAGAACTAGAACGGTTACGAAATCCACATTGTGCGTGGATGACAGGCTCAGATGTAGAAGTTGTGAGACAAGAGGCCAGCTAACTAGCCCAGATTGATCCTACAAATTGTAAGATGTTCCACAAATATAGGTTGGGACTTCTGTTTTGTGTTCTTGTTGTCAGATAAGATGGGAAAGGAATACAAATAGTACACCCAACAAAATATGTAAGTTCCCCCTAGCATATACTAGAATATTTCCAAAAATATTTGGTGGATTTAAATAATTTTCAGCTAGAAAGATGCACCCAACTGTTAGGCACATTTTGATACCAAATTTGTTGGCCTTGAGACAATGCAACGATAAGAAATTGTGCCATTTACCAATTTTCATATAAATTGTCCATAAATCAATATGCAGATCATAATCAATAAGCAGCTTATAATCTTGTTTGTTAATTTTATGGACAAAACCAGCCATATCCAGTGAGATTTAGTGCCACTTTTTTTCTGTATACAATTTGGTAAGACTTCCGGAAAATTTCCGGAAGTTGTGAAACAAGAGGCCAACTAGCTCAGATCATCCAACATATTGCAAGATGTCCCTCAAATAGTTTGGGACTTCTGTTTTGTGGTTTTGTTCTCAGATGAGATGGGAAAGAAAAAAACAGTATTTCTCTTTTTTGTGAAAATGCTCATTCAGATCAATTGTAATATAATAAATATTGCCTTATTTGGGTATTGAGTACTGAACAAACTATCCATCTATAACAGCGATTCAAGACTTCTGGAAATTTCCAGAATTCCGGAAATGAGTCACACCAAAAAATAAATCTAGAAATGGAAAGAAAAAAAGAAATCCCCCCATTTTTTTGCATTTATGATTTCTTTTTTGCATTTCTGGACATTTCAGCATAAAAAGAGGCAAATATGGGGTGTTTTTTTGTTGTGATACCCTGTAGCCTATTCACCCAGACGATTCCCCATAAATGTTCAATGCCGCGTGCAAACCCGTCTGGCCAAGCTCATGTAAAAAATGCAGGAAATGGATCAATCACCCACTTGCATCCCTGCTATAATATAAAGCACTTCTACATGTAATTTGAATCCCTGCAAGTCTTGTGGGGATTGCCCCGTAAAGCAAGCAACGTGAATATCCCTCTAATTATGCTGCAACGTGAATATCCCTCTAATTATGCTAAAAAGAAGTCAATTGTGTAATATGAGTAAACCAATAGTGTAACGGATGAGGAAATATCTTCACTAATGTCTGCAGACTCGAGAGATAATTAGTTAAGAGGGTATCTCCTAGTATATAAGTGCTTTTGGTTTTGGTGGTTTGATATGCTGTGTATGGACAATGTTAAAAATTCTCTTGCTTCAACGTAAAAACAATAGCAAGACAGAAATGGGATCGTCAGAAAAACTTACTTTTTGAAAACTCGCTAAACAAAATATGCTGTAATCCTTTTAAAATGCACAAACTGTCACGTGTGTGTCCACATTTGGCAGCAAAGACAAATGCATACCCAGTCACACACCCCTACTTGTTATCACCTGCAAACGAGGACATTTCAGTGACCAATGTGGTACTATCCAAACAAGGACACACCAACCTGGATACACTCGCCTAAACAAGGACAAAATGGTGTGGGGGGTGGGGGGGGGGGGGGGGGGGGGCAGCGATACCGCCAACCAGACTATGCATTATCCAACCGAGACCTGATAGGGGGTATCACATGCGAGGACCTCGTTTAGAAACATATATACAACAAGTAGTTGTGATGCGCTAACGCTATTCCCCGGAAGCTCAAAGCAGCGCTTACAAAGATACAAAATAGCATAAGTTAACAAAATAACAAAGAACAAGACTAGCTGTAATGGGAACAAATATGCCTCCTTGAAGGCAATAACAGACTGCCGAATAAATATAGGTAAATCATTCCATAGCTTGGATGCACAAACAGTATTAAGTTCTATCACCAGCTCCTAACTCTTGTCATAGGATACTCAAGATGAAGATGATCTTTGGACAATCTTAACGCTTTCCATGCGGCAGGCACATTCCAAAATTTCACAAAATGTTTCAAAAATATCAAAATTATTGAATTTCATTACCATATTCGGAATCAACATAAGAAATGTATTAAAATAAGTACAAACATGCTTAGTATTGAATCAGTAATCCGTGAGATAGACCTTGAAAGTTGGGAAATGTTTTGGAAAAATCTGTGTCATATATGGTAAATCTGATAGCCGCGTGGCAATTGTTAAGTATCTATTTGGAACATTAGATAGCGATTGTACACTGTTTTGCAACATTTTGCACATTTCAGGAAACTGAGGACTGTCCACAGTTGGAATGTGTCCACAGTTGGAGTGTAAAAAACAGGCATGTGTTCTTATTTCCTGGGAAACACAAAATGACAACAAACAAGGTAGTGAAACCTATAGAATATTGTCGCAAAATTTGAACCAAATTGCCGACAAGAAGACCAATCTATTTATGAGTGGCAAAATTATGTTTATAGTCCATGAATTTCCAGGGGTTTGGGGGTTGGCAGGTGAATATAGCCATGCAATATAAACAACCAAAAATGGAAAAGGGATGTTTACACTGGGCTGTTCACTGGAGTCACAAGGAATAAAACATATAGAAAAATGTCGCGAGATTTGAACCAAATTGCCGGCATGAGCCTATATATTATTATTTGCTGACATCAATAATGCTGAAATTAGTAATTGACAACCAAAACTTACATGTGTATGAATAACTTTTTCGAAAAAATACAGACAATATCATATGCACTGTGGGACACTATAATTTCGGGACTTTATTTTGTGAATTAGTGCTATTTTTGCGGGCATTTAACTTCGCGAATCTAGAAATGTTACTGTTACTTTCAATGCAAAATTGTCAGTGGTTTGACAGTATTCGCCCACTCAATATGACTTCCAAGAACCAAGCACTATAGTTTGATCAGTTCCAAATTGGCAAAGCCTCCTTACAGCAGCAGTGAATACGAATGAAGGTGCGAGTGAAGACAACAAGCACACTGTGCATCATATGCTTGTCGCGTACGTGTGACCAAAATCGTGTGTGTCCATAACTGCGTGCATATGCTTGGATTACTTTTGCGCGCGGAGAGATAAAAACCGATTATTTGTCGCCAATTTGGAAGTGATTAAACTATACAAGCGTATGGTGAACATAGCAGGTTTCGTACACAACCAATTGTGACATGGCAAATACTATGTCTAGACATGTGGGATTTATATTACACCGCAATATTTCTCAAACTTGGACGTAATATAACATGTCAGATGCGGAATTCAAAACCAAATAAAGAAATGATAACCGGTCAGTGCAGCCTAAACTTAAAGAACAGTTATTCACAACTATGCTGGATCAAATTAATCTTAAAAGGTAGATGTTCCGATTGCTGGCCTGATTTTCAACTTGATGTTTTCTATTTTACATGAAAGGTCATCCTTAAAATTGTCACATTCCAAAGTTTGAGTTGCATAACTCCAACGGTGCTATTTTTAGAAGCACAAGGTCACAAAATATTTGCCCATTGAGTAGTACACAAACTGGTTATGGTGGTTAATAATATAATTTCTAAATGGAACATTTCTGGCCCCTAAGATTTTACAGACATAATGAGAAAAATATGGGGATTCTTCTGATATCAAAATATCTTGATGTGAAAAAAAAATCATAGCCCCAAAAACGTGATTGGAACATACACCTTTAAACCTGAACCATCTCAGTGTTATGACAACTCCAGTCATTGACTTAACTTGAACTTGAACTTCAAGCAATATTATGTAATCTTTTTCAATTGTTTACCCATATTCTTTTCTCTCTTCTTATAATGAAATTTGACGGAAAAAGTGTACTTTAGGTCCAAGATACTGGTATACCAGTATCGATCCATACTGGATCATAAAAGTTGCTAGTATCGGTCGATGCTGTACGATTTTACTGTTCCATTATCGGTCGATACTGGAACACCAAATTGTGTTCCAGTATCGAGCGATACCAAAAAGGGACCAGACTCCAGCAAATTGCTCGGGCCAGGCTTAATAAGCCTATATAAGCATGTTGGCTGAATGAAATGAAAGTGAGAAAAGAGGGAAGACCGAATGAAGTTAAAAGAGCCACTTCCAACAAATAAAGTTAACAATGTTGCTATCCTTCTCCGGACTTGAGAAAAGAATAGTCTTGATCCAATCTCATTTGCCACACAGGCGTAAATCTCATCTGCCATATACACCCAATGATTCTAGAAATGTATAGTGTTATACTTTTTTAGAGAAGCCAAATCCTCAATGCTATTGACTACAAGAGTTAGTAGAGCAGCGGCCCCTATAGACACTGTACTTTAGCATGGCACCCCCTCTTGCCGCTCTACTCATTTCTAGTAGGGTTTCACACAGTGTGGTCTATTTGCACATCTTGAACCATCTCGCAAGTGCGATCACTTCAATTTCTATGAACAAACATTTAACACACTCAGACACACCAACCATCAGCTAATTGCACAATCTTGAAAATTAACAGAAATCTGTTAACCAATCAGCGGCGAGAGGTCGAGCTTAAGTACGCATTGCGCACCATTGGATGCGCACATGTGTTGAGGCTGACCTCGCATGGTGTGTTTTTATTACACTTCGGTAGCACTTTGTCGCAACAAAATGACAAATGGATCAACATCCTTGGAGGGAATGCTGATTTAAATATTTACTTTTACACTGGCACCTTTCAACAACAAAAATGGGTCTGTTGCCCCCCACCCGTACAACAGGGTGAGGTCGCCTAAAAATGTCTAGACAGTGAACTAATTGATAACTACTCAGAGACAAATGATGGGTATGATATTTCAAGATCAAGTTTGGTGTACTTACTTATTGTACTAAGTATGAAACACTAAGTATGATAAATTTAAGACGACCTTCCTGACTGTCGAGTACAGAATGAATGATTGTACCAGTGTGCCAAAAACTGGCATTCACTCGTGGAGTGAATAATTACACGCGCCACTGACTATGAAAAGACCTGACCACAACGTCATGTGTGGTTTAAAAAGCAACCAACGGACAGTCCCATTATAGTGCGGGGGTAAAATTAATTTGTTCGTACGAGCCTTACAAATTCTGATTATCAAATTCAAAATCAGCCTGTTGCGACACAGAGGTCATTGACTTTAAAAATCCCGAAGTAAATGCTGATATTAAAAAGGACTGTTTACGCTATCCACGCTCAATTTTATCCATGATTGCAGACTATTTCATACTCATAAGGTTTATCGTAGATAGGAAAAAAGCCATTGATTATCCTATTCTGATGCATTGTGGGTTCGCAAATGGAGCAGATTTGCACCCACAATCCACCCACAATGCATCAGAATAGGATAATCAATGGCTTTTTTTCTATCTACGATAAATCTTATTGCCTCTTATTTTCTCAAATCTTACGCAACATTTTCAAAAGTGCATCACGGCAGCACATTGACCCGTGATTAGCCACCGTTATCCCGCGGCAGTCGCTTTCTCTGTCAAATTCATCCATTACAAACATGTTTCCGCACAAATGGGGTTGTGTGAAACAAGAGTTGATTGTCACACATTTCCCCCCTTAACACTTTCCGCTCGGCAGGCGTCTGCAGACGACCAATTCCAAAATTTCACAAAACGTTTCAAAAATGTCAAAATTATTGAATTTCATCACCATATATGGAATCACCATGAGAAATGCATTGAGATTAATTAGTACCATCATGCTTAGTATGAGTTCAGTAATTCTTGAGATAGACTTTGATATTGGGAAAGGTTTTTGGAAAATCTGTTTGGTACATGGTAAAACTAATCGTGGTGTGGAAAGTGTTAAATACAAGCATTAAATGTTGAGTGCGGTCTGAAAGTGTCATGGGTACACAAGCGGTATAATGGGCTATTCATGTGAAATTCATACTCCCCTTCGGACAATAAAAATAAATGGTTTGATTGTCCATAGATCACTTTCAAAAGTTGGGTTGGTCGTTCGGGAAAAGGTTGTATTTTCGTTTTGTTTTTTCCTTGCCCCTTTTTTCAGGTACCAAAAGTAAAATGAGATGTACTTGTTGTGGTAACCGAAAAACAAAAATCTGTACTATTTTGACAAGTATTTTTATTTTCTAAACACTTTTAAAAAAAAGGAAGGAATAAATTCAAATAAAATGTCTAAAAAAATTGAAATTTTTGAGAAGAAAGATTTTGGGGCGTCCTTCTGTCATCATCTCTTTTGTTAAGTGTATTTGTTTCATATTTATGTGTAC
The DNA here is from genome assembly GCA_035610835.1 of Ophiura sarsii. Classification (NCBI taxonomy): domain Eukaryota; kingdom Metazoa; phylum Echinodermata; class Ophiuroidea; order Amphilepidida; family Ophiuridae; genus Ophiura; species Ophiura sarsii. Next base: position 62,232,767 of record CM069448.1, read on the forward strand.
TTTTTCCATTAACAAAATGTTTTCATCTGATAATATTTCTTTGTTTTATAATTTCCTGGCTTTACCATCTCTATTGTCTCAATATATCTTTATATTTCTTTCTCTTTTGTTAAGTGTATATTTGTTTCATACGTATTTATGTTTACTTTTTTCATTAACAAAATATTTTTATCCGATACTGTTTCTTTCTTTTATAATTTCCTGGCTTTACCATCTCTATTGTTCCAATATATCTTTATCTTTAGGTGACAAAAAACACCCCTGTTTTTTAAGAAAAATGTTGGGGAATTTATTTGGAAAATATAGTTTTGTGTTGTTGTTGAAAGTTTTAGAATTTGTATGAATTAAAAAAAACCGCTCGACTGACCGACCCTACCTGAGAGGTCTGTTTGCCCTGTACTAACAGGGGTGTGTTTTTTCGTCACCTGTTCTATTTCAATCATAAAACTAATGTGCTTGTTTCTTAGTTTAGTTTTGGTTCAACAAATTCTGAAAACCCAAAATCTCCTTCTTTATAATGTCCTTGTTCAATGTGTCATTATTCATGTATGCTATCCTGTGTTCTCAATTGTATCTCTTCCTTAAGATCTTCTTTCAGTTCAACTTTATATCATGCAACTATTTACAAATTTGTTCCAAACACGAAAACATGATTGATAAAGTTCAATTTGTTATATATTTTTGCTGCGATTAGTTATGTCGTACAATTACCAATTTTCCAGCATTTAAATTGAAATTAACAAATATGTCAAAGCAATAGATTGATAAGTTCGATTTGTTTTATATTTTTGCTGTGATATTTTTTTGTTACAATTACCATCTCTTTCCAGACTCCAGTCATTACGCACACTATGTGTTCAACTCGTTTGATACAGATCATAACGGTTCGATCACATTTGAGGTAAGTACGGGACATATCATTTGATTTTTAGGGGGTGGGTGGGGATGAGGAAAAGAGAGAAGTGTCATAAAGGTAAACTCCATATATGGGAGAGAAAAAATCATGGTGCAGAGCCAACAATCAAACTTGGTGATAATCAATATTTCCCTCGTTCTGGTCAAGAAATGAAAAAATGAATTAAATTGCCCATGTTTTGAACCTGGGACCTTCCAAACTTTAGTTGAACACTCTATAAACTGTGTTATCCAGGTGCAACCAGGATCTATGGGGGAACGGACTCCAAAAGGGATTAGCACCTGGCCTATTCTACATTCAACAAACTTGATGCATGACGTCCAATTCATTGCATGAATTGTGCTATCAAATAAATATCATGAAACCGATGTATCTTCTTTCTGAAAATCTTAAAGACATGTTTAGCACCCCTGACAAGATGGCTGATAATCCATTACATCATGGATAAGGCGAGGAAGAAAAAACGCCTGTTTTACATGCCCGACCGACACCCTTTTTGCATTAAGCAAGAAGATTTTCAGAATATTTGTTCTCAAATCATGTAAAATCACCCGTTTTTTGACCGAAAATCTGTCGAAATCTTTTTCCAACCAATTTTTTTAAAAAATTGGACGAAAATCTTTTTTCACACATTTTATTAAAAAAAATTCAAGATTTTTGCAGATTTTGGTGACATTTCAGGTTTAAAAATCAAAAACAAAAAACAGCCCGACCAACCGACCGTCCATCCAACTGTAAAACAGGTGTTTCATTTTTGTCCTCTAACCTTTGATTAATGCATTTAAAAGCTTAAATTCATTCCCATATTTCCCACACTTTTCTAGCGACGAGCATGATAAAGCAATAGTAATAGTTGATTATATTATATAATATTAGTTTTAACTCGTCCATGTCTCAGGATAACCTGTCCCATTTAAATTTATTTTATCATCATATATTCATATTTGTATCTCAGGAAAGTTGTCAATAGTATTAAATCAAGCGAATTTGTCGCGGCGAGAAAAAGGCCTCCGCGAAATGTCCGAGTGCAAGTATATACCGGTCTTCACAATATCAGATTGTTACTAATTCTTGTTTTATTTTGTTGTTTATTTGTTCTCTCTTCCAGGAGTTCGTTACCGGACTATCAGTCCTCTCGAGGGGAACATTACATGAAAAGTTAAATTGGGCCTTCAATTTGTATGATATAAATGGTGATGGTTACATCACGAGAGAGGTGCGTATTCAAATCAATCATCAAGAATTTTCACACCGAATTGTGCGGATGCATTTTGACCCATTTCTACCAATTTTACCTAGATTAACTCATTTTGACCCATTTCAGCTCATTCTGACCCATTTTGATCCAATCCATTTCACAATTAAGAACAACACAACTTGGGTCAATGGGGGAAAACTGTGCTACCTGACTAACCCATTTTGTTTAAATTAAAAAACAAACAAAAACAAATATAATACATTTTAGGGAACAAATTTAGCAAAAGTTTAAAAGAAAGTACATAAATAGATCTCAACTGGCTGACCTAGCCTAAACTAGGGAGTCTGTCCACAAACAGAACAGGATTTTTCTTCAGTTTTCATCACCAAAGCTTTAAACAAATCAACAATTTAAATTATAATCATAATAATATAAAGATTGAGTGTCATATATAGACAAATTCTGCCAGCTCTTCAATTCAAGAGGCAGTAATGTCTATCCTAAAAATGAAAGCCACATAAAATGTTTATTGCATCAAGTGTCTAGTTACATACATGGCTATGTAATGGCATACACGCTTCGGGGGCTAAGCTTACTTATATCATGAATAATTATGTATAATGGATGTGGCGATGTGGTTAAGAGGGTCCTCTCATCAGTTGCGCTGGATTTTGTATTTCCCTCGATCTTACGCAGTTTTGTAGCACCGGTTAACACTTTCCACGCGGCAGGCGTCTGCAGACGACATTCCAAAATTTCAAAAAAATGTTTCAAAAATTTCAAAATTATTGAATTTCATTACCATATTTGGAATCACCATGAGAAATACATTAAAATAAGTACAAACATGCCTAGTATTGGTTCAGAAATCCTTTAGATAGACATATTGGAAAGGTTTCTGAAAAATCTGTTTTGTATATGGTAAAACCAATAGCCGTGTGGAAAGTGTTAAGGAATACTCTCTCTCTCCTGTTTGTTTTTTATATTTTGTCATATTACTTGATAATAAGACATTGATATGATAAAAAATGTTTTGAAGAGCTTTTGTCCATCTAACCCAAGACATGTAAAGCAGTTTGTATTTTTCTACATTTGTGCAATCTTATGAATTGTGATTGATTTATAGTAGCTGACTATTTGAAATTTATTCAATCGTAATGTGGTTATATTCCATGTTAATACATTGACTGCTAACATCTCTGGAAGAAAAAAATCCAAAGAAACCAATCACAACATATTCATATGCTGCTCTATGTGACTAATAATCTGCCAGACACAAAGGGCCGTATTCTCATACTAAACATGGTTTTAGCTGCAAACCGTGGCTAACTAAACCTGGTCTAGCTTTATTGGGTCAAAGATTCTACAAATGAATGAGTTGACTAACTAATTATTGTATTAACTAAATATTTGTCTTTGTATTAAGGTCCATCATTTAAAAATCGTTATTCCTTTTAAACCATGGTATCACGATAAGAAAATCATGACATACACTTGATGCAGAAGTTTAATTAAATGCGAGTTAAACTACCCCCGTACCCATGTTTAAAGTTAGACCCATTTCGGCGAGTTAGACGCGTGTTTAAGTAAAACAAATGTACAAAAATCACGTTCAGTTAAACGCTGTGTCTAAAGTTAGACGCGGGGTTTAGCTTAAAACCGTGTTTAACTATGTACGAGAATACGGGCCAAAATGGACGGAAATTAATAGAAATTTCTGCCCTGTCAACATTTTCAATCGTTTTGGGAATCATGGGGTGGGCTTGATCTGACTGGGGAAGTGGAGGGCAAGGATTGTTGACCTCCCCCCCCCCCCCCTCCCCGGTGCTATGGTGCCGCCACTGTATCCTCCCTCTCCCTCCCTTTTTAAGGGGGGGGGGGGGGGGGGGCACACGCCCCTAACGCCTTCCCCCTGGGTTCACCAATGATACTAATGTTTTATAAAATAATATATTTTGTTTTGTTTTTTTCTTCTGGACACAGGAAATGTTAAATATTGTATCGTCCATTTATGAAATGATGGGGAAGTACTCAGAACCGTCATTAGATGAAGTAACCCCCACAGAACATGTAGAAAGAGTCTTCCAGGTAAGGACAAACATTAAAGGCATATTATGTGATCTTTTCCAGAGAGCGCCCTCTATTTATGATTTTTTTTTTAGAAAATAGATTTTCTTGCAGATTTACATTTCTGATCATAAATCGTACATACATTCCAAGTTACAGAGCGATATGATTCCTAATTACCTCAAAATCATGGTTTTAGAGTGAATTTAGAGTGAAAATATAAACTGTCGTGTTATCCCGACAGTTTATTTTCACTCTAAAACCATGATTTTGAAGTAATTAAGAATCGTATTGCCCTGTAACTTGGAATGTATGTACGATTTATGATCAGAAATGTAAATCTGCAAGAAAATCTGCTTTCAATTTCTTTTTCGATGTTGAGGGCGTTTCCTGGAAAGATCACAAAATATACCTTTAAGAAAAAATAATATCACTTTCATAGCTTTAATTTACACTGTTTTTTGCCATTGATCTTCTTCTTTGAAAAAATATCTTTCACATATTTGAAGAAACAAAACACATTGTTTCACCAATTTGAATCAAAAACGAGGAAAAACTGCATTTGCAATGCCTAAAAATCTTTGAATACACTTGTAGGCTTATGTGTAGCCTGACCCAAGCATTTTGCATGAGTCTGATTCCATCAGGACCCAAGCCTGTGTCGGGTGGGGGGGGGGGGGCACTGACATTGGAAAGGGGTATAGGTATGTGCCGCCCTGAAGACCCCCCTTTTCTCTCTTCTACTCGTTCTTAAGACCCCCTTTGAGCCTGCTCCATTCAGCCCTTAAGACACACTTTTTATTAAAAGTTTAAAAAAGAAGAAAAAAGTCCCAATTTTTTGAAAAATGTGCGTTCTGAAACCCAAAAATTGGCGCTCTCCTTAATACCCTAATTTGTGGAGAAAATCGGATCTTAAGGCCCTTTTTTTGGTCAAAAATCTGCTCCGCTCCGAAGCCCCCATTTTGAAACCCTGGATGGCACACCCTACCCAAAAATAAGTTGAGTTCCCCTCCCCCCTGGTGTCTGCACAATTGATCCTGTAAACAAACTAACTAAAATTCAAATAGGGAAACTGAGACCCACTTTCTCCCTGTAAGTTAAAAAAAACTGATTAGGTAATAATATCATGGTTAATTGATTGTTACTTTTAATTCTTGGAAATAATTTTATCATATTCCAGAAAAAAACTTGTTTTCTGACTGGTTTCAAACAATTTTTATCAGGTAACCGTAAATTGTACCAAGTTGCATCATCCTAGTTGTTAAGTTAATTATACAGCATTTAAAACTTTTAAAAAATGTAATGTAAGAAGAGTGTTTAAAACTGACCAAATCAACCTCTACTACCCAAAAGGATATTCCAGAGGACAAGGACATTATAATTTTTACTCAATGATGAAGAGGTAAAGCGTACAAGATAATATATAATTATTGTAGGAAATGATAAGGTATGTGCACTGCTGCACAGGGTTTATTCTCTGAACTCATTGTCAATAACTTGGCCCCATGATTGCCGTGAGCAAATCATTAGCTGATCAAACCTCTATCAAATTAAGTTATATTTTCATAGGCTTATTTACAAATTGACTGTCTCTTTTTTTCCGCAGAAAATGGACCTTAATAAGGACGGCGTTGTCACAATAGAGGAGTTTATAGACTCGTGTAGAAGAGTAAGTACACTCATCTGTTACATGGGTAAATTTCAGGGATTTTGCAAAAGGCTAGCAATGTTAGCAGTAAATAGACTGGCAACTCAGGCCAAACAAAGAAGAAAGTCTGTCTCAGAAACATTGTGCAAAAAAGCTAAGTGCTGTGCAATTTTTTTTTAATTTTAGAAAATAGGCAATGAGGTATGTGATTTTTTTTTTTTTTGCTATTTTTTGTTGTTGCTTATCCAAGCTTACAGAGAACTTGTTTAAACTTTAAAAAAAGGAAGAAAAAAAAGAGAGTTTTTTAGCCCCCAGCTCATAGACCAGCTCATTTCACATACCAATGCGGGCGGGCTTCTGAGACGGACCTTCTTCTTTGTTTAGCCTCAATGTTATGAACCATTTAAATATGTCCGTGTTTAAGGTCAGATCGTGAGCAACTATCTGAAGCCAATGCACACGATATTACAAATCTAGAGAATAAATAATATATAGACTCGGACAAACTGGCGAGAATTAAATTAACAAATACTTTAACAATACACTTTCTCGAACCCGGTCCCTCTCGCATTCGCGGCGATTGGTTAATCCACTAGACCACAGGGACTGTGCTTACATGGATACACCAGACGAACGAGCACTTATGTATACAAGGTCTTGACCATCAATTGTAAATCTAGAGAATGATAGAATTAAGAAAGATTTATAAAATATAATAAAATTGTGAAGATATATTTGATTAGACGCCACAATACCACCATGCAATCTCATGACCTTTCAGTTGAAGCTCATAGATCTAACTAAGTGAGCAACAAAAGGTCATTCAGAACATCTGCCGCACATCCACGGGACCCTCTACTCCCTACCAAAGGGATAGCTTAGACTTTAGGAAGTAACTTGGCCTAAAAACACTCTTATTTTAAGTCCACTTAGAGTACAACTTAAACTTTTATAAAATAAGACCGTGTACGATTACATAATACTAAATTCAAACTTTTCCTCCCTTCTTTTACTCTTACAGGACGAAACCATTACCAAATCCATGCATGTTTTTGACACCATCTTATGAAAGCAAGAGACTTGATCCGGGGGAAAATAGCACCACGGCAACCATGCCCCACGTGCTTGTTTATCCCCTTCCCATCATGCATTGCAACAATTTTTGCCAATTTTAACAGTAGTTCCCTCCAACCAAATAGCCAGCAAGTTGTTATAGTTATGCATCAGGAATGGATTATTTTGTTGGATGCTTCTCTCTGAGTGGTGTGGAATATCATTCTCCGGTTGCTGAACAGATACGGATTTAACAAACATGTGATGCAATGCAAAATTCAGCAGCTGAACAGAGTTCCGGGAACCATCGATGGATCAGCAATAACGTGCTGATTGAAGACCTGATGGAGTCCAATATTACGTTCCACTCGGAATGTTGTTCCAGTGGAACAAGATAAGTGATGATGTGAAATCTGATGTTTTGTTTCACTCATTAAATTATGTTCTATTGGAACAAGATCAGACATGAAATTAGATCTGTTGTTCTGTTCCATTGATGAGTATGTTCTAGTGGAACAGAATCAGATATGAGATTAGATCTGATGTTCTGTTCCATTCATGAGTATGTTCTAGTGGAACCGGATCAGACATGAAATTATATCTGATGTTCTGTTCCACTTATAAGTATGTTCTAGTGGAACAGAATCAGATATGAAATTAGATCTGATGTTCTGTTCCATTCATGAGTATGTTCTAGTGGAACAGAATCAGATATGAAATTAGATCTGTTGTTCTGTTCCATTCATGAGTATGTTTCAGTGAAACAAGATAACAGACTGAAAGGTTGGTTCCTATCATCACTTCGTTCCAGTGGGAAAGTTCATACCTGATGTAATGTTCCACTCTGTTCCAGTGGAACCTGATAGAGTCAGACATTAAGCTCCACTCATCCTGTTCCAGTGGCTCATTGTATGCGGTTATTTGATTTTATTTATTTTTTGCGAAAAACGCGAAATCAATGTAGAAATGCGAATATAAGACGGTGTCAAATATAAAGATGTTAAGAAAAAGACTTGGATGTAGTATATTGACGGACGGAACACTCGGTATAGATTCCGTGACCAAAAAGAACACAAAGCAACTCTAGCAATTTACGAAAAATTGGAAATCTCGAACAGTCCTGCGTGGAAGACAAGGGGCTTATCCAGTACATCCAATCAACGCCAGTTGGAAGATTATCTATGAGAAGACTTACATATATACAAGACTTGATTAAACCAGATTAAATCCACAGAGTGTTGCCAGTCACTGGATAAAGAGCCCATTGGGCTTCAACGGAATTACAATGTTAGTCCACTCTTACCATAGACGTTGCTGACGACGAAGACAAGAATCGAGCTATTTTTCTCAGACAATCATTGAATTGGGCCAATTTTGGCACTGCATTATCCATGCTATCGTCCTGCGCAATAAATCCAGTTGTTGCGGCATTACCAGTTTTACCAATTTTTGTATCTCTCTCCAAACAGACAAAACTGCAAGGGAAAGGCTAATTAATCACTTGCTAAAAATTGTACCTCACTCATTTTTTTCTGCGTGTATAAACCATTATTGTATAGAATGATTTACTGAATTATGCATAGTTTAGCCGTATTCTACAGACAGCCATGTATTTGGGCAAAGTATAATAGTAAAAAGGATATAGTTGATGTAGCCAGTGATTTAATGGTAGCGTATACTTACCTTACATGGTCCCATGGCTGCATTCTGATTCAACATTTTTATCATTACCCATAATCCTTTCTGTTTTGTGCCAAGAAGGGAGGGGTGCAAAGAATGTTCAGGTGTGCATCATTTTACACAGAATTCATGAAATTTGTCTGAAATTCCCAAATATTTTTTGAACTTGGGGTGAAAAGTTTGGAAATGGAAAACATTCTGGTAATTAAACAGATTATGAGCTATGGAAAAATGCATTTTAAAAAGTGGTTCTCAATTGACTCCAAGTGAAATAAAAAGCACCCCCTCCTCATTTGGCGACACATCCCTGTAACTTCTAGTTATATTATAAGCTATCATAGGCCTGTGTCATTCATTGATAGATAGAGACAGAATGTGAAATTTGGTAGGGTCTCCTTTCCATGTGAAAACAATATACTCAGCATGCTGGAAATTTCCAACAAAACAAAAAAGGAAGAAAAAAAATTCACCCTCCACATTTATTTCAATTTCAGTACCCTTATTAAATGAAGGCCTACTTGCAATAAGGCTTTAGACCCTGCTAGCACCCCGGAAACTATACAATATGCCATTTTTGCCAAATTTAATCCACCCCTTATCATAGCTTTATTCAATTTTTCCAAATCTACATATCACTATTATGCAGCCGGATTTGGGTGAGAGTAAATCAGTACATGTAGTATTGACTATATTATAACATTTAGCCTTTTAATACTAGCGGGAAGTGTTAGTATATATAGCTGCCTCAAAGCATTACCTAATATTTGAATCAAATAAGTACCCTGACTTGATCTCATCCTACCATTGTATACTATATATATAGACCCTAGGTGATGAACAAACAAACTACTGCTCTGCAGGTAGACGGGCATTTCAAACAGATTCGTTTTTGAACAGTTTTTACAACATTTCAAAAATTAACAACACTTTCCATGTGGCTATTACTATTAGTTTGACCACATAATAAACCTCGATATTTCAGAAACCTTTCCCAATTTTTAAAGTCTATCTCAAGGATTACTGAACCAATACTAGGTATGTTTGTACTTATTTCAAAGCATTTCTCATGTTGATTCCAAATATGGTAATGAAATTCAAAACATTTGACATTTTTGAAACATTTTGTGACATTTTGGAATGTCGTCTGCAGACGCCTGCCGCATGGAAAGTGTAAAGAATTTCTTAGAAAAAACATCCTCAATATTGCAAGTAGTTGGTATGTCCGGCCTGTAGAACAGGGTTTTATTTGTCCCCAAATCTCTATCAGTACAAAAAAGAGTAAAATTAACCAGATAATACAAAGTGTACCACATATGGTGTGTAATAGCTGCCTTGCAGGATTTTTTTTTAAATTTACAATATACCAATTTTTTAAAAAGGTTTCTTTTTATGTGATTTGACATTTTTAACTGTTAACGTTTCTGACGATAATTATAAGATAGCTGCTGCATACTCACTTAATCCACAGCATTTCTGAATCACATGTTTAGTACTTGAACAAATCCAATTAAAGCTACACAGCAGCTATTACACAAAATATTCCGTATTGAACATTTTGTATACTGATAAAAGTGTGCCTTCTGATTTTAATCAAACACTGTTGATTGAAATCTAAATAAAATAAGGGGAAAAAATCATTATGACTTGCAAATTGTTCCAACAATTTTTGCTCACTTTATTTTAACAATTTCAAAGTCATAGAAGATTTTGGAAAGGTACTATACGTTTTTATATGATACGGTTTTAGGCACAAGTATGATAACTAGTTTGTTAATACAAATGATCAATAACATTGGTGACTTGGACAACCCTTGTCTAATACTTCAAATAAGATGGCTTTTGATTCCCAATAGAAATCCAGGTCAAAGTTCAATTTCGACTGGAATTAAAAATGGCTGCCACTCTAAGTGTATTAGTATGGTTTAAAGTTCACATATGGAATTATGTTACTATATGCATAGATCGATGCGACTGTGCCTGGATCTGTATCGTAATATTTGAAAAATAACACAATACAAATATTAAAAATGTACAATAATTACCAATACTTTATATAGCATTTCTATAGGCATATACGATATTCTGACCGTTTAGGCTTGTTATACAGTTAAGCATGCATGTACAGTTACAATGCCTTATACATTCTTTACAAGTATCATAATTACAAAAAACCAGGTACGTGTTTTTTTGGTGAACATTTGTATGTACATACACAACATCAATAGTTCTGTGCAAAAATCTGTATCAATAATACTAGTCGATCGATTGATACAATATTAAAACACTTTGCATATCTACCGATGACATGATATCATGAGCTCGTCATTTGCGTATTCAATTGTATTTATCGGTTCTTTGATTATTGTAGTAAAACAAATAATTGCAAATTTTTTGCACATAATTTTTGTACTTGCACGGTGTAATACTCATCATGTACATAGATTTCCATTATGTCTTTCTGATATTTTAGGTGTTCTTACGTAAATCTCTCCTTTATCGAGAGGAAATATTATGAAATTATTGCTGTATATATATATACCCTGTATGTTATATTAAACCAAAGCAGAGGCTAATCTGAAGCAATAGTGTGGCTAGCTCAATGAGTGAAGGTGTGGGTGCACTTAATGTAATTTTAAGAAGTGGATAATATGTGACGTGTTCTACCCAAACCAGACACAATTGGGCAAGATATCAAATTGAGTTAATAATTCATTATTAAACTAGAGATCTTCAGCTTTACAGTGGTACCTCTCTTTTTTTAATCGGACTTCCCGCAGCGGAGTTACATCATTTTCAAGTTCGTCTTTTACGGTCTTTATGAAAACTCCAAACTGAGATATCGCCCTTTAAAGTTACTAGAATTAGGCTTTTTACTAGAACGAGGATTTTTTAAAATCACTGAAACATACATTTAAGATGATTTTTTAATCTGAATCTTTCACAATATTGTTATAAACACTCTGAAGGTTAATTATTTACCAGAAATGCAAATTCCCCAAAAAATCACCCCCGATTATGTTTTGGGCTATTTCTCAGTTTGGAGCTCTGCCCAATTCCGTCTGGTTTTGGTAGAACACGTCACATATGTGGGTGCAAATTTATGTTGCGATATTGCACCCAACACTAAGGAACCAGTGTTAAGGATTCTCAGCTCCAAAATGGTCCATTTTTATCACCATCCTATAGTGCAACCTATTTTCAAATCAATACCTTTTATGTAAATATGTGGTGATTTGTGCCAAAAACTTTATAATATTACTCTCACATTTAAGCGCATTTATTCAGATACCAAGTGCTACGGGCGCAAAGACAATACACCAGAGGGGAAGAACTTGGAAACAGATCAGTTTTGTCAGATTATTTGAAACTAGAAAGTAAAGAAGACATTGTGGATATTGATTTAAAGAGAGTGTTTGTTGGTGTTTAACCAGCTCACAATGTTATTTACTATTATTCCATTGGTTTTTTTCCGTCACAACAGTTGAATTTCCTGGTAGGCCTATGCCCCCTTTTTTTTAGCATTACCTCTCTTAAAATGAGTCGAGCATTCATATAGGCAATTTTTGGTAGATATTTCAACACAAATTGTCAACTTTCGGGGTTGATCCAGTACTCAGCACCCATGGGGTGCATTACCAGAAGGTCAACCATTTTCTAAGCTGCCAACCCACTCAAGAATTGGGGGTGGGGGGGTTGTGACGTGGTTTACTTCAAACCGGCGCGAAAAAACAAGCTATTATAAACCGATAAATGGCACACCCCGTCTGGATACGCCTCTACCTTTGTGTGCATTAATATTATAGCCATTAACCCTAACCCCCTGAATGCTAAAAATGCTAATCCTAAGTCCTTCTCCAAGCGTATGCGCCGCCGGTTTTCGATGACGTAGTCAACCGAGCCTATATAGTGAGCGCAGTATACTGCGCAAATGTGTAGCTGAGGGCCATGGCTTAGTGGATGGGACGTGGGGCTTGAGAACGGAGGGTCCCCGCATCGAATCCCGGCAGGTTCCCGGAGATTTAGTTGGTGTTTTTTCCTCGAAAATTGTGATCCCGGTCAAAAACCCTAAACCGGGGTTAGGGTTAACAGATGTTAAGTGCATCCCCCTCCCCTCTGGAAGAGCTTCACAAAATATCAAATTTTAAGTAGCTTTTAAAACATTCTTAATATAATTCCTTTGGTCTGATTATGGAAATAGGTTGAATTTAACATAAGCAGATATAAGACATGACAAGTGATAGTACTAGTCAAATAGAATGAAGTGGTAATTTTCGAAAACAGATATTTTCGTGATTTTGTAGTGCGCCATGCAAGACTTTAATTTTGTGGTTTCTACATTGATTATAAAGAAACTCTATTGCTAAAGAATCTTTCTGCCTGTTTATATTTTTACGTTTTCATGTCCGCTCGCGCAATTCGCGAAAATAAAACCCTCGCGAAAATTACCACTTACACAGTATACAAGCAGCACCTTAGCAAAATATAGTGCAACAATATTAAACAGTGCTTTTGTAACAGACAATATATGGCTTTTTGCAATCACTTGTATCTTTAGTTTGGGACACACTGTATTTCATACAATTCAATTTCAATGCCATGAACATCCGTTTCTCAGTGACGCATGCCGTTCAATTTTTAGCATATCGTATTCAACAATTTATACCATAAGTATAATTCAAATTCTTTTAGCGGAACATGTATGGTTTTATATATGCGTAAGAGAAATTTGTGCAGTGGTAGCTTCTTTAAGGTATAGCAAACAAGTGCTTGTATCCATGGTAATCGGTCTTATAATATATTTTGAATCACCTGTTCCAACTTTTTATCGTAATCTTTGGTAGAAATAGAGCTAGGGAATTATACTGTTTTGTAATCATTAAATACGGTGCTTTTTTATCTCCTTATCTTATTGTAACAGGGATAATATGGTGTAAAATTATCAAGTCGCATAAAAAGTTGGTTTAGTCACAAGAAGGCAAGATGGAACGCACTTTTAACAACACCATTGCCGGCAATGGTAAATTTGCATTGATAAAAAAAAGTTGCATGCACAAAATATAAATATTGAGGACAGGGGGAAGTAGGAGGTATTTTATCCCGGAACTGATGGTTTATTTATACTAAACCAACTTTTTATGCGTCAAGATTTAACAAAAGTAACTAAGGAGATGAAATAACAGACGCTGTTCTATGGACCGACCTACCCATTTTTGTTTTAGAAATTGTGGAGAAAATACTGTTTATGTGCAAATGAACACAACCCAATTTGCAATGCAAAATACTTTTGTGAGATTTTGGTACAATTTTGAAGGGGAAACCAGGATGAAACCTAAAGCCTGACCAAGAGGTCCATTTGCCCATAGAACAGGGTTTCTTTTTTTCATTACCGGATGGAAAGGGAATAAACCATATGTTTAGATGCGGAGGGAAAATGTTTACTATATAAATGCATAGCAATTGATATCTTTGTTATTATAAGTATGTAGAGAATCTGCACTAAAGCATTTTTGTTTTTATGAATGTATAATATAAAAATATATATCACAATATTCTAAAATATTATTTTAAGTTAGTTGGTTTAGTTCTGACAATGGTTGGAGTTGAAGAGTCAGCCGGCAGAAGTATGAAGACGCTGAGCGGAGGGAGGTAGACACCACAGCCCTTTTACGGCAAAAGGATGTATCTTATATGTACTTTCTTAATGATATACTTCTTTTTAACATGGATTGTGTTAAATTGGTTCAATAATCCTCAATTAGGAAAAGGTTGCAACTTGTAAAGACAATAAAAGTAATATACTGCCTTTTACCACTACATGATTTGTGGAGAAAAAAGCTAAGTTTGATCATGTTAAAAGGAAGTATACTGTTAGGAAACTACATATAAGATACATTCTTTTGCCATAAAAGGGCTGACCAGTCAATGACCAATAACCATTATTGTTTGCCACATATGTTGCCCATTTTTATTCCTTTAACTTTAAAACTTAGCATACTATGTTCTCATTTATATTTTAACTAGCAGTAGTTTATACATATTTCGGCATTTGAAGCATGCTACTCTTAAACCGTTCGCCCAATTATCAAATTAGAGATCATCCACTTCACTCATGCGTGCCCGTAACAAAAGGTTCTCGTTCCTGTAGCATTTGTTGTTCATATCAATTCAATGCATGACCGTCAATACAAGTATTACTGTTCAAAGAATGACTTATACATTTGGCAGGTTATTTAAACAAGTATCCATCAACATGTGTGTTGGTCACAGATTTAGATGTCTGTGGTGTTGGTCTTTTTAAATTCGGAAACAGACGTTAGTTCCGCAAATATGGCCGCAACATGGAAGGCCTCTATACTTGAAGCGGTGTAATTCATTATATAATGCATTGTAACATTAATATCTTTAGGCTCTTCCACAAACTGTACCATTGTAATACAGAAAGTGGGTTACTGTACCAAAAATATAGGTCCAAAAAGCTCAGATCAGTCAAAAAGAACGCAATTTTTTTTCTCTACCAATAGTTGCAGTTGAACAACAAAGTGGCACAACTGAAACCATCTCGCAAATGTGTCATTTTTGAGACATTTGTTTTGGTTTGATAAGAAATGTGTTTAATTTCTCTCTCAAAAGTAGACCAACTGGGCATCTATAGTTCAATCAGTTCCAAATTGGCAAGAAATATTCGTTTTTTATCTCTCCACGCGCAAAAGTAATCCTTGCGCATGGGCGAGATAATGGGCACACGCAACGCACGTGTCACGCAAATGATACACAGTGCCCTTGCTGCCTTTGTGCATGTCTGCGTCCTTCTAAATTCATTCGTTGCTGTAAGGAGGCTTCGCCAATTTGGAACTGATCAAACTATAAATATAAAGTTACTCAATTGGGCTACTAAATGAGCTTTAGCAAATACCCTTAACACTTTCCATGCGGCAGGCGGCTGCAGACGACATTCCAAAATTTCACAAAATGTTTAAAAAATGTCAAAATTATTGAATTTCATTACCATATTTAGAATCACCATGAGAAATGCATTGAAATAAGTACAAACATGCCTAGTATTGGGTCAGGAATCTTTGAGATAAACTTTGAAATTTGTGAAGGGTTTCTGAAAAATCAATTCTGTGTACGGTAAAAATAGTAGCCGCATGGAAAGTGTTAAGTTAAAATTCAGCCTTTTTTAGTTGAGTCAACAGTTATTATAATACAAATGCAGATGAAGAAAAAATAATAGTTATGATTACATCGCTATTTACTCATCATTAAGTTATTAATACAGCTAATTAAACAGAATTTCTTTGTTGTATTCGAAACATAATTGATTACCATGTATGCATACAAACATGTAAATATATATTCAATTCCATATAGCTTTTTGCTCATTATGATTATAATAACATAACAGCACTTATTTTTTATTGTATTTCATGTAAAGTATGTGTTCAGACATTTTTTGCAGTGTATGTATGTATCATAATATGTATAAAAAACAAAGCCATATTTTAATGTTGTATCAGTTTTGTATATTGTAAATCCCGCAATCTTATGTATATTTCTTTCAGCAAATTCAGTAATTTATCAACAATATTGGAGATATCTTTTAATGTATGAGATGTTGCACAAAATGTTTGATTAGTTTAGGGTGGGTTAATGTCTTAAATATTTGATGTGATCAAGCAAAATGAGTCAGAAGCAGAGACTATTGATTTTGAGATATAACCAAACAAAGGATAGAAATTCTTTTCTTTTTTTCTTTTTTTGAAAATCATTCAATTGCTTATATCTTTGAAATTAAGTGTCCATTTAAAATAGAGTTTTCTGCAGATTGTGGCATAGCAAATAGCCAATGCAATCAAGTAGGAAACCCCTAAAGGGGATGTTTTAGACTTCAGATTAATTTTTCTTGATCGCATCACTTTATAATGCTGAAGTAAACAAAAGGGCAAAACATTAAAGGCATATTATGTGATCTTTTCCAGAGAGTGCCCTCTATTCATGATATTTTTTAGAAAGTAGATTTTCTTGCCGATTTACATTTCTGATCATAAATCGTACATACATTCCAAGTTACAGAGCGATACGATTCCTAATTACCTCAAAATCATGGTTTTAGAGTGAATTTAGACTAGAATAAAATAAGTTGTCGGATATCCAACAGTTTATTTTCACTCTAAAACCATGATTTTGAAGTAATTAAGAATCGTATCGCCCTGTAACTTGGAATGTATGTACGATTTATGATCAGAAATGTAAATCTGCAAGAAAATCTGCTTTCAATTTTTTTTTTCGATGTTGAGGGCGTTCCCTGGAAAGATCACATAATATACCTTTTAGATGTTTAATGTCAGAAAATTGTTCGCTCAAAACAAAACAGACAATAACTTGTTTTAATGCAAATTTTACCAATTTTCTGTCACTTGCCTGCAATGCTTTCATGTAAAAAACTGGTACCTTAGTTTTATATGTATGTTGTTAATCCAAAAACTGCCGCAGTTATTACCTGCACATTTATCGGACAATGCCTCGTCTCTTTTGCATGGGCACATACTTTTTATACACATACATTTATCAATATGGCTTACATCTTCAGTGGTGTATTGAAACCTTTGTATTCGAGAAGATTAGTGTTCACCTTTAGAATTGAGGGTATAACCTCTAGAATTGAGGAGATAACCTCTAGAATGAAAGGAATAACCTCTAGAATGAAAGGGATAACCTCAAGAATGAAAGGGATAACCTCTAAAATGAAAGGATAACCTCTAGAATGAAAGGAATAACCTCTAAAATGAAAGGGATAACCTCTAGAATGAAAGGGATAACCTCTAGAAGGAAAGGGATAACCTCTAGAATGAAAGGGATAACCTCTAGAATGAAAGGGATAACCTCTAGAAGGAAAGGGATAACCTCAAGAATGAAAGGGATAACATCTAGAATGAAAGGGATAACGTCTAGGATAAAGAGGATAACCTCTAGGATGGATGGAAAACTTCTAGGATGGAAGAGATTACATTTACAATGGAGGAAATTACCTCTAATATGGAAAAGATAGCCTCTATAGAATGGAAGGGATATCCTTAAGAACAGAGGGAATGACCTTTAGAACTGAAGGGATTACCTCTTAGAATGGATGGTTTATCAATTAGATAAAGGGGTAACTTCTCGGACAGAGGCAATAATTTATAGGATTGAGGAATATTCTTAAGAATAGAGGAACAATTTAGTCGAATGTAGGATAGATGGAATACATTCTCTGCGATAACAAGAATAACATTTAGGACAAAAGGGATAACTTCTAGAACGGGGGAAATAACGTCTATGGCGGAGGGCTACAGGTGACAGGAGAAACCTCTATAATCTTATCATTATGAACAAGTTGAAATTTATCTTTAACATGTTTAAAATGAGTTGCACTTAGAATCCAGGCATATTGATAACACCCAAAGGAATAACTTCTAAAATAGAGGTACTATGTTGGAGGGCTTCATGTGACAGGAGAAACCTGAAAAAAATGTGGGAATTCTCTTTATCTTTGTTAAAAATGTGTTGCACTTAGAAATCAGGCATATCGATGCACAACCTGTGCATCATACAGAACTATGCCCGATGCACTTGACCGGCGATAGCTGATTGTTGCGCTCGTATACATTTTCTTTTAATATTTTGCAATGTTACGAAGCTCACCTGTTATAGCTGTTGATCAGACTACCGTGTCGGATGTAGAGGCTGCAGGCATTTCATTCAAAGTCGGCCATCTTGCAGGGTCATACCTAGACTGGGTCTCCACGTCCCTCTATATGGCAGCCTTCTTTAAAAATGGTGGACCAAAAAGGGGGACTGGGAAAATGGAACGCCCAAAAAGTGTGCAGTTTTCACGTGAACTTTGCATATAGGAATATACCAAACAACAACAACAGAAATACCACCCAATTGGTCCAATTCAAAGGAAGTGCATTGAACGATCGTCACGCTACGTCCCGCGGGAGGCAAATCATTCGCCCTATCGCGTCATGCGGTGAAAAGCTCATGTTTATTCACGAGTTTATCAGCGCACACTTTTGGAACTGTATTTTTTCCAGTCTTCACATTTGAGCACCCTCGCAGGGGTCGTGTGTAAAATAGGGAAGACATGAGGATCCAGTCTAGGTAATACCAAAGATCGTTGACCTGTATCTGTACCTGGAAAATGTTACTTGCCCCCTAATGGTGATCCATAACCAATTGAATGCAACCCCGGGGGAGGGGAACCTCTTATATACAAAGGTGGATATCTTCACCAGTTATGAACGTTCAGAATGGACATTTAACAGTATTGTTTCTGTGAAACACAAATACAAATATTTACACAGATTTTTCCCTAGAGTTTGCAAGTTTTGCGATTTGATGTCCACATTTAAATGCAAGTGAGCACCCCTAGATTGATTACCAATTACTTACTTGCAGAAGAATAGCAAAAGGTCAAAAGGTCAAAAGCTTGTATTTGGAAATGAATTTATCCCTACCTCTTGCATTAGTGGGGCATTATAAAAATGATGATCTATAACGTTGATGTAGAAATCCTTATAATGAAGTAACCACATCGCGATCTTTAAATTACAATTTTTAATAACATATTTATTCAATCAAATAGCTGCTGTTTTTAATTGGCTAGTTACAAATTTTCCAATTTAGTGTAAGTGTTGGAATACACATCAGGTGTGATAAAAACCTAGAGAACAGAAACAGTTTTAAGAACTATCTACTACTAAATACTTGTATAATGTACAAACCCTACTTTTATTCAGCTTTGTATGTTTATACTCTTGAAATGTTTATTCAGTATTTCAAGTTCTGATCATATCCTATTCACATTCAAAATATGTATTTATATTATACTCACTATAATCACTTTTGTGATACATTTTAACTTCATTCATTATATAACACCCAAGAAATTAATAATAGTTTTAGACCATTCAGGTGTTTCAACAAATACATAATTATACCAAGTAAAGAATGGGTAACTATTTTTGATTCGAGAAAAAAACTGAACTGCTTTTTTCTAAATTCAATTAAGTATACTATTATGGTATATTACTCTGTCACTTATTTTGAAAATGCATGGAGAATTGAGGTCGCCATCTTGTTTGGTTGTCTTCAAATAAACTGTGCAAAGTCAAATGTTGTAAAAACCTTTTGAAGAGTGTGTGCAACATTATGATTTGTCTTATGGTTTATTTTTCTGATTTTTTCAGTTTTCATGCGGCAATTAGTTTTACCATATACAAAGAGATTTTTCAGAAACCTTTACCAACTTTCAAGGCCAATCTCAAGGATTACTGAACCAATACTAGGCATGTTTGTACTTATTTAAATGCATTTCTAATGGTGATTCCAAATATGGCAATGAAATTAAATAATTCTGACATTTTTGAAACATTTTGTGAAATTTTGGAATGCCGTCTCCAGACGCCTGCAGTGTTGAAAGTGTTAACCAGTCAAAAAACGATGACATTAGTTGATACTGGCTACACGTCAATGGGATATTCAGCAGGTACTGTAAAAATGTTCATTAATATTAGTCTTTTGTACTTTGCGCCAATTTGAACTATTTTGTTTGCTTTGAAACTCCAGTAGTTGGAAGTTCATTTTGTTGATAAATACATGCAGCAAAATTATGTCCAAATTATGTTCACATTTACAGTGCACTAAATTCCTAAATGCCATAGAAATATTTTTTACAAAATTGGTCAAAATTTCATTAAAAAATAACATATTGATACAAAATGTATATAAAAAAACTTGCATCATTCTGATTTTTAAGCATGAAGTTAAATCAACCAAATTTGTATTTGATCTTTCAGAATTACTAGTTCAGTATTTTTGTTGAATCATAAATGGTGTTCCTTCCAACATAATAGGTACTGTGAACCCCTATGATTATATCGAGGGCTCAGAAACACACGGCCTCATCTCCATTTTTTAAAAATTAGATTTTGGTATCAAAAAAGAAATTATCTTTCTTAGTAACATACAGCCTTATCTCCATAACACAACCAACCCCTTTCAAAGTTATAGCCAGTACCTCCATCTCCCCAATGTGTTTAAAAATCTTCAATAGTCTATTTCTCAAAATGGTCAAAAAGGAGATAAGGCCTTGTGTTTCTGAGCTCTCGATATATAAGTTTCTAATACTATTAAATGATATGTATTTTTTTGTTTGTTATCTATCATAAATGTCTGATTATTAAGTTAATATTTTAAATGTACATTTATTATATGTCACATATTTTTAATTTCATATTGATTTGGGACATGCACAGTTGTTTTAAATGGTTTGAACTGTTTTTTGCAACCTTTGTGCCATAGACTACTACTGATGCAAAATGTTCACATTTGAGTAGTGCATAAGGTACCTATGTGGGTTTTATGTGGAGTACCATGAACATGTTTTTTAACACTGCAGTAATAATGTGTTATACCATTCTGATCCAGGATTGTGATCTTTGCTAGAAAGCATTTCAATTTGAAACAATACCATATAAGCAACACATGTTAAATAAAATCAGCATGGCACAACACATTATTTTATTGTAGGTGAACCATTCATGGTAGTTCAGGTTAAGTTTGGTCAGTACACTGTCTTATGTGTTGTGAATGTAATATCCCAGGTGATATACATGTGATGGCCATATGACATACAAATGATGTGATGTGACATGTATGTGATGGCAATATGACATGCAAGTGATAGCCATGTGACAAGTTTGTAATGTCTATGTAACATGCACATGATGTCCATATGACATGCAAGTGATGGTAATATGACATGCAAGTGATGATAATATGACATGCATGTGATCGCTATGTGACATGCAAATGATGTCGATGTGACATGTATGTGATGGCAATATGACATGCAAGTGATGTCCATATAACATGCAAGTGATGGCAATATGACATGCAAGTGATGGCCATGTGACAAGTATGTATTGTCTATGTAACATGCATATGATGTCCATATGACATGCAAGTGTTGGCAATATGATCGCCATGTAACATGCATATGATGACAAAATGACATGCATTTGAAGGTATGCATATCTTCAATCAATACTGATCAAATTTTAGTTATGGTACAACAATTGTATCGATATCCAGGGTCGTAGCAATGATAACTACTAAACCTCCATGTTTGTCAATTATGGTGAACCTTGTTAAACCCAGTTAAACCACAGCTAAACCACAGCACCCTCACATAGATGGTTGTCAATGAAACAATGTACATGTATTTAAACCTGGTTAACTATCATATTTATTGCAGCCTGTTTTGTTAGTAATCAATGGTCAGATTAAATCCATTTAAGGCATAAGGATTAATCACCATTGCATTATACCGTTAAGATTCATAGTCTCATCTTAAATGGCACTGTTCAGTGATGAATGTCTGAATGTGCACTTATTTGTGAACCCTAAGTAATCTGGGTATCAAAATCGTACCCAGAAGCAAGGGTTACTTACTTTGTACATTGGTGTATGTGCATCAATTGAACTGTGTAATGTACACCTTGTATTCTGGGTATCATAAATCATACCCAGAGTGCAAAGGGTCCCTTTTCAGTACATTGGTGTATATAGGTCATTACTGAACATTGCCTATCACAGTGAGACAGTGACAATTTGAAGGTTCGGAAAGCAGTTTAAGTTGACAATATTTAATTTGTGGTTATATCCTGATTTTAGTGTATTTCAGACTTTTTAGATATATATACAAGTAGTTCAGACTTGCAGAACCTAGCACAACAAAATGTTTCACCAAAAATGAGTTTGTAAATACTTTGTACTGTTTCCATCCAAACTAACTGACATTTATTATTAGCGTGGATGTAATAAGTGTCGATTACGACAAAGAACTAATTTTCATATTGTACAATAAAAAATGAGAAATAAAATTGAGATGCAGCGTGTTATTTGTTTTTCTTTTAGTGTCATGATGCTATTGTACATAGATATATGTTTCCAAAGGTGATTTGAGGCAGGTGACAGGAGCCGTTTGGCACATGTGACAAGCAAACATATTGTTGACTAATTCTGCCATCATGGACCACATTGTCAACAAGAGCCATGTCATCAACTGGATGAGGCAAATATATTAGACAAACAGAAAAATATAGGAATAGAGACGAGGGGCCACTCAATCTAAGTCCAATATACCATACCACAATCTTTACTAGAACAACTGTTGCCAAGCAACCACCAAGTAGTGCTATTATCAACCAACACATGGTCGTCACTTCATCATCAGTGATGAGAATCTTGTTCTCTAAACTGGACTAGGTATCAAAATAGTAAGTCTTTTCATTGATTCATTACTTGACAGGGTTCAAATCTTGGAATGTGGTCCATAAACCACATTTGTATATGGTTGCCTTGGCAAACAATTGCATGTAAGTTTAACAATGAATAGCATTGAGGATGGACATGAAGTACCCATCTTAGTAGCTTTCGTTAATCGCACGTTAAGAGGGTACACATTTCCCAAGGTCAACCAAAATCATGTGTTTGTGTGCATTTTATTGACATGTCTTGCAAAAGAGCTTACATCAATTTTGTGGAAAATAAAAAAACATAATAACAACAAATAATAAAAGTGATTGATTTGAAAAACATACCATATTTGATTGGTATACTATGTACCTCTTTTTCATTATACACATTTCAAGCTTTTCTCACTAACATGTATGCAAGCCCTTTTACAATCAGCGCTTCATATTATCATAACATTCAATCAAGTAGATCGATTCTCAAAGTACCCATGATTTCATTCCACCACTTAGCCAATGGGCGTCCTCATGTTAACGGCCAACACCTACTCACGCAAATAATGGTCCCATGTATTCGCTGTGGATCAAAAAAAGTTGGATCTCATTGCAAATAGCAGGAGAATGCAACTATTGAAAGGGATCAGCCAAAGTAAACAAGGTAGAATATTGGCCTGGCTCTTTTTTCCAAAACAATCAGGACATCAATAGTTGCGTTTTTGGGGCGCCTGCTACGTCGGCGCCTCTTTAAAGATATAGTTTGACCTTTGAGCTGGAACACAATGTCATGTTGAATTTTTTAATTTGAATTAATTTACTTCAGAATTCAAGTTGAACATTAAAAATTGCCAGTATTGTTGTTTCTACTAAATAAACACATAGCAAAACTTGAGTAACACAACGTTTTAACTATGTTGGAATACCACCCTAAACCATGTAAAATGCTGATCTCAGCATATGTCTCACGCATGTCACAATGCGCAAAAAATAATTAATCCTTTCTTTAGCGCAGACAAAACAGAAACGATTTCTTGACCTTTTTGCAATTAGAAGTGATAAACAGGTGTTGAACATGTTCGGCATTCTTTGCAAACAGTAATGAATAACGACAATACTAAACGCTGCTGTATAGACATGGTAATTGATTGATAACATGCTTGTAGTAGTAATTTGAGTAAGATAATCTTATCATCAAATACTAAAGTATATGGCAGCTATTTCACGTAGGCTGGTTTTTCTTTAAAGCGTCTTTCATCAATGATGTTTGTTTAAAATAAAACCGATGTTTACATTAACTGGGTCATTCTATAATAACAATTATAATTCTGATTGATGATTTTAACGGTATCCCACAATGCATTGTAGGAGCACCAGGTAACTAGAGTTTTTTCCCACTATGCACTTGTGGTGCTCTTAAGTTTTAGAAATAACAATAAGGAATAAACCGTATCGAAGATCTACTTCTGCAGTCATGTTGTAATAATGCAATGAAGATGCACGATGATATGATGATCATGATCTCTCTACAATAATCCAGCGACGAATACGCCCTTGGGCTGGGTGTAGGTAGTTTTGTACCGGGATAGCTAGGTGCCCTCCTTTGGCTTTGTGTAAGATAGCGAGGCGGTTTATTTTCCTTGTGTCATTTAGAGACTCCCATTTAAGCTCCCGTATGAGTTCTGAAACATTAGATTGCCAGTTGTATTTATTGGAAACCATTCGGGTCGCCCTTCTTTGTATTTTCTCCAATTTTTGTATGAGGATCCCACATAGCTGGGTTTTAGGATCCGTGCTTTTAAAACATTTCAATAGAGACGACAAGCATCCCTTCTTTTGATTATCTCTGCTTTGCTCTTGTCTTTTTCTCGCCTTTCTTCTTAGTCTTGTCATTCATCTGTGGTGCAGCACTCTTTTGAAATAGCTGGCGTATCCACACAGCCCTAAATAGGCCCACTCCTCCTTCGATTCTTTTTCCTCTGTTAGTATTTGTTCTTATTGTTCTGTCGGAACAGGATTCGGATGACGCACAATTCTTGGTTAAGGCCCTGTCACACCATAGCGTATGGCCTGAACGTGGCCTGAACGTGTGCCGACGTATTAACAAAATAGCTCGAAAACTGTCAGAGTCCAAGAACGTCCAAGAACGTCCAACTTCCCAACGAATTGCGTAGGAAAAGTCGACATCGGTGATGGAATGGACGTATCCATAGCGTATCCATAGCGTAATAAACGTATACATAGCGTATGACTAACGTATTGATAGCGTATCACTAACTTATAACAAACTTATGACAGCGTATCACAGCGTATGCGATCGGCGAGCGTATGACCAACGTATGCTTAACGTATTCGAAGCGTATGTCTGCCGTGTTCGACGTATCCTCAGCGTATCCTCGGCGTACAACGAACATGTGACTTATGCCGCTGCAGAAATTGAGTTTCGTACACGGCGGGACAAGTGTTGCCAGTTCAAGTAAACGCAGCCTAGATGATAACTATTAAAATATCTAGCTAGAAGGGTAAATCTATAGGTCCAACCTATAACTTACGACGAGTAACGTACCTCTAACGTATGTCAGCGTATGTCAACGTATGTCTAACGTATGTCAGCGTTTGTAAACGTATGTCTAACGTACCACGAACCTATCGGGAACTTATGCAGAACGTAAGTTAAGCACACGTTGAGTACGTCGAGAAATTTTGAACATGTTCCAAATGTTCACAACGTATTACAGCGTGCTCTTAACGTAAACGACGTATCCCCAACTTACCCCTAACTTGTATCAGCGTACACCAACGTACGCCAACGTATTTTTCGATATTTCGCATACGTTGTCATACGTTCAGGCGATACGCCATGGTGTGACAGGGCTACTGTACAGCTAGCGTATGTACCGTACAGCTAGCGAGCATTCGGCGTTTTGGGAACTTGGAGGGTTTGAGTATATAAATGGGTCCCTTGAGTATTTCATCCTCACTTCTTCATGGTCTGTCGTGCTGAACACATCAACCCATCATCATACGCTACGAATACGCTACTCTACGTTAAGTATACGTTAAGCATACGTAGTCATACGCTCGCATACGCTGTGATACGCTGTCATAAGTATGCTATAAGTTAGTGATACGCTATCAATACGTTAGTCATACGCTATGTATACGTTCAATACGCTATGGATACGCTATGGATACGTGACAGGGCCTTACACGATCGCCCGGCATAAGGTGAATACGTGAGAATACGTCGAAACTCGTTGGAAATACGTCCGGCATACGTTAGACATACGGCACATATACGTTATCAACTCGTTATCACTACGTTGGCTGTACGTTTGCCCGTCAGCCTACGTTCATCAACGTATACCAACTTACGAGTAACGTACCACTAACGTATGTCAGCGTATGTCAACGTATATTTAACGTACCACAAACTTACCGGGAACTTATGCAGAACGTATTAAGCACACGTTGAGTACGTCGAGAAATTTTGAGCATGCTCAATATTTTTCGTGGGCTCGACGTGTTCCAAATTGTCACAGCGTATCACAGCGTGCTCTTAACGTAAACGACGTATTCCCAACGTACCTCTAACTTATATCAGCGTACACCAACGTACACCAAAGTATTTTTCGATATTTCGCATACGTTGGCATACGTTGAGGCGATACGTTATGGTGTGACAGGGCCTTTAGGTGTATGAGAAGTTTATGTACTCAGTGACAAGGTGTGTGCACTTTCCGGATCAACATTTCAAAGAGCCATCCAAGCCCCTTGGAAATATATTTTAGATGAGGGTGGTGTACATTTTTAGTCTAAGTCAATATGGCGTGAGGCTCAGGGGACGGAGCATGTTTGAATGGGCTGGGAAAGCTCTCCTTGCTATGAATATTAACATTTATTTTTAATAAACCTTGACTTTGACTAAAAAACGAGAGACATTATTGAAAGACAAAAATCCCGACAAAAATGGTTACATTAAAACTACATCGCGCAAAGCGCGCGAAAATATCCAGTTTGTTTAACTAAAATGGTCAAGAAAATGTTCCTGAAGCCATCTTATTATGCTTGAATAATTAAACATTGAAACTAATACGTGCGAAGCGCGCACAAAATTCCAGTTGTTTAATTAAAATGGTCCAGAAAATGTTCCTGAAGCCATCTTGTTATGTTTGAATAGTGAAATATTGATCATAATTATGCGCGAAGCGCGCACAAATTTCCACTTTTTTAAACTAAAATGTTCCAGAAAACGTTCCTGAAGAAGCCATCTTGTTATGGTTGAATAATTAAACATTGAAACGTCAAACTAATACGTGCGAAGCGCGCAAACATTTCCATTTTTTTAAAACTAAACAAAATTCCTGAAGCCAAGGGCGTATCCAGGACTATTTTGATGGGGAAAATGTTGTATCCTTGTGAGCGGAGGGAGCGAACCGAGTGGAGCTACCAGCGGGCGGGGTCCAGGGGCCCTTGTCTAGGGAAGCTCATGGGTTTTCGGCATTTTTAAGGCAAAGATTCAGCATTCTAAAGCAGTAATTTTGGTATTTTCTCACATGCCTACTAATTAAAAAACAATTATTCCTGCACTAGGTATTATTACTAGGCAGGAGTAAAATCCAATCACAAAATGTGCACATTCATATTCAAACTTAAACATCATTCACATCAAGTGGGTGGGGTCCAGGGCCCGCTTAGGGCCCCTGGAATCTTCTGGGTTTAAGGCATGTTTTAAGGCAAAGATTTAGCATTCTGAAGCAGTAATCTTGGCATTTTCTTAGGTAAGTCAGATAGCAAGTGAATATAAGCTGCCGTAGATAGCAATATAATAAAGGGTTCAACAAAAGAAAGTATACCACTTTGTTTATGTCATTTTGAGTAACTTTCAATTTGTTTTTGACCAAACAGGCTAGATAGGCATTTAGATGAATCTTTTAGGCATAATTTGATTCCAAATTTGCTCCCTAACAACAAAGATAAACCATGATTAGCACCATTTAAAGGAAAATATCCCATTTTCAAAAGTCGCATTTCCAATACACAGCACGAGAAGATTTGGTTAATCTGTCCATGTTCTCCCCATCCATTAACATTCCTTTACATTCAAATCCTTCACCCATGCATCAGTTTACATTTGAAGTTAGCCCGCGCATTGAGGGATATGCGCGGTGATCAGTACGGGATAAATACGGCATATGTGTGTGTTAACACTTGGCCCTTTCTTCTCGTGCTGTGTATTTGGAAATGCGACTTTTGAAAATGGGATATTTTCCTTTAAATGGTGCTAATCATGGTTTATCGTTGTTGTTAGGGGGCAAATTTGGTATCAAATTATGCCTAAAAGATTCATCTAAATGCCTATCTAGCCTGTTTGGACAAAAACAAATTGAAAGTTACTCAAAATGACATAAACAAAGTGGTATACTTTCTTTTGTTGAACCCTTTACAACACTATCAGCAATATAGATAGCAAGTGAATATTATGCTATCAGCAGTAGATAGCATGTGAGTACACTGCTATTCACTTGTTATCTACACTGATAGCATTAGGCCAAATGCTAGTAATACTGCTGATAGCATTACACATTCACTCAGTGGCGTGTCAACATTCGGTTAAATTGCACCAATTCGGATAAATTCGGGGGAAAATTCGGGGATATAGTGGTTTAATCCTTTTTCTAGTCCTATTTCAAGGCGTCATTCGGGTGAATTGAAAACATGTTAATTTAAGAATATATGTAGCACATTTTGTCCAGGAATATCATTTCAAAGTCGTTTAAAACCAAAAATGTACCACAATTATCGCAAAATTCATGCACATTTATTTACAAATCGCGCGTTTTAAGTGACAGATAATTGGCCAAAATGATGTAAATTCATTCGGGGAATGAAGGTCCTGCCCCAACTAGTGAAATCCTGGACTCGCGGCCACTGTATTAACCTTCACTTGCTATAGCGTTATAGTGTTATCTACACTGATGATGATACTGAACTTGCTATTTACTGCCGATAGCAATGTGTCGTTTTTTTGTCTACGGCTGATCACTTAGTGATGTATCCTTGAGAGTTATTATTCCAATCTGGCTGGCCAGACCTGATGCTGCAGCTGGAGTGCGATATAACGGCCCTAATATTTGACAGTTGGTCTATGCCCCCCCTCCCCCCCCCCCCCCCCCCCATGCATGATAAAATGCTCAGTCACCGTAATAGAAATGTCTAGTGTTGAATTTACATTAAAAGCCCGAAATAAAACTCCCCAACCTTACCCCTCGCTTTGCGCGCAACCCCAATTGTTTTTCTCCCCGCACCGGCCCCCTAAATGTTGATGCTGGTGCCGCCACACCCGGGCGCCACACTAGCCAATCATCCCCGAATGCTAATAATACGCCACTGTATACTATGATGATATTGTCACAGCCCACAGCGGGGGTCACACTTGAAATGTGAATGAGCACTGAATGAGTACAAATTGCGTGTCACATTTGTACAACAATCAAAGCTGCCGGCTATACGGCATACCCATATTGGTCAGAAACCCGGAAATTACGTGTCCCGGGGTCATGGCATTTCATGACGTACGCATCATCTGATCCGCTTTTTCAATTTGGCGGTTTTTTTAATAACACGCTGTTTATCATGTTGAGTGTTTTTGCAGTTGCAAAGCTGGTGGATCAACGCTGTAACTGAGTGAGTTTTGGCATGATAGGAGCATTTATCCGTAAGTAATGTTACAGAGAAAACACTGGCCAACAATTCTAATATTAATGATTTTATTTTCAAGAGGCAGATTTCTTTTCTTTTCAATCAGTGGATAACTCTCTACACTGAGAGCTAGGAGGAACTCCCTCGATACGTTGATTGGACTAACAAAAAGCACAGGGGCAGCTATTATTTGTACAATAACTGCGCTGATTGAATTACTGCCTTGTGCTTTATCCGTAGTCCCAATTGGTAACCGTAGTGCAAGTGTATCTTCGATATAGTCCCAATAGTGACCTGTCCTAGGTAGCTGGCTACCTAGGGTCACAAAACTCCCTATTGACTGTTCACGTCGCGAAATTCACATTGAGTGTCAGCACTGCCGATTTTTCAACTCAATATTTTCCCCAAAATGAGGATGCTTGATCAAAATTAATTAACTCAATAGTATTACTAAGAGTTCTAGGAACAACATGTGAGTGCATTTTGATTGATTTAAATTATATTTGATGTGAAAATCTTGAATTAAAAATGTGATTTTCGCGACGTCGTATGTCTATAGAGGGTGTTGTGGCTATAGTATAGTGAAGCATGAACGATAGTATAGCCACCATTGGGTCTATCTTCGATACACGGTTACCGTACCACTACCCTCCATTGACTCACGACGTCGCGAAATTCACATTGAGTGTCAGCACTGCTGTTTTTTCACCTCAATATTTCCCCCAAAATGAGGATGCTTGATCAGAATTAACTTGAACTCAATTTATTACTAAAAGTTCTAGGAACAACATGTGAGTGCATTTTGATTGATTTCAATTATATTTGATGTGAAAATCTTGATTTCAAAATGTGATTTTCGCGACGTCGTGTCTATAGAGGGTGTTGTGGCTATAGTATAGTGAAGCATGAACGACAGTAAAGCCACCATTGGGTCTACTTTATCCGTAGAGACGTCTTCCCATAAATGGCGTGACTAAGGGGTTCATGGCCAGAGCCGCCCCACTAGTATTCGGTTGAATTCCACCCATTCGGTTAAATTCGGGAAATCGAGACTAAATTACTTTAGTATACAAATAGCACATTTTCTAGAATATATCCCGGAACATAATTTTAAGTTAGCTCTGAATCATAGCTCTCTGTCTGAGAGCTATGAAATGAAAAAACGGCGGCGTCGGATATTTTCATCAATATTTTTCAAGGCATTTCTGAATAAATTAAGTCAAACTATCATGTTAATGTTCACATAATATTTACGCCTCGGCTAATTCCAAGAAATACTGGCGTATTTGGATCAGTAGAAAAATGACGCTGAGTGACTGTCTATGCTAGGCATGGTCATAAAAATTTGAAAATAAAATTATCTCTTTGAAAATGGAATACATGGAAACAAAGTACTTTACAATAAACAATGATGGTTCAACCATGTCTGCAGACTGAATTTAAAAAAAAGTTATAACCAAAAGAAAATTGCCTCATATTGCTGAAAACTGGGCAATTCATGCACATTTTAAACAATTTTAGGTAAAAAGAGGTTTACTTTCATGATGTCCAGTTGCTTGTGTGGGGTTATTTAAACATCAGTGAATACATTCCAGCCCACATCGTACTACATCGCTGGATTTAAAAGAGGTAAACATGGGAGTTTTCTACATATTTTGGCTACCTAATTTTCCAAAAAATCGGCTCAAGGCAACCATTTTAAGGAGTGTTCATAAATACTTTGGTGTGGGGGGGGGGGGGTGCAACTGAAATTTTTCGGTGTCGAAACTTTTTTGACCCCCCCCCTTTACAAATTGCAAAACTTTTTTGACCTCCCTTAACAATTTAGACAATATCCGGCAGTGTTTGAAATTAAGATAGACCCCATCAGAAGTCTATTTAAAATCCTAGAAAAGGTAAAAAGTGCTGTAAATGTACCAAAATGTTTCATAATTTGGCATTTGTAGGTTATTTCCTCCACAATTGTGTGCACTAATAAATTATTTTGGGTATTCATTTTTCAACACATTCACCTGTACTATAGAACGATTCCCCACTTGTCACAATAATTGTGACTTCAGATTTGGGCACTCCAAATGAAATAACTCTAAATTTCTACATACTGTTTTCTAGCAATATGCTGCTATCTTCAGTAGATAGCAAACTTGATAAAATAGTACCTACGATACCAAATACCTAAATTCAAGTAGTATAATTGCTTAGATATGAAGAAAAGGACTCCAACGATGTAATAATATTGCACAAACACTACAAACAACTTTTAAAAAAGCAAATTCTAAACATTTAGAGTGCACACCACCAAATAACATTTTGCATTTTGGCAATATCCGGCAGTGTTTGAAATTAAGAAAGACCCCATCATAAGTCTAAATTTAACATCCTAGAAAAGGAAAAAGTGCTGTAAATGTACCAACAAATTTCATTATTTGGCATTTGTAGGTTATCCTCCACATTAGGCCCAACATCTCTAGCTTTTCTAGAATGGTATCATTTTACACGATTTCACTGTTTCCACCAATTTAGAGCTAAAGCCCCTGATCTAACAAGATAGGCAGCCTGTCGCACCTAAGAAAGATATCATTGGCACGTAGCGGGGAAAAAAGTGATTGTTTTTAAGCAGAAAACATCTAGATCTTCAATAAAAACAATGATTTGAATGAACCAGTTTGCTCTAAAGGTGAAAAAAATTAACACGAACTTGACCTCTTTACCACACAAAGCAATAGGGAACTGATTTGGTGGTGTGGGACCTTATTGACCCCCACCTTATTATTTCATGTAGACAAAGACCTGTTGGCTTCTTTTTACGACGCTGGCGGTCCGGACCATCCCACAATTTACAGCATTTCAGATTCACTCAACATGAATGCCTCTTTTTGCTTGAAAATAAAGGTTGCATAAAAATTCGCACGTAGCGCGAATTTTGTGTTTATCTCGATTATGACACCTTTTTCAACGGTACTTTGTTGAAATTGTGGAAAGTTTAATTTTGTATATTAGTTTAATTTTGTCGCACAATTTGCAGTGGTCGGTTGCTTACCCTATCATGATCTAAGTTTCATTTTAAATCCCAAAATAAAAATGTCCTCTTCACTCTTTAAAATTGTTAATGTTTCTAAAATAAAGTTCTCAAAAATATTCGTGTGTAGTGGGATTTATTTTTTTGGTACACAAATTGCCTGAACAATTCTAAACTAAAGTGCGTTACTCTATCCATTTGGCCACTTTTTTTGCCCCCCCCCCCCCCTTCGTGAAACTTCAAACTTTTTTGCCCCCACCCTCATTTTGCTCAGCCCCCCCCCCCCCCCACCTAAGTATTTTTGAACACTCCCTTAGACCACATTTTTAGTCACCTGAAAATCCTCCGATGTTCCACTCACCTTTTTGGAGACTCAAAGTTGGCCTTGAATTTTCTCTATCTATTCATGGCACTACTATGACAATAAGAGATAGCATAAGTTTTGAGATAAGTCGTATTGGAATCTTTCATTTAGGACTAGCAAGTAAAACAGGGGTAAAACACAAAATCAACATTCGTCGGCCATTTTGAAAAGCAAATTCACTTGGTCAATTTTGTAATTTTATTTTTCTGTGCAAGGCTACCGGATTGAAATTCATCCAAATAATAGATGCATATTGGTCAAGAACCAGGTAAGCACTAAATTTGTAGTGTCATATAAGAACTAAATTCTGCTTTCAATCCGTGCTCAAAATCCGTGTTCAAAATCAAAGTGTGAACGTAAACTGCACTTTGTTTGGGTTTCGGGCACATAACTGACTTAATATTCATTTAATCTTCACGTGTAATATCTCAAGAGAGCATTTTATTTACCTGGTCAGTTACTTATTTTGAGGACCGTGTAGCACAGAATACACAGATACTACAGGTCCAAAAGATGGAGTTTAGACTGAATTGTGTCATACAGTTTTATAACACAATAGCGTCTAATCATACAGTTTGTTAGTAAATTTGTCCAGGCCAAACAATTTTGGGCTATTGTTACAATGATGACACGTGACTATCGGCCCAAGCAACCCTTTAGCGCGGATTCAGGTTGAAAAAGACACACCTTTTCTCCGAAATTGGGGATTTTGACTCCCCTTAGCACGGGCGGGACCGTGTTGTGCTTGAAAAAGCGCCCTTAAATCCATAGGCGTTCGCAGGATTTCTTTACCCGAAATAAATTTCATTGAGTAATTGATTTACTAATCAAAGCGGTGCAAAGCACCGCTATCCGCGGTAACGCGGACAGGGTGGAGTCTGAGGGGGATGTGCCCCCCTCAGAATATGGATTTGGCTTCAATTTTCTAACCCATTTGTTGCGAATTGGTGTGTACTTTTGACCAATATTTTATTGAAAAGCCTTCACTTTATTTCCGATCAATATTGGCTTTTAATGTCATTCAAAATTTGATCTTTTCCCTTCAATTTTACAAAAGCAAACAACACGACGTAAGGGTTTGAAATTCCATGGCTATGTATATAATATCATTGAGCGAAGTGGAGTGAGCGGCGCGTTGCGGCGTGGATGGGGTCTGAGTAGTTTACATTTGTAATGGTCCCGAAAAGGGTTCCTGGGCGCGAATTGGGTTAAATGTTTCAGTAATGAAGCTTAACATGCTTCTTGTTGTTACGCATGAATAATTATTAAACGGTGAAACTAATTCGCGCGGGGCACGCAAACTATGCCTATTTTAACACTAAAAGTTCCAGAAAACGTTTCTGAACCCATCTTGTTCAACTTGACCAACAAAATATTAAAAATAATTCGCGCGGAGCGCTAAAAGATTGGCTATTGTATATATGAAAAAGGCTTAGAAAAACGTTCCTGAAGCCATCTTGTCTTTAAGCTTAAATAATAAAATATTGAAATTCAGTTGCGCGTATCGCGCAAAAATTGGTTATTTTAAGACTAAATTGCCACGTTCCTGAAGCCACCTTGTTAAGCTTGATTCTTGAACAATAAAAGATAGAAAATGCTATTCGCGCGTAGCGTGAAAAAGGCCTATTGTTACATTTAAAAAGGTCCAGAAAAACGTTCCTGAATCCATCTTGTTAAGCTTGAATAATAAAACATTGAAATTAATTTGCGCGTGAGCCTGAGTTTTAAGCTTCAATCATTTACGCGTACAAACTGTCAGTTTATGGAGAAGTAGTCTATTTTGATCCCCAATTCATGTTTACCAACTCACAACACAGGAAATCACTACGTCGAAGCGACAGCCAAAAGTCACTCCTGGTCAATTTTTTAACCAGAAAATAAAATCCATAAAAGATACCAACGGGGGTCGTTTTACCACGGAATGTGATCTATTTTCTTATTACTTTCACAATTTGAGCGCTACAAGAAAAACACGACGCGTTTGTAGCTCTGAAAATGCCTCAATTTCAAGTTCACGTCCACACTGATTTCATGATTCTCACGGCGGCTGGACCGATTTCATGCAGCCAGTGCGTGGTCGGGGGACCGATCACGAAGGCGGGTCGATTTGCACACGCTTTAGAATACTCCTAAATCATATGTTAATAGCACCTGATTGGTTGAATTTTAACGTCGGACTAAAGAAGTTATTGTATCTCTACCACCCCAATCATGATACGGGCATGGACTTGTTAGAAGTTTATTATACTTATTCTGGTAAGTCCATGATGATACGGGTGACCTAGCACGTCGGCAATATCTCACCACGATATTTCATTGCTATGCAGTACGTGAGATTTGTGTTAACTGTCCTTGAGATGATGAATCGCGAATGGTGTTGCGATCTGTGAAAATCCGCCACATGGTGGGATTTTTCATATTGGAGATATTTATATAAATTCAGCGGCGCGGTTTGTTATGTGCTTATTTCGCTCTTTCAGTTGGGATGAGCTTTTCTATTATATACTGTACTTTTTATGATCAATGAGGAAATTGACCAATTTTTGACAAGAAGCATTTTTCCTGATTTTGACTGACCCTTGTATGTAAAGTAACCGATGTCAATTTATATGATTTTTTTTCAGATGGAAATAAGCAGATAATGAAGACTCTAATGAGCGAAACCGACGGCCGGGTCATCACTTTGCAGTGCAGCGGGCCTTCATGTAGAACAAAACCCGTGGAACAAACTAAGAATCGCAGCAAATCTGCAGACATTTTTTCTCCGACAAAAACTAATGTCTGCCTACAGAATTCTTATCATTATTGTTCCTGGATAAACACTTTTTGGTGTGTCAACACTTGCTAATGGGAGACTGACCAATCAACAAATCTGCTATGGTCTCTACCTTTCATCATCATGCCCGGCGAGACTTCACCTGATGTAAAAAACACAACCACACAATATAGCACCTGCAACAGAATCTGAACTTCAGGACATAGACCTGCAGCAACTTGACAAGCTAAGTAGTTTTTGATTCTGATATTGTATCGTATTGTTTTTACAAATTGGCGCTAGCTCAAGTTGATCTGTGAGACACGATTTGAGAAAAAAACATCATAATAAACTTTACGCCGGCGGTATGCAAAGTTCGCGGGAAATAACGGAATCCAAAAAGAGCTCAAATAAGCCTATGTGTATTTAATTTTGACGACTCATTATAAACGCGCAAATGGGGAGAACATTCACACTTGATTTTCTGATTAAGATATCTCATCAAAAGATATCAACATTATATATTTTGAAGGTTGGGTGCACACATCGTTCAAAATATATAAATGGAAATATCAAATGATGAGATATCTTACTTGGAACATTTAAAGTGTAAATGTTCTTCCCACCTGTGCGTTTATAATAGGTCGACAAAACAAATATGAGTATGGAAAGTAGGAGTGCAAATTCAAGTGTGTCAAATTTCTTTATCATGTATAAGCTGGTAGCATGTATCTAAATAGCGTCATATCATGCAATATATTTCAGTTTTGTTAAAGTCGATGGCTTTTATATAAATTCTATGTTGGTTGGTACAAATGCGACTAAAACCTTATTCAAATCCTTTTTATTCCAGAATGATACTACAGTAATCATGGTAATTTGGTTCTTCACAAATCAATACCAACCAACAACAACTGATTTAATCGAAAGTTTTGATTGCATCAACTAAGACAATTCTCCTCATAGAAATATCCGCAAAAGAAGACAAGAACAAAGCTGTAAATCAACCGACAATAACGTACCATGAACCTGCATCCATGTCACCCCTGCAAAGGTGTTAGGGAGACATTAGAGGTAGGAAATAGTATCACGTATAGACAAATACAATTATTTATGTATATACGAGGGTTGGTCAATAAGTTAATGAAATAAGGACATTTGAATTCGTCGCTGTACTGACATACCGGCACATCACAACAGAAATAAGTAAAGAGATGTGCCGGTATGTCAGAACAGCGACGAATTGTTTGTATGAAACAAGTGGTAATATAGAAGACCAAGGGGGCCACTAATGTATAAAAGTTGTAATCATCCGTGTGAATCCACTCTCAAAAACTACCCTTAACGTGGATTCTCAAAGAAGGGAAAAGTGACACTTAACAAGGATTATATTGATAGCTCAAGTTGCTCAACGAATCATACTCATAGCACATATACTGGTCCTCAAGATGGAGTTTAGACTGAAATGAACGTATGAAGTAATTGTGTCATACAGTTTTATGACAAAACATAAAATAAAAAAATCATACAGTTTTGTTAGTATATTTGTCCGGGCCTAACCATTTTGGGCTATTTTTACAATGACGATACGTGACTATTGGCCCAAGCAACCCTTAGCGCGGATTCAGGTTGAAAAAAGACACCCTTATTCTCTGAAATTGGCGATTTTGATATCCCTTAGCGCGGGCCCGTGTTGTGCTCGAAAATACGCCTTTTCGTTCACGCGGATGATTAATTACAACATTATACCCGAATGCCTCCCCGGTAGAAGATTGCATAACATGACACCAGAGGAAGCACTGGTAAAACCCGATTATTTTTTGCATAATGATACCTAAGGCAATAACTTTAATCCCCGTGTAAGCTAAGCGTTTAGTCTTTCAATATGTATAGAAGTGTTACACCATCCGTAGAAGTTCATGGTCAATAAGTTGTGTAATCACGTGCACAGTTCTTTGGGACACCCTGTATATCTGTGGAACACTTTAAATTACGCGCTTTTTGGTAAATATGTTGCATTTATGGCGTGCAATTAGGCAATAATTAAGTGTGAAGAAGTGCGTCTACTCTTTATGACCTATGAGGAAATTGGCCAATTTTTGACAATGTTTTTCTGATTTTGACTCATCCTTTCAGATGGAAATATGCAGATAATGATCACTTGTACATGTAGTGAGCAAAACCGACGGGTCATCAATTTTGCAGTGCAGCGGGCCTTCATTTGGAACAAGACCCTATGGAACCAACTATGAAAGCAGCAAATCCGCTGATATTTCATGCTCGACAAAAACTAATGTCTGCCTATACAGAATTCTTCATTATCGTCCCGGGATAAAGCCTTTTGGTGTGTCAGAAAACCCTTGAATACCTGCTAATAGAAGACTGACCAATCAACAAATCAGCTAGCTGTACATTAACCAACAATAACGCACCACGAACCTGCATCCATGTCACCCCTACAAAGGTGTTAGGGAGACCAGACCAACATTAGAGGTAGGAAATGAGTATCACGTATAGACAAATACAATTATTGATGTACAGCGTGTCCCAAAAAACTGGGTTCAAAAGTTTGGGAGCTTATAACGAAATAAGTAGGAAACATAGATATAGTTTATATTTAAGGATATCAAACCAACTATACGTGACTTTAATTGGGTAAATTCGGACACCAATCCAATGTAAACTTTTTGAAATACAAAGATTTCAATAGAGTGTGGTCTGAACCCATGGACAAATTTTGTCCAGATTTAAGGAATAAACCATTCATGCGTTGCATGAAACGGTGCGCTATGTGCAGTATTCACAGCATGGGGTTGATTCTCCGGAGGAACTTAACAATAACTCGTACTATAACAAAGAACATTTTGTTTTAATGCCCAAGTCTTTGTAAAGAATGAATGCAAAGGCAAAACTTTTGATGAAGTCACAACAATGCGCAATTGCAACACATGGGTGTTCCTTGAAAAGTGGGACAAATGGGTTCTGACCACGCTCTATTTAAATCTTTGTATTTCAAAAGGTTTATATTGGATTGGTTACAGAGTTTGACCAATTAAGGTCACATATATTTTGTTTGATATCCTTAAATATAAACTATCCATGTTTCCTAATTTTTTTAATTATAAGCTCACAAAGTTTTGAACCCAGTTTTTTGGGACACGCTGTATATACGAGGGTTGGTCAATAAGTTAATGAAATAAGGACATTTGAATTGTTTGTATGAAACACGTGGTAAGGAGACCGGGGCAACTAATGTATAAAAGTTGTAATCATCCGTGTGAATCCACTCTCAAAAACCACCCTTAACGTGGATTTTCAAAGAAGGAAAAAGTGACCCTTAACCAGGATTATATTTATAGCTCAACGAATCATACTCATAGCACATATCTGGTCCTCAAGATGGAGTTTATACTGAAATGAAATTGTGTCATACAGTTTTTATTTTATTTTATTTTATTTTATTTTATTCAGCATATTATCACATTATACAAAAATAGCAATGCACGGAATACAAATATAAACTCTATTAGAATTAAAAATATACATATTTAAAATGATAACATGCCAAGGATAACCTTAAGCTAAAAGAATCATATTTTCATATGGGTCCTTATAATACAATTAAGAAAAGGTATGACCCATACTATAAAAACACCACACTTACTTTAAAACGGGAAATATAAAACTAGACATTCATGTGATTCAAAAGGTGAGTTTTAGCATCTTTTTAAAAATGGATTTCAGTGAAATAGATTTTACATTGTCAGGCAGCCTATTCCAATCTGTAATAAAAAGAACAAGAATTTGGGGTCTTGATCTTAGGCACTTGGAAATTAAAATCACTTCCCCTTGTATTATAACGATGTAAACTTGACAGTTTTATAAAATTGTCTTTCGTGTAGTTTGGACATGTGTCACAAAAGATGTTATGAACATGGTTCACACGGAGCTGTTCAGCTGTGGTATTGATATTCAACAAACCAAGTGATTGGAAATCAGCAAGATTTATATGATACATATAATATTTGTGGAGGATGAATCTAATAACCTTGTTATGAGCACATTATAATCGTTGTTTGTGATACTTTGAAGTTCCTTCATACCAGGATGAGATGAATAATCAAAAAGACATAACACCAGAGCTGAACAGATTATTTTTTTAACTTTCTGGTTAAAGAAATAAAGACATTTGAGCCGAAATTTGTTTTGTGTAATCACCAGCTCAATAAAACAAGTAGTTAACACATGTGTAATACTGTGAATGCTGCCATGGGCAGAATTTATTTATGAAATCAGTCGAGGAAGTGGTATGATTAAATTGCCCACCTCTTTCAAACATTACAGAGTAGTTGGTGGTGAATTAGGCTAAACTAGTTCACCACCAGCTTTCAATCTAGTCACCATAAAACTGTCCATGAGTAACTAGTGCAATGAGAGTCCATAGACATTACTTAATGTGGGGTTTCACATCCCCCAATAGCAAAATAACCTATCACAGGTAATATCATAGGCAAATGAAAATTCCCATTTGAATTTGAGTTGCAGAGAGTTACTTGGCATTAAAGCCTCATACGGCCTCCTTTCAAGAGTGTCCATAAGTGTATTCAAACCATAGGCGGTGGCTGGGGAGGTGGTGGTTGATCAGTTCACGATTACAAGCAGTCAAAAAGAGACCGATTTTGATGACGTAGAGGGCAGTGTAGAATCCGAATATCTGCACTGCGTAGAGCGAAGGACGTGGGTCGCTGTTTCCTCCACAAATATATTGATGAATTTAATTCATCAATATTGTTTTATGACAAAACATATAATCATACAGTTTTGTTTGTATTTAGTTTCGGAAATATCAAATTATCATCTCCAGTATGTGCTTTTGTATTCGGCAATATCAGTTGGCCTATTCAACCAACCGTATACAATTTTAAAAACCTTAAGTGGTGGCGCCCACCCCTCATAACCATCCAGTGAGCTCATCAACGCCAGCCACCCAGTGTTGTCCCAAAAATGCTGTTAGCTTAAAATTGATCAGAAATGTTTAATTTCGGACAACATTAAGCTCATTTCAAAGCATATTTGACATAAAAACCAATGAATAAAATCATCGCACTTGCGGAAATGTTGATATGCTCACAATAGCACCCCCTACGGGGTCGTGCAATTTTTCACAAATCAACATCAGCGCATGTGCATTGATATTTCCAATTTATTTCGTAACAACACATACGCATTTACATTGACCTATAATTTAAGCTCTATTATTTATGCTTTTGCCAAGGCCCAAAAAAGGTTAGTCTCAGAAATCGTTCGCATTGGTATGTGAAATAGGCTTCAGCGCGTAGCTCTACGTGGTGGCTTTGTTTTTTGCTCTAAGCTCGAATCAACACGAAAACGGTATGCATAATTTGGAAACCGGTCAAATTAAACAACGCAGATAAAAAGAAAATCAAAAATCGCATACTTCATAGTCAATTCTCTAAAAAAATATTTAAAAAATTGCACATCACTTAGCTTTTTTTGCAAAATGTACGTGTTTGTGGGGGCCTAACCAATATTTATTATGTACTAGGAAATAACAAGTCATTGCAGTATTTATTCTTTGGTTTGAGACATGATGTAATTGTTTTGAGACATGATGTAAAAGTTTTATTGCTGCAGTCTGTTTATAAATAAATAATTAATTCATTGATTAATAAAATAAATACATTTGATACATTGGTAGATTTAGCAAATCCCTTGACAAAAGTGCTAGATGAAACAACCACCTAAGAATACCTTAAACGTGTTTTAACTATTCTCTAACGACAATGCCGTTAATATTCCCCCTAATTGCAGAAATGTGATTTATTTCCTAACTTTTTACTATTTTTATTTCTGGTTCTTTCCTTTCAGTATTCAACTGATTACGTGTGCTGGATCCTGGGCATTTTGACGCGGAATTTTATGTGAAGATCCAACATAATACCGGCTAGCTTTGGACATTGATATTAAGAACATTAAGCAACGCATATCATTTTTAAATTGTAGAACTCTAGAATTGGTGGCAACCACAATTTTTTGATTAAGCGTCGGTAAATGTACCAAACCTTTTAAATTATTGCTGTTTCAAATGTTAATCAAATTTCCCGCTGATTTGGCATTTAAGTCTATGATATTTAATTTTAGGAACGCGCTCGTATTTTTTGAGTCGTATTCAGAAACGATAATTAAGATGCCCTCAAACAAAATTAATTCTTAATCCAAGTTCTCAATCAATGCGTTATCAGGCAAGATAGACCTACATAATGTACTAGAGATTATCGCTACAAATGCTTATCAAATTTCCCGCTGATTTCACATTTTGTCTATGATATTTACTTTTAACGCGCTCGTGTTTATTTTTTGAGTCGTATTCAGAAACGATACCTAATCGTTTAAGATGTCCTCAAACAAAATTAATTAATTCTTAATCCAATGCGTTATATCAGGCAAGATGGCCTACACAATGTACTAGAAATTATCGCTACCCTTAATACTTCATTCACTACTAACATATTTGGGTTGC
This sequence comes from Ophiura sarsii, assembly GCA_035610835.1. NCBI lineage: Eukaryota > Metazoa > Echinodermata > Ophiuroidea > Amphilepidida > Ophiuridae > Ophiura > Ophiura sarsii. The sequence continues at coordinate 62,275,004 of CM069448.1, forward strand.
ACTGCACTATCATTTTGTGTCAAAATATATGCAGAGCTTGGTCATCATGCATGCCTCCGATGCCTGAATTCTGCCAAGGGTAGTAGATAATTTCTAGATAGAGTTCAAGAAATTGTGAACGAAAGAAAAAAAATTGAGAGAATTTCACCACCATCCGTATCGGACTACTTTTAATCGAAGATGAAAACGATTCAAAAGGACTTGTAAGATTAAAATTATATCAATGTAAATAATTCGGATTATTGATAAATTATTATTATAATTATTGAGATTTTGCAATCCTAATCCAGTTAGCATTATTAGCATAGCATTAAAAGCATGAATCACTTGTGTGTGTCTTTTTATTAGGCGTATACATTAGAATTTTCATCATTCAATCGGAATGCATATTGGAATAATCCAACCGGAGTATGTAAATATGAATAATCCAGCATATGCAAATATAAATTTGAATAATCAGGCTAATATGAATTTTTAAAAATATTCATGATTAATAATCCGAATATTCATCCGGAATGTGCCAATTTGAATAATCATGATTGTGCAAATACTATGAGTAATCCGGATTATGCAAATCATTTTTGCGTGGTCAAATTTGAATAATCCAGCATGTGCAATTTGAATATTCATTAGCATAATCCGGCAAATTTATATTATCGTATTCAATATAAATTTAGCATAATCAAGAATATACGGATTAGTCCAATTTATATTTGCATAATCATGAATATGCTAATAGATTTGAATATTCATGATTATGCAAATATAAATTTGAATAATCATATGATTAATCCGGATATCTGGATTAATATCATAATCCGGATTATATTTGCTATTCGTCATTAGGCCAATTTGAATATGCCGGATTATGCTAATATAAATTTGAATAATCATATTCATGAATATTCAATCCGGCATAAATAATATAAATCTGACTAATCCGGATTATTCAAATTTATATCAGCATAATTATGAATAATCCGGATTAGGCAAATTTGAATGAAGAATATTCATGATTATGGAAATATAAATTTAAATAATCATTAGCATAATCCGCATATCTGGATTAGTCAAATTTATATTCTTCATGAATATTCAAATTTGGATAATCATAATCCGGAGTATTCAAATTTATATTAATTAGCATAATCATATTATGCTAATGTAGATTTGCATAATCCGGAATTTGCATATCTGGATTAGTCAAATCATGAATATATAAATGAATAAAAAGTATTCAAATTTGTATTAATTAGCATAATCCGGATTATTCAAATTTATCATAATCATGAATAAATTTGAATATTCATAATTAGGCAAATATATGTTTGCATAACCATGAATATGCTAATTAATATAGATTTGAATAATCTGGATTATGCAAATATTAGTCATAATTTGATTATGCAAATATAAATTTGAATAATCATTACATAATGAATATTCAATATAAATTTGCATATCTGGATTAGTCAAATTTATTTTTATGAATATGGTAATAATAAATTTGCATAATCATGAATTGATTTGAATAATCCAGCATATGCAATTTGAATAATCCGGAATATAAATATAAATTTGCATATTCATGATAATATAAGCATAATCCGGACTATTCAAATTTATTTTAGTATAATCATGAATAGTCAAATATATATCAGCATAATCATGAATATGCTAATATATCAATTTGAATAATCCAGCATATGCAATTTGAATAGGCAAATTTAAATAATCATTAGCATAATCCGGATTATTTATATTTATATAAATTTGCATATTCATGATAATATAAAATCATAAGCATAATCCGGATTATTCAAAATTATTTTAGTATAATCATGAATGATCCGGATTATGCAAATAGTCATAATCATGAATAAATTTGAATATAAATATGAATATTCATAATTAGGCAAATAATCCGGATTATGCTAATATAAATTTGAATATTCATGATTATGCAAATATATTTGCATAATCAGTAATAATCCGGATTAGTCAAATTGCATAATCATGTATATGCTAATATATTTGAATAATCCGGATTATGCAAATATTAGTCATAATCAGCAAAATCTTGAATATGATAATATAAATTGTAATATTTATGCTAATTTGAATGATTATGCAAATATAATTTCCAGATAATATGAATTTGAATATTCATGATTATGCAACTGAATTTGAATATTCAGGATTGGAATAAGCAGGATTATGCTAATATAAATTTGAATTATCCAGGTTATTGAAATTCAAATGAACCGGAGTAGGCCTATGCAAAATTTGAATAATCGGGATTATGAAAATAACAAAATTGGAATAATACGGATTATGCAAATATATTTTAGCATAATCACGTTTACCTCATAAGACGCTCAATAAAAGACACACACACAAGTGATTCGTGATTTTAATGAAGAATATAACTGCTAATAAAATCCCATCTTATTGCATAAATAAAATCATTAAATGTTTATGCTCAATAACCCAGATTATGTTTGAACATTTTGGTAGATGATATTAACGCTATTTAACGAGCAATTTAATACAAATATCGTATGAATACAAATATCGTAAGATGGATCTTTGATTGAAAGTAGTCCGAATTATTTCCGGATTCAATATCGTTTCTGAATACGACTCAAAAATAATCACGAGCGCGCTTTTAAAATGATATATCAGCGGGAAATTTTATTATCGTTTGAAACTCGTGGCACCACATTGATTAAATTGGAAGAATTCGCATCTTTGTGGTATTTTAGAAGGTTGGGGTACATTTACCGATGCTCAAAAATCAAAAGAATAATGTTCAAATATTCAATATTCAAAGCAGTCGGTATCATGTTGGATCTTCGCACGAAATTACTTTCCATTCAAAATGTACAGCACGTAACCTGAAAGAAAAGAAGCAGGGGTAATAAAAATTAAAAGGAATGGGCGCTCAAATGAACATGCTTCATTTGATTAATTACAATATATTAAATAATAAATCTAGATAGGACTTTTGATTAATTACAAAATTATATTAAATATAATAATTTGGTCATGAAGAAGTCAGAACTAATCCTGACGAAAGGGTAAAAGTCTTAGACTTGTCCTCCGGCGTACCCGTTAAGCTCTATACTCTATTGGGCTTCATCTGGACAGTGGCGTAACATACCAGACGCAGCTTGTACGCACGCGTATGTATATTCCGCCTTTCAACGCTCATGTGTATACGCCAGCGCCGCGAGTGTTATGTAGTGCAATTAGTAGAATACGCGGTTACGTCACTGTCTCGTGATGGCCAAATATATATATATATTATATATTATATATTATATATTCTTTAACTATTTCTATAAACGACTTGTTAATCCAATTGAAGGATTATCTAATTAATCTATGCATTCATTATTTCATTTAGAATCAATCAATCAATCAATCAATCAATCAATCAATCAATCAATCAATCAATCAATCAATCAATCAATCAATATTATTACATCTGTCAATAGTCAATCAATTAATGATTATGAATTCATCACTTCATTTATTCATCATTCAATGTGATTGATGAATAAAGTAATAATTTTAAAAGCGACTTAATCATATTATTACTAATGAAAGTTTAGTAGAGAACTCAGCAGTTTGGAATTGAAGACTCCAATCCAACTTTCCTCGTGTTTATATTATACCCACGTACCAAACTACCAAGACCAACCCACTGATCTCTGCATGTAAGTAATTTATAATTGAACCAGTCAGTATTAGGCCTACAGATGAGTTGATATTGAACAGCGGACTGCGTAAACTACAACTGTACACTCCAACTTTCCTCGTGTTTATATTATACCTACGTACCAAACTACCAAGACCAACCCACTGATCTCTGCATATAAAAGTAATTCATAATTGAACCAGTCAGTATTAGGCCTACAGATGAGTTGATATTGAACAGCGGACTGCGTAAACTACAACTGTACACCGCCCCAACCCACACCTCTCAATGTACATGCAATGCTTTGCTATTATATACATGTACATCTATATGCAGACTGCACTGTACATATTCATATCGAGAATGTAACCGAGCGTCATCCTTTATAACGAGCGTGATATTCAGCCTCGTTTATAGTTCGTAAACGCCGATAGCACTCGTACACTACAACTTAACATTTCACTGTTACGTAAATGTTAGTAAGAGACCATCAGTAAACATGGCAGCCTCCATCTATAATATCTAGAAATACCAAATGTGTAAGTTTTCGCAAACTGAAGACAATACAAGGGCTCCCGCCGTAGCGGGCGCCCAAAAATAGTAAAACGTGAGGAAATAAATAAATGGCATTGTTGTTACAGAATAGTTCAAACTCGTTTTAGCGTTCGGGATAGGTATTCTTAGGCGTTTTTTCCTCGAGTACTTTTGACAAAGAATTTGCTAAATCTACCATTACAAAATGCATTTATTTTATTAATTAATGATTTAGTTTTTGATTTATTATAAACAGACTGCAACAATAAAACCTCAAAGCAAAGAATAAATGCTGAAATGACTTGTTATTTCATAGATAATAATTGGTTAGGCAAAAAAAAAACCGTTTGTTTTAGAAACATATTGCCATAAAGCTATCAAAATAAGAGGCGAACATTTCCTAGATATTAAGCTGCCTTATGCAATAATATACACAATACCGCTACAATGCACATTTCTCATCACAACACACCCCTATTATTCTCATCACACACATGCACGTAGCAGCTATGTCTAGTCCCTGGTCTAGTGTAAAAAGAGACAAATATCGAACCTTTTGCTCATTATTTGAAATCACTGGGCTTTGGAATCGTCACCTGTGATTTCCGCGTATGAAATAATAAATAAGTGGCTTCATAGCTGTAGAAATGTGATATTTTGTCATCACTCTGGACACCCTCTCAGATACACCTTTGACGTATGGTCGAACCACGAAGCCTTTGTTTTGCGTCTCTGGGGTGCTTTTCGGGTCTCGTTTGGGTTTAGGTGTCGTCATTTGAGCTTTGACCTTCTCGGCAGTCCACTTCGGATAACCGCAATTAGCGAGTGCCTGTAAAAACACAAAACAGAAGCGGAAAAAGTAAGTAAGTCAGTGTCCACGAGAGCGTCCAGAAAGGCATCACAATCAGTAGTCCACAAATCGGCCATCACGGACCACGTAGCGGAGAAGAATCATGTCATCGGGTAGGGAGAGGCAAGGGTCTTAGGCACAGAGCAGAATACATACAAGAGATGGGTCAAAGAGGCAGTAGAAATCAGAAAAAGGGGCCCACCACCACGAATCGTGACGAGGGGCAGTATCATTTCTCACATGTTTTTGATGAACTATTGCTATCTGGAGAAAAAACATCTAGAAACTCCAGAGTCGTCGCTAAGCAACCAACTAGCGTCGATAGCAGTAGTTAATCACTCACTACCTATCATGTGTTGATAAAGGCAACAGTGTTGTGCCGAAACGTCCACAATAAAAAAAGTAAGCGGAAATTGGATTAGATATAATGAACCTTTCTTCTCATGTTTATCACCAATCCTGATGAATCTTTTCAACAACAGTGTAAGATACTGTTTTCATAAAGGTAAAAGTATAGCTTTAGAGACACAAAGCTGAAAACGATCGTGATGACTTGTTAGAAGATTTACCTCAACGCATGAGGCCACAATTATTGTTTATTTGCTTGCTATCTTGTAGTTTTTTAGTAACAGTTAAAAGTTAAACAACTTTCAAAACATTCTTGAAACTCAGCGATCATGGACAGATTATACAATGTAGCGTTGAGAGCGAAATACCAACGTCAAGTAGTTTAATTAAAGACGATATTCGCGTACCGCCGGGTTAAAGTTTATTAATATGACGTTTTCTCAAAATCGTGTCTCACAGATTAACTTGAGCTACAGCGCCAATGTTGTAAATACGATACAAATTACAATATCAGAAACAAAATCTACTTAGCTTGTCAAGTTGCTTCAGGTCCATGTTCTGAAGTTGAGATTCTATATTATGTGGTTGACATCTTTTGACATTAGGTAAAGTCTCGCCGGGCACAAGGGGGTAGAGACCATAGCAGATAAGACCATAGCAGATAAGACCATAGCAGATTTGCTGATTGGTCAGTCTCCCATTAGCAAGTGTTCAAGGATTTTCTGACACACCAAAAGTGTTCATCCAGGGACGATAATGATAAGAATTCTGTAGGCAGCCATTATTTTGTCAAGCAAGAAATGTTTGCAGATTTGCTGCGAGTCATAATTTGTTCCATAGGGTCTTGTTCCAAAATGAAGGCCCATCGCATTGCAAAATTGATGATCCGTCGGTTTCGCTCACTAGAAGTGTTCATTATCTGCTTATTTCCATCTAAAAAAATCATATGATTTGACATAGGTTACTTTACAGGGCGAGTCAAAGCAGGAAAAAAATCAATTTCCTCATTGATCATAAAGAGTGGACTGGACACACTTCTTCATAATTACAAATATTTACAGAAAAGCGTGTAAAAGCGTGTAATTCAAAGTGTACCACGGATATACATGAATGAAGCGAAGTTTGCGGATGTTACCACTACTGAGTATTAATGATTCACACAATACAACATATACTGTCACTCAGCGTATGTGGTGTTTCGAGATAAATGAAAACAAACAAACCATTATTGCACACGCGCTGATGTTGATGTGTGCATACTGCTATTAAATTGAGCATTTCATATTTTTTTGATGAAAAATTGGGAAATTTGCATTTTTTTAAAAAAAATGTGTAAAATCGTGGAAAAAGTGCTATTTTGGTAAAAAAAGGTATTTTATAGCAGAAAACCATTTGCTTTCGGTGATTAGTAACACTAAAAGATAAAAGACCAACAACTTTCAGAAATATAATAAACGACCATACTTGAAAATCTCAAATTTCTAGTAAAAATAACAAAAAAAACCTTTTTGGTTGCCATGGTAACCAAAATAATAATCAAAAGAACATTTATTTATCATTTTTAGAAAAGGTTAATCCTCATAAGTTAAGGTCATGAAGAAAAAGGTACCTTGTATGGTTTTATATTGATAAAAAATGATTTTAGAAATGTACACGATTTTTTTAAATGCTATTAATTTATTTGATGGTTGCCATGGAAACGGCCCAAAAACTCATAGATGCACCCCCTATATCAACAAATGCATCCCCATAGTGAGATTCCTGAGGGTTGTAGCTTTAATTTGATATATGATTCATGCTGTTTATTTTTATGGTCAGGTTACTTTTAAAATAAGGCCTCCCGAGACTGATTTTTCCTCTACTATATTGTGTGCATATCCACATTCCGCAAGTGCAATGATTTTGTTCATTGCTGTGTATGTCAAATTTGCCTGAAATGAGTTTTATGTTGTCCGGAAAAAAAATAATCCGATTTCAGATCAACTAAACAGCGTTCTCAATTATTTGGGGACCAAATGGGGGTGGGGGTGGGGGGCACGTTGATGAGCTCCCACTTGGCAGTATAATTCCCTTCCTAAAAATCATATAATTGTACATAGATCACTTATACAGGGCCAGTCAAAATCAGGAAAAATACTTCTTGTCAAAAATTGGTCAATTTCCACGTTGATCATTAAGAGTAGACACACTTCTTCATACTTGATGAAGTTTTCAAGGCAATGCCTAATTAATTGCACGCTATAATTACAACATATTCACCAAAAAGCGCGAAATTCAAAGTGTACCACGGGTATATATGAATAAAGTTAAGTTCTTTTAAGAACTTAAGGTTTTAAGGTTTTACAAACCTTGTAAAAAAAATATGTTGATTTTATAGGGATACTGATAATTTCTGAAACTGCATACATCAATAATTGCATAAATAGTTGTATTTTTCTCGTGATACTCATTTCCTACCTCTAATGTTGGTCTGATCTCTCTAACACCTTTGCAGGGTGACATGTGTGCAGGTTATTGTTATGCGTCATTATATTTTCGGTTGATGTACAGCTTTGTTCCTGTCTTCTTGTTGTACTGATATTTCTATGAGGAGAGTTCTATACTTGATGCGACTATGGAATCAAACCTTTCAGTTGAGCAGTTGTTGTTGGTTGGTATTTGTTAAGAACCAAATTAATGTAGTAGTATGTTCTCGTCATTAGCATTCATTCTGGAATAAATAGATGAACTGTCCGCGTTTCTCGCCATTCCAATGGGATTTACACAGACATGCATATTACTGCAGCATGATGATATGGAGCACCGTTGCGGCGCAGGGATGTCACTTCGGGCACGGTCATTGCCCGGGTCATTGAACCATCTTGGCTCTATACTCTCGGCAAGATGGAGGAGAATACAACATTTGGACATTTAGATTTTGCAAACTTACACAAACGATAAATCTCATTAATTGTTTCTCGCGGTTTCTGATTGGGCAGACCCTGTTTTGTGGTGATATGATTGGTTCCGACGTGAATGAACAAGATATCTGCACCCACGTAGGAAATGGCACCCCATAAATCGGCTGACTTGGCTCCTGGCTTGAAAATTATCTTTTTGGCATCTTGAATCCCTTTGAGATGACTGGCAAGGTGACTCCCATGGGAATCCGTCACAAAGGCAACCATCCTCGGCTATGAATTGTGCAAGAAAAAAAAGGAGAAGTGATTATTTATTCTTGAAAGCCTAAATAAGAGGTGTTTCAAAACTTTTATGACACCAATAATTAATAATGGGCTCACATGCTTAAAGGCATATTATGTGATCATCTTTGTCTGACCGTAAGTCCCATTTAACCCCTAAAATAGAATCCAACGAACCCATGTTATCATCAATGACATATGAAGAGCTGTGTTGCAAAAGGGACTACATCCATTTCTACCTGTTACTCATTTTGCATTATTGAATGGATGGCTATTCATTTATGTGTAATGTGGCTTGTATTGTTGTGTCATCAATTGGCGTGCATGGATGCACTAATCCAAGTCATTTAGAAACGAGTAACATGTTGGAGTGGTCTGGTGGCCCTTTTGCAACAAAGCTCTTTATATACAGAAGTAAGGGAATTTGTACAAGACAACTTAACAGCACGAAGAACACAATCATACGGTACACAAACAAATGAATGAGTATAACCCTTTCGACAAAGTCATTCTTGTACTTGGCCACGAACAAAAACAAAACAAAATTATTCAATGCAATAAAATCCGTGTCCCATTTAGTGAGGTCTTGTGTGACACTGCACTGTTGTGCTGATGCAGGGGCGGAAATTTCTTGTAAGGTGTGGGGGATGATAAGTGTGGCCCCCAAAAAATGATATTGAGCTGGTACCATCTATGCGGTGCGCAGCACCGCACTCCGAGCTATGCTCGGACAGGGGCGTGTCTGAGGGGGGATGTTCTCCCCCTGAGAAGTAGGAAAAAAAATCAATTTTCAAACTCATTTGGTGTCATCTGGTGTATACTTTTCACCAATATTGTATTAAAAAGCCATCACTTCATTTTCAATAAATATCTTTTTTTTTATATCAATGCACGAAAGAAGTTGAGCATTTTTCATACTGATATATTCTTGATTTTAGTATAGATGGTTTAAAAGCTCCAACAGGGGGAGTCTGAGGGGGTATGTGCCCCCCTGAGAAGTGGAATTTTTTTCAATTTTCAAACTCATTTGGTGCGATCTGGTGTATACTTTTGACGAATATTGTATTGAAAAGCCATCACTTCATTTTCAATCAAGATAACTCATTAAATTGTTGCTTCGAAAAAGGTCACATGTCATCCACTCAAAGAAGAGCAATTATCAGTTTAATTTACAAAAAGGGCGACAAACTGCAATTAAAAAACTGGCGCCCAATAAGTCTATTGAACACTGACTACAAAATCATGTCAGTGGTTTTGGCAAATCGTTTGAAGAAAGTTATAAGTAAAATCATACACACAGATCAAACTGGTTACATAAAAGGTAGATATATCGGTACAAATATAAGATTAATTGATGATGTTATTAATTTATGTATAAATGAGAACAAATCGGCTGCGATTTTGTTTGTAGATTTCGAAAAAGCTTTCGACACCGTCGAATGGAACTTTATAGTACAAACATTACAGAAGTTTAATTTTGGACCATCGTTTATCAATTGGATTACAGTAATGTATAATAATATTGAGAGTTCTGTTTTGAATCTGGGTTGGAAATCAAAGTTCTTTAGATTGAGCAGAGGTTTGCGTCAGGGCTGCCCGTTATCTGCGCTCTTGTTTGTTGTAGTCTCCGAAGTCTTAGCTTTGAACATAAGACAAGATAAAACTATCTCAGGTATTGTCATTGATGACAATGACGAAGAAAATTGAGAAGCTCGTATTAGCCAATTTGCTGACGATACAACTCTTTTCTGCTCAACGAAAGAATCTCTTGATAGCATGTTGAAAATCATTAATACATTTGGATTTTTTGCAGGACCAAAAATTAATGTGGAAAAAACTCAAGGTTTAGCATTTGGTCACTTTGTAAAACATAACTCTGTAAAATGGCCAACTGAAAAGGTTAAGTCTCTTGGTGTTTATTTTGGACACAATATGATAGCATGTTACAAGAGCATTTGGCAAGAGAAAAAAGATCGACTAATTCGAATCTTGAACTCATGGTATCGAAGAAAGCTAACGCTGTATGGTAAAGCAACTATTATAAAATGTCTTGGTATATCCAATTTAACATTTTTAATGTCTTGTCTACCCGTTCCTGAAAACTTCACGAATGAAGTGAACTCAATTATTTTCAATTTCTTATGGAATAAAAAACCGGAGAAAATAAAGAGAAAAACTCTCATTCGAAATCACAATATGGGAGGATTTGAAATGTATATGGTTAAAACGTTATATGTATGATGATGATAGTAAATGGAAATTTCTTTTTAAACGTTATTTAAATGCTCATGGTTCAAACTTTTTAATCTTAAATATGAATTTTGTGGAGGCAAAGAATGGCCCATCGCTAATTGGTCTACCAAAATTTTATTCAGATTTGGTAAAAGCATGGCATAATCTAGATAATGATTATAGAAACTTACCAATCAACGACTCGTTAAGGGTCAAAAGTCATATTATATGGGGAAATGAACTGATCATGCACAATGGCAAGACCTTGTATTTCAAACACTGGATTGATAGTGATATAATATATATCAATGACCTTATAAATAATGATGGTATCTTTGCCACTACATATATACTTGACAAGCTTAAAAATAAGCACAACTGGATTGCAGAGCTATTTATTATTTTCAAATCAATTCCAAAGAATTGGTTTGCTTTATTAAACGCCAACAATATGCCTATTGAAATAAGTACTCGTTTAAGAACCTCGTGTATATATGTAAATAAAAAACGTGTAAATATGATGTATTGGCAATCAAGGTATATTTACGTTCATGTAGTTAAAAAGTTCACAGTCGTGCCAATAATTCAGAACAGATGGGCACAGGAACTGTCAACGTCACCAAAATGGGACGATATTTGGACTATGAAAACTATTCTTGAAAAAGAGAGAAAATTGGCAGAGTTCAATTACAAATTATTATATAGAATCATCGCTACCAAAGCAAACTTATATAAATGGAATAAGGCGAACTCACCTAATTGTTTTGAGTGCAACACGTCAGATGATTATCTACATTCATTTATTGCCTGTCCTTTATCAAAACGCTTTTGGGTTAATTTTAAAAGATTTATTATTTCTAACAATATTCCATGTCCAGAGATATCGTTAAAAATCATTGTACTTGGTTATAAACCAGATAATCAAAGTGTATTGAATGTAATGCTAAATAGAATGCTTAGTTTGGCGTCGTTCACTCTGTATAGATCCAGACATATGAAGATCACTGATAATAAAAACGTTGATGCATTTAAATGGTTTCTATACGAATTAAGATGGAGAATCAGTATCTTGAGACATAGTGAAAATATGTGGTATAAGATTGGCAAAAGCCTACAAGGCACAGAGTAAATAGAAGGTTATGTTATTCTTCTTGTAAAACACATGTACATGACAGCCCATATTATATATTGCTTTGTTTGTCAACTCACCTGCGAAGATCATGTGCCGTTGATGATCATTAGCCATCTATCTTCATGCTAATGGTAATTGTTGGTACATATATACTGTTCGATGGTAGAGTCTTTTTTTGTTTGTTCATATTTGTAACTTATTGATAGCAGTATGTTTTTAATATATTGTTATTATGTTATATAACTATGTATAGAATATAGATGAATGAAAAAATAAAATGAATGAAAAAAAAAAAAAAAAAAAAAAAAAAAAAAGATATAGTGGTGTAACATGTAAATAATTTTTATAATGTTCTGTGAACTTGTGTGGCGGTCATATTTTACCGTTTGGAGACATAATAACATTTTGGGAAATTAAATACATCATGTTAAGACTATTTCATAACATTTTGAGCTAATCTGCATGAGCAATATAAATACAATTTGAATTTGCGAAAACAAGTAACGTGAGTAACAGCTACTTTGGTCAATTTTCTGAAAAGTGTTTGTCTAATGAGATTTTTTTCACCTTGCATTTGTAGATCTTACTGTTAGCTATATCAACCAGGTTAAACTTGTTTCCAAATAGATCCTGTATGCATAGACACTTTGTGAATAAAGGCTTGTTGCCATTTTATGATGGCCAATCAAATGTAACGTGAGTAACAAAAGTGTTTTCTTACTCACTCGCAAGTCATGTCTTGTATTGCAATTCTAATTGCATATCAATTTAGTGCTGGGTCTTATGTAACTACTGTTGAAAAAACAATTCTGTCAAGCTTGATCTCCTAAAAAAATATGGCACTTACAAAAGAGTAACGTAGCAAAAAAGCGTAAAGTGAACAACGTGATATTGACCAAATGGTGTTTCCCACTATCCCAGGAAATTGCAAACATCATAATTCAAAGAAATGTGTGGTTATCCTGACATACCTTAGCAACTTTCCCTTCAGCTGTAACTGCATTGGTGACCCTGTGCTGTTGGTGACATCCCTACTCACCAGATGCAGATTGGTAACATATGCCTTTGCGACCTTGCTTCTCGTAAGTCGTTTTGCTCTCTGGGTCTGGGATTCAGCCTCCTGTTAAATAAGGAAAAACAAAACAAAATTATGACTACTAATTATTAACTATTTATACACTTCAAACACCTCTTTAAATTCAGTCAGCAAATGCAGCAATATTTTCACTTGATAAAACAAGAGTCTTCAAAAAACTTTCCATAATAATATTCGTTGGAGTCTCCTCTTTTGTCTTAATAACAAAAAGCGATATGTCATAGAGTTTATTTTCTCACAAAGTATACTAATATAGGTGTCAATACCACGTTTTATGTATAAATCGACCATTTTGTAAATGAAGCGCCCTCTAATTTAAAAAATCCACGGGCAAAGTTTTTTTTAAACTTTCAAATAATATTCATTAGAGTCTCTTCTTTTGTCTCAATAACCCTAACACTACAGGCCTACCCCAAAATACCACGACTGCGCAAGCTGGTACCAGCCGGCGTGGACGTTTTTCAACGAAAAAAATGGACCCAGGCTATATAGGAGGCGAAATATACTGAGCAGAGTAGCCTTGACACACGTGGTGTAGTGGGATGGAGATTGGCTTTGGTGCTGGAGGTCCCTGATTCAAATCCCGGGGGGGGGGGGGGTGGTATTTTGGTCAATTTTCCACATTGAAAAAAAAAATCTGAAAAAAGTGGGGGTAGAGTTTGGGTTAATAAGAAAAGATATGTCATAGAAGTACACTAATATAGGTGTCAATACCACATGTTTCTTAAAAAATCGACCATTTTGAATATAAAGGCCCTCTAGTTTCCAAACACCATGGGCAAAGTTTTTAATTTCATAAGTATGTTAAATTTAATTTGAATCTCCAAAATCCATTATCCTGCTTTAATCACCAAGAAACGAATATCCAATATCTAGCTTTAATCACCAAGAAACGAATATCCAATATCAAATATCAAATATCCTGCTAAAATCACCGTGCTAGGTATATATACCAGTTAGTCATCATCATCAGTATTCAAATTGACTCCGTGCTGTCAACTATATATTTTCGGTGCCAAAGCGCGGCACACGACCAAAAGTAGCCACATTTTTCACATATAGTTATGTGTACAGGCCAAGGTTTCATCTCTGTCTAAATATTAAATATTAATTTCTAGGTTTTTTTTTACTAGAATACCCTAGGCAACATGTGCAACAAGACATGTTTTCAATTCAGAATAATGTATCCAGGAAAGGCCCGGAGTGCTCAGTGTTCATTACAAGGGGGTATCATGCGCGTCCAAGGACTTTCAAAAAGTACCCTAAATACGTAATCATGTTAATGTGAAAAAGCACCCCCTAAACAAGTATGGCACAGTATTTTACGCACCCTAAGCAAGTAATATCAGTATTTCCAATACCCTAAACAAGTACTCAAAATATTTTGATACCCTAAACAAGTACTCAAAATATGTTGATACCCTAGCAAGTAATTTGTATAGTTTAAACCTCTTGCCGCGTATGACACATTTCTAACCCTTTTTGCCTTCTCTAATAAGCTAAAAGTATTATGAAACAAATGCCGAGCTGATCTATTAGATCACTTGCGAAGGATACAATTTGAGAAATATATCTCGCCCATGTATCATGGCTATTTTTAATCCTCATGGAGCCAATAAGGACCCTAATACGAAAGCCAATGATGTAAAAAGTATACCCTTTTTCTTAATTTGGCTTGTTTCGATACCCTATTCACATTAATAAGAAAAGATATGTCATAGAAGTACACTAATATAGGTGTCAATACCACATGTTTCTTAAAAAATTTCATAAGTATGATGGCTGTTATACTCGTATGCTGAGGGCTGTCCTCAACATTCACTGGAAGCAACATACAACTAACACAGAGCTGTATGGAGACCTCCCCAAAATCACCCAAAAGATCAGGGAGAGAAGGACAAGATTCTCAGGCCACTGCTTTAGGAGTCAAGAATGTGTGTCAAAGCTGGTTCATTGGATACCAAAGCATGGGAGAAGAAAACCTGGAAGACCTGCCCTAACTTACATCGATGTGCTAAAACAGGACACTGGTTTGGATGTAGGAGACTTAAAGACAGCAATGCAGGACAGGAAGGTGTGGAGAGCCATTGTAGATCGAGAACACAACTCGAATTAAGCAAGTAAGCATTCACGTTACGTACGTAAAGTGCCTAAGCTTGTAAAACTACCCCAATTACGTGATTTCTTGGACACGCATGATACCCCTAGCTCTTGTAATGACTACTGAGCAACCCCGGGAGGAAAGGTGAGATATCAGTGTACAAACTCAGACGAGTTTGACATTGTGAATTGTGAATAGCTCCGTCCCTTATTTTTACTGTGGTGCGATGTCACTTAAGACTGTGTATTTTTAAAACCCAGTCGCATCTCGGGGATGAAGGTTGGAGAAATCATTTCATACTTGGTCCACACATCAGTTATGATGAACCATCTCATATTATGGTGATAAATCTTTCATCGCGAGTCCCAGTGTTTCTAGATCAAAACACCCTAAATTTGCCAATTTCGACCATTTTAGCCTATATTCAGAAACGGGTAGTTTTAGTTTAAACAATCCAACTGCAAAACGAATTTGCACAAGACACTTACACTGCAGTATCATCTTAAGATACCTATAGAGTATATAACATGTGCATTACATTTTGTTTAGCTTCTGTAACTTTTGTTTTATAACGGGATCAAACTTGTGTTTTTCATGAAAAATAGCTCAAATTATGTGTCAAATTAAAAACGGGAATTATTTTACGTCAAGTAACCAATTTCAAAAATTCATATATTAATGCAATCTATACATATTAGTCTTCAACATATAAAAAATCACCGTTGGCTTTTTATTCCTACAAGTCGCTGTGTGACGTCAAAGTTACGCGTGTATATCACTCTACATGAAATGTTGGAAAATGAATGACGCATAGTGTATCAACCATCTCCGTCATATGAGGGATGATATGTTGTGTTTACGACGTGCATCTAAATAAATAATATATCCCATCTTGATAACAATCTTCAAATCCAAGATGGCCTCCAAAATGGCCGCCATAATCACCAAAATACATAAAGAACGCGTGTATTAAATTCCATTCACTAAATTATGCAGTTTCAATGCCTATGCTCGAAATGTCTGAAAGAAGACACACATTTGAGACATTCTTGAGGATTCTTTAGTTTCCATAATGGCCGCCGATATGTCAAATTGGACATTAAATGGCTGAAACAAAGCTTCTTTATTTGTCATACCTATCTTCTGTAAGACGAGGTTTTTAAAAAAAAGATTATATAATATCGTTATTACAGTATAATATTTAGGCACCATATATGTTATAACTAATCATGGGTATCTTGAAATAACTATGTTGACCACCAAATGCTGAATGTGGCCATGAAATGCTTGAAATGTCTTCGGTGACATTTTAATGACATACCGGTATAGTATCCATTGCTTTTAGTGTAAGCTGTCCATTGTCCATTGGAAAACAAAATATTGGTTTATGATATGAATTGGGAGAGATATTGTGATTCAAGCATGGCAAGTGATTAATGACCACAGAATAGTCAACATCAGGACCCAAGCGTGTGTCCGTGCGGACCCACCGTGTATAACAAACAAACAAACAAAATAGCCAATACATTGCTAGCAGTTACATAATGTGTGTATGGTAAGGATCATTGAAGGCACCGATTCACCGTTTAAAATGTGACCAGCAACTGGTTGAATGTCCAAATAGTGAACGGTACCCCCAAAACGAATTTCTGCATGGCATACGAACAACAAGTATATAGGCCTACATTGCTATAAAGATACATTGGAAAATTAAATATTGTCTAGCAAAAAAATTGAGAAATGAAAATTAAGTATATATATCAATCGGTGATTCCAATTCAGCCACATGGGTCTGTATGGTACCATGGTTTTTTAGGACTTACATACAACGACATGTAGGAATAAAAAGCTAATAATGATTATGTTTATTTTAAAGGTTAATATGTATAGACAGCATTGATTTGTAGAATATTAAAATTGGTTAATTGACGTAAACTAATTCCCGTTTTTAATTTGATACATAATAACGATATCGTATACGTTTTGTTAAACCCTAGTCTTAAAGAAGATAGTTATAGCAAATAAAGAATCATTGTTCCATCCATTTAATGTCCATTTTGACATGATCGGCGGCCATCATGGAAGGTAAAGAATCCTCAAGAACGTCTTAAATTAGTGTCTCCTTTCAGGCATTTCGATCATAGGCATTGAAACTGCATAATTTAGTGTATGGAATTCAATATGAGCATTCTATATGTATTTTGGCAATTATGGCGGCCATTTTGGAGGCCATCTTGGATTTGAAGATTGTTATCAAGATGGGATATATTAAATATTTAGATGTACGTCGTAAACACAACATTTCATCCCTCATATGACCGAGATGGTTGATATACTATGCGTCATTCATTTTCCAACATTTTATATAGAGTGATATACACGCGTAACTTTGACGTCACACAGCGACTTGTAGGAATAATAAAAAACCCTTTAAAAAGGGAAATGCTTGTAACAAGTGTGAAACATATTAGAGTTTTATGTGAGCAATTCCCATATCATGCATCCAGAAAATATCATATAATGTGCCCAGATTTGCTTTTTAGGATACGATATCACATTTGTAGCTACGTATAATATCAGTGTCACTAATCGATCAATCCGCAACCAATTTGACGACATAAATGACGTTCACATTGAAATCGCAAAAATTGTGGTTTTTCTTCAACCAATTCCGGAAAAAAAATGCTAATTATCATATAATGTGCCCTGATTTGCATTTCAGGATATGATATCACATTTTGAGCTGCGTATGATATCTGTGTCACTAATCGGTCAATCCGCGACCAATTTGACGACATAAATGACGTTCACGTTGAAATCGCCGGGAAAAACATGGTTTTTTCCTAGCAATTGCGGACAAAATAATCAAAATTTCATATGATGTGCCCTGATTTGCTTTTTAGGATACGATATCACATTTGTAGCTACGTATGATATCAGTGTCACTAATCGGTCAATCCGCAACCAATTTGACGACATAAATGATGTTCACATTGAAATCGCAAAAATTGGGGTTTTTCTTCAACCAATTCCGGAAAAATAGGCTAAATATCATATTATGTGCCCTGATTTGCTTTTCAGGATATGATATCACATTTTGAGCTGTGTATGATATCTGTGTCACTAATCGGTCAATCCGCGACCAATTTGACGACATAAATGACGTTCACGTTGAAATCGCCGGGGAAAACAGGGTTTTTTCCTAGCAATTGCGGACAAAATAAACAAAATTTCATATGATGTGCCTTGATTTGCTTTTTAGGATACGATATCACATTTTAGCCACATATGATATCGGTGTCACAAATCGGTCAATCCGCAACCAATTTGACGACAATGACGTTCACATTGAAATCGCAAATCCAAATCGTGATTTTTTTTTCTTCAACCAATTCCGGACAAAATAGACAAACTATCATATCATGTGCCCTGATTTGCTTTTTAGGATACGTATCACATTTTGAGTTACGTATGATATCGGTGTTATACTGATCGGTCAATCCGTAACCAACGTGACAACATAAAGGATGTTCGCGTTGAAATCGCAATGATTTTTTTTCTCCAACCAATTCCGGACAAAATAGGCTAAATATCATATAATGTGCCCTGATTTGCTTTTCAGGATATGATATCACATTTTGAGCTACGTATGATATCGGTGTCACTGATCGGTCAATCAGCAACCAATTTGACGACAAATAGCGTTGCCGTTGACATCACACAAGGAAAAACTTTTTTTCTTCTTCTACCAATTAGGGACTAAATAGACAAACTATCATATAATGTGCCCTGATTTGCTTTTTAGGATACGATATCACATTTTGAGTTACGTATGATATCGGTGTTACTGATCGGTCAATCCGCAACCAATTTGACGACAATGACGTTCACATTGAAATCGCAAAACCTAATCGTGTTTTTTTCTTCTCCAACCAATTCCGGACAAAATAGGCTAAATATCATATAATGTGCCCTGAATTGCTTTTCAGGATATGATATCACATTTTGAGCTACGTATGATATCGGTGTCACTGATCGGTCAATCAGCAACCAATTTGACGACAAATAGCGTTGCCGTTGACATCACACAAGGAAACACTTTTTTCTTCTTCTACCAATTAGGGACTAAATAGACAAACTATCATATGTGCCCTGATTTGCTTTTTAGGATACGATATCACATTTTGAGTTACGTATAATATCTGTGTCACTGATCGGTCAATCCGCAACCAATTTGATGTCATAAATGACATTCCCTATGAAATCGCAAGGAAAAACAGTTTTTTTACCGACCAATTCAATTGTGGACAAACTAGCCATATGCTAAAGTATCTTCATATAATGTACCCTGATTTACTTTTTAAAGGACGATATCACAGTTTGAGCTACGTATCATATATCAGTATCACTGCACGGTCAATCCGCAACCAATTTGAGAACATAAATGACATTCGTGTAGAAATCTCAAGGAAAAATGTGGGTTTTTTTCAACCAATTCCGAAAAAAATAGGCAAATATCATATAATGTGCCTTTATTAAACCGGGCTTTATTTGCTTTTTATGATACGAATTTGAGCTACCTATAATCAGTAACAGATTTGTGATCAAAAGACATTGTTGTACTAGATGCCCTAGCACCATCAACATGATTATGGGTGGTTAAAATCTCGGATTAGAAATATCAAAGTCAGAAGTTGTAAGCTTAAAATGGTAAGTAAGCTTACTACAAATTCATTCATTGGTTAAACTGAAACTGGCCAAAAATCACTCAAAAATAATAATGCAGACAAAAATCAGTTGCAGACCTGTTCTAGAGATAACTCTCTGATGGATCAATTGGAAAACAATTTCTCAAAACATTACGTAATATACATTTCCTATATAAGACGAAAATCAACGTATTTTTCATATGGCGGAAAGCATACGAAATAAACCTTCCGTCTACCAAAATTAAACTCCAAAATTCACCGTATGAGTCAAATCGAGTCTCAACTTGATCTAAGATTATGAGCTGTTTTTAAAAGTGTA